>JAQHUG010000010.1:14536720-14574755 GCA_028555095.1 Dicrostonyx torquatus
CCTAACCCATAATTCTTATCTATGTCTAACCATGTGGCTTGGTACCTTTTCTCAGTTTGACATTCTCATCTTGCTTCCTCTGCATCTCTGCCTTTCCTCCTCCCAGAATTCTCCTAGTATGGTGGCCATACCTATACGTCCTGCCTGGCTACTGGCCAATCAGCGTTTATTAAACCAATATTAGTGACAAATCTTTACAGTGCACAAAAGCATTATCCCACAGCAAAACCATCTACCACTGAGGAACTCCATACCTGCCTTTTGATTTAGGGCCTCATTAAATTGGCCAGGGTGGTCTTTTATTTACTCTATAGCCGAGGCAGGCATACATTTGCCATCCTTCTGCCTCAACCTCCCAGACAGCTGGGATTACAGTCCTATGTCACAGGGTCCTCCTTCAGTTTTCATGGCTTCCAAATTCCATGTCCAATTATTAGGATCATTCAGTTGCTCCCCATGCCCTCCAAACCTCACTCATTACCTTCCAGTTCCTACTAGCTGAACGTACAAGGCCACTTTATTCCAAGAGTTCTGAGGCACATTTCTTTGGAACCAGATGCGCCATCAGGTAGAAGATGCTTCGTAGAATGACGAGTAGATACGAAGCCACAGGACTTGGCAATTAAGAAAGTGTTCATGGAGCTCAGTGTTTTCAGCTAACTGCCATGAAAGAACAAGGAATGGAAGCTGGATTCATTCATCAATTATTTATTACATAGGAAATACCAAGGTCTGGGGAGGATCTCAGAGTGAAATATTTGTCTCTTCCCTAGTGTGGCTAATAGAAGAGGGAAGGCGACATTACCAAAGAGATCATAGTTCCTGTCTAACGACGCTGTGCTTATTTTGATAGCTTTGAAGAGGTTGATCTAAGAAGAAAAGATTGTGCTCAGACAAGGTGGGGGAACTAAAGAAGTAATGGTGGACGGGGTTAAACTGAAGCAGAGCTACTGCAGATCACAATGCAAACGGGAGGTCAGAGTAGTCTGGAAGGGCGAGAGAAGGGAGTAAAGACGGTACTACAGATAAACTACAATTCCCAGGAAGCACTGTACGTCCACGGACGGAAGTGAGGTGAGGCGCGAGCCTCAACCTTTGAGGGAAAGAGGAAGTGCTTGGACGTTGCAGGGCCGGAGGCGCGGGGATAGGTAGGTAAGGGCGCGGCGCGGGAGTCTGGTGGGTCTGGGCTGCGGGAGCCATAGCGGGCGGGAGCCGGGAATCCGTGTCGTCACAAGGCGACAGCCGCCAGCCCGGCGGGGAGCTGGGCAGGCAGAAGGCAGCGGGCGGCCTTGCCACCCGGTAATTAGTCTCCTCCCGGCGTCTCTTCTGCAGAAGGAGCACCATGTCCGCGGAAGTCCCCGAGGCAGCGTCGGCGGAGGAGCAGAAGGTGAGCGTGCGGCGGTGGCTCGGCGGGCCTGAGGGAACCAGGTGTGGCGGGATCCTTGGCCGGTGGGCCGGCGGGCCTGCGGGAGCGCGGCCGGACGGAGCCTTCCGCTGGAGGCTGTCCGGCGACACCACACGAGGCGGTCGGCTCCTCCCGCAGCCGGGGCCCCCGGAGGCTTGGACACCCAACGCTTCTCTCCGGTGCCTCGGTGTGTCACCTGGGTTATGCGAGGGAGCCAGGCCTCGGGCCCATGCCAGGAACCCAAGTTTTATTGTGATCTTTTTATATGCTTAGGACGTTGGTTTCCCACCCCACCCCACCCCCGGAAGCGCTTCGACCACTTGTAAGCTTGCAGGTAACTCCTCAAGCGGTGTCTCCGTTCAGGGGGGCGATGCAGATGTAGATTAGGATGGTGAGCCGCGTGGCCCCCATGATCTGTGTCGGTAAAGGCAGGTGTTAAGTTTCTACTCCCCACGACTGCTGTGAGGCCCAACCGAGGTCATGGAAACCCAGCACAACTCGGGCTCACAAATGCTGGCTGCTGGGGTTTGCATGTGGCACTTGACTAAAATTCGGGAATTGGAGCTTTACAAATTTTCACTAATCAGGTGAATTTCTCGAAACATGGAGATGCTTTTGTCAGCTCATTTGTGTTTCCCTGACGAAGAAAAATGAGCTAGCCATCCGTCTAGGAATACGAGGCCTGTATGTTTATCTGGGCTGTTGCCTGCCCATTCCATCGTAGTTAATTGTTCTGATTTCCTGGGTACGTGGAATCAGTTAGCTAAAAAAGGAGACAGTCCTTGGTCTCATTTCTTACATTGTTTTAGTGAGAGTTCCCAACATTTTTTCTTAAAAAAAAAAAAAAATCAAACTGTGCCTTTTATCCTAGCACTCAGGCAAAAAAAGCAGGCAGATGTCTGTGAGTTCCTGGCCAGCTGAAGCTACATAATGAGACCCTGACTCAAATTAATTAATTGATGATTGATAACAAGCTGCTTAACTGCAAATGAGATTTGGTCTAATGTTTAAACTTTCTTAGGGCTTATACTTAATGTTGCCTATCCCGTTATTCTTAAGCATGTCAACTTTTCCTCTGTAATTCTTCCATGTGATAGTTCTGTTCTGACAGTACTTGTAAATTAACTAATGAAAAAGAAACCAAAGGTAATAAAAAAAAAACACCACGTTATTTGGTTGTATCCTTTGCAAGAAGAAAGCTTTCTTCTCCCTTCCTCCTTGCCTTTTTCTTTTTCTCTGGGGCAGCCTTGGCCAGGGTTTTACCGCTGAGCTCTATTCCTGGGCTCCCTTTCTGCTTTTGTGAGAAGAAAAGAGAGTATGTGTGTGCAGGGCAGGAGCTTTGCTGACCCAGCCCTTGCTCTGTCTTTTTGGAACAAGAACTGGTGTGGCTCAGGCTAGCTAGAGAGGATGGCCCTGAAACTATTGGTCGGTTTCCGTGCTGGCCCCAACCTTTTTGTTTTTAGTTTTTAAATGATTTCACTAAGTTGCCCAGACAAGCCTTGAGTTTGGTGATCCTCTAGGCTCAGACACCAAGTGACTCAGGTTGCAAACCTGTGCCATGAGACCCAGCTGAGTAATGAATTTTGTAAGGCAAAAAAATTAAATAAAATGCATGCAGTTTAAGGATTATAGTCTAAACAGTAATCTTAAATATTACCTGTTCATATTGTAAGCTTTGATGTATTCATAATTGTTTAGGATTTAGGAACTCAAAGCCCATGTCTATCTTGTCTTAAATACACTGAAATAAATCTTGGTTTTAATTTGATACATAATGGTGTGGGAGGTGATTTTTTTTTTTAAATTTATTGTATGTTAGGGGTATTTGTGTAGAGGTCAGAGAATAACCTGTAGGAGCTGGCTTTCTCATTCTACCATGAGAACTCCAGTATTGAATTTGGGTTATCAGCATTGGTGGCTAGAGCTCCCACCCATTGAGCCATCCAGCTAGCCCTTGTTTTTTTCAGACAGGGGCTCACTCTTTAGCCCTTGCTTGCCTTTGATGTGAAGTGCTCCACTGGCTTTAAACCTCCCAAGTTCAAGGATTACAGTCCAGCTGCCACTATACCCAGCTAAAATAATTTTGGGTGACAGGATTTGTTAATATGTTGCCAAAGTTTGAAGTATTGCTTTCTAGAGTATAAATACTTTTGATTAAAATACACTAATATAATATGTAATATCGAGGATAACTTTAATGTTTCTCTTTAAGATTTTTTTCTCTTTAAGCATTTTTTAGGTCTTTGTTCCTAGCTAGTGTCATTAATATAAATTAGAGGGTGTTGGGAATGTGATGTCCCTTTTTGAATTGAAGAATGGCTGTAGGCCTGAGGCATGAACACTATCCTTAAACAAGAAGAAAATGTGCAAAGTCACTTCTGTGTTCTAGTGAGCCAAATCACCTGTTTCTTCTATTTGGAAGAACAGTTACATGACCTAAAAAGTTGATTATTGTCTCTCTTCCCATTTGACCTTTCAATTATAGCCAAAGTATTCAGTTAAAAATACTTTTAAGGTTTTGTGGTAGGTTAGCTTGTTGTCTTTAAAAGTTTAAGATAGCGGGGCCCTGCAAGGAGTAGGACAAGGTCACTGTTTCTACCCCTGATAAATGGCACACACTCATGTTAAGAGAAGAAATACACAGACCAATGGTTATAAAATTAGAAAGCAATTTTTTAAAAAGAGAAGGCAATCAGATAGGCACCTATTTTTAATTAGGTTATTAGATATGTGTGAGCATAAAAACACAGATATCTGTTTCTTTGTATCAGTCTTAAACAGAAACATAGCCTATCTATAAACTATTTATTATAGCTGGTATTGTGCTGAAACTAAATATATTGAGAAATGGTAGCTGCTGTTAAAAGTTAACTATCCCCATTGGCCATGTGATGACTAAGTTCTCCTTTTAACATAAGCTATGAGGTCATTTAACTATTTAGAACTGAAGATAATTTTAAAATTAGTTCTAACTAGGCATAGTGGTTCACACCTAAGAATCCCAGCAGTCAGGAAGCAGAAGCTGTCCAGTATAATACAGTGAGCCCATGCTGATAAAGCATAGAAACTTTAACTTTGGCCCACTTTAAAAATATGAACAAAACTAAATACATAATGTTTATGTGTGTTGTGGCTCAGGTTGGTTTTTTGTTGTTGTTTCTTTAAAATGCCAGTAGCAGGGTTTCTAGAGATTATTTTACTCAGGCTAGATGAAGTGTCTTAGAAAGACTGACTGGCTGAAGTAGAGCTCCCAACTGAAATATTCTATTAAAGAAAACCTGGCCAGGCTGGAGAGGTAACTCAGTTAAAGAGCACTGGTTGCTCTTCCAGAGGAACTGGTTCTATTCTCAGCACTCACATGGTGGCTCACCAACCATCTGTAACTCCAGTTTCAGAGGATCCAGTGTCCTCTTGAATGAATAGTATGCAGACAAAATACACAAACTTAAAAATAATTGTTTTAAAAAGATACAGGCCAGGTGTGTAGCACACACTTTAAATCCAGTACGCTGGAGACAGAGACAGGCGGGTCTCTGAGTTTAAGGCTAGCCTGGTTACATAGTGTGTTCTAGAACAGCCAGAGCTATGTAAAGAGACATTATCTCAAAAACAACCATCACCCCCATACATATACATACATACATATACACATTTGTGTGTGTGCCTGGTGGTTTTGTGCATGGTGTAAAAAGAAGAGAACTGTTACATAGATTTGCAGTGAAAAAACCTCCTGTACTCTCAAGGGCTGCCTGTTGGTGGATGGGGTGGGGTAACTTTGCACAGTCCAGGCTGGGGGTAAGTTTATCTTCCCGACTGTCTGCCACAGGATGAAGTTCAAGCTTACCAGCTCCTTTCATCACATTCTCTTGCTTCATCTCCTCTTGCCCACCCTGTTCCATTCTCTTACTGAGGCTTCCCCCATCCTTAGACAAAACCTACTTGCCTACATCTTGTGTGTCTAAATCCTACATGCCTTTTCTCTAATCAGAGTTATGCTTGGTTACATGTGACAGGAAATTAAATTAATAGTAGTTTAAACAAGATAGAAGTTAGTTATTTTTCTCTCTTGACAAAGAAGCACAAAAAGCTAGCCCAAGGCCTGGGATAGTGGTTCTGAGGTTTTCAAAAACCTTCTGTCCTTTGTTGCTGCTCCACCATTCTTAGCACCTCAGTTCTTACTGCAGTGTGGCTGCTTCAGCTTCAGACATTTTAAGCTCATTAAGCCATGAGAAAGGACACAGAGGGCAAAAACTATATTCTCTCCTTAATGGGAGGTTTCTTTAATCTTGCACATGACATTTATCTCTTATCAGCTGTGTGTTTTAATGTGTATGGGTGTTTTGTCTGCATGTATGTCTGTGTATCTGTGTGCTGCTCAGTGCCCTGGAAGGTCAGAAGAGTGCATCAGATCACCTACCTGGGACTGGAGTTAGAGACCATTGTGAGCCACCATGTATGTGCTGGGAGTTGAATCCAGGTCCTCTGGAAGAGCAGCCATTGCTTTTAACCACGGAGCCATCTCTGATGTCTTCTAATGACAAAACTTGTCTAATACATTTTCCTGAACATCCCTAATCATATGTGTAACATATCAGTGTTTAGCAGTATATGTAAATTTGCTCCCCCGTCCCTGTTTTTAAAAAATTCTAGTTAATTTTGATCTTGATTTTTTTTTTTTTTTTTTTGGTAGGCTTAATGTTCTTTTTTTCTATTCAGACAGATTTCTCTCTCTTGTTTGTTCAGGGGTCTCCTATCCCAGATTGGAGAACTAAAAGGGTAGTCAGGATGAGTTCGAACTCCTTACCTCATTACTTCTACCTTCTGAGTACTGGGGTTTCAGTCATGTCTAATCTTATGGTGCTAGGGAGGAAACCCAGAACCTGTGAATTACATTTCCAGCCCTACCAGCTTGTTAGATTTGCTTCTGTAGTATGTGTAAGATTTGTACTTGGTAACTTACATTCCTGAACCTGTTAATTCTGTGGCATCAAATATTCTCAAGCTGATGGTAAATCTATCTACGTAGAAAGTTTCTTGATTTTATGAACACAGTTGAAAGACGTTATTCCTTCTGGAGACTTTTACTTACTGTCATTGAATGCCAAGCTCTGGCAAATATTAACGATTTACAGGACAAAAGTGACTCTATAAGTTGGTAACAGTAGTTGAACCTTCCTTTTTTTGTTTGTTTTTCGAGACAGGATTTCACTGTAGTTTTAGAGCCTGGCTTGGAACTAGCTCTTGTAGACCAGGCTGGCCTCGAACTCAGAGATTCACCTACCTCTGCCTCCCAAGTGCTGGTATTAAAGGTGTGCGCCACCACCGCCCGGCTAGTTGAACCTTCCTAACAATATTGTTAAAGGTTTGTTAATTCATCAGTGCCTTAGTGAACATGTTGCCATATCACTCAGCAGATAAAGAACTGATTTGAGTGCTCAGGTTTTACTGCTGAGCTATGTAACTTAGCCACGGACTGAAAATGTTTCTATAAAATTATTATCAGCTTATTAGAATATAAAATAATCATTTAACTTTTTTTCGGTACTAAAGATTGAACCTAGGAAATATCATGCACATGTAAAGCAAGCGCTGTACCACTAAGCTACATCCCCAGGCCTAATAATTTTTCAAAGGCCTTTTGCGATTGTTGATGCTGATCTATTGAACCTGGGACCTCATGGATTTTAGATTGTGCTTTGCTACTGAACTCAAGCCCTTGAATGTTTCCAAATATGTAATCATAGCTTATGCCTTAGCAACAAAGGGTTTCTAATGTATTCTAGTAGTAAAACTCAAAGAAATACATGTGTTAATCTTAGTTCATGTTTACATTTGATAAGGATTAGGTTCTTTTCTGAGTGTAGACTATACAAAGGCAGTTATAACCATCCCACTGTTATTTGTTAAGAAGCCCCTTAGTTATATAGGTATACTTTATTTTATCGTGTATTAAAATATATATATAAACCTGTAAGTGTAGGTGGAGTTTTCTCTTCCAGGAGCCGCTTCCAAATTACCACACAGAGACTTAATATTAATTGTAAATGTTCAGGTAATGGCTCAGGCTTGTTACTAGTTCTTACACTTAAATTAACCAATATTTCTGTTTAGACTTTGCCACACGTCATGGCTTTTTACCTTGTTTTCTACACGTCCTGCTTGCTCAGCAGCTCTGACTCCACTACTCTTTCTCCCAGCATCCTCAGTCTGATCACCCACCTATACTTTTTGCCGGACTCTCAGCCAATCAGCATTTTATTAACAATGAGCATAATCCACAGCATGTGACGCAAGAGGTTTTAAAGAATAAAATTTCAAAATCAGCTTTGAATTTTTAAACCTATTTTTCTTCCTGAGTTTGACATTTCTTTTTAAGCTTTTTAAATTTTATTATCTTTTATTAGTGAGTGAGTGTGCAAGTGCTCATCTATCACAGTACATATAGACAGAATAGAGAACAACTTGTGGGAGTCTTTTCTGTCCTACCATCCGGGACCCAGGGATCAAACTCAGGTCATTAAGCTTGGTGACAAGTGGCCCTTTACTTTTGTGGGGGCTTTTTGAGTTTCTTTGGTTGGTTGGGGTTTGTTGTTATTGTTTGATTGTTTGTTTAATTGATTTTTTTTTTTTAAGACAGGGTTTCTCCGTGTATCCCTGTCCATTCTGGCATTCTTGATTAGACCAGGCTGACCTTGAACTCTTAGAGAGTCTTCTGCCTCTGTCTCCTGGGTATGATTAAAGGCTTTGCCAGCACGCCTGCCCAGCTTCCTTTACAATTGTTTTTGTTTGTTTGTTTGTTTTTAAGGCTTGGTTTTATATATTGCATCCTGACTTGAAACTCCTGATTCTCTTGCCTCCACTTTGTACATGCTGGGGTTACATATGCCCAGTTTTTAGGCTTTTGTTTAACAGTCTCATTTTGTATCCCAGCTGGCCTGGAAATCACTAGAATGCCCAAGCTGTCCTCAATCTTGTAATCTTGCCTAGAAGTTTGAGGCTGCCTGGCTCTTACTAGTTTCTTTGCTTATTGCCCTTTTCCTGACCCCTGCTGTGGATTAAACTCAGGTCTTCATACTGCCCAAGCAACTGCTCTACCGTTGAATTAAGGGTACATATTTATACAGTCTTTTTGTGACTTCCTTTTGTTTTGTATTGAGGCAGGTATCACTAGCCAGGCAGTCCCTGAACTCACCATAAACTTCCACAAATCCTTGAATACTAGGAATGTTGGCATATGTAATCAGACCTGATCAGTCTTCCTTCCTTCCTTCCTTTCTTTCCTTCAACTCTTCAAGGCTTCATGAGATGGCTTAGAGTGTTAAGGTTCTTGCTTTTAAGCTTGATAACTTTAATTTGATCTCCAAATCTTATGTGGTGGAATAAGAGAACCAACTCCTGCAAGTTATCCTTTGACTTCCACACTTCTGTTGTGATATGCAGGTGCCCCCACACAACATACATACATAAATATATACATACATACATGTAAAAGGAATTATTGGTTTTTGTTGTTTTTTTTTTGTAAAACCAAATACTTGTAAGATAAATAAATATAAGTAAATGCTGTCTGCTTTGGGATGGGGCACAATGACTCTTAGTAAGTTTTTCCAGGCTGACATTGAACTCAAACTCAAGTGATTCTGCCAGCACATCCAGCTAATGAAATAGCTGCCTAGTTCATAAATGTGCTGATTTCAAGCCTTTTTTTTCATAATAAGTTGATTAACTGCTCACACTGATTTTATATATATATATATATATAGGAAAGACCAGAGTTCCTAGGATCTGCCTAGAAATTATCCTTTGTAGCAACAAAGTCCACAGTAACCTGAATGACTTCTCTGCTTTTGACATTGCTCATAGTTGAAACAGCAGAAATCATCAAAGCCTTGCTGCCATGCCAATCTCCTCCAAGGGAGAAATTCCAGACCCCAGGCTTTCATTCCTAGGGTAAAACAGCTCTGTTGCTGTTGAGTGGTGGCGGCGCCTTTAATCTCAGAGGCAGGAACAGGGGAATCTATGTGAGTTTGAGGCCAGCCTGGTCTATCAGAGCTAGTTCAAGAATAGCTAGGACTGTTACACTGTTGCCATGTCTCAAAAAAAAAAAAAAGAAAGAAAGAAAGAAAGAAAAAACCAATACTGTTCCTAGGTGGGCCTCTAGAGCCAGTTAGGTTTCCTTTCTTCAAAGGATAAAACAACAGTGACTATCTTAAATCCACGTTGTGATACTGGGACCTACTTGCATGATCTGGCACCTGTGTTTATTTTATACAATACACAGACTTGTACCTTCTCATCGTAGGGCGCCAGTAAGTAGCACTTGCCATCCCATGCCCGCCATAGGAACTGCACAGAGAGCAGGGCCTCTGTATTTCTGTGTTTTGTTTTTTTTTTGTTGTTAAGCTTGCTTGCTTTATTTATTTATTTATTTTGTATTCAGTGTTCTGCCTGATTGTATTCCTACAGGCCAGAAGAGGGCACCAAATCTCATTACAGATGGTTGTGAGCCACCAAGTGGTTTTGGGGAACTCTGGAAGAACAGGCAGTGCTCTTAATTGCTGAGCCATCTCTCCAGCCTGTTTTGTTTGTTTGTTTGGAGGCAGAGTTTCTTTGTGTAGCTCTGGCTGTCCTGGAACTAACTCTATAGTTCAGGCTAGCCTCAAACTCAAGAGACCCACCTTCTCCTGAGATTAAAGGCGTGCCAGTTACCACCTGGCTGTCCTATATATTTCTAATAATACTTTTGTCTTAGCATCTGTGTTTCTCAATATAGGTGCATTAGCTCTTTGATTAGGGCTTGTTTAATATGTTGTTTCCCCTGTTTATTTTCTACCTATGTCACTTATTTTTAACTTTTACTTGGTAAGTGGCTAGTTTTTGTTGTTGTTTCTTATTCTGTCTCTGAATTTTTATCTGTTCATTGATTGGTTTATGTTTGGCATTTTGAACAGGCTGTCCTGGAGCTTGCTATGTTGACCATCCTTATGGACTTGGTGGCAATCCTTTTGGTTCTGTCTCTCGAATACTAGGATTACAGGCATGACTGTCTCTCTTGGCTTCCAGCTACAGATTTAAATGGACAGGTCCATCAGTCAGTCCTTTTATGGTTATTGTGATCATTGACACTTTCAGTGTTTTTTTTTTTTGTTTGTTTTTCTTTTTTATTTCACCCTTTGCTGCTTTCCTTTTTTCATTTTGAGCACATCATGTTTACTTTGTCCCTTTGTTATTATGGTGCTGTGTAGGTAGTATCTAGTCCTGTTGTTATTAACTTTCCCCATTGATTTTCTTCACTACTAAACTACCAATTTGTAAATGTTATGCTTTATTTTTGTTTAATTAGCCCAATTTAAAACTTTATTATGAGCCGGGCCGTGGTGGTACACGGCTTTAATCCCAGCACTCAGCACGCAGAGGCAGGCAGATCTCTATGAGTTTAAGGGCAGCCTGATCTATATAGCACATGTACCAGGACAGCTAAGGCTACACACAGAGAAACCCGTCCCAAAAAAAATAAAAGATCACTTATGTATTAATTTATTTTCTCATGGCTCTGACTCAATATCTGATAAAAAGTCGCTTAAAGGAAGGGTTTACTTTTGCTCAGAGGTTGAGGATATACTCCATGATAGCTAGGAATGTATGGTAGCATGAACCAGTGCGTCTGTAGCCAGGAAGCAGAGATGAATGTTGGTGTTCATCTTTCTCCCTTTACCCTCTTCTCATATTTAATGTATGTGTGTGCAAGTGTGTAAGTGCATAGATGAAGTCCAGAAGAGGACATCACATCACATTTTTTGGAGCTGGAGTGACACAAGTGTTTGTACAATATGTGCCTTATTACGTAGGTTTTAGGATCCAAACTCCGATCCTTGTGATTGTATAACTTCTCTTAAACCATTGAGCCATCTCTTTAGTCCACTTCCTTTTTAAAATTCAGTCTAGTGCCCCAGCCTATAAAATATTGACAACATTTAGGGTAGATCTTGCTACCTAATTAGCCATCTGTAAACTCTCTTACAGATATACCTAGAGATTATGGTTCCTATCATGTTTTGACAGTCAGTAAAAACCCATCACGACTTCCAAATTGCAACATTTAAATTAAAAACACTATCTTGTATATTTTTCTTTTTTGTCTTATTTTGTTTTTTTGCCGCCCTTGGAATTGAACCTGGGGCCCTGCCCATTCTTGGCAAGTGCTCTCTACTGAGCCACACCCAGCCCTTTGTTGCCTACCTCCTTCCCTCTCAGATGCAGGAAATTGTGAGTCTAGGGCCTCTGTGCTCTCTGACACAGGCGACATCCCTGGCCCTGAATTTCCCCCTTTACCCCCTCCTGCAAAAGACATCTAGGGTATAAATATTTCATGCATATGTAATCTATTTTTTTTTTTGTTTTATATTTCATTCTCTTTATCTCAAATCTTTTTCTCCCTTCAGTTTGTTTTCTTTCTTAGCTCAGGTAAATGTTTGGGAATGTCTTTGATGTTCAAGCACCTGTAATCATAGCAAATTCTGTCTGCTTCCATTTTCAGCATAACTACAGGTATAAATTATTCCACTTGATTTTTATCAAGCATCGTATGAAGAGGACAAGAACAAAAGCTACTTGACATGTTTCAAACAGAAAGGAGATGGTTTGGGGTGCTAGATTACCAATTCTTGAAAGGGTTGGAAGGACAGAGGGAGAAATAAAGAGATGTTTCCAGAGGCAGGGATTGAAGAATGTCTCTGACTGTAGGAGTAAGTCCTGTCTTCTACCCCACTGCCATGTAGCTGCTACAAGAACCCCTGATTATCTGTGACTACCCCACTGGAGGAACTCACGGGCCTGCTGCGCTGTAGCAGCATAATCAAGAGAAGAATGGGTTCTTTTCTCCCACACTTTTCTTTTTTCTTAATCTGTTGTGGCTACCATTGGCTACCTCATTGGAATACAGTTTAGAAAATGTAGTTTTAGCTTTCTATTTGTACTGTTTAGGGAAGCATGTAGAGCAGAGCAATAATGGCTAAATGCCAGCAGCCACAGCACCCCACCCTCACACGTTTATATCGATATAAGCAAATCTGTAGCTGTGTTAGAATGTTACTGAAAGTCCAGCAACTTGGAGTTTTTTAATGTAAGGTCCTAAACTTCTGCAGTAGATTAAGAATGGTTTTGTATGGTTCATGAAAAGTATTGTGGAAGTCTTGATAGTGCTTCACTTTGTTTTAAAGTGTAGTTTAGGTCTGTCTTTTCATATCTTTCCTTCTCTTACTAAATACAGAAAGTTTGACTTCATCTAGGAAATTGTACTAGCAGCACTTATTCATAATGTGTTACGTATTGGCAAGGACATTCAAGAATTAGATTCCCCTCTTTTTTCTTCCACCCTTCACTTCCTCTCACCTCTTCTCCCTGTCATCCTCTCCTTGTTTTGAGATGAAGTCTCATTGGTCTCAAACTTTTGAGGTCCTAGGTTCAAGTAGTTATCAAAAGAAGTGGGTTTGGGTGTCTGTGTGTGTGTGGTGTGTGTCTGTGTTTGACAGAGAGAGAGAGACTGACAGAGTTTCTCTGTGTAGACGTGCTTCTGGAACTGGATATGTAGACCACCAGCCTAGCCTCATTTTTTTCTTGTGTGAGCATGAGTGCGGGTGCATGTGTGCTACAATATACACGTGAAGGTCAGAAGGTAACTCTCAAGACTTGGTTCTTGCCAACCACCATCAGAGACAGAGATTGAGCTCAGGTTGCCAGGTTTATGTGGCAAGCTCCTTTAGCTGCTGTGTAATCTTTCTGGCCCAAGCAAATCAGATTCTGTGACAGGAAGGTTTGAAAGTGCTAGGACTAAAGGCCAGCACTTGTCTTTGGCTCCTTTTCAATAGCAATATTTAAAATGGGTTAACTGGACAGGGAAGCCCAAGAATAATAAGTTCTTGTATCCAGTTTGCTTTGAAATTTCAGTTCTGAGAATGCCAGTGGATTGCAGATTTGTGTAGTGAAGGGTGAGCAGCTGGCCACTAGATGTCGCTAAGGCTCTAGCACACCTTGCGTTAAACTGCATATCTTATTTTTGTCTTAGCGTCTCCACCTTTACATAAGTGCAGTATCTTCATATCTTTACCTAGTTAGGGTCTAAACTTTGTGAGACAGAAATCATGCATAAAATTAGGAACTGCCCCAACTCTCAGGAAGCAGAGGCAGGTGGATTTCCTTGAGTCCAAGGCCAGCTTGGTCTACATAGTTCCAGGACAGCCAGAGCTACAGAATGAAACCCTGTCTCAAAGACAAACATAAAACTCCTTAAAGAATGATGATATTGCAGTTAATTTTTGTTTTTCCTTGGGCATACAACTAGGCTTGCATACCAGCGGAGGTAGTGGGCTTATGAAGGCTTAGCTTTTAAACGTGACAGTAATAAGCAGCAGCATGTTGATGTGCTTGCACACTGAGAGTTACCCAGGGTTTGTATTGTATACCTCACATTTGAACTTTTGGACATACCATTCTTAAATGTGAGAACTGGAAAAATCATTATTTAGAGTCTTACCTGTGCTAAATGCACAGGTAAATTTTGTATGAAGCATATGTGTGAACGGCCACAGTAAGAGATTGGAAGTCAACATAGATACATGAAACTGCAGCCTAGAAGGTAGAAGTAGGACATCTGAAGCAGAAAAGGCAGGTTTATGTAAAGAGATTAGAAAACAAAGGGTATCTGCCATTAGCACCTTTTCCCTCAAACATCCTTTAAGACATAAACGAGGTGCATAAGGGAGTTGTTGAGGGCCAAGTGTTGATAATACAGAAGGGAATAGAATATGTATAAATGTGATTTTGAGGAAAATCTTTAAAAATGCATGAGATTGAAAAGTTCCTAAGTAAGTTATTTACTTGCTATGTAAGAACAGTTGGCTTGACATTTATAGATTTAACATTTTTTGGCTATTTTTACTTCACAAATAACCTCAGAGATTCAAAATGAGCCAAAGTGAGATTTTGCCATTCAGAATGAGCCTGATAGCTAAAATTGCCCTTGCCAGTTGCCCAGCCTCCCATAATAGGAGGCCTGTGGTTTTCTTGATTTATTGTTTCTGACATGATATGATAAATTCTTTTCTGTTAAGATAGCATTTTGAAGAATGTGGGCTAAGTCAAGATAGGTTTTGAGAAAATGATCTTCAGACAGGACCAGAGGTATAACACGTGTCCCCAAGTTTAATCCTTAGCCCGGGAGGGAAATTTAACGACAGTCTTTTTAGAAAGCACTTTGATACCTAAAAACATGAATGGAATTTGCCTTTTGTTGGTAGGAAACAGGGATTTACTGTAGGCTGACCTTGAACTTTCCTGCCTCAGACTCCTGGGTACTGTGATTAAAGGCATAAACTCTTACATCCAGGCCAGGCGGTGGTGGCGCATGCCTTTAATCCCAGCACTCAGGAGGCAGAGGCAGGTAGATCTCTGTGGGTTCGAGACCAGCCTGGTCTACAAGAGCTAGTTTCAGGACAGGTTCCAAAGCCACAGAGAAACCCTCTCACATCGAACCAGATGTGAGGATTGGTGAACATATTTCTTTATAGACTTCAAGGTCTTCTGAATTCATGCTGGTATTTGGGCAGCTGTTAATGTCTAGTAAAGAGTCTTAGGAGTTTAAAATCCTACATGATTTTGAATAAATAGGAAATCAGAAAGGCCTTAGATTGTGGTGGTATTAAGAAGATTCTGTAAATATAGCACAGAGCTGAAGAGTCCATAGAAGGAGACTAACTATAAATGTATTATACATGACTGAAAGTGACTGCAAGCCTTGAGAGCTGAGCTGTCTCGGTATTTTTATCCAGTGTGTGGGGTGTTGTACATGCATCACAGCTATAATAGAGCTGTCACATGGGACATTCGAGAAGGAAGACAGAGGCGCTTAGAAGGTTCCTCTGCTTGGTCTCTTAGTCAGAGACTGGATTACTTGGCATTCAACAACGAAAGTCAGAATCCAGATATTAAAAGGTGAATTATTTTCAAATCTGAGTTTTAATAGAAATAATTTACTTGAAATTATTTCAGGAAATGGAAGATAAAGTAACTAGTCCAGAGAAAGCTGAAGAAGCAAAGTTAAAAGCAAGGTACCCACACTTGGGACAAAAGCCTGGCGGGTCCGATTTCTTAAGGAAGCGATTGCAGAAAGGGGTAAGTTGTTGAGAAATGTCTCCCCTCACAGAGAAATGAACTCAGTGTGCTGACAGGCTGTGAGGTGAATGTATGCATTTTTATCTGTGTATTTCAGGTGCGTGTGTCTGTCTTTGTCAGTATTTTATATACCTCATACCATGAATATGTATGAAAAGAATCATACATTAAATTATTAATTTAATTATAGTTTTAAATTATAAGTATTTTAAGTATGTAGCATAGTACAGATGATAATGTAAGAGAAGTCCTATAACCACCACCTTCATCTACTATTGCTATGTTGTCACCTTTGTAAGAAAGTAATTGTAGGCTACACTATATTTTCTGTATGACCCTTCTCCCTCTTCTCTTCAGAAAGAACCGATGTCTCAAAACTGGCGTTTTTTCCCTACCACCCTTACTAAAGCTTACCTATTAGAAAGCAAGCCCCACATGACATCCAGAGGCTTAAGATTCTTTATAAAATCATCCAATTTGCTTCATTTAATCCAGTTTGCACATCATAATCTTAGCAGTTCAAATTAATGTAACATTTCATTATCTCTTAGCATTGAAATCGAAGTGCTACTCGTTTGTTTCTAATTTTCTCTCCTTGAAAAAAATTAGAAAATTAGGATTAAAGCACATTTGAATTCTGTGTTATATGAGGATCAGAGAATGAATGATGAAGTATATGTGGAAGACAATTGCTTATTGTAGAAGATGCTAGATTTTTATGTTTCTCTTTAAGTAAATACCTTAAGTGTATTGGTATCCGCTGCTTATATATAAAAAACAAGACTGTGAGTATGCACCATAGTTACATATGAACTATTTTCTCAACTCTGAACTCCAAAAGTGATTTTTAACAAATGATTTTTAAAGATACCAACAAATAACATGTTTTTTTAACTTGTGAAATAAAAGGATTCACATCTTTCAAATAATATATAGACAATTATGTTAAATATAGAAAATTGTAAATTTTCTGAGCCATAAAACAGAATCTAGTAGGGAAATTATTCCAAATATCGGGACCTTAAAAAACATTAGCATGACTCTAAATAAAGGAATTTAACAGAGGAAATAATTACTGTTTATATGCATGATAGAAATCAGTGAAATTTCATCGTAGCCAAAGTGGGGAAATACTTAGAATAATTTCTGCTACTGAACTTGAAATTAAATGTAGCTAATAGATAACTTGTTTTGTATAAACATTAAAGTCATTACTCTTAATTTTAAAAGTGTTTTACGGAAGATTTATGGAAGTATTTACATTGTTTGACTGATTGCTTATAAATTAATTTTAGGATATATAATTCAGCATGAGAAAAATATCTTCAAATTTGAAACTTTTTTTCCCTCTTAAAGCTTTTACTATAATTAGAAGCAGCCTTATTGTTCATCATCAGAGAAATAGTAAGTTATAATCAGTCAATGAAATAGAATATGTGGTTATATAAAATCATGATTGTAAAAATCATGTAGTGCGTAAATAGAAATCTCACACTGAGAACTGCATTCATTAGGAATCTAGCTGTGCAAAATGTTCGTGTACTGTCTGCTTACAGTACTGTACGATTAGGTATATTTTCAGCTATGACATAATCACTTATAATCCTGGGCATCAAATTCATGTTTGCACTTGACTGGTTATTAGTATTAGTTAAGAGATGTTTTCTCCACAGCAGAATTAATATATCTTTTTTTTCTTTTTTTATGAGCTATATATTTTTCTCTGCTCCCATCCCTGCCTCTCCCTTCCCCTTCAACCCTCTCCCAAGGTCCCCATGCTCCCAATTTACTCAGGAGATCTTGTCTTTTTCTACTTCCCATGTAGATTAGACCCATGTATGTCTCTCATAATGAATTAATGTATCTTAAAGTTGGTATCATAGATGTAAACAGTTGGAAATGAAGTAAATGCCACTTGAATCAAACCTATATAATTTCAAATGTGAATGTTTGAGTCTGTATTTTCTCAAACTATCAATGGAATAAGCTTTTTGTGCTTTGAATCAAATAATTCTATAGAATTTGAAATGTGAATATTTGAATGGTTCTGTATTTTCTCAGACTGTCAATGTCAATGAAGTAAGCTTTTTTGTTGTTGCTGTGTTTTAGAATTTTTTTTAAAGTCTGAGTCACAAAGTTCTAGATTTCAATTTTCTTAGCTTGTTAGTTAACAAGCTGAGACTTTGTTTCTTTATTATTTGAGAGGGTTAAATTGCATCTAATTACCGTATCAGATCTTTTTCTGTATTATTGGTGGTATTATGAAGTTAGTGTTATGTAATATTTCCACTGCATTTTAACAGTAATACTGTGTACATGGTGGGTAAGGATTTGAACAGTCTAGCGCATGATTTTCTGTATTTGTAAGTTTTGAGGACCGAGTTCTAATAAACATGACTTTAAAGTTTGTCATGTTAGGTAATCACATACATTGTCAGTGCTGCTCAGTTTTAGTGGGAAATTAGGCATGGTGGAATGTATGTGATTGAGAGGAGAAGGAGCATCCTGGGCTACAGGAGGCATTTTCTTGAATGAGAGAATGAATGTGAAGAGAGGCTTTTGTGAGATTGCCTTCCATGTGATCTAAAGTATATTTTATTTGGTTTTAAGGAGTTTATATTACTTGAGATAGGGTCTTAGTATAGCTCACACTAGCCTGGAGTTTACTAAGTAGCTCAAGCTGACTTCAGACTTGCTCTGATACTCCTGCTGCACAAAGACTCCAAATTGAGGATTGTGTATTCTCTTCAGCAGAAGATCCCAATATGCAGTTAAATGAGATCCTTTTATGATTAATTTTTTTTATTATAAAACAGTTCTAGTTAGAAACCGAGTTCATTAAATTGGAGGAAATTATATGGTGCGTAGGCATGCAAGATGAGAGAGGATAAAGACTCTTGCTGCCAAGCCTGTCAACCTTAGTTCAGTCCCCGGGACTCACGCGGTGGAATGAGAGACCCAACTGTGAAAATTGCCCTCTGACCGACCTCCAAATAGACTCTCTTAACACACATACCCAGTAAATAAGTAAATATAGTTATTTATTTGTTTTAGTTTGTAATGTTCAGTTTCGTACTTTGTAATTAAGTAACACACGTAAGAAACTTACCAGACTGCTTTGTTGTCCAGATGCCAGCAGTGCTCCATTTTCCTTTTTAAGACAGGGTCTCACATAGTTGGAGCAAGCTTTGAGCATCTGTCTTCCTGCCTTCACATCCTGAATGCTTAGATTCCAAGTGTACCACACATACTTAGCTAGAAGCAGCTTCTTGATTTGGGGGCATTTTAAAGCATCATACAGAAATGATACTGCAGCAACCTCAGACATACCTTGCCTGCATTTTATTGATAACTGCTCCATATAAAACTTGTACAGTGCTATCCAAAAAGTAGTTTCTATTCATAGATCCACTGGCCATAGTACAGATCTGGCTTATCAAAAGAATAGTCAGGGGGAGCCAGCTAATAAGACCTGTTTCTTAGGCGATTCAGTAGCCTTATGCTAGCTGTGAGTCCCAGCTACTTCATTTTAGGGTCTCTAAAGTCTGAGAAATTTTTTTTTCTGCTCATTATTTATCCAGGCCATCATTTCATCATTTTATTATTTCCTTTTGGCAAACCCAGACTTTAATGACCAAACCTTTTCTTTGATTGTAAAAGTTGTTATGATGGTTGATTTTAATTGACCATTTTTTATCTCTCACTAGCTCTTGAACATTAGTTTATGTATAGCAGACATTCAGTAGGAATGGATATAAGCCAGACCTCAAGAAAATCCCCCTAGTTGTCCCAAAGCTGTCGTTAGAGTTTTATCATGGTGTTAGAGGCCTATGGTTTCTTCATTTTTCCATCCAAAATCAGTCCAATGATATAAAGAACTTTAAAACTCTAATCTAATTTTTTGTTTTTGTTTGCAGCAAAAGTATTTTGATTCTGGGGATTACAACATGGCGAAAGCAAAGATGAAGAACAAGCAGCTTCCTGCTGCAGCCCCGGATAAGACAGAGGTCACTGGTGACCACATTCCCACTCCACAGGACCTTCCTCAGCGGAAACCATCCCTGGTTGCTAGCAAGCTGGCTGGCTGATTAAAAGAGCTGAACTGCATGAGTCTTCTAATGTCCTTTATTTCTCCTCACTATGTTCCTTACCCACTTTCTGTTTCCTTTCACTCACTCTGTCATTTGAGACTGACAGCTTTGCAGGTAGTGGTAGTGTGTGCTGCTGTTGTAAGGGAGCATACGTATGTAGAGGTTTTGATTAGTTTAACAGTGCACTGATGCAGAGGACTTGTAACAGCAACTTAAGTAATTGACGTTATAATAATTGTACATATTACCTAGCGGTGTAGGGCTGGCTCCAACAAGTAGCAAGCAAGTTTTACAGCTTTAATATTCTGGCTTTCCTTACTTCCTCGTAATTACAGCTTTGTATGTTGTTATTATTTAATAGAACCTCTGTTGTATTGATTTCTTCTGTATTTTCCTTTTGAATTTTGTAAGACGGAAGTTTAAGACCACAAGTTGGAAGATAAGTCACATAATTCAAACACAAGTAAATGGGCTGCAAAAGATAATAACTGCTTGGACTTGACGGCCTTAAACCTGCTGTTTCAGCTTTAACAAGAGCATCTTACCTGGGCGATATTTGCCCGTTCTGGTGTGACTTGTGTGACTCCAATGCTTACCAGCTGTCGTTGAAGCTAGTGCTCTTCCTCGGTTCTGCAGTCTTGGGACAGCTTTCTTTGTTGAAGACGTGAATGGGTGTGCATGTGCACTGACTATTGCATTCACTTTTGTGCCATTTTTGTAAATACACTAGTTTTGCACAACCTTTTACAAATGTCTGTATTAATTTCACCATATTAGAAAGTAGATAATGTGCCAACCAGAAGCACAAGACTTCCTACACAAATCTGCCCCCATCACTGCTTTTGTATAAGAATAGTTTACAATCTCGAGCTTATTAGAATACCAAACTAAAATCTACTCACCCTGATACAGAATTAAGCATTTTCATTTGTTACTAATATTCATGACTTTCAGTGGCCTTGTACAAATATGATATGTTGCTTAGGCATATCTTTTGTTCTATGCAGAACATTTCTTTTGACTCTTACAAAAAATTACAATTCATATAATTTATATAAACTTTCTTAATGTAGAAACTTTTTACTTCCACACTCAACTTTGGGGATACTAAAGTTAAAGGCTTGCATTCTCTGCCTTCTGTATTCTTCTCAACCCCCATTTTCTCTCTTTTGCTTCTGTGACTTGTGTTGGGCTGTTCCATTTATATGAGAACATACATATCTAAACATACATATTTAAACCTGCTTTAAAAAAAGGACTTTTGTGAGGGTTTTTTGTTGTTGTTGTTATGCTGAGGATCAAACCACTGTCTCACATGTGCTTAGCAAGCACTGTACTATGGAACTACACTCTTATCCCTAAGGGAACTTAATAATGAAGCAAGTAGTTGAAAATATTGGTCTAGGAAACTGTCAGGATAAGCTGAATTCTGGTAAATAATTTTAAGTAATTAGAATAAACTAGGAGAATTGGGCTTAAAACAATTACAGTGATTTATGTAGTAGGTAAAACATTAAAATTAGGTTTCTCTTATACATGTCATTTTAATAAAATATATCTTTACTTTTTCTTGTGGTTTATGTGTTAGTAAAAACATTAGCACACTTTATTGGGGCACATTTACTGTTCTCAGACCTCTTCCCTCAGGGTGTTGGGGAGGCATATTGAGTCACAGCAGCCTGAGCTGATACTATTCTTTCTCTTCATCTTGGGCTTGAATGAGACCTACCCCACTATGGGAATCCAGGCGTCATTTTGTATTATTGCTACATTTATGTACCCGCTTTCCTGTGGTTCCACACTAGTGATTAGTCCTCCACTCAGTCTGAAGGGCAGAAAAGCAGCACACTCCACAGTGTTAATCAGCTGAGTTCTATGTAAGTGCATTTGTAATGAGCAAATGGACTATTCTGTAATGTGTGTAATTCACAATAGGATTGGTATCTAGTTTTCTCTATGGATATTTGCAACCCCACCACCGTTAAGTTCATTAGATGCATCTGAAATCGGAGTGGCCATACTCTTCCTGACTACTAGACTCAGTTTACGACAAGTGAGTAACGCCTGCGTGAGTTTTGATTTGTATAATAGGACACTGATCTTTAACCTACCTCAAGACTTGAGGATCTGTGAAATACTAAGTGCCCCAAATAAAATATCACTATCAAAAGTTTCCTCACTGAACCAACCTGCCTTCTATAAAGTAGCAGTACTTAAGTAAAATCTCAGGATTTTCCAGAAGGAAAGACCTGTTAAGGATTTGTACGTATAGCTGCATAGCTTCCATTATTGGTGCTTGAGAGAAGTTTTACATTTTCCTGTCTTTTGTTCTGCTTCAAAACTCAGCTTATTGTAGACATGTTTGTAGGATTTTTGGTCATCATTTAGTGAAGACTTTGATCAAATGAGCTTAATTGTCCATTTGTATGTCGAAGTGTCTAAGGAATGACTAGTTTTAATGTTAGAGTAAAACTGAAGTTGATAAAAATACTAAAGGCAAACTGGCTAAAGTCTATTTTGTTCAGTAACTCCTATGAGAAATACCTTTAAGGCTATGTCTGACTAATAGCTGCAGCTCATGTCTAGTTGGAATAGCATTGGGATAGATTGAGGGGGCATGTTTGTAATCTACAAGTTGTTAGATAATTTTGTACTGCTGGCCTGGAAACATGTCCAAACTGTCTAAAACAGTCATGGCAAGGCCTCCTGTTATTAGTTGCTCTTTTTACTTGATGTGCCCAAAGTATACCTCTGAGTATTTATTGGAAGTCATTAGTAAGTAAGACTTGTTTGGGTTTTTTGTTTGTTTGTTTGTTTGTGGTTTTGAGACATGGTTTCTATGTAGCTTTGGAGCCTGTCCTGGAACTAGCTCTTGTAGATCAGGTTGGCTTCAAACTCATAGAGATCTGCCTGCCTCTATCTCCCAAGTGCTGGGATTAAAGGTGTCCTCACCACTGCCCAGCACGACTTGTATTCTTAATATGTTACAGTCTTATCAAAGCTGAACTATCAACCCAAACTCTGCTCTAAACTTAGTATTTGATGGTCAAATACAGGTATCTTGTGGAAAGAGCAGTTCTGAGTGGTTACCAAGGCTTTGTCTGTGATGGCTTCATCATATCCCCCAACGTTCAAACTCACTACGTTGTAACCCATTTCTGTCACCATGCTCATCCACTTAACATTTTCTTTTTCTTTTTTTTTTTTTTTTTGGTTTTTCGAGACAGGGTTTCTCTGTGGCTTTGGAGCCTGTCCTGGAACTAGCTCTTGTAGACCAGGCTGGCCTCGAACTCACAGAGATCCACCTGCCTCTGCTTCCCGAGGGCTGGGATTAAAGGTGTGCGCCGCCACCTGGCACACTTTGCATTTTCTAAAGCACTATCTTGATCTCATTTGGCACGTACTGCCAGTCTTACCCGGGTCTCTTTCTTCAACTTTTCATAAAATTTTAGAAATTAGGATCAAAGAAACCTCTATAGTATTTCATGAATAGATGACAATAGGATACTCTTACTAGTTCCAACTTTCTAAGTAGGTAGGCCCATAGGTTTCAATTCTATAAATCACTGGTGGTGGTGACACCCGTTCATATATGTTTTTATGGTATTTATCAACTAAATAGCAGTAGAAATCTTTATGCCCTCATCTGTCACTGCATCTCTGCCATTTGATATGCAGTTGGACACTGCCTGTATGCAAAGGGCCAACATAATTGCCTTTTCTTGTTAAGGATGTTTGTAGAGTTGATGGCTAATGCTGGTTGTCAAATAGCCCTTCTAAACTTATACTTGTAAAATACACCCAAAATAAATGGATCTACCTAATTTTTATTGATTTTTAATATGCAGTTTTGTCTTATTTGTTACTGTTTTCCAATGTTTTCTGAAGTTAAGCCACTATGAAGAAATTGTGGTCTTAGATCTTAATTTAAATGTGTTAATGAAACCCTGTTGTTCTCATCTTGTGTATAGAATGTTCTAATATAGTAGTATTTGATACAGAAAAATGGAAGAGACAGGTAGAAATAGTTTCTGGAAGTCTACAGGGCTGAGGATATAGCTTAGTTGGTAGAATGCTTGCCTAACATACACAGAATCTTGGGTTCAGTTCCTGTCACTTTATTAGGCTGGGTCTGGGTGCATGTCTGTAACCTCATAGGGAGGCAGAAAGGAGGATCTCAGTAAAGTTCTAAGCCGTCTATTGCAATGAGTTCTCCAGTGTAGAGGATGAGTGGCAAAGCAGAGACGAGTGTTCAGGTGGTATTAGATAGCAGTTGCTGTGAGGGTGGCTGGGAGGGAGGAAAAAAAGTGTATTTTTGGGTGAAGGAAACTTCATTCTTACAAAGAGAAGGAGGTGGAGAAAGGTGAGCTTTTTGTACAGAAGATTATTTGAAAACAGCATGTAACCAGCTTTTTTTTCTCTCCTTAAATTTGGTCCACTCTACAGTCATACTTTCTAAATACCTCTATGATCTTGCTCAGGCATTCAAAGGCTCTGAAGTTACCTTCCTTTTTTTTTTCCTCCTTAGGGGGAAGTAGTGACCAATACTCACAGACATTTATTGTACCATATCCAATGCCACTAAGGCTCTTTATTATATTTTTTGAGGCAGGCTCTCTAGCCTAGGCTGACTTCAGACTCAGGGCAACCCTCCTGTTTCGTCTCTGCGTGTTGGGATTACAGGCATGAGCCAGCATCTCTGGTGTCACTACTGTAGCTCCGAACTCTTCCTGCTCTCTGCCATCCTACTCTAATCCCTTCCACATTGATTACTGTGGAAGCCACAGTGGTTTTCTTAGACAGGGATCTGGTTTTGTTCCCCTTGCTTCCTTTTAGTGTTGGGCTCAAGTAATACACGTAAGCATCCTGAGTAATTGAATACCTCCATACCTGGCAACACAGTGACTTAAAACATGTGAGTCTCATGTAACTTCTAGGGTTTGGGTGTGAAATGTTACAGAATGCAGTATTTAGAGGAGGGTCTTCTGGTCATGAGCTCTTACTAATCCACTGATAGATTCATAATCCAAGGCTGTTGTGAGGAAGTGGATATTAATTGAGTCTTAATCGAGGCAGTGACATATTTTGAAAGACTGGTTCTGGGTTTCTTCCTGTCTGCCATGAGGTGGGTCATTGCTCCATGAACATGCTTTCCACCACTATTTGCTTCACCATACTTGGACCCAAAAGTAAGGGAAGGGGACCCTACGGATGCAGTAGTGACGTGAATGCCTTGTTGGTAACCAATGTCCCTATTGGACTTGAGACACACTCAACAAGAAGCCTGGTGCTGAATGGTAGAGCCCTTGTGTAGCAGGCACAAGGACCTGTGTTTAATCTCCATTACGGCCCCAAACAAAAACCTCTAGGTGGAGTTCAGTGACCAGAGCTGAAATTTCTGAAACCATGAAGCAAAGAAAATGCTCTCTTGATTATTTTCTCAGGTGTCTGTCACAGCAAAAAGAAGCTAATTGCCTTAGTTTTGTTTCCTATTGCTGTATTGGTAAAACGCATTGACAAAAGCAATTAGAGAAAAAGCATTAATTCTGCCATAGAGTTCCAGGTTCCATGCCGTCTTTGTAAATCACAGTAGCAAGAGCTTGAGACAGCTGGTTACATTGTAGTCAATTAAAAAGCAGAGGAAGCTGGCAGTGGTGGTGGTGTGTACCTTTAACCCCAGCACTTGGGAGGCAGAGGCAGGTGGATCTCTGAGTTCCAGGACCCACACATACACACGCAGAGAGGAAAAAGCTAATCAATGCATTCTAGTGCTCAAATTACTTATTAGCACCCTGCCTAGGGAATAGTGCCACTCACAGTGGATGGGTCCTTCCACTTCAGTTAATCAAGATAATCCCTATAGGTGTGTCCACAGGCCAACCTATTCTAAATAATTCTTCATTAAGACTTCCTTCCTAGGTGATTCAAAATTGTGTCAAGTTGACAAAACTAGCCACACTAATAAGGTTTTGAAACCACAGCTAATTTCTGAATCCCTTCATGAAACGCTCTGGTTTAGAACTTATGTGCTTTTCTGTGTTCTTAGTTCAACTTCTAACTTCCTCAAAAGGAAATTTATTTCATTACTGTGATCTAGCACATAAAACTGGCTTAAATGTAATCAAATATACAAATGGAGGCTGGTTGTGCTGTTGTTCATCTTTAATCCCAGCACGTGGAAAGCAGAGACAGGTGGATCTCTGAGTTCAAGGCTGGCCTGCTCTACATCATGAGTTTCAGGCCAGTGAAGGATGCATGGTGAGATCCTGTTCTGAAAAAAACACAATCTCCCAAGTATTTGGGGAAAAAAAAAAACAGTAATGGGATGTCAAGACAAAATTATAGATGGGGAACCAGAGTACAGACAAATGCAACTTGCTTCTGGATCTAGGCCCCTAGGCTCCGCGTTTTCTTAATGTGAGAGTGTGCCAAATCTATTCTCATAAAGCCCAGGCTAACTGAAATTGGTCTACACTCACATGGCAGGGACATGTGTTCATTGCTTCTAGTTTGTGGTTAAAACTTTGGAAGCGTTCTCTGATTGAAACCTCTCACTGCTCCATTACCTCAATAAGTTACTAAATCACTTTAGCATCTATAAATGCTAGCGTTTCTAACCACTTTGTGTGTAGGTATCGACTATTGAATTACTGCATAATCACAACAGAGCTTCCATGTTAGTTGTCCACCGTCCATATTTTCCTTAGTTCTAAGCTGCCTTAACATGGGAAACAGTGATCACTATGACTTCTTGCTAACAGATGATTTTTTAAAAAATCTAGCCGGGCGGTGGTGGCGCACGCCTTTAATCCCAGCACTCGGGAGGCAGAGGCAGGCGGATCTCTGTGAGTTCGAGACCAGCCTGGTCTACAAGAGCTAGTTCCGGGACAGGCTCCAAAGCCACAGAGAAACCCTGTCTAAAAAAAAAAAAAAAAAAAAAAAAAAAACCAAAAAATCTATTAGTGCTATAGGTTATAAGACTACTACTGATCCATCTGACTTGAGTGAGTCATGAGTTGCTAGCCATGCACATTTAAGGGGATTGTGTGTAATAGTGTTGCTATCATTTGTATTCTAGTATTTTATATGAAAGCTGGTGAGTGAAGTTACGTGACTTAGTTGTAAAGCACTTGACTAGCATTTTTGAGGCCCTGAATTCAAGTCCCACAATTCTAAAAAGAAAAGAAAAATACTATGTAAACTTTAAAGAGCTACTTTTTTTTCCCCCCAAGATAGGGTTTCCTCTGTGTAACCCTGGCTGTCCTGGAACTCACTATATAGACCAGCTAGCTGGCCTTGAACTCATTGAGGTCCTCCAACCTCTGCCTCCTGAGTGCTGGCATTAAAGGTGTGCACCACTACTTTCTGGCTGAAGAGCTACCTTTTACAATGTGTTCAACACATTGTTACTTGTAAATCTGTTCTGTTAAGATGTTGTTGATCCACAGTGTGTTTTGTTCCCATGGAGAGATGTTCTACTACAAGTGTCTAAGGCAAAAGGAGGGGAAAGATTTAGTGTGAAGACAACGATGTGCAGTGTAGTGAACAGTGCAGAGAGTGAGACCTGAGGAAGGGGCTGTTGATTTGGGAGTCTGTGTTTTTATTGGAGAGCACCATTCCCATAGAGAAGTAATTTAAGATAAATTAGCAATGAGGGGCCTAGTCTCTGACATAAAACAAGATTCCAGTTTAGAGGAATTGTTTTTGCTGTTATATGTTTGGAAAGTTTTGAATAGAGTCATTGTGTTAGTGATCTCTGTACCAGGCTTTTTCTTTTGAGCCACCAACCAGATCCCAAGTCATGACACAGAGACATATTAGATTTGAATGCCTGGCCTAGCTTAGGCACATTTCTGGCTAGTTCTTTTAACTAAAATTAACCTGTTTCTCCTGATCTACCTTTTGCCTCGGGGCTTGTTAACCTTGCTTGCCTTTGTGTATCTTACTTTCACTGCTTCTCTGTCTGGCTTCTTGCCCCAGGCACGTTCCTCTCCTCCCCTCTCTTCTCATTCTTCCTCTTCTTTTTTCTCTCCTATTTATTCTTTCTGTCTGCCAGCCCCACCTTTCCTTTCTCTTGCATAGCTGTTGGCCATTCAGCTTTTTATTAGACCAGTCAGATGTCTTAGGCAAGCAAGGTGAAATAAAGACAGCACATTGTTTCATAAATAAACAAAAAGCAGCATAAACAAAGGTAACACATCTTCACATAGTTAACAACGTAATAGTCCTCAGTGTAAACAAGCATAACACATCTTTGCCTAGTTATAATAATATTCCACAACAGATCATTCAGTTGCTGTAACAAATTCCTAAAGTAGTTTATAGAGATAAAAGGTTTATTTGGGCTCATAAGCTTTGAGGTTTCAGTCCATCATCATTTGCCCTGTAGCTTTGGGGTCTGTAGGGAGCAGCACATCATGGCAGAGACCTTGTGGCAGAACAAAAACTGTTCACGGAGGGGGGGGAGGGGAGACATGACTGAGGAGGCATCCTGAGCCCCACAGTCTCCTTTGTGGGCATGTCTCTGGTGACATAAAATCTCCCATGAAGACCCCCCCTCTTCAGTTTCCACCATCTCCAATAGCCACGCAAGCTGGGGATTAGCCCTCTTAATTCATGAGCTCTAGATTCAAATTATGCCAGTCATGGGCCAAACAGAAAGTGAAAAAAAGATAATTGACCTGCCGGGAAGTAGCTAGTGACTATTAGGGAGTTTCCCCTGGTCAAAGACTGTCTGTTTGGAAATATGTGTGTGTTAATCCCTGTAGAATTTGCACTCTAACCTGTTTTTTAAAAATGTGAAGAAAGCAAAAGTTCAAGCAAGGCAAGAGGACAAGAATTGAGATGGAGATCAGTCTTGGCATGTCTTTGAAAGTGTGAGTCACTAGAGGTGAGACTGAAGAGGGGAACACTGGAGAGTGCCTCTGAATGACAGTCCTATCATGGAAGGGACAGCATGCTATAATCCCTAAGAAGTGGGCTTGAAAGGAAAAGTATCGACTCAGAACCCCCCAAGACCAAGTTCTCAGCACAAAGGAGAATTATTTGCTACAGATGGACAGATGGCAGGGATAAGGGACAAAGATAGGAGATAGAGGGAGAAGGGGAAGGGAACGAGGGAAAGAGGGCAGAGGTATTCGTCCCAGAGGACAAAGAACTGCCTTTGGACAGAGAGGAGACAGATGTAGCACATAGGAAAATAGTGGTTTATAAAGGGCCAAAGGGGAAACCCCATGTTAAGTGTTTAATTTTCGTTGGGCATGTTAATTAGATGAACCAAAGGGGTCTTTTGAGTGTTGGATTCAAATACTTTGATAGCTGGGGCCTTGGTAGTCAACCTACGGAGGAGGGATTGGCCAAATAAGGGTGAGATCTCTCCCCCATCCCTGGTCTTGGGACTCTTCTTCCCAACACCAGGACCATGAACCTAACAATTTCAAATGTACATCCAAGATAATTGTTTTTAAAACTTCTTAACTTCACCTCTGTCCCTAGTCTATCTGTCCCAACAGATTTCAAATCAGCTACAGACTGGTCCAACAACTCCACAGCCAGCCCCAGCTGTCTCCTCAGAATCTACATCCTGGACCAGCCTCACAGACCACACTTCTCTAGCCTCAGATGATCCCACAGAACCTGGACATTGGCTAACATATCCTGAAGTTCCCGGCCTTGACCCCTTGGTCCCCCAAACAACAAAGCCTATACACACACAAACACACACACCAACACTAATACTAATTACACAAAACAAGTGCTGAAATTGCAGTTGTGCAATCCATGTCATACAAATTACCTCTATCTTTGATTCTTTTAAAGCTTCTTTGCTATATCTAGAGATGGAGTCTCACTTTTCTTTTCTTTCTTCTTTCTTTTTTTTTCTTTTTCTTTAGTTTTTGGTTTTTCAAGACAGGGTTTCTCTTTGTTGCCTTAACTCACTCTGTAAACCATGCTGGCCCAGGGTGGCATCGAACTGAGACCCACCTGCTTCTGCCTCTCGAATGTTGGGATTAAAGACATGCACCACCACTGCTTGCTTCTCCCTACTGTGTACAACAGCAAAATTACTATTTCTTGAGACAGTCTAGTATTCCAGGCTTACCTTAAATTTGCTATGTAGCCTAGGATAACCACAAAGTGTGTGTGTGTGCAGTTATCTGAGTAACCTAGAAGGTGTCAGATCCCTGGATCTGGAGTTACAGGCAGTTGTAAGCCTCTCAACATGGGCACTGGGAAGCAAACCTGGGCTCATCTTTCTTTTTTTGAATAATCTATTTCATTTACCGCTGACAGTATTTTTTTGCTTCTTTCTACTGTGTACAATAGCAAAATTAACATTTTTTTGAGACAGTCTCATGTATTCCAGGCTTATCTTGAACTTGCAGGATGACCATGAAGTAAGTGTGTGTGTGTGTGTGTGTGTGTGTGTGTGTGTGTGTCCCCTCCCCAGCACAAAGGCAACAAACACATGTCATCCTGCCTGGCTTTTTATATGTGTGCTCTGGATCCAAACCCAGGTCCTCATGCATTTGTGGCGGCTCTCTGATTCTGCCTTCCCACCTGGTTTTACTCTGCAAAGCCATTGGCCAAAACAGCTTAATTCATCAGCCAATAAAAGCAACACATATACAAAAGGACATCCCACATCAGGGTTCTCTGTGTAGCCCTGGCTGTCCTGGAACTTGCTCTGTAGACCAGGCTGACCTCAAACTCACAGAGACCCACCTGCCTCTGCCTCCCAGTTGGGGTGCTAGCATTAATGTTAATTTTGCTATTGTACACAGTAGAAAGAAGCAAAACCCTGCAATTGGCTTTTTTCTTATCCCATCGTTCAGCTGTCATCTCAAAGTTGGCTGCTCTCCTGAGCTGAATTCACCATTTTCTGGGTGAATCCCATGGATGTCTGGCATTGCCTGGCCTCTTTCAGGAGTCTTAGTTTAAAACATCATTTGAGGGGCTAGAGAGAGACAAGCTCAGTGGTTAACAGCCTTGCTGCTCTTCCAGAGAGCCCAGGTTTGCTTCCCAGTGCCCATGTTGAGAGGCTTACAACTGTCTGTAACTCCAGATCCAGGGATCTGACACCTTCTAGGTTACTCAGATAACTGCACACACACACACTTTGTGGTTATCCTAGGCTACATAGCAAGTTTAAGGTAAGCCTGTAATACATTAGACTGTCTCAAGAAATAGTAATTTTGCTGTTGTACACAGTAGGGAGAAGCAAGAAATATTGTCTATGGTAAATGAAATAGAAATAAAAATAAACAAATAAAAAAACCCCACTGAGTCCTATGTATAATAAATATCTTTCCCTGTTTTTCTTATCTTGAGTCTCTGCTCTCACACTTACGTAGCACTTAACTCACCCATCTGTAGGGAACTGCGCTCCCCTCCCTCACATGGGGTTTCTTCTTTCATCCTGAGACGCATGCAGTTTCCACATAGCACCGTTTCACCACTTAGTCACAGTGCCCTGAAGAAACTTCCCTTACAGTCAGAATGCTTGTTGTTTGCCCCAGCACTTGGCCCAATGCCTGGCCATAGTGAATACCTAATAAATGTTCTCTGGAAGAAACTGTGCTCTTGAGATTGTCGCCACTTCCATCCAGGTTTGCCGAATCGCTCTAAATGGTCCCAGTTCTTAATCACAAGTGTAAAATTCTGCATCATTTAAGCTGTAAATAGGATCTATCAAAAGCTGTATATCAGATTACTTATAAAACTGTTAGAAAGGATGGAGACATTGAATCATCCTAGGAACAGTCCCATAAGCATGTTCCCGCAGCTGCTTCTCAGTGGGAAGTGCTGTGCCTCTCTGCTATAGCCAGTGTCACACAAAACCCAGGAGCCTGACCTTGATGTGACCACTACTTGTTCCAAGAGTTGCCCAACTCCGTTGCCGTGAATGTAGCAAACAGAAGTTCTAGGTAGTTCTGAATCTTGTGCAGATGTATTTTCACAGTACAGTACAGCAGTGTTGTCCCTCAGTGATTACAGTGTGCTGAAGCCAGTGATGGAGGCATACACCTGGCATCTCAGCATGTCATAGATGGAGACAAAGGATCCTGTTCAAGACTATCTTCGTCAATATAGGCCAGTATAGACTACAAGAGATCTTGACTTCAACCAACCAACCAAAGCCAAAATAACTTCAATTATTGTAATACAGTCACACCACATCACCATATCTAGTTTACACAGTGTTGGGAACCAAACCCCGGGCTTCTAAATTGTTTGGTATGTGTTTTACCAACTGAACTACACCCCCAGGCCCCTGCTCCCTCTTTTTGTCCACCCTAAGATTCTCCTAAGGCTCAGGCTGGCCTTCAGCACCTTATCATTTCTTCTCCATCAAGTGCTCAGATTATAAGCACACACTGCCATACCCAGCTCTTCAGTACATGTTTTCACTTATCTCACTTGAACCTCTTAACAACTACAGTTTTCCAGAAACCGAGAAGGGAGGAGGAATGAGGGAAAGATGGAGGGAGAGAGTGAGAGGAAGAAAGAGGGGGAGTGTTATGGGGATTGATGAGATGACTCAGCAGGTAAAGGTGTTTGCTATCAAGCCTGATGACCTGAATTCCATCCCAAGGACCCACATGGTAGAAGGAGAGACCCAGCTCCCACAAGTTATCCTGTAACCTCCACATCTGACCTCCACGTGTGCCCATAAGTAAATAGATATATAAATAAATAAACAAATGTAATGTTAAAAATTAAAAGGAAGCTTTACAAGTTGAGCAAGGTAGTGAATGCCTATAATCCTAACAGGAGGCAGGCGACATGAGGATTGTTATGACTTTGAAGACCATCTAGGATACAAAGGGAAGCTCTGAATAAATAATAGAAGTATGGTGTGGTAATTTGAGTGCAATTGGCCCCCCATAATCTCATAAGGAGTGGCACTATTAGAAGATGTGGCTTTGTTGGAGTGGGTATGGCCCTGCAGGAGGAAGTGTGTCGCTGTGGGGGTTTCCTAGGCTCAGGACAGCACCCAGTGTCTCAGTTTTCTACAAGATACAGGGCTGTCAGCTACTACTCCAGCACCATGTCTGCCTGCACACCACTATGTTCCCCTCCATGGTGATAATGGACTGAACCTCTGAAACTGTAAGCAAGCCACCCCAATTAAATGTTTTCCTTTATAAGCGTCACCATAGTCATGGTGTCTGTTCACAGTAATAGAAACCCTAAAAAGACATATGGACCTCGCCAGGCGGTGGTGGCACACGCCTTTAATCCCAGCACTCGGGAGGCAGAGGCAGGCGGATCTCTGTGAGTTCGAGACCAGCCTGGTCTACAAGAGCTAGTTCCAGGACAGGCTCCAAAGCCACAGAGAAACCCTGTCTCGAAAAACCAAAAAAAAAAAAAAAGACATATGGACCTCTCACTATTTGAATGGGAGTTATAAAAAGGAAGACAAATTGGTTAGGATCATCCATGTAGTAATAAATTGAGAACGTTACACAATGTGAACTTTAAATGTAGCAGGTAGCTACATTTAAAGATACTTATTGGCAAGTATACATGTACCAGTTAGAATACATAATTATTTCCTTTTGCTATAGCACCTAAGAGTTTAGAAGCTGAGTACCACAGTAGCAACAAAGGCACACGTTCTTGAATAAAGGGAAAACAGATATCTTGGAGAAATGGAGAAGATAAGTACAAGATGACCCTGAAAAGTGAGCTCAAAAGTAAGGAAATGCTCCCAAAACAAAACAAAACAAATCTCCAGAATGGATGTATACCAAGGACAAAGAGGACAACTGAAAGCTCTCTGTAGTTTCAATGACTTGAATAAACAAGTTGACACCTTATTAAAATTCTTTTAATTCATACCAGGTGTGGTATAAACAAATCGTTGTGCCAGGTGCGGTGGAATATACCTATTGCCTAGCACTTGGGAGGAAGAAGCAGGAGGATCATGACTTCTCTGCCATCTAGAGCTACTGAGTGAGACATCGTACCCCATCTCCCAAAAGAGTCCCTCCAAAGTAAGTAATTTAATGAATGATTGTATGGGGGAATGAGTTGGCTCCTATTCAGAAGAATTCTGAATTATCGATATGGAATAGTTGAGAATGTAGAGCTGCATGTAATATGAAAATGGGGATTTTATTAGTTTGTTGGATCTGCCATAACAAAGTCACAGACAGATGACCTAAATAACAGAAATTAATCTTATCATTTCTGAAAGCTGGAAGCCTGAGAGCAAGGTGTCCAGAATTGCTTTCTTCTGAGGCTCTGTAGTTGAGCATGACTTTGAACTCCTGATCCTCTTGTCTCCATCTCTAAAGAGTTTTGGGACTGCAGGCAAACACTACCATGCTCAGCTCCTTTTTAAATTTTAACAAGTAGATATTCTGTTATGATTCAACATTAGCCACTATCTGTTTAGAATCTTAGACCTTTTGCTAATTTGCAATCTAATAATGGCTGTAAATTGAAATTAACTTCTAGTTTAACTATTCTGCTTTTTCAGGCAGGGTCAAAATATGAAACCTTGGCTGGCTTTGAGCTTGCAGTGATTCTTCTGCCTCTGCCTCCTTAGAGCTAGGATTATAGATATAAAATACATACATACATACACACACATATATATGCTTTATCTACATCAGTGTTTCTTTCCCTCAAACGGTTCCTCTGTCTGTCCTTCAATCAGAAAAGACCTCCCATCCATCAGTACTTCTTCATTCACCCAAATTTCACCTATTCCCAGTACCCAGTCTTCAAAAACATTTAAAAATTATGATAGATGTGAACTATGACTAATTTCCACATAGGAACTAGCACTTTGTGAAGTGTTAATCTAATTAATCTTAATCAATAAAAACCAGGAACCAGATATTGGGCTAAATCCTGGAAGATTAGAGAAGCAGGAGCAGCCAAAAGTTGCTTCCTTCCTCTCTCCGTTCTTCAGTCCAAAAAAAAGCTGAGATCCTGTCTCCACCCCACCTTATCATTTCCTGTCTCCACCTCCCAAGTGCTGGGATTAAAGGCTTGTGCCACCACTGCCCAGCTTCTATGGTTAACTAGTGGCTAACTCCACCCTCTGATCTCCAAGCAAGCTTTATTTGTCAGAACACAAACAAAATAACACAGTTCAACTTTGTTTCTGCCTCTAGGCTTCGGCCTGGCCTATAGAACTAGAAGTATTACTCTGTAAGACAGTTCTGTAGACTGACCCTTCCTTAGTCCTGTAACCAACTCTTGGAATGGTATATTGAATTGAATACTACTTTATGACTTCAGCTCAATTTGATTGGAATGAGCAACCCATAGGCCAGTGAAAATTTATTTTTGTGTTTTTATTGTGTTAACTGCTGAAATATAGTGAGTCCTCATTTAAAATGTTTTGAGTACTGCAATGTGTGCTTTATTTTAAGTTTATGATCTCCCCATACTCCCTCTCCTCTCACCCTCTCTGCTTAGTTTTTCTGCAGTGTATACTGATATGGGCTGAATTATGTACCTTCAAAAGGTGTTAACATCCTACCCCACTCTCGAACCTACACAAATGTGATCTTGGAGAACCATCTTTTGCAGGCAATCAAATTTGGATATAGATACATGCATGCACCATGGGAGAATGCCACATAAAGATGAAGACAAAGATGGGGTATTGTATTAATGTCAAGATATAAAAAAGTCGAGTGTAGTGGCACACTCTTCTAATCCCAGCACTGGGAGACTGAGGCATGAAGATGAGCTCCAAGCCAGCCTTGCTATGTATAGACTCCACATCTAAAAGAAGAAGGAAAAAAAAGTTTCTGACCAAAACACCAGAAGCCAGGAGAACGACATGGGACACACTGTCCCATGCAGACCTCAGAGGACCCACAAGCTGACACCTTGTTCTGGGATTTCCAGTTCCAGAGTTGAGATGAAACTTTTCCATTGTTGAAACACATTTGGTAGCACTTGGATTACTCTAGGGAACGAACACATACACTTAACACTCTCTAACTTTCCATTTGTCTTCCCAACAAGAATGAGAGCCAAGAAGACCATAGAATTTTCATGTGAATCCTGGACATGTAGAATAATGTCTACTGTGTTCAGAGCACACTGTAGCTCTGAAAGTCTTGGATGAAAGTAGCATTCATGAATACATGTATATATGGTTCTTTGTGGGAATTCCTGTGTGAATTTATGTCACTGTGATTGGTTTAATAAAGAAGCTGACTGGCCAATAGCTTAAAAGGATAAGGGTATGCAGGAGAGTCAAGCTGAGAATGCTGGGTAAAAGAAAGTCTGGAGTCATAAACAGACACAGAAAAGAAAGATGGGCATGCCATACTGAGAAAAGGTACCAAGCTACGTGGCAAAGCATAGATGTGGTGACATACAGATTATTAGAAATGGGTTAAACAAGATGTGAGAATTAGCCAATAAGAGGCTAGAGCTAATGGGTCAGGCAATGTTTAAATGAATACAGTTTCTGTGTGGTTATTTCGGGTTAAACTAGCCAGGCAGGATGGAACAAAGGTGCCCGGTGCTTCCTTCAACATTAAGAAACCATGGATGCCAACCTAGACTACTATACCCAGCAAAACTTTCAATCACCATAGAAGGACAAAACAAGATATTCCATGACAAAACCAGATATAACCAATACGTAGCCACAAACCCAGCCCTACACAAAATACTAGAAGGAAAACTCCAACCCAAGGAAGTTGGCTACATCAACAAAAACACAGACAATTGATGATATCACAGCAGGAAATCCCAAAGAAGAGAAAGACATGCACATTAACATCACCAGCAATGAAAACTAAATTAACAGGAGATAGCAATCACTGGTCATTAGTATTCCTTAATTTAAATGGACTCAACTCACCTATAAAAAGACACAGGCTAACAGATTGGATATGAAAACAGAATCCATCCTTCTGCTGCGTTCAAGAAATACACCTTAACCTCAAAGACAGACACTGCCTGAGAGTAAAGGGTTGGGAAAAAAATTTTCCAATCAAATGGACCTAAGAAACAAGCTAATATCTAACAAAATAGACTTCCAAATAAAATCAATCAAAAGAGACAAAGAAGGACATTTCATATTAGTCACAGGAAAAATCCATCAATAGGAAATCTCAATACTGAACATCTATGCCCCAAATACAAGGGCACCCTCATATCTAAAAGAAACACTTCTAAAGCGTAAATCATACATTAAACCCCACACTTCACTCTCACCCTGGACAGGTCAGTCAGACAAAAAATTAACAGAGAAATAAGGGACCTAACAGATATTATTACTCAAATGGACTTAATCGACATCTATAGAATAGTCCATCCAAACATAAAAAAATATACCTTCTTCTCAGCACCTTGTGGAACCTTATCAAAAATTGACCACATACTCGGTAACAAAACAAATCTCAACAAATACAAAAAAATTGGAATAACCCCATGTATCTTATCAGATCACCATGCCTTAAAACTAGAATTCAACAGCAATATTAATTCCAGAAAGCCCACAAACACATGGAAATTAAACAACTCACCCGAATCATCAATGGGTAGAGGAAGAAATAAAGGGAGAAATTAAAAACTTCCCAAAATTCAATAAAAATGACCACACAATATACCCAATTTTATGGAACACAATGAAAGCAGCATTAAGAGGAAAGTTCATAGCACTAAATACCTACATAAAGCTGGAAAAATCCCACACTAGTGAATTAACAGAACATTTGAAAACTTTAGAACAAAAAGAATCTAACTCACCCAAGAGAACTAAAAAGCAGGAAATAATCAAATTGAGAGCTGAAATCAACAAAATAGAAACAAAGAAAATAATACAAAGAATTAGTTCTTCCAGAAAATCAACAAAATAGAGAAACATTTATCCACACTAACCAAAAGGGAGAGAGAGAGAATATCCAAATTAACAAAATCAGAAATGAAAAGGGGGGCATAACAACAGACACAGAGGAAATACAGAGAATTATCAGGTCATATTTTGAAAACCTGTACTCCACAAAATTGGGAAACTTAAAGGAAATGGACAACTTTCTGGATAAATATCACTTAACAAAATTAAATCAAGACCAGATAGGCAAATTAAACAGACTTATACCTACTGAATAAATAGAAACATTAATCAAAAGTCTCCCAACCAAAAAAAAAAAATCCCAAAACCAGATGGTTTCAGCTCAGAATTCTACAAGATTTTAAAAGAAGAACTAATACCAATATTCCTCAATTTGTTCCACTCAATAGAAACAGAAGGAACATCGCCAAACTCTTTTTATGAAGCTACAATTACCCTGATACCCAAGCCACATAAAGACATTACTAAGAGAATTACAGACCAATCTCACTCATGAACATTGATACAAAAATACTAAATAAATACTGG
>JAQHUG010000010.1:14576695-14592472 GCA_028555095.1 Dicrostonyx torquatus
GAACCCAGGGCCTCATACAAGCAAGGCAAGTGCTGTAACACTTTATACTAAAAAGTTATTTTATGTGTATGTATGTTTTACCTCATGTATGTGCCTGGTATCCATGGAGGTCAGAAGAGGGTATCAGATGCCCTAGAACCAGAATCAGAGACAGTTGTGAGCCAACATGTGGGTGCTGGGTATTGAACTCATATGAATTGAATTAGCAGTCAATGCTTTTAACCACTGAGCCATCTCTCTAGTCCTGAATTTTCGATTTTTTTTTAAAACCTAGTGCCATTCAGTAAGCTACTGCTTTATATTGTTGAGCAGTTGTGAGCCGTAGCTCGCAGTCAGCCAGGGTATTACCAAAATCAATGTCTGATGCCTATACTACAGTTGCCAACATTTTTTGACAAGCATGCAATAAATTACCTAAGTAGTCACCACTATCATCAGCTATGCTTTGTGTTAGATGACTTTGCCAAACAATAGGCTAATTCAAGTGTTCTGAGCAGGTTCAAGATAGGTGAGGCTAAGCTATGCCGCTGTTGTTTAGTAGGTTAGGTGCATTAACAGTGTTTCTAATTTATAATGAGTTTGTTAGGACATGCCTCACTTGAGTCAAAAAGAGAAAGTCAGGGGCACCTGAACTTTGGAGGAAAGGCTTTGTTTTTGTTTGCTTTTCACTTAAACTGGGACAACGTTTTCATTTGAAAACAGCCCACAAGAAAATGTGAACTTATAAAGTAATAGTTGAAAAATTTATCAATTTACAACAAAATTTACAATACCTTATGCCTATTTCTGGAGTGTGGACCTTACTCCTGATTTTCAGACCTTACTAATGACAGAGTGCTTTGGAATATATATGCATAAGACAGAAGTGTCCATCCATCAGAATGCCCACTGCCAGTTGCCTGGGATTTGTTTGAAGTCTGTTCTTTTCCTGAATGAAGCAAGAGGTTAGTGGTCAGAAACCCATTTCCCAACTGTATATGGTGGCGTGCACCTGTAATTCCAGTACTCCCAGTACTTAGGAGGGAGAGGTAAGATGGTTCCAGGTCAGCCCTAGCTCCAACAAGAGACTTTACCCCCATCACCACCAAATGAGAAAACCTTGCTCCTATTCCTCACCTCCCCATTCTCCTATGACCTCAAACATCTGGGCGGTTGAATGCATGTGCTTGAAAATTATCATTCCAATACTCTTTTTGTTCATGTAAAAAATATCACTTTTATAAAAAACTCTTGGGGTTTTGTTTTGGGTGTATAAGTTTCCCTCCATCATACTCAGTATTTCTCAACAGTTCTGACAGTATTATTTGGAGGGCAAACAGGCACCTTGTACAGCATGAAGGAAGTATAAGAGAAAGGAGCTAAATCTCCTGAATCTCAACTCTATGCTTTATGTTCTGCTGGTCAAAAGAGCATCTTGTCTCTTTCCAGAGCTGGACAATGAAAGGACGGAATCCAGGAACATCAAAGTGACATGATTTCAGTGCAGGTATCTGTAGCCATTTTCTCTGGCATTCTAAAGAAACTGTGGGCTGGGCGGTGGTGGCGCACGCCTTTAATCCCAGCACTCAGGGGGCAGAGGCAGGCAGATCTCTGTGAGTTTGAAGCCAGCCTGGTCTACAAGAGCTAGTTCCAGGACAGGATCCAAAGCTACAGAGAAACCCTGTCTTGGAAAAAAAAAAAAAGAAAGAAAAGAAAGAAAGAAACTGGGATTGTGAGCAAATGGGGGAGAGGGCTGACTGAGTTATAGGAACTGAAGACTCACTCTGTCTTCCTGTTAGTGAATAGTCTTCAGATAGTCAGTCCTCAAGCTCAGACACAAGCATGGGGCCAGCCTTGCACACTGACCTTTGTAGCACGAATTCTAATTGATCTTAATAAGGAAACTCATAGTCATCTGTCAGGGGATGAACGCTGAAGGATCAGAGAAGCAGAGTATCTAGCCACTAGAGTTCTTACCTCTACCAATGCTCAGATCAAAGGGGTGATCCTGTCCCTACAAATCCTCAGATTGCACCTAAGACCGAATCCTCAGACTGTTCTGAGCTCCTGTCTCCTCCTTCCTTTTATTCCTCTCTCCACCCAGCCACACCACTCCTGTCTCCACCTTGCTAGTGCTGGGATTAAAGGCACATGGTCCCAAAGTTCTGGGATCACCTTTGTGTGAGCTCTGTTTCTCTTTTAGATAGATTCAATCTCAAGTAACCAGGGTGACCTTGAACCCGTGGAGATCTGTCTGTTTCTGTCTACTGAGTCAACCTGAGATTAAAGGTGTGTGCCACCACTGCCTGACCTCTATGGCTAACCAGTGGCTTAGCTTTGCACTCTGATCTTCAGGCAGGCTTTGTTATAGAATAAACAAAACATCACCAGAGACCTTGATTGAACTGGGCTCAGAATCATGCTTCTAAAATCTCAGCACTTGCAAGGCAGAGGCAGGAGGATGGAGAGTTCAAAGCCAGCTGGGGCTACTTAGTGAGACCCGTCTTAAAAACCAAGGAACTAAATTTGATCCCAGTTCTTATGACAGGCACTGGCTACCACTTACAGTTTAAAGAAATAAGAAAGATGGACACCTAAAAAGGCTGAAAATTTGAAAGATTATTCCAAGTATTGTGATGTGGGAGTCCCCTCTGTGTGCTGTGATTACCATTAATGAATAAAGAAACTGCTTTGGACCTATAGCAAGGCAGAACTTAGGTAGACAGGGAAAGCTAGGCTAAATGCTGTGAGAAAGAAGGGCAGAGTCAGAGAGAAGCCATGCATCTACCACCTGAGACAGATGCTGGGAACTTTAGCTAGTAAGCCACAGCCACATGGTGATACACAGATTAATAGAAATTGGTTAAATTAAGGTGTAAGAGCTAGCCAATAAGAAGCTAGAGCTAATAGGCCAAGCAGTGATTTAATTAATAGAGGTTCTGTGTGGTTATTTTGGGTCTGAGCCACCGGAATGAGCAAGTGGCCTCCTACAACAAAGTATGTGTGAAAGTGTGGGTGGAGAGACATGGCAGGTTGGGATGAAAGGACCATATTCCTGTGCTTGTGTAAGGGCACCAAGTAGACTCAGTCAAGGTTGCAAGCACTTGAGTTTCTTAGTCCGCTGCCTTTTCCAGGTGACTTCAAGATCAGCCTCAGGTAGTACTACCGAGCCTAAGAGGTCAGCAGAGCGAAGGAGTTCTTGTTCTCAAAGGTTGGCGAACTCATGCAAGCATACAGACAGGTGTAAGGTGGTGGCTGCTCCCCAGGGCCATCTTGTTTTCAGGTTCATTAGGTTTCTGGGTGTTAGAGCCCACCTTATGTTCTTACATCACCAAGCGACCCTGTTGCAGATCCAAGTTAAGTATGATCCTGGGCATCCTTCAACTCCAATTCTGGGTGGTGCAAGGCTCAGCTTCCTAGCCCTGCAGACAGTATGGTTCTTCTGGAGTTGCAGGTTATAGAAATGCCTTCCACAAACCCTTCCCTACCCTAAGTCCTCTCCCTAGAACTAGCTGGGCCTTGGGGGAGCAGCCTTCAAGCTCCCGGGTCCGCGCGGACACTCTAACAGCATCTGCCACCGCAGTCCCTGGGGCGGGTGACGCTCCCGCACTGTCCCACGTTCGCGGCCACGGGGGACTCAGTCAAGGAGGGTTTGGGATGTCAGCCACACGGGTTGATGATGCTCGGTGCCCGCCGCCGATGGGAGGCAGCGTGAGCCCAAGAGAGCGGGGAGCAGTCGCCGCGGCCACGCTCGAGCGCAGCCTCCTCCCGCTCCCACAATGCACAGGGCGGCGGCGGCGGCGGCGGCAGCATCGAGGGCCGCTGAGGAGACCGAGGAGGCTGCGGAGATCAGGCCTCTCAGGAGACCTCTGAGGAGGCGAAACTGCTTAGGAAACCGAGGAAGCTGAAGACACGAGGCTGCTGAGGAGACCTCAAGGGCTGTGGACAGCGGGCGGCTGGGAAGACTGAGGCGGCCCCGGCTGCTCCCCGGTTGCCCCCGAGCACGCGCGCTGGACTCACGCGGCGAGCCCGGGGGTGATGACCGGCTGACTGCAGCCCGCCCGCCACTAGCGAGCGCCTGACGAGCCCCGCCCCGCCCTGCCCGGGCCCGCCCGCCCTCCAGCGCGGCCCGCCCTGCCCGGCCCTTTCCCTGCTCCCCGCCCGCCGCCGATTCACCCGCGCGGGCGGCCGCCACGCGAGCTGCGGCCTCTGCCCAGGCAGGGGGCGTCGGCGTTGGGCCCGCCATGGCGGCGTCCGAGCTCTACACCAAGGTAACGCGCGCGCTGCGCGCGAGGCCGCGCCCTGGGGAGGGGTCGTGCGTTGGGGGTCGATGGTCGTAGCACGGGGCGGGTTCTGCGGGACTGCGCCTCCTCCCTGCCTGGCTGCACCTCCTTGCCGGTTGCACCTCCCTGCTCTGCCTCCTGGGCCCATTTCGGGTGGGATGCTCTTGGACAGATGCTCGGGCCGCTGTCCGGGGCCGCGCGCTTAAAATAACGTCCTGTGCCGGTACGCGCCAGGCAGCCTCTCGGGGAGATGATTTCGGATTCTGCGGATAGGGCCAGTCCGATTTCACCTTCTTGCCATTGCCCTGGGGTGCGGAGCCTTCGGGAAGATGCTGCCCAGGCGATGGCGAGCTTATTCTCAGGCTCGTCTGTGGCTGGCAGTTTGCAATCTGCGCGTTATCCCCGAGAGCCTCGTTAGCTCCGCGTCCTCACCCTCCTTTCCGGCGAACCTTTCCCTTTTAGTCTTCGTTTAGGGGAAGTGGCAGTCTTTTCAGTCTTAAACCTACGCCCATGTTCTCTGAGGCTGGTAATCTCTCTCTGAATGGCGTATTTTGGAGAGACTTCAGAAAAACTGTGTTGGCCAGTTGTGGTGTATGCAATCGTGGTATCTTGTATTATGGTTTCAATGGGTGTTTTGCCAGCAATTGATTATTAATTAGCTCCAATTCCATTGAACAGAATTGCCTTAACTTTTCCAGTTCACGTTTCAAAAATGTGCCAGAATCTCTCTTCTTATCTCTCTCAGTCTGTCTTTGTCTTCCCCTCCGGCACTGGAGATTGTAGGGCCTCAAGCAGAACAGGCAAACCCATTACCACTCAGCTGTACCTAGATAACTCCAGCTCTCTGGACTCTTCCTTTAGCATTTTGAAATCATTGCTTGCACACACGACTCCAGTAAGCTCAGAGCCCAAGTTGCAGCCTACAGGATAAAAGTCTGGATGGGACATCCAGATACTTGCACCTGGTCTAGACCTTTTCACCAACTGTGTGACCTTGGGCAGTTTCTCTGGTTCAGGTTTTTTACACTCGTCCTGCATTCCTTACGAGCTGTTGTGAGGAATCATTTTGTTTTGTTTTGTTCTTTTGAGGCAGGGTTTCTCTGTGTTTCTCTTACCAGTAGGCTGGGCTTGAACTCAGAGACCTGCCTGCTTCTGCCTCCTAAGAGTTGGTATTAAAGGAGTGCACTGTTGCCACCCGGCCTTGAGAACCAAATTTAATACTAGTTGTGAAAGCTTTATATGTATAACGTTTTTCTACAATTATGAGTTATCTGATTAATTCCTTCCAGCCGTGAAATGAGGAGCTTGCATGAACCTGGTGCTTCTTTCTAGTCCTAAATTTAAGAAGTGTACAATTAGAATGTTTCTCTAAACCTCGTAATTTCTTTAGGCATGGTAGCTCTCTAAGATCTGAGTGACTATCTCTGGAAACTGATTGAGAGTTACCTTACTAATTTATATAGTACACTTGTAAGTGGTTTGCAAATATTAGTTCATTTAATCCTTACAATTAATGTATGGGTTGATACAAGTATCAGGTATGTTCCTGTGAAGAGCTGTCAGTCTGTAAACATTGCTTAGTTACATTGTTCTGTCCTGTCTGGCCCCTTCCAAGGCCCTGGCCATCAGTCCCATCCTGAACCTGCTAATTGTAGGCTGATTTGTAGAAATTCGGTGCTAAGTTGTTGGACTTCTGGATCTATTTTTGTGCCCCAAAGATAATTTGTAGGAAAAATAAATTGGGAAAGGTGTTGCCATTTTTAAATTAGAAGGTTTTGAGTTTCCATCACATCTTTATGGGTAGTATAATTAATCTTTTAGTCTTTCTAGATACAGACTAATTTAGTCACTGAAACTGAGGTTGGGACTTAAGGGGCTTTCTCCTAAAGTCACAAATACCTAAGAATAGCCTGGTTCCATAGTTATTTGTGGGCCAATTCTCTGAGTGGGCCTAAGTTTAATGACAGGCAGGGATATTTATTGAGCAGAATATCAGGATACTCTGCCTGATGTTTTGAGTTTATAACAGTGGACAAGTCATAGCCCTTTCCCTCACAGAGTTCTCAGTCTGCTTCTTATATTCTTGAGTCACTTTGACTCTCTGAGGGCATAAATAACCTGCTGTTACCTTAACAACAGCAGGCAGATGTGTTAGCAGGGGATGGGAAGTGTTCCGGGATATGGTAAAGCCTGGAGTGACTCTAGAGTACTGATTGCAGTATTGACCATTGTGATTAAATATGAAAAGTGCCCTTTAAAAGTTGTCGTCAGACCTTTAAGGCAGATTTTGATGTGTGATACAGATCAGCTCCTATTACAGTGAAGGGCATGGGACTGCTGTTCAATTTATTTTCTTAAGTTAGAATGATAATGATTTTGTTATCACAATTTAACAGGGTTTCCATTTCATAAAAATTTCTAGAGGTTGAAATATTTAAGAGCAATAACTTAGTGCCTGAATATAATGTTTCCTGAGGCTGACATTTTGGTTAAAACATATTTGTTTATTTTTTTTTTCAGAAGGTGTTGCTAAGGAGCTTTTGAATGTTTTTTTAAAATATTGAATTCCTCTGTACTGTACAGTTCACCAATTTAAACTTCCTGGTTTTGTAGTTTTGGTATATTCACTGGGTCGTATGATTTTAGGTCTACCCAGCAGTTGTTATGTTATTGCCCTGAAGAGAGTTGTTAGTCTTGACTTGGCAGTAGATGTCTGTGTGGCAGCCTCATCTAATGATGCTTTTAATAACTTCAGAGGTTCAGCATTGTGGAACTAAGTTTATCAATGAGACCTGGAAGGATTACCTGCGGCAGTTTAATTAATTGCATATTAATCAGCCATATAGACCATTGATAGCACATGGGTACTTTAGAATATACAAAGGTACCTAAAGCTATTTGAGTAAAAGTCCCTGGGATATATGAAGATGCTAAGTATTTTAAGAAAGAAAAAAAAATCAGACAGAAACTCCAAAGCCATTAAAACTTTCCCAAAGCAAAACAGCCTTGTAGGGCAGTAGATTTCATACTTGCTGCCTGCCATATTTGCCTTTTCCACATTTTCTTATATACCTACTGAAGCCATGTAACCTAGGGGTGTGTTTGTGTTCTGGTGTAGTTCATTTTGATAATCAATAGCATTGTCCTTTCAAACTACCATTCCTGGAGATTTTAATATTCTGGGGTTGAAATCCATTCTTTGATCCTGTATTGTGATTTGGAGTTTGGCAAGTACATCCTTTGTCATGCTCCCTCTATGACTTTTTCTTCTGATTTCCCTGGTCTTGTTAATGGCAGTGCTCTTCTAGTTCCACAGGTTCAGAACTTCTACATCTTTTCCCTTGGATCTTATATTTTTCTTCTTTACCAATTCTGGTTCCATTTGACATCCAGCTGTTAGGATTCTGAACCACTGCTAGAATCTTCTTTTTTCTGTGTCTCAGTGACTTGGGTACATTTCCATCTGACTATAGTTGTATGCATGTTAACATTGTTGTAGTACTATAAGCCTCTGAGATGCTATTTTGTTCAGCTCTCACTTGTTAAATAAATGAATGAATGAATACTTAAATAGGAGGAGGTAGAGATTGAAAATTATGGCCGGGCAGTGGTGGTGCACACCTTTATTCCGAGCATTCAGGAGGCAGAGGCAGGTGGGTCTCTGTTAATTCAAGCCAGCCTGGTCTACAGAGTGAATTCCAGGACAGCCAGAGCTACAACACAGAGAAACCCTGACACGAAAAACAACACCAACACCAACAAACAAACGAGAGAGAGAGAGAGAGAGAGAGAGAGAAGAATGACATGGATCAGGCATAGTGATGCCCTTTTGTAATCTAGCACTTGGAAGGCAAGGATTTACCATAAGTTCAAGGATGGCTTGAGCTATATAACATGGCCCTATCTGAGAAAAAATGAAAAGCAAATTATAAGAATATGATGAAAGAAGTAAACACATAATAAGGCATGTTGAAGAGTAATAGAGAGAACTGGGAGCCAGGGAGACCAAAAAGAGAGCTGTTTCAGGGAACACAATGTGAATTGCAGAGGTCTGGTAGTCTGAGGTCCACTTAGAAAGGCGATCAAAGAAGGAAATAAACCTGAGAGACATTTCTGCGAAGGATTAGATATAGGATAAGGAGAGGAGCTAAGATAAGGGCATGCTGGTAGCTCCACCTTGGAAACTGGAAGCTGTTCCTAGAGACTACAAATGGAAAATTACTCAGAATAACTGCTTGATCAAATTGCTTGGTCAAATAATTGCTAAATTGCTTGATTAAAGCAAAGAGATGATGAGTTGCTCTAGAAATTTGTCAGTCTCTTAAATTGTGAAGGTCCCGTGTATTGTCCAGGGGCTCAAAGATTACAGAAGTGTTCTATCTCTAGTAAGAGTTGCTACTCCTGGGCCAGCTGCTTAAATCTTAGCTTTTTAAAGAAACGAAAAATAGAAGCCCATTGAGGAACACACTTTGCCTTCCTGCCTTCCTTCCTTCCTTCCTTCCTTCCTTCCTTCCTTCCTTCCTTCCTTCCTTCCTTCCTTCAATATGGGGTCTTACTCTACAGCCCAGACTACTCTGGAACTTATCCACCTAGACTGACTTCAAATTCATGGGAGTCCTCCTGCCTTAGCCTCCTCCTAAATTTTGGAATTACACACATGAACTGTCATGCCCATCTATGATTTGTTTCTTGACAAATGTATATCTAAACTAGAGAAATTTCCGAATGGAATGACCAGACAAAAACAGAAGCTAGACATATAAGAGGGATAGAACTTGAAAAAATACAGGTGGTCTGGAAACATCAAAAATTAGAGGAGTATTAAACATCAAGAATAATAGAAATTTGGTCAGCAACATAGTTTGGTTGTTAAGGGCACTTGTCACTGAGCTTACACCCTAAATTCAATCCCCAAGACCTCCATGGTGGAATAGAGAACTGAATTTCTCAAGTTGTACCCTGACCTCTATGTGTACTCTGGCATGTACATACACACACACACAAGTAGATAAATGTGATAGTGACTTTTAAAAAATTAAAAAACATAGTAGAAATTTGTAACATCTTACTTTAGTAGCTGTTAGCTTATTAGAATTTGAAATAAATATGTATCATTTTAAATGAATTCTATTGTAAACATACAGATTTATTCTTATGTAATGGAGTATCTCAAGTTATGATATCAACCTAGTTGTAGTTTCTAAGTTAGAGTTTGGGTAGTCTACGAATGGTATTTCTTCCTTTTCTCTCTCTCTCTCTTTTAATTTTGTTTCTGTGTTTTCAAGACAGAATTTCTCTATATAGCTCTAGCTCTCCTAGAACTTGCTCTGTAGACCAGGCTGCCTTCACAGAGGTGGAGATCACAGAAATCCACCTGTCTTTGCCCCCCAAGTGCTGGGATTAAAGTTGTGTGCCTCCACAGCCCTCCTTATGAATGGCATTCCTAATATACCAAGCTGTCAAACACCAAACCTTTCTTTGGCAGAGTTAAAAAATTAGCCAACTGGAACTAATTTAAATGTTTATTTATTCATTTTTGTTTATATGTGTGTGTGTGTGTGTGTGTGTATGTGTGTGCCTACACACCTCTGCATGAATTTATGTGAACAAAGTTTGTGCAAGAGGATATTGGATCTCCTGGAACTGGAGTTACAGGTAATTGTGAGCCACCTGATTTAGGTGCTGGGAGCTGAACCTAGGCCCCCTGCAAGAGCAGTAAGCACACTTAACCTCTGAGCCATCTAGCTCTGTAGAGTTCATTTAGTTGGAAGTAAAAAAGAAAACCTTTTCAAAGCAAGAAAGGAATTTTATTCACTTGTGTGACCCGAAAGTTTAAGATTAGCAGTGCAGGTATATCTTTGGGACTGTCTGTCACTGACTTGTGTGCTGTCTGACATTGTTTTCATCTTCAGGACAACTGTGACTAGAGCATAGCGTCTGCAGATCACATGATTGCACAGCTTTGGGCCTCAGAGAAGAAAGCCTGGTAGAGAAGTTCTTCCTGCCCTGTCTTAGAGTCATGTGCCTGTTCCTTTCACAACACCCTGTTGGAAGTGTGGGAAGAACACCATGAGTGATCAAGTTTATACTTGCCCAGAGGCTTGAAAGAGGACAGGCATTGTGATTGGTATTCTCACTATGACCTTATGGGATGGCTGAGAGCCATTTTCCTTAACAAGGAATAGTGCTGAGTAGACAAAATGACGAACCGTCCTCAATCAATGTCATCTATGAATAGATCACCAAAAATGATGGTGATCAAGTTCTACTATTTCTGATCTTTGAGTGAAGTGAAAAGTTTTTTTTTAACCTAACCAAGATATTAAATATATTTCCCCTAGAAAATAATCTATGAAAATAAAGCTATGGAAAATCTATACAAGCAAAGTTAGTAATATCAGAAACTGAAGGTATAAAACATACCTTTTACTCAGTCTACAAGGACTTGGTGAATTGTATGTTGCTAATTTTTTCTGCTGTGTTTCCTCAGCTTTGCATATTTCCTCTTACTTTCTTCATAGCCTTGCTTGTGCACAGCATTCTCTTCCCTCATTTTCACCCAGTGACACATTCGAATAATTTCTCCCTTTCTTTTGAGACATGGTCTCATGATCTCAGGCTGCCCTTAAATTTGTTATGTAGCCAAGGATGACTTTGAAGTTCTGATCTTCCTGCCTCTACCTTTCAGTGCTGGGTTTACAGTGTGCACCACCACAGCCCCTTTGTGCAATGCTGGGGACCAAACTCAGGGCCTTGTGCATGCTAGGGAAGCACTTACCAACTGAACTTTGTTTCTAGACTCCCTGTTGTACAGCTTCTTAATTTCTTTGTTTTGCCTGTCCAAATTACCCAGTTCATCTCTGATGGTGACATGTCTTCTGTTCTCCCTCCCCATCTTCTTTATGTCCCTGTTATCTATAAGCCCCTGCTGCTCAGTGAGAGTTTGTTATAGCTGAGCACACATACACTCCCATAATGAGCTAAGATATATTGCTATTGGAGGAACCATTCCTTAGCACTCAGTGTGTGCTTTACTTGGTCAAACCCTGCACCTTTCCTTTCTTAACACTCCCTGAATCTGACATCATAGGAAGTAATTTTTATGAGCTTGCAGAATTATTTTCTGTGTGCATGAACAAGCACTTTTGTGTTAGGTTTGTTTTCAAACTGGTTAGCCTAGACTAGTTCACTCTTAGTTTTCTGGCTGTATCTAATGTAGTAAGAGACCATCCTTACTTGAAAACGTGCTGTATCAGTACTTAGAAATTCATACAGGACTGGTGTCTCCATCTGTCGAGACTAAGAAAAACATAGCTTGACAAACTACCTACCTACTTAGGTTAGGATTTCTGCAGATGTTTTCCATAAAATCAGAGCGTGTATATTTTAGTAATGTGAATTTGGATCAAATTGTGGATTAAGTCTTTTATAATTTGAATGGATATTTCTTATTTTCCAAGTGAAAAAAATTAGATTTATGATAGATGACAATTGCATTTTAGTGCACTCCTATTTCTATCTTGTTTTCTGTCCCAGAGTAGGATTTCTCAACCTCTGTACTAACAGTAAATTGGATAGTTTTTTTCCTCAAATGTCTGTTCTTTGTACTGTAGGATATGTAGCCAAATTCCTGACTTTCAGCTATTAGTTAGTTCACTAGTACCCTCTACTTCTATTTATGACAATCTATACTATCTCCAGATCTTCAGACATTGCCAAATGTCCCTTGGGGGTCAAGGTAAACAAACCACTACCCTGAAGCCAGTGCCCAGACCTTAAGACTTAGATTAGGGTAGGAGGGAAAAGTAGACATAGTTAAAAACAGAAGCAGCGATTATTTCTAAAAATTAGTTGACTTGAGAGCAGGACATGTTTCATAGACACAATACCCTGTGAGCCAGTATGTGGGCTAGGACTGTAGTTCCAGCTGTTTGACAAGCTGAGGCAGCAAGTCATGCAGGGCAACCTGGTGAGACCCTGTCCTAAGGGTCTGGAGACAGAGCTCAGAGACAGGGTGTTTGCCCACCATGTGTGAAGCCACAGTCCCCAAGTTCAATCTCTAGCACTGTTCTGCTCCCCACAGAAAAGTAAATAAAAGAGACATTGTAGGTAGTCAGGCAGTAGTAGTGCAACTTTTAATTTCAGCCCATGGGAGACAGAGGCAGGTGTATCTCTCTCTGCGTTCTAGGCCACCAGCCTGGTCTACAGAGTTTCAGGACAGCCAGGGCTTCATAGAGAAACTCTGTCTCAAAAAAGAAAGAAAAGAAAAAGGAAAAAAGATACATTGTAGATAATTTATAATAGTTAAAGGGTGAAAGTTAAATACCAATAAGATTTTCATGATCAACTTTTTTGTGATGCAAAAAATCATATATAGGGCTTTGTATAGAGCAAGTACTGAGTTACAATCTCATTGCAATTTGCTTCTTTAAGTCTTTCTATCTATATAACTAACAATGTTTTCTAAAGTATTTTAATAACATCTAATGATTTAAAAACAATATGTATTTTGTTTTTATATCATTATATATGCATTAAAAATTTAATATGTGTTCTAACACCTGGAGATACCATGATTTTTATACTGCAAGTCCTTTTCACTGTTAGAAGTCAGTCTGATGAGCAGCTTTGTACGTAAATCTTTGCATGTGTTAAATCAATTTTAGAAAATTTCAGAATCCAAGTCTCCTTGGTGAGAATTGGCATTTATACATGGGGTAGGACATTCACATTCATCTTTAAAAATAGCACCGTTTATGCATATTACCTCAAGGGCAGGGAGACTGGATGTCCCACTTCTGGAAGATACCTTCAATGCCTTTATTTTGTGTTGAGAAATTCTTCTCAGTAGAAATATATACGCTTATTTAAAATAATCTTCTGGAAACCTAAACTCCTTCCTTCCTTTCTTTAATAACAAACAAACACACAAGCAAGCAAACAAGCAGAATCTTGCTTTATAGTCCTGACTGGATTGAAACTTGCTATGTAAACCAGACTGGTCTCAAACTCCTAGAGAGCCACCTGCCTCTGTCTTAAAGGTGTGCATCACTAAGTCCAGTTTATTTTCTTTGTAGTGCCATTAAAAAAAGAAATTACCTTCCACCTTTTCTTTCTTAATCTTTGAAGAATTTTGGCAATAGAGGAAAAATTGAAGTAGGATTTTAACAGAGAAAAACCATAGCTTCTGTGCTGAGTGTAAATCATAAATTTCAACTTGAAACCTACCTGATACTATGTTGTCATCTCATTTTAGAGAACATGTCTTTAATTATAGCAAACTGTAACATTTGTCTGAAGGAGTATAAGGATAGGTTGCTTTCAGGTGTGTCCTACCATAGGGTTCTTGAGCATCAGCTGCTGTTCCACAGTAGCACTGAATGCAGTGTGCGCATCCTAACACTGGCTGTCATACTCCGGTCTTCAGAGCTTCTGGGGTTTTCTGGTCATTCCTTGTGTGGGACTAAGGATTTGTATCAATTCGATGGTAGCCACAAAGCTGAAGGGAAACTGAAGGTCAGGAAACTGAATTGAGCCTTAGCATCCTTAAAGTTTCCTTACTTTTCCTCAGGTACTAAAATCTTGATTTTTTTTTGTTTGTTTGTTTTTGTTTTCATCTTTGGAGACAGGGTTTCTTTTCTCTGTGTAGCTGTGGAGCCTGTCCTGGAACTTACTCTGTAGATCAGGTTTGCCTCACAGAGATCTGCCTGCCTCTGCCTCCTGAATGCTGGGATTAAAGGCATGTGCCACCACCATCTGGATTTTGTTTGTTTTTTTTATTCTGTTAGTTTCAGTTATTTTCTTCTAAAATTTTTTGACTTGTACAAATGCATGACTCTGGCCAAACAGTTTTTTTTTTTTTAATAATAATGATTACTATGTACTGAGGCCTTGTTGTGGTCCAGATAGCCTTTAAAAGAAATTCTTTGCCAGGCCTGGTTGCAGTAAGCCTGTAATGTCATTTGCTTAGGAAGCTTGGCAGGATTGCAAATTCCAGGCCCACCTGGGCTGTAGAGTGAGGTTATAGGCCAGCCTGAGCTGCTTGAGGTGAGACTCTTTTTCAGAATCAAACGTCTTATAAGGTTGTGCTGGGTGTTGGGGTGTGATGGCCTAGGGCTGTATTCCTAACATTCTGGAGGCCAAGACTAGATGGTTGTCTTAAGTTGAAGGCCAATTGGGCTCTAAGAGTGAGAGACTGTCCTGGCTGGCCTGGAACTCACTGGGGTGTGGGGAGGGGCTGGCCCTAAACTTGTGTTAACCAGTCCTGCTGCTTCTGCCTCCATTTCCCAAGAGTAAAGGTTTGCTTTACCATACCTGGCTTACCTAAAACAGTACATTTTTAAAAAGAAAGATTCCGCCTGTCCTGTTAGTGTTTCTAAGCAACTCTTAAATTTTCCTGTGTTCCTCACAAGCTAGACACTCTAACTTATGAGTGTTTTCTTCCTTTGCTATGACTCATCCCTTTTCCCTGAAAGAGTGGCAGCATATTATAGCAACTAAGGCGTGGACACAACATCTACAAGACTGAATCCTGGTTTTGCTTTCTTCCTCCCTCCTTTCCTTTCCTTTAATCCTTCTTTCTTTCTTTCTTTCTTTCTTTCTTTCTTTCTTTCTTTCTTTCTTTCTTTAAAATTATTATGTGTATGACTGTTTTGCCTGCATGTATGTCTGTGTACTATGAGCATATCTGGTTCCTATGGAGGTCAGAAGAGAGTATCAGTTATAAATAGCTGTAGCTGCCATGTGGGTGCTGGGAATCAATTCAGGGTCCTCTGCAGTAGCAGCCAGTACTCCTGTTAAACAGCTGAGCCATCTCTCCAGCCCTGCTGCTCCCCCATTTTGCTATTAACTTTCTATATAGCCTTTAAGCAGGGTCTGGAACTCACCAATTGGACTTGGCTGGCAGGCCAGCAAGCCTCCATGGACCTGATTTCTAACACATGTGCCACAATGCCCAGCTTTTTAGACTTATTTATTTATTTATTCACTCATTTTTTTTTTAAATGTGTGTGAATGTTTTGCCTGAATTATGGATGGTTACCACATATATGCCTGGTGCCCTTGGAGATCAGGTGAAGGTGTTGGATGCTCTAGAACTGGAGGTACAGGTGGTGGCAAACTGCCATATGGGTACTGGATTCCGCTGATTGAACTCGGGCCATCACACTGCAGCCCACACTAACTTTGAAGTTTAGGAATCTTCTTGCCTCACCCTCCAAATGCTAGGATTATAGGTATGAGATCCAATGCCAGCTGCCTCTGGATATCCTGGATTTCACTTTATTAATAGAGTATGTGAGGAGACCTGGTACATGGCAGTGACCTAGTAATTCTTTTTCTATTTTTAAGGAGAACTGAGAAAACTGGCTCCATTATATTAAAGCATAATTGAGAATTGTCTATTCTGCTATTAATAGGTCTGAAATAGTAAAGGAAATGACTTGCAAAATTACTTTGGAAGACGTTCTCTTAAAATATATTTAAGGTCTCAGTACGTAGCTCAGTTGACAGAGTG
>JAQHUG010000010.1:14635344-14662561 GCA_028555095.1 Dicrostonyx torquatus
CGTCAGGCCATACTCAGTCCATCTATACTTGGTTTCCAGACTGCCGTTCACTTTGGTGGTCTCTGTGTTGGCAGAGCCTGAGCTGGTAAATTCCAATCCATTCTCCGACTTCGTTTTCAAATCAAGTTTTATTAAGCCAAAGCCATAGCCCTTGGTGAAGACATCCCTGGCAGACTTGCCAAGATCAGCATATGTGGGAGGCACAGCCATCTTCTCGGAGGTGGTGACGGCAGGAGCAGCGACAGCTATGGCGGGGCTGCGGCGAGGAGGCTGCAAGCACAGGCGATCATGAGCGTTTTTAAAGCCCCACATCCTCCAGGGTTTGCTATTAGTCCATATTGTCACACTATTTAGACATAAACAGAAAAGATCAGTGAGGTTCCCGACCCCAAACATGACATCGAAGGTGGGCAGGCAAGCAGAATGTAGTGAAGGGAATCTAAAGCACTCAGATTGGAACAGTAAGGAAACAGTAGTAGATTGACAGAGCCAGTGCAGTGAACAGTCAGCCACAGAAAAGAACTTCATCTTTGGAGAAGCTAACAGAGGGGAAAGGCACAAAGCTCCATGCCTTTACTGTATGCTGATCCATTTCTACCTGACTTCTCTGTACATCTTCAGTAGTAACAAACGAGTATGATCCGCTATAATTGAACCTATCTTTTCCTCTTTTCATTTGGCCTATACTGTTTGTCCTTAATATATAGTACAGTGGCAGCTTTCATAATTGATGTTGTCAAAAAGCCCCATATACCTATGATTTTATAATGCATAGTACTCCTTAAATTTATTTTGACATTTAGTGTGCATATTCATGTATGTGTGTATATATGTGTTCTTGCCATGATGCACATATAGAGGTCAGAGGACAGGTTCAGGAGTTGCTTTCATTTCTCTATGTGGGGATCAAACTCAGGTCTTGTATGTACAAATATGTCCACACAGTGTGGCACGTAATTTCAGGGGACTCTTGGGGTCTTTAGGGCTTCTCAGAGTGTGCTAAGCATTGCTTCTTTAATTTTTGCCAAAGTTTTTGAGCTATTTTTGTTAAACCAAATACAAATGAAAAATTTAGTTTAAATAATACACACAAAGCCACATAGAAGTTAAGTGTCAGTATTAGGGTTTGAACCCAGGTCAGACTGACTTTAAAACTAAGCTCTTGACCTCTTATATTGTCTATCCTTTCCCATACATAGAATGAAGAGGAAGATGAGAACTCATCTAATGGTTGAAATTTTCTGGGTAAAAAATCTCTACACTCCAGCTGAGCAGTGGTGGTGCACACCTTTAGTCCTAACATTCTGGAGGCAGAGGCAAGAAGATCTCTGCGTGTTCAAGGCCAGCCTGGTCTATAAGAGCTAGTTCCAGGACAGGCTCCAAAGCTACAGAGAATCTCTGCCTCAAAAAACAAAACAAAACAAAAAAGTCTCCACACTCTGACTTCTTCCACTATATTAGCAAAAACTATTTACAGTGGTGCTGGAGTGATGGTTAAGGGGGTAAGAGTTTATATTGCTCTCCCAAAGGACCAGAGATTGGTTCCGTGCATTGGGCAGCTCATGCCTATAATTCCAATTCCAAGAAATCCAATGTCCAGTCTAGAAAACTGCATCATGTACATGCATACACCCTCACACACTACACACATGCATATCTGCATAATTAAATATAAAAATAAAATTTTAAATTATTTATGCAGATTTATGTCTGTTGGAAAAGAAACTACTCCTTATTGTTTGCCATTCTTACCAGTTTTTCTGTTAGTAGAAAAATGATAGAAAATAAATACATTTAAAAGCCAAGAGGCAAATCAGAAAGAGGGAATATTCAAGTGCTTAGGTCTGTTTCATGTTCATCATTGTTGACATAGATATTGCATCTTCTGTCCTCAGGATTTGGAATACCGTCTAGATCCAAAGACCAAGGAGCTGCCTCACTTACGGAACCCTGACATACTTGTTGGAGAAAATGATCTCACAGCCCTCAGCTATCTTCATGAGCCTGCTGTGTTGCATAATCTCCGTGTTCGCTTCATCGATTCTAAACTTATTTATACATATTGTGGTAAGTGGTTTCCTGATGAGCTGTAAGCTTTCCTTTGGTGGATGTAGTAATGGAAATGCACATGGGGAAAGTCAACTTGGTTAAATTTCTCATACATACAAAATCACTTAGAAGTTACCAGAAAGATTTGCCAGTATCCAGTAGCTGGTTACAGTTCATGCCAAATAAAGTTATTTGTGAATTTACATGGTTTCATTCAACTTAAAAAGAACAGGTCCAGTTTTTTGGACCATCCCCTCCCAGTCATGTCAGATGCTGAAGTCTCCAGTTCTTTTCATCTCGTAAAAACCTACTCTATGAAGAGTAGGTGTCCACAGACTGGCACTTGGTGCAGGTGCAAGGTTAGTGCTTCCTTTATCCTTACTTAGACACCCAGGACTGATATGTGACGAGTGTCTCTTTCCTGCAGTGTTAGCTGCCAGCAGCCCAGCTCATGATGGTTTTCTCTGAAGTGAAGCTTGAACATGTGTGCATGGCAGTAGCTCTTCTCCTAGCACCATCTGTCTTTGTTTTTCTCTTCTCTATTTTGTTCATAGTTATTTCTTCCCACTTCTCTGGCTCTTTTCCGTCATGATCTCCCTCTCTCCTACTAATCATGGCTCTTCTGAGGTCCAGATCCTGGTGTTCACTCCTTCCCATGTGTTCATTGGCTTGCTGGCCCATGTCGTGTTTATCATGATTTCACTATTGTCTATTTAAGCAGGCACAGCCACTTTTTCCTCTCAAGAGAATTTGTCTTACATATCCTAATGATAACCTTTCTTTCTCCCTATTATTTAAATATTTTTTCTGGTTTTTCTTCAATTTATATTTTAAGATTTATTTTATGTGTATGAGTGTTTTGTCTGCAAGTTTTTATGTGGTATGTACACCACATATGTAATGTATCAGGCCCCTGTAGAGGTCAGAAGAGGGTATTAGATGCCCTGGAACTGGAGTTACAGGTGGTGATGTATCACATGTGGTGCAGGGAACCAAACCCAGGTCCTGTGCAAAAGTAGCTCTCTTAACTACTGAGCCTTCTCACCAGCCTTTCAATTTATTTTTGTTTGCACATATATTTTTCCATGATTTTTTTTCTTTTGAGCAAAAGACAGTCCTGGAATGCATTATGTAGCTGAGGATAACCTTGAGCTTCTGATTCTTTACCTATCTCCACTTTCTATGACACGTAGTATTCTTCAGAATTCAGAATACTTAGTATTCTGTGGTACGGAACAATGCTCATGTAGAGTCACAACAATTCAGTATGTATTTTTTGGTTTCTGTTTTCACTGTATGACTACCAGTGTGATATCCTTCTAAAAGAAAACCCTTTGAATGAATCTCTGATTATTTCATTGGATAAATCTCTAGAAATGAGCGTGTGTGTGTGTGTGTGTGTGTGTGTGTGTGTGTGTACATGCATTTTGGTGCTTGCAAAGTCTAGAAGGTCTGATTCCCAGGAGTTGGAGTTACAGGCAGTTGTGAGCTGCCTGACATGGGTGCTGGGAACTAAACTCAGATTCTCTGCAAGGTCAGCAAGTGCTCTTTACCCCTGAGCCATCTCTTCAGCTTGCAGTTTTTAAAAATTAAATATGAAGATATTTAAATTGTTTAAAACATTATTATTTTTCTTTTTCCATAATGGAGATAAAACCCAGAGGTTTCTGAATGATTGACAAGCCCTCTGCTTCTGAGCCCCGTCCCTATCCAGGCCACATCATTTTAAACAATCTAGTCCAGATTAGTTAGGACTATGTATAATAATTTAGAATGACAAAGACTGTCATTCTATATTTTGACCTTTGAGCAATTCATTAGTTTAGTATGAACTAAATTGAAACAAGGTTTTGTGCTGCTTCACTTTACCAAGCTTGATGTGCCCATTGGGATATCACTGATTTCATTTTCTTTCTCACCGCCCCTCCCCCAGGAATAGTCCTTGTAGCTATAAATCCCTATGAACAACTGCCTATTTATGGAGAAGATATTATTAATGCATACAGTGGCCAGAACATGGGTGACATGGATCCTCACATCTTTGCAGTAGCTGAAGAGGCTTATAAGCAAATGGCAAGGTTGGTAGGACCTTCTTTTCATTTCATAGCTCTTGTTAGATAAGATACTTTATTCTTTGCTATGTCATGGGTGTTTAAAGAAAATAAGAACTTGTAAATAATTACAAGTAGCTTTGGCCAATTTGTCTTAGATTGTTTGAACTATTTAATTAAATATTAAAATCTTACAATAATACACAGAATATATAGTTTGGTTTTAAATTATTGGAATTTCATCATGCTCTTATGACAAAGCAAGGACAGGTATTGTGTTTTATAGGTGAGAGAGTCAAAGTTTAGTAGTAACTGTAGTAAAGTGACTTCTCTAATGTCTCTCAGAAAAGGAGCAGATGAACTAAAAGACCTATGAGCTGAAAAATACATTATCTATATGTAGCAATTAAAAATATATGATTTGACATCAGTTATGTGTGTATAAAGAACATCTGCAAAGTGTGCTCATATCACCCACAGAGCCCTAACAATTTGAGGGCAGAGACTGGGAAATAAAAGTACATTCAAGATAAGATTATACTCTGAATAATAAATGATATGTTCTAATGTGAAAGGATGAGTGCATAGAAGAAATTAATTTCTCCTGCTTACAAGGAGGAACTTGGTAAAATATGAAGTGGGAAACCCCCAAAGCAGTTTATAAATTGGAAAGGAAACTAACTAGAGGTCTTTATTTTCTCTTTTGAAACCAGTGTATATTTTGGGATCAAACTGTGACAGAATTTTATGATTATTTCAATTTAAGAGCCCATAGAAGTTTTAATAATAATAGTACTTCTAATAAGAGCTAAAGTTAACTGTCTGCTGTCTCCCTACAAGGTATTGATTAGTTACTTTCAATTTACTAACAAAATTTATCTTCACAACAACGTTTTGAGTTTGGTGTTGTTACAAAATTATTAAATTAAAACTTCATTTTACAATTGGTAAAACTGAAGCTCAGAGAAGTTGTATAATTTTTCTGAGGTCTCATCAATAGGAAGATCATTTTAAAAATTCAATTAGTTTGAGTAAAATATTAGTATATTAAATATAAAATTGCTAAGTAAACTAGCAGTATATAATATGCTACATTATGCCTGATACTTCTATAAAATGGTAATGATTATCCAAAGTTTAAAGCGCCCCCCCCAAGACAAGGTTTCTCTGTACCTTTGGAGCTTATCCTGGAACTAGCTCTTGACTAGGCTTGCCTTGAACTCACAGAGATCTGCCTGCCTCTACCTCTCAAGTGCTAGGATTAAAGGCACACCTCACCAACGCCTCCCCTCCACACCCAAAGTTTAAAGCTTGACGTTGAGAAAATTCCATCTGTCAGTACGTTTTCCTCTAAGCTGAATAGTGTCTACTAGTACTTACTTGATTTTTCTAGTTCTTGAGCTTTTCAGTACAATGCTGACACCACTCAGTATAGCCCATGGGCTGCTAGACTCCAAAATTCATTTCTAAAGAATTTCATAATATTTAAAAAATTATACAACTTTTCAGAAAATACTTTCTTTGGCTCAAGGGGTCAAAGCAAGAGTGTTGCATTTGCTCAGTCCAGTCTCAACCCCAGTACTGTTCTTAAATCTGAAAGCAGGGTTCTTTCATCATTGTGGTGGCAACCCTCAAATGTCAGCAGATTCAGCTTGCTTCCTGGTATTCTCCTCATCCCACATGATATCCCGTGAGTCAATCAGTATGATTTCTTTCTGTTTTTCTGAGACAGGATTTTGTAACAGACCTAGATGTCCTGGAGGTAGCACTTGTAGACCAGGCTGGCCTCGAACTCACAGAGTGCTGGGATTAAAGACGGGTGCCACCACTGCCCGGTCATTAGTATGATTTCTTAATTAAAGGTTGTTGTTTTTCTTTGCCTAATTTTCTTTCATAGATATTTTGAAAATATGCTTCAGTTATTTAGGATATTTATCACTTGTATTAATGAATCTGCATCCACAAAATCTACAGTCATCAGACAGGATATATCTGCTTTGGCTTAGTCAGGAATCAGTGCTGGAGGATCATTTCTTACCTTTTTTCCTTACCAAATAAACATGCCATCTTTCCCAGATGTGAATCTTGGTGTTTCACATCAACACTGTTTGTACAGATCTTTAGGAAAGATACAATTCATCGTTACTGATAAAAGTTTTATAATCACAATTCAAAACCCAGCCAGTGTCCTGGACATGATGTGCAGTGAACTAGATAAAAATTCCACCTCACAAACAAAGCCTGGTAAAGAATAAAAGTAAATAAGGCTTATGTTTGTCACCTATCAATAGGATTATTCATTAAATGAGGGTGTTATTATAGCAGTGTTAACTTTCCTGACTGTGGTCCTTATAAATTGGTGAGAACAAAGCTCTTCTTAGGAACCATATTGTGAAGGTGGTAGGAAGATTCGTGTTTATAATCCACACTCAAAATGCTGCAGAAAGTATTAGATTGAGAGAAATAGAGAAACGTAGCAAGTTTCTGGGTCTGAGGCAAACATAAGCAGGAATTCATTTTACTGTGCATGTAGTTTTCTACAAGTTTGAAATCACAACAAAGTAACTTTACAATAACAAAACAAAGCAAGCTAGGTTAAAACTGAGATGTGGTAGGTTAATCAATGATCAGAGTGAGAAATGACAGTTCAGTTTAGAATATTAATGAGGATGGTGAGAAAGAATAGGTATATATTCTGGATATATTTTTAAAATGGAACCGGGAAAAAACTGGCTGATACATGGTAAAAGAGAAGCAGGAGTCAGAATAATAACAAGAATTTGTTCTGAGAGCCAGAAGGTGAGCAATTCTCTTTCTAGAGATGAAGAGGTTACAGGAAGAGTGGATCATGTATACGTGGTAGGGATGAGAAGTAAGAGGTGGGCTTACATCTTAGTTTATTGTTTTAGTCCACATGTATAAGTATTTAACCTGCATGTATATATGTGTATCATATTAGTGCAGTACCTGAGGAGGCCAGAAAAAGGCCTGGTGCAAGTGCCTTTTCCTGTAGAGCCATCATGATAGCCCTGTCATAGGTGTTTTAGTTAGAAATGATCATGCCCCATCTCCATTTTAAACATGCTCCTTAGAGAACAGTGCCCATATTGTCAGACTCTTCCTTTAATGGGCCTATTGACTTCTAGAGGAGAAAAGGTGAGTGGAGTTCGGGGTCTTTGTTTCTCTTGTATTCCTTTCCTCACATTCTTACTTGTCTTTTCTCATCTTAAAGCTGTTTATTTGTGTATAGTGTGTGGTGTGATGTGTGGTGTGGGGTGTGTGTGTGTGTTAGCACAGAGGAAAACTTATGGGAGTCAGTTCTCTTTCCATGTGAATTTCAAGGATGGAGCTCAGTTCATCAGTCTTAGTACTGAGCCAACCAACTTTGACTTTTGAGCCATCTCACTGGACCCTGATTGTTCTCCTTTACCAAATCACACTGTTATTCTATTAAAACATCAAAATTTAGTTTTGTTTTCTTAAAGCCATGTGGTGTGGTATCATCTTAATTTTATATATTTCCTGTCCTTTCTGAGTCATAGAGCAATGTTCCTAAGTTTCACTTATAGTTTTGAATGAATAAAAAGTTAATACTGTCAAATTAACCTTTAAATAATTTTTTAAAAAAGCTATCTGTACTAATTGCTTCTCTCTTAATAGCCATAGAACTTTAATCTCAGGATCTTTGTTTAATCAAATATAAGATGGAGCAGTTTTTCACAAATGGTCTAGCTTGACCATTATAATGTTCTGTGATATGTATTTGTTATCCTTATGTATGATAGGATAATGCATGGGCATTTTCCTTCTTTCTCGGGAAGGACAGACCAGGATAAGGAGTGACAAAGCAAAGCAGAAGGAGCCTACTCTAGAGTTCCCTATACTCTGGGGTTAGGCTGTAACAATCCACTGTCGAGACATACTAGTCAACAACTTTGGGCAAACTAACTCCTCTGTTGTTTTCTCCAAAGAGGACAAGAGAGTGTCTGTCCTTATTCTTCCAAGATTTAAAATTATCTTGGCTGATAAGTATAGAAGCACTTTGAAAAATATTACCTTTCATTGTTATTGTGAAGCACCATCTCTTTAGTCTTCTTCCATCCATTTAGACATGTCATCTGATTTTATTGCTTCTGACTTTATTACCAGGCCTTTCTTTGGCTATCCCTTCTCTCATTTCGTTATGTGGTTTCTGAAGTTCTTGTGTTCTGAGGTTCATTGGCTAAATGGGAAATGACTCTTATGGGTGACGAAATCTCTCCTGTTAACACCAGTGACTCAACTACCATGTGGTGCCAAGTATCCTAGTTATATAATAGGCTTGGTGTAATGCATGCTACCTTACAAGGATGATTTTATACAGATGCTTTGTGACTCTCAGTCAGTACATCCTAAGCTAGGTTTGGTACCACCTGTGTATATGCCATGTGTTATAATATACAATACAATATAAAATACAATACAATATAAAATACAATAGTTCCCAAGGTTTATGTGTTAAAGATTTGGTACTATTATTGAGAGACAATTGGATAATAAATGCACTAACTTCTTTGAGTTAATTTATTTATTAAGTTCCAAGCTGAATACTTAATAAATAAATATTATGTATACTTAATACTTAATAAATGAATATTATGAAGTACAACCCAACTAGGAGGAAATAGGCTGCTGAGAATATGTTTTTTAAGGGTTTCTCTTATCCCTTCCCCCTTCTCAGCTTTGTCTGCTTCCTGGCTGCCATAAGGTGAGCAGCTTTGCTTTTGCTTACTTGTTCTGTACCGTGATTTACCATGGCCCAGAAAGAAGGGCCAAGTAAACGTGGACTAAAATACAAAAAACCCAAATTCTTTCCTCCCTGCTCAGTTACTTGTATTGTTGCTGTAACAAGGTACATGACAAAAGCAATTTAAGGAAGGAAGGAATTATTTTGGCTCACAGTTTAAGGGTCAAGTCCTTCATGGCAGAAAGTCACACAGCAGAAGAAATGAGGCAGCCAACCACTTTGCATCATCAGTCAGGAAACAGAGATAAATGCTGATGATCAGCTCATTTTCTCATCAGGACCCCAGCCCCTGGAATTATATTGCCACATTTATGGTAAACTTTTACTCATTTAACCAAATTAAGATAATCCCTCACAGACATAGCCAGTGATTCTAAATCTGACCAATTTAATAATCAAATTTAAACATTACGGCGTTACCCACTGTCAATTTGACATCCAAACGTATCACTTTAAAAGCATAATCTTTACTTCTTGTCCCATTGGCTCATGGCTGTCTCATAATGTAAAGTGTGATCAGTCAAATTCTAAAGTCCCCATAGTATTTGTCAGTCCCAACACTGTTTAAAAATTCTAAGTCCAAGTCTCATATGAGACTCAAAGCAATTTCTTAACTACAAACTCCTATAAAATATAAAACAAGTTATATCCTTCCAGCATACTTCATTGTGGCATGAAGTATTCATTCATGATCACTTCATTCTGGCATGCATCTTTCCTTAATCAATGACTCATGGTCTCACGTTCCCCAACATCCTGGGTCTCCATTGCAACTTAGGCTTTATCTTCACACAACAGCAAAAAATAACAGTATTCTATTACTGTATCTTCAGACATGAATGTGATGACATTTTTAAAAATGAAATTAGCCAACAAAGTTGATTCTTACCTGGTTCTGTAGGTGCTTGGTAGGAATAGGAGCTTTTGGGAGATTGTACTTCACAAATCATTAGCAGATAGACAAATTTGAAATATTTCAAATGTTTATAAACAGCTTTAATTAAGAACCTTTTTCTAAATTCTTTTGTTGTGGATCCAGTATTCCCCTTTTTTTTATTCTTTTCTTTTCTTTTTTGAGACAGGGTTTTTCTGTAGTTTTGGTGCCTTCCTGGAACTAGCTCCTTGAAGACCAGGCTGGCCTCCAACTCACAGAGATTCGCCTGCCTCTGTCTCCTGAGTGCTGGGATTAAAGGCATGTGTAAGCACTGCCTGACTTCTCCTTTTATTCTATGGTAGCTGACAACAATATTATAAAATTCCAGTGAAAATCTCCATGAATAAAATACTGTGAGATACATGGAAAATTCAGAATGCCTGTAACATAGAGTTGTCCTTAGTTATATGATTCTTTTTTTTAAAAAAAAAAATTTATTTATTTATTATGTATACAGTGTTCTGCCTGCATGTATACACCTGCAGGACAGAAGAGGGCATCAGGTCACACTATAGATGGCTGTGAGCCACCATGTGGTTGCTGGGAATTGAACTCAGGTCTTTTGTAAGAGCAGCCAGTGCTCTTAACCTCTGAGCCATCTCTCCAGCCCCAGTTATAGGATTCTTTTAAGTTAATGGTATACTCTTCTTTTCTGTCCTTGTGTATAGGTAGTCATTATGAAATACTATGTTTCTTAATATTGTTTCAAATAAATACATTTATTTGTTTCAGATATGTTTATATGTTTCAAATAAATATATTTGCTTCTACATTGTTGTGTATATGAACTAGCAGAAATTCACTCTGCCTCATGGGAAGAAAGTATCAGAAGTAATCACATTCAGAAGTAGACACACTGGTAATCATTCTTATTTGTTTTATAGGGATGAACGAAATCAATCCATCATTGTAAGCGGGGAGTCGGGTGCAGGAAAGACCGTCTCAGCAAAGTATGCCATGCGATACTTTGCAACTGTAAGTGGTTCTGCCAGTGAGGCCAATGTTGAGGAAAAGGTCTTGGCCTCCAACCCCATCATGGAGGTAAGAGCAACATTCTCAACCTTTGTTCTATAGTCTCTGGTTAAGCAATGAGCTGAAAACTTGATTGTTATTGTCATGTCAGAAAGTCTTAGGTTTCCAGTCACTAAAGCTAAGGAAATTCTTTTCTGTATTTTAATAAGAGATCTAGTAAAAGTGAAAATCTTGTAAGGTGGGTATTTGAAGTAAACCCTAGGTATAGAGGAATTCACATTACTCTATAATGCTTCCTTTGAACTTTCAGAAAGAATTCTGCCTATAACACTAGGCGGTACCTCTTCATACCTATTGTTCCTTGTACAGAGGGTAAAGTTACTCTGAGTACTTGTTTATACTCCTTCCAAAGCAGGGTTTGCTCTCACTCAAGCATGAATGAGTTCTATTATCCTTTTACCCACATTATATTTTTATGCTTAGTTCAACCTCTTCAGCTACCAATTTTAATTGTTTCCCAAATCTGAATTATAGACATAAACCCTAATCACATGAGCACTTTTACTTTTTTACAAAAAGGAAAGTGTTGCCAGGCAGTAGTGATGCACACTTTTAATCCCAGCACTCAAGAGGCAGAGGCAGGTGGGTCTCTGTGAGTTTGAGGCCCGCCTGGTCTACAGAGTGAGTTTCAGGACAGCCAGGGCTACACAGAGAAACCCTATTTCAAAAAACAAAAAGAAAAAAATATGTATTATGCAGATATATCTTAGTAAAGAAATTTCAAATTATAAATTCTTGAGAAAGGAAATACTATGAAAAGATAATGCACCTTCAAAAGTCAGATACCTCTGTAGATCTGATGGCTTATGACTGTTATCCCAGCATTAGGAAAGCTTAAGGGAAGAAGATCACCATAAGCTGGAAGCCAGCCTAGGCAGAAGACTGATACCCTCCTCAGAAAACCAAACCAAAGCAAAGTCAAGGACATATACAAAGTAGAAATGCCTGTGCCAAAGACAAGATGACTAAATGTATGATAATTTTATCTTTAAAGATTTGTAGCTGAAGAGAATTGCTTGTTAATAGGACTCCAAAAAGTTATGGTTCTGTGAAAAATGAAAAATAGATTTCGTTAAGTAGAGAGAAATCAGGACAGACAGAAACAAAATCCTTCCTGTCAAAATCACATGGGTATGATTTTATCCCTGTCTTTTTCCTCTGTCAAGTTCTCGTTATCACCCAAACACAGATGGAGCTAAAATTGACCTATGCGCCTTGGTAGAAGTGGTTTTTGCAGTAATCTGACTAGAGGTAACTGTGCCTGGTTTGCAGTGCTGTGTGTAATATCTGTAAAATGAATGCTGTGACCTCTGTCTACATGGCCCCATTAGAGCAGCAGACTCCTCTTCCTGGATGACCTAGACAAGATATTCTGAGGAAGCCAAGAGACCTCCAAAGCTAGGTGTGCTGCAGGAAGAAGGAGGAAGAAGTGTCTGGTATAACATGGGCATGAAAGAGCAGGTGGCTGTGCCAAAGGAAAGCAGTATAATTTAAAATCAAGATTTTGAAAGTATTTAACTCTGTATATAGTAGTGGATGCTACTGGTCTTAATATTGAAATCATATATTTTGTGGAGCCAGTTTTTACCTTGATTTAAAAACAGCAAGGCTTAGCTTGGGCTTTTGTTCATTTTTCCCCAGTGCAACAGATTTCTAGTATTTGACAGAGCCCTAATACATCCTAGTTTTTAATCTTAGAATATTAAAAAATCTTGATTGTCATAGCTTTAGGAAATTCCATGTCTACTAGGCTGGATCATCCAAAACTAGAATTTGAGTTTGTCTTGGGAATACATCCCTGTGGGAGTCCCCTCCGTGTGTTGCTTGTATTGGTTAATGAATAAAGAAACAGCCTTGGCCTGATAGGGCAGAACTTAAGTAGACAGAGAAGACAGAACTGAATTCTGGGAGGAAAAAAGCAGTCAGAGGGACGCCATGGATCGGTGACTGGAGGTAGACATGCTGAAACTTTTCTGTTAGGCCACAACCTCGTAGTAATATACAGATTGATAGAAATGGGATAAATAAAGATTTAGGAGTTAGCCAATAAGAAGCTAGAGCTAATAGGCCAAGCAGTGTTTAATTAATACAGTTTCTGTGTGGTTATTTTGGGGTTAAGCTAGCCTGGCGTCGGGATGAACAAGCCGCTTCCTTGCAACACATGCCAATGATCCTTTTAGAATATGCCAAGGGCTATTTTCTACTTCATTCAAAAAACAGCCGCATTGTTTTGTTGTGGTTGTTTACAGTACAAATTTGAGTTTTGTTAGTAAGAAAGACATTAATTTGAAAATGGGCACAAGGAATCCATTTGTTCCTGACTGCTCAGCTCCGAAAGAATCACACAGAAACTATATTATTTAAAACACTGCTTGGCCTATTAGCTCTAGCTTCTTATTGACTAACACTTATATCTTAATTTAGCCTATTTCTAGTAATCTGTATATCGCCATGTGGCTGTGTCTTACCTGGCAAGTTCCCGGTGTCTGTCTCCAGTGGGGCTACATGGCTTCTCCTAAACTCTGCCTTCTTCCTTCCAGCATTCAGTTTAGTTTCTCCTACCTAGCTAAGTTCTGCCTTAGTATAAATCCAAAGCAGTTTCTTGGTTTTTTGTTTGTTTGTTTGTTTTTTTCGAGACAGGGTTTCTCTGTGGCTTTGGAGCCTGCGCTGGAACTAGCTCTTGTAGACCAGGCTGGTCTCGAACTCACAAAGATCCGCCTGCCTCTGCCTCCCGAGTGCTGGGATTAAAACGTGTGCCCGGCTATAGTTTTTTTTTTTTTAATTAACCAGTGGTATTCACAGCATACAGAGGGGATTCCACATCGATACTCTTTAGTAAAATGGAATTATGAGAAATTTACCTTGTTTGCTGAGATGAGAAAAAAAAACAAAAAAAAACCCAGGTTCTCTTTCTGTATTACTGTTTACATATTTGCATTTAGATCAAGAAGATTTCCCTTGATAAAGGATTGTTGAGAGATGTAATTCAGTGGTAGTCAGCTTCATTACAAGTCCCTGGGCTCAGTTCCCAATACCATATACAAAAAGTAGAGAATTTTTATGCCTGGAGAGATGGAGAGATAGCTCAGAGTACTTACTGCTCTTACCAGGTATGGTGGCTCATGACTGTGATATAAGCACTTGCAGAATGAGGCAGAAACACTAAAAGTGCTTGGTGGTCTTGCAGAGGATCTGGGTTTGATTCCCAGCACTCACATACTGATTCACAAGCACCTGTAATTCCTGTTCCAAAGGATATGGCACCTTCTGTTCTCCTCTGGCACCAGGCACACATGTGTTGCCTGTACATATAAAATAAAAATAAATAATTTTTTTTGAAGAATAGAATTTTTAGCAACTGCAAAGAGGTTGTTTTCATTTAAAAGACTGAAATAGAATATGGGAGGCAGAAGTTGTAGCACACCACCTGTAATCCCAGGATTACAGATCAAGAGTTAAAACTGATTCTTGGCTACATGGTGAGTTTGAGGCCAATCTGGACTACATAGACTTTGTATCAAAAAACAAGATAAATAAGTAATAAATAATTTTGATGACACATATCTATAATTTCAGTGCTCAGGAGGTTAAGGTAAAAGGATTACCATGAGTCGGAGTATAACTTGGGCTAAATAGTGAGTTACAAACTAGCCAGGACTACATAGCAAGATCTTGTCTCAAATTAAAATCTTAAACATATATGCATCAAACATAGAGGTACCCAATTTCCTAAAAGAGACACTCTTTGATATGAAACCACAGATTGACCATAACACAGTAATAAGTGATTTCTACTCTCACCAATATACAGGTCATTGAAAACAAAAAAGCTAACTACCAGGAAACTCTGGAGTTAAACTGACATCATAAATCAAACAGACCTAACAGATATCTACTTAACACTCCACCCAAACATTAAAGAATACACATTATGCTCAGCAGCTCATAGAACTTTCTCCAATATCAATCATATATTACAACAAAACAAATCTAAACAAATCTAGGAAAGTTGAAATAATGTTCTTCATTCCTTTTGACCACAATGGAATAAAGCTGGATATCAACAGCAAAAGGAAGTACATAAATTGCATACTCATGAAAATTAAACAGCACACTCATGAATGATACTTGGATTAAAGTAGAAATCAAGGAGGAAATCTTAAAATTCTTAGAATTAAGTGAAAATGAAAATACAACATGTCAAATATTTGTGATTTTGATACAGTGGACTCTCAAGAGGAAAGATTTCATCATCTAGTATCTATATCAATAACATAAGAGATCTCAAATTAATAATTTAAGGATACACTTGAAAGCCTTGGAAAAACAATACTACTTAGGTTAAAAAATGTACATGGGTGTTTTTTTAGGTTCCTCTATCACAACAGAATTGTCTCATCTTGGATGGGGATTCTGGATATAACTACCTTCATCCCCTCGGCAATGGGCAAAACAGACTTCAGGACTCTGAGAATAATAGAAAGCCCTGTGGCTGATGCAGTCCTGTGTCCCCATGGTGAGGCTCCCACAGTGGAAAAGATCCCCAGAGCGATAGGCACTTTTGGCCTTTTCATTAACAGTCTGATCAAAGGCAGGGAAATATAATTTGTAAACTGAATTTCAGCAATGCAGTGTCTTCAGTGAGCAGTTCCCTCTCCAAACCCTTGTTCTCACAATGTGCTGTTAAAGCAGTTTCTACATTTAACTCATAAATGACCAGTACCTCAAGGAACTCCATTAAAGACTCCATTAAAGGCAGTATCTTCACCAACGACCATTGCAGTAGGGTCTTTGACCAATGATTTATCCAAGGCTCTTGTCACTGAATGAGAGGTTTATTTTCTGAGTTTTTTATACAACTTTGGGTATTAAATACAACCATCTTCTCTCTCTCTCTCTCTCTCTCTCTCTCTCTCTCTCTCTCTCTCTCTCTCTCTCACACACACACACACACACACACACACACACACACTCACACACACACATACACAGTTTGTAATTTCTGAGTAAATGTCTGTTTAGTTAAATTATTCTAAGCTATATTAATCCCTCTGTAATTTACTAGGAAGATAGTTTCCAATCATTCTTATTCTTTTTCTAAAATGCATTAAAATGTTAATTTAAGTTCTAATAGTATCCTCATTGCTGATACAAATTATGCTATCTTTCTTCTGTTTGAGACAGTGATGACACATTTTCTTTGATTGGTCAAAGGATCAAATATACTGACTCTTGTGGCTAAGGTCTTATTATTTTCTGATATTTGTTCTCTCTCTTAACGTTCTATACTATTTTCACATCTTTCTCTTCATTGTGTGTTTGATATATTAGTCCTAATAAAATTTGTACAAGGGGCAAATATTAATCTTACATGAAATACAGTTATTAAGTGATATATATAGTGAATATGATATATATATATAGTGAATGCTTGTTTCTATTTTGCCTTAAAAGAGAAATTTACAGAAACATATCACTTTCTATTAACTTACAAAGCAGACATATGTCATTAAGAATTTAAGGTTAACATCTGAACCAAAAGAAGGTGATGACTCCCTGTTCTCATGCTCAACATAGACCTCCTGCAGCTCCATCCCCTGTCCCATTTGCCGAGTTCCAATACCAATCCCATCACTGTTGCCTCTGTTCTAGAAACGCCTCAACTTCTCAGCATGCAGATTGCTCTCCTAGACATACACCTCAGTTAGGAGGCTCTAAAGAAACCTTCTCATCCAGTGTCTGATTGCCAGTACTCTTGGTCAAACTGAGTGGCTTTGAAATCACCCAGGAGACATGCCTGTAGGTGTGTCTGAGAAGATGTTTCCAGAGAGGTTGGAATGAAATAGGCAGACCCAGCTTGAATCTGGGCAGCACCATCCCATGACTAGGGTCTCATATTGAATTTTAAAAAGGAGCCCACTGTGCACCAACATTCCTCTCTCTCTGTTCCCTGCCTGTAGACTCATGCAACCAGGCTTCTCACGTTCCCACTGTCCATGCCTTCCCTGCCAGTATACATTGTATTTCCACAACCTGTGAGATAAAAATAAACCCTTTCTTCTGTTAAAAAAAAGAATTTAAGGTTATGTATAACATTTAGTAGAACATTACATTCTCAGTATTTGGTTTAAGATATTTTACAAGTTAGATAAAGCCATCAAAATCAATGCTGGGGTGAGATGGCACTCAGTTGGAAGAATGACTGTCTAACATGAACCAAGCCATGTTCACATGCCCGTAGTCTTAGTACTCTACAGATAGTGGCAGAGGATCAGGAGTTCAAGGTCATCCTCAGCTACATAGAAAGTTTTGGGTAAACCTGGACTGCATGAGATGTCTTTAAAACAAACAAAGAGGCTGGGCATTGATGGCACATGCCTTTTATCCCAGCACTTGGGAGGCAGAGGCAAGCGGATCTCTGTGAGTTTAAGGCCAGTCTGGTCTACAAGTGCTAGTTCCAGGACAGCTAGGACTGTTCACAGAAAAACCCTGTCTCAAAAACGAAACAACAACAACAACAAAAAAAAAAAACCAAAACAAGCAAACAAAAACAACACCACCCTCCCAAACAGTAGCAACAAACCGTTGGGGTCTGGAGATGTGGTTCATGGATATAGTGCTTGCCCTGCAAGCATGCAAATCAGACTTTAGGTCCTAAGTACCTACATTAAAAAGCTGGGTTTGGTGACCTGTCTGTAATCCTAGTGCTTAGGAGGTAGAGACAGGGGTCCCTACAGCAAGCTGGGTAGCTTTGGGTTCTGTGAGAAACCCTAATTCAGTAAATAAAGTGGATAGTGGTCAAGGAAAACACCTGATGTTAACCTCTGGGCTTTATGCCCACATGTACAGTACAACTGCAGATGTGTACTTGTAACATACACACATTCACATTATATATCACAAAGCTTCATTTTTTACTTCTGGTTTCTGAAAATGGCATTCAAATTTTGAGTGAGGAAAGCCAGGTGCATTTACACATGCCTATCTCCCCCCTGCCCCCGTACTTGGAAGTAGAAGCAGGAGAGTAAGAAGTTTAAAACATCCTCAGCTTCATAAGGAGCACATGGCTAATCTGGGATATGTGAGATGCTGCCTCAAAATGTTATCAATCAGTAGAATGGGTAATACTAATCCCTGCTAATAAGCAGTCTCATTTGACTTCTGTTGCTATAGGATGAAATGATAAAACTATCTAGTTCCAAAGATATCTTTTATACCAAACCAGCATTTCCAGGGAAATTTTCCTTTGTCTTAATGATTTAATTTACTTAATGAAATAAGACAGTCTTCTGAATTTTTGATGGCTAATGATGAGATGCTGCATGAAAGAAAATCTCACCTCTGTTGTATCAGTCCTGCTACTTCTGAAATTCATTTCTGTGAATGGCATCTATTGGCATCTACCTATGCAGTTGGGAGGCAAAGCAGACCCTTATGCTGTTTACAAGGGCATAATTGGTTCTCTTATTAAAAGAATCAGTTAGAACTAAGGGTTATATTTTATTCCTTCTCTCTGTGGATAAGCTTTGTAAATGATATACATTCCCCTCCTAAAGTTTTGTCTTCTCTCTTGCTTCTTAGTCAATTGGAAATGCTAAAACGACCAGGAATGATAATAGCAGCCGGTTTGGGAAATATATTGAAATTGGTTTTGATAAGAGATACCGAATCATTGGTGCCAATATGAGAACTTACCTTTTAGAGAAATCCAGAGTGGTATTCCAGGTAAGGTGTATGTGCACATACATTCAAATACTTGTGTTGATTTTTGGATTACTATATAATTGTTGCTATGTTAAGTTTTCTTGGGGAGAGGAGAGAGCACCAAAGACAGAATAAAATAACTATTTTATGAAAGTTCAATTTGATGAATCAATTAATTTATTAGGATTATTTTTATTCATGATTGACCCCAAAGTAGCTGTACCACTATGAAGTCCCATCCCATTATGGATGACAACCTCATGGAAAGTGCGTCATAGAGCCTCCCTTTCAGTTAACCTTTCGTTTTTTACATATCCTAACATCTTGCAAGATCATTTGCACTGGGGGAGAACAGAGCAGAAAGTAATTGCTGCAATCCCAGCTGAAGCTCCTGTGACTCCACCTTACCTTTTCTACTAGGGTATATTACAGCTTCCTCACTATTACTTAAGACTAGGTACATCTTTGGGATTCTCCTGAATTTGTTTCCATGGCTATGAGAGCTAACAATCTCCTTTCCAAGATAATGGTCATTTTACGCCCAAGGAAAAAGCCATACTACACTAATTTGTTTTGTTTTGTTTTGTTTTTCGAGACAGGGTTTCTCTGTGGCTTTGGAGCCTGCACTGGAACTAGCTCTTGTAGACCAGGCTGGTCTCGAATCACAAAGATCTGCCTGCCTCTGCCTCCCGAGTGCTGGGATTAAAGGTGTGCGCCACCACCGCCCGGCTGCCATACTATACTAATTATAGAGCCCTTGCTTGCTAGTATGTTGTACCTCATTTCTCAGTACTCTTGAACATAGTCTCACAGTATTACCATAAAAGGCACTTGGATAGAAACATATAAAATGGTTCCTGCCAGAGGTAGAGGACTACTTCTTTAAACTAATTGTTCTTGAGAATGGACACTGATTTAGGTTTATTGTTTCATATTTTATTAACTTTTTAAGTTACTGTACAAAATAATGAGTTCCATTATGACATCCATGTATATACATATAATTGCTCTGTACCACTCCTCTACTCTCCTTTTTTTCTTACTGATCTGCTTTCTTTCCCACAGGTGTCTTCCTGATTTAGTTCATAGATATATATGTATACATATCTATCTGAATATAGCTTAAAGCTAGATTCTGCATGTGAAAGAAAGCATGTTTTGTCTTTCTCCACTCCACAACCTCTTGTTTACGCTCACCCCCTTCTTTAGACATTATTCCTCATCATAGTCTCTATTCTACTTTCATGTTATGTGTTCATGTTGTCTCATGTGTGTGTTATGCATTTATTTATGTTTAAATCTATATTCTACTTGTAAAAGAAAGTGTGTTTCTGAGTCTGGTGTAGTGGTTTTGTCTTTCTTACAGGTGTTATTGAAAAGCTCAGTTGAGAGAAGGCATTATTTAGTCTTGTCTCTTATATTTCCCAATTGACAAAGAAAGCATTGATCTATGTCTTCAAAGAATTTCAACTCAGCTCAAGAAAAACACAATAGCCCTGTCCTCTTTACACTTTTTTATTCTTAGGATATAACATTGTTTGAGGAGAAGAGTGATGTTACAGGGAAATTGAGAGGGGGGGTCTCTTTGAGTTCTTAGCCTTTATTTTATTAATAATTTAGAAAACCCGGCGGTGGTGGTGCATGCCTTTAATCCCAGCACTCGGGAGGCAGAGGCAGGCGGATCTCTGTGAGTTCGAGGCCAGCCCGGTCTACAAGAGCTAGTTCCAGGACAGGCTCCAAAGCCACAGAGAAACCCTGTCTCGAAAAAAAAAATCCATTTAGATGCTTGAGGATAATTTTACTAGAGTTTGAAAGTAAAACAACAATAGAAGAAGGCTCAAAAATCCCAGCAGCCACCAGAAAGGGAAGACAGAAAATTCAGGCCTTTTAAGCTAGGCATGGAGGGCAGACAAGGCCTAGAATATCAGGAAAAACATACTTAGGAGGGCTGAGTCTCATCTGAGTTCAGAGGTACCCATTTCCTGGCTCTTATATCACAGAGTAAAGGATTGCATAGGGACACATGGTTAGAAATAGAAATAAACAGTTCATTAAGAAAGGAAAAGTATCCAAGGAATGGAAGTGGGCTAATGAGCTGAAGAAAGAACCCAACAAATCCTGGGCCATGTGGCCTGGATCCATTATAGATGATTTTACATACCAGTTCTGAGTTTAAACAGGCAGAGCTTCTTGTGAACATGCTCTTTAGAAGCAGACCAGTAAGGAAGGGCTTCCAGCTTTCTTTTGTAGATTGGCATTCCTCCTGTTAACCCTGATGTTTCAACCCAGTCAGAGCTAAAAGAAAGCTGCCATAGCCGAGCTGTAAACTGCCATCATATTACAGTTGAATATTCGTACAGAACTTTTGTTGACACTTGTATTGTTGTTCCTTTCTGATGGAAAGACATGTGTGTTACACACTTGCAGCACTAGCAGGAGTACACTCACATTGTTGGCACGTGAGAATGTAGATTATCATCAGAAAATGTCAGTATGTAGCTTCTGGTGACCCACTGCACACATCATACTGAGACCCAGAGTTTCAGTGATCTGCGTGCTGGATGCCACATTCATTAAGGTTGAAATACTCTGCACAGCAGGATCTAGTCTTCAGTTTCCAAAGTCTGTTTTGGCTTTGAAATTGTCTTGTACACATTTGGAGAAGCCAGGAACCCTGACTTTGCCTGATTAAATATTTAATCTTAAATTGTAGTACTTGACATGCATAAACTTATAAATAAATACTTAATATATATAGTAAGGCAATAACCACCCTCCTTTAAAGTTACAAACAACAGTGCTATTCCAAACATTAATACTTATATAGGATTAAAAAATAATATATAGTGAGGAGAAAGAATGAGTGAAACATAGATGGGTTAAGTCCTTGTAGAAATATGTAGGAATATGGACTGGAAAGATGGCTCAGAGGTTAGGAGAGAACCTGAGTTCAAATCCTATTACCTATATTGGTGTCTAACAACTGTTTGTAACTCTAATCCCAGGGGATTCAGCACTCTTCTCTGGCTTCTGCATACACTGCACACATGTGGTGCATGAACAGACATGCAGGCAAAACACCTATATACATAAACTAAAAATTAATTTTTAAAAAAAATTTTTAGGACTGTGAGCAAGTGTAAGAGAGATAGGAAATTGACCTTGGTCAGAAAGTTGACCAGTGGTAAGACTGCCTATGAAGAATTTGATAAAGCTTAATCTTTATCTATAGTTGTGGTAGTAAATCTAGCAGTTCTCCAGTCTTCAGGAGTATAGAATATTGAGAATATTTTTTTTATCAAATGAATCACAGTCAAAATAAGCTATCCTGTACAAAGATGACCACAGCGTTTCTACAGGCCACCTGCTTTTCTAGTTTCTGTGTGCTGAACCACCTGATCTCTTACCTAGTCATGCTTGTGGTCATTGGTATGTTTGTTCAGTGTCCTGTGTTCCTTTGATAGTCATGTCCCCTTTAGGCTTCAGAACTCCCCCTAACTTTATTAACATTAATCTTTATTCAGATGGCTGTACTCCAAAATCTAAGAATATGTTGATTGGATTTTAGTGTTCAGCTTCATATGTGCAGTAACTTTTGCAACTATTCTAGATGTATGTAGAAAAAAAACTAAAGAAATACTAAATATTGACCTTACATAATAGTTTTTTATCTTATCAAATTATTGTTGGTAGGAAAATATGCTATATATGTTATATAATTCAAACTATATAATATATAAACATATAGAGAATACAGTACATTCTTGGACTTATTGCAGTCATAAGAGATCAGTATCTCTAAAGTATGGCAAAGATGAGATCATTCTCTTTTAGTCAAAGTGTTAGGAATACCACAAATCTAGAAGTTATTAGTAGAAAATAGTGGTGAGCTTTGCAAAAAATACCATTTTAGCTTCCCCCGAATCACCAGTGTTTAATGATTGTGGCCATCTATCAAGCAATTCCCTAATTCAGAAAACATTACTAAGTGAGGCACAGTGTGCAGGCCTCTTGAGAGACTGAATCAGGAGACTCACAAGTTCAAGGCCTGTCTGATCTACAGAGCAGTTCAGAGCCAGACAGGGGATTTACTGAGACTATCTCAAGATAAAAAGTTAAAATGGACTTGAGATACGGTGCAGTGGTAGGGAATACTTGCCTAACATGTTTGAAGCCTTGAGTTTAATAACACCAAAAACCCTTAAAACAAAACAAAAGTTCTGCTGCCTGGTATTTTATACTGAACATGACTAACACATTTATACTTACTTATTTTTTATTTTTCAAGAGACAGAGCTTCACTGTTTGCCCAGCCTGATTTCAAGTTTCATGCCATCTTCCTACTTTGTAGAGATAGCATAAATTATAAGGGTTAATTATTTCAATCAGTATTAGAAAATGTGAGGAATTACTGAGATGGTTAAATATTAAAATTATGTGTTATGGTAGGTTTTCCTGGGTTTTATATTAAGATGTCACAATTGAAAGCTCTTCTTATTTCAAAGGCAGAAGAGGAGAGAAATTACCATATCTTCTATCAGCTCTGTGCATCAGCGAAGTTACCTGAGTTTAAAATGCTGCGATTAGGTACGGATATGACACTAGGTGGACATGCTTTTCTGTGAAATTTTGAGTTCTCAAGCTTGTCAAAAAAGCTTACTTCATACTAAAATATTTATGAATGAAAAGATTCTTGAAGGTCTGCAGCTGGCTATAGAGTGGGTGGGTTGAGTGGCCATATCAGGGACAGGATTGCCTGTGGCAGTTAGTTAAGGTAGGTGAGGAGTAGATGGGGCTCAGCATTCTAGCCTCCCTTCTTTCATACATGCTTGAAAACTGCTTTCATGAAAGAGTTTGAAGAAATATATTTTAGCATTTTGTTTGGAATTAAACCCGAAGAAAATTATAATTTATTTCACCCATTAACATAAAATCTATGAGCATTTTAGTTTTGGATCTTATATTAGTATATGAGTTTAAACTGGGCAGACTCCAAATCCTATATATATCAGTGTGCTGTCACTCCCTCTAATTCAGCTTATGTGTAAGAGTGGAAGTCCAAGCCTCTCTTCATAAAAGAAAAACCTTTTATTTTCCTTCACTACAGGAAATGCAGATAGTTTTCATTACACGAAGCAAGGAGGCAGTCCTATAATTGAAGGTGTGGATGATGCGAAGGAGATGGCACACACCAGGCAGGCCTGCACTCTGCTGGGTAATGCCATTTTATTCTTTAACTTACAAGTGCTGGTCATTTTGAATCAAATCAAACTTTTCTTTGGAATATTGGTTTGGCTTTATGTTAACTGATAAACAGTGCTGGGAGAGTTCACATATATGGAACTTGTTCAGAAAAGTGGGCCTGAGGTTTCTTAGAACAGTTTTAGGATTAGATAGTGATAACATTTTAATTAATTTAGTTAATTAAAATAAAGTTGATTAATTTAATTAATCAACCTTGTTAATTTAATGAAGATTATTTTGAATTGCACTCTAAGAGCAGATTTCAGTATTAGGAGAGGTAAGATTAACTTTTAGCTTAAATTTTTACAAAAATCTAGGGTTTGAAACTAAATGAAGTGGGTTTTTTTATAAACTCACATTTTGTTTGTTTGTTGTGTTTTGGGGGTTTGCTTATTTGTTTTCTTTTGTTTTTGTTTGTTGATAATTTTTGGAGATAGGTTTTCACCATGTAGCCTGGTCTAGGACTTTTGATCCTCCTGCCTTGGCCTCTTTGAGTACTGGGATGGAGGGCATGTGTCAGTATGCCCAGTGCAGAGTTTTCCTTTTGTTATTTTTCTTGTTATTTTCAGGGCATGTATTTTAGTGTTTTCCTTTTGTTGTTGTTTTTTGATAAAATAGTTTTTAAATCTTGATTGTTTGAGAATTTCATACATGCATATAGTGTTGTTATTCCAGTGTCTTTGAAACAGATGCCATTATTCTCTCTGTGATTTGAAAGTGTTAAGTCCACATATGAATCAATTCATACTGTGAACTATACAACTTTTAAAGGTGTCCTCCCCCCCATATTTTTATAAAACCTCAGAATAGAAGTAACTCAATTATTCTATTTGGTATTTAGAGACATACCATCAAGCAAGGGAGCTTGGGTCTTGAACCACTGTGGGACTTGCTAAAAATGAAGACTCTCATACCACTTCACAAAACTGTGAGTTCAGAATGTGCATTTTAGCAAGTCCTGCCAGTGCTCCATGAACACATTATGAGAACACTGCTCTCCTTATTTTAAAAGACCAGTTCAGTGCTGGGTGTGGTAGCAGGTGCCCTTTATTCCAGCACACAAGAGGCAGAGAGGCTAAAGAATCTCCGTGTTCACAGCCACCTGGTCTACAGAGTGAGTTTCAGGATAGCTAGGGCTACAAAGAGAAATCCTGTCTCAAAAAGTCTTAGGAAGGAAGGAAGGAAGGAAGGAAGGAAGGAAGGAAGGAAGGAAGGAAGGAAGGAAGGAAGGAAGGAAGGAAGGAAGGAAGGAGATAGCAAAACATTCATCATAAGGTCAATCTCAATTGTCTTATAGAAAAAAATGTTTTGAAAATAATTTTACTACTTTTACTTTATAATTATGTTTAATATTCTAGAACTTCTAATCTTCACTGAAAAAATGAAACCAGATCTGGTAAAAGCCAGAAAGTATCTAGCTTTCTAATCTCACCATATCATTTAGGTCCTGTTTCAAAGCTGTGTTTGGACTTTTATTCATTAGCTATGAATATAAAACTATAAAATGCTTCTGATCTTGGGATGTCTTTGATTTCTAACTAATCTATACTTGAAGTATTTTAATAATCCAACTTAAATCAGCCTTATTGGGCTACAATATGCATTTTGAGTAGGGATAGATAGTAGCAATAATATTAATAAAATACTTACATATCTAAGATGTGACAGTAATGATTACTTTTTAAAATACCTAATGTGTCCCAGGTATATCCTGTGCATTTTCTCATTTAATGTTACAAGCACTCTTTGAAGAATTATCTCCTTATCTCAAATAAAAAGCATAGGTGGATGAAGTTATCTGTCTGTGGAGGTGATAGGTTTATTGCAGTGCCAGGACATAAGACCAGCTCAGGCATACTCCATAATCCACAGTGGGAATCTGCCTAGTTTATTACTGTCAGCTAAGTTAAAAGTATTGCTTTTGTGACTATGTATATAATATCCACATCTGGCAATATTTAAGAATTAATACTAGAGTTTAAAATATTCTCTTATAATTTCTATCTTGTTATTCTGCCATAAATCACTTGTTTATTTGCTATATTCCAGGAATAAGTGAATCTTATCAAATGGGAATTTTTCGAATACTTGCTGGCATCCTTCACTTAGGCAATGTTGGATTTGCATCTCGAGATTCAGACAGCTGCACAATACCTGTAAGTTCACAACAAGCTTAATATGATGGCAGACTATCCATTAGTTTTGTTTTACTGCTGGGGATAGAACCTAGGGCTTTGCACATGCTAGGTAAGTAATGTATTTGTGGCATGCCCCATGTGGGGCTTTTTAAACATGGTTCTATGGTTCATATTTGCACTTTACCTACTGAGCCATCTCCATAGACCTACAGTGGGTTTCATTTTTTAATTTATTTATTATTTTATTTATTTTGTATATTTGTGCACATGCATAAGCACACAGGTATACAACAACCTTGTGTGTGTATGTAGAGCAGAAGAGGACATTGGCTCACTAAAACCTAGAGTTGCATGATTAGCTTGCTACTTGGGTTCTGGAACCCAAACTCCAGTCTTGACAATTGTGTAGCAAGCAGTTTAAACTGCTGACCATCTCTCCAGCCCCAGTGTGTATGTGTGTGTGTATGCATGCACACATGCATGTGTGTATGTGTGTATTGGCAGGTATGTGCCACGTGCATGTGGAATCCAAAGTGTATGTGTGTGTGTATGTGTGCGTGTATGTACTGGCATGTATGTGCCAGACACATGTGGAATCCAAAGACAACTTTGGGAGTTGGTTTTCACGTTTCACACCACTGAGGCAAGGTGTCTCTTGTTTCTACCTGTTCCTCGTACTCTAGGATGGAAGCCTTTGGCCAGTTCTCCTGTCTTTGCTTTCCAGTTCATCTGGGATTACAGATAATTGCCACCACATCCAGGTTTTTACCTGGGTCCTAGAGATTGAATTTAGGTAATCAGGCTGTGTGCTATGGGATAATGCTCTTGTACACTGTAAAGATTTGTCACTTATATTGGTTTAATAAGACATTGATTGGCCAGTAACCAGGCAGGAAGTATAGGCAGGACAACCAGACTAAGAGAATTCTGGGAAGAGGAAAACAGAGATGCATTCACCAGCCAGATGCAGAGGAAGTAAGATGAGAATGCCTTACTGAGAAAAGGTACCTAGTCATATCTAAACATAGATAAGAACTATAGTAATAAGGCCAAATAGTTTATAATTAATATAAGCCTCACTGTATTTTTTGGGACTGAATGGCTGCGAGACTGGACCGGAGAGAAATTTTTTTTCACAGCTGAATCATCTCCCTAGTCCTACTATTTTTTTTTAAAGGAGAAAATGATGGCTCTGGTTTAAACCCCTATTTTCTTTTAAGGAAATATTAGCTTGCCCTTCCTTCCTTCCTTCCTTCCTTCCTTCCTTCCTTCCTTCCTT
>JAQHUG010000010.1:14662602-14741320 GCA_028555095.1 Dicrostonyx torquatus
CCTTTCCCTCCTCTCTCCTCCTCTTCCTTTTTTCTCCCCTCCCCTCCTCTCCCCTCCCCTTTATTCCCCTTCCCTTCCCTTCCTTTCTTTGGCAGGGTGCCTTGTGACTCAGGCTGGCCTCAAACTTGTGACACTCCTCCTGCCTCATTCTGCTGAGTGCTGGGATTACAGGTGTGCATAGTCATACCTATCAATAGTTGTTCGTTTTTTCCCCCCAAAACCAGCTTTATTGAGATATAATCTATTTACCACTGACAATACATGATTGTGAGTATGCTCATATGTAACCACCACCACAATGTGTTTAAAATACTTTCAAAATGAAGCCTGTTCCTCTTACCTATTGTCAACTTGTGCCCCTATCTCATTGACTGAAACTATCTTGAGTTGTTGCCTCTGTAGGGTGACCTATTCTGGACACTAATATAAATTGAATATGTGGTCTTTCAAAGATAATCCATATTGCACATATCACTCATTCAAGACCAGTAGTTGTTAGTTAAGAAACTGATTTGTATCTGAAGTGCTTACTTTTAGGGAAGGGCTGCTTGCCTGGGAAGGATCCATTGAGGGCATCAGGAAATACAGGTTTTAATGGCAGTGCTGATGTATACTAGCCATGTGATTGTTGTCAAGTTGTTTGTCCCTTTGTATCTCATTTCCTCATTTTTCAATGAGAGATAATGTATACCCTGCCCATTCTTCAGAAATGTTGTCAAATGCACTTGATGCATATGGAAGAAGGGGAAAATAAAACACACTGATGTGTATTAAACAAGTATTTGTCAAACATCCATTCACATAAGCTCCACAGAAGGCATGTAAGGGATTCATAATTATGATAATCATTAAAGAATTCTAATCCAAAAGTTCTTCAAATGATATCAGACTGTCTACTTCAAACCTTCGGTGGCCTGAGGATAAAGGTCGGCCATGATCTTTATAACTTCATTTTACACATTTCTGCTTTACTTAGCTTCAGTCCCTCCTCTTGCTAGTTTCCCTCCTACTACAGAAATTTTTTTTTTCTCCTCATGTTCCCCTCAACTTAGACAATGTTCTTCTTCTTAACCAAGAAGTTCCTGCTGCTCTTCTTTATCATCCTAATCTATGATCTAAGGCAATTGTCTCCTGCCTTGATGGATAGAGCAAACTCCTCTTGTGTGGACTCTCAGCACAGTGTTTCACACTTCAGTCATTAATATCTACTTCCCCTGAGACTGCAAACACTCCGTGGCAAGGGGCTGTCTTCGTTACTTTTCTGTTGCTGTGATAAGACACCATGAACAAGGTAATTTAGTTCATAGAGTGAGTCCATGACCATCATAGTTAGGAACATGAAAGCAAGCAGGAAGGCATGGCACTAAGACAAGTAGCTGAGATCTTATATCTTGAACCACAAGCTCAAGGTAGAGACAGAGACACAGGGAGTAGTATACACTTTTGAAACCTCAAAACCTGCTCCCAGTGGTAAACCTTCAAGAAGATCACACGTCCAATCCTTTCCAAACAGCCCCAGCAACTGGTGTGTAAGTACTGAAATATGAGCTACTGGGGGCCATTCTCACTCAAACCATCACAGGGGCCATGCTTGTTTTTGTTTACTAGCTCAGATTCATTAACTAGTTGACAGATTTCTGACTGAGTGATTGAATATGTCCTAAGAGATAAAGAAAAATCTATGAAGAACCAAGAAAGTTCTTCATAGAATTTTTTTTCAAATGATTTGCCCTACAAGAGATTGCAAAGTGACATTTATATGCTGGCTTATGAATGCTTCTTATTATCTCGCTGATGGAATATGAGTGACGCTCATGTCCATATGACAGAAATTTTGCTAAATTTTGTTACTTCCTTTTTCAGAACTTATTCTTTGATTGATCGTGCCATAGGCAATAACACATTCTCTTTTTGGCAGCCTAAGCATGAGCCACTTATCATCTTCTGTGACCTCATGGGTGTGGATTATGAAGAGATGTGTCACTGGCTCTGCCACCGAAAGCTGGCTACTGCCACAGAGACATATATCAAGCCCATCTCCAAGCTTCAGGCCACAAATGCCCGAGATGCTTTAGCAAAGCACATCTATGCAAAACTCTTTAGCTGGATTGTAGATCACGTCAATCAGGCTCTCCATTCTGCTGTCAAGCAGCACTCTTTCATTGGCGTGCTGGATATTTATGGGTAAGTGCATTTGGCTTATTGCCCTACCCTGCTGGAAAGCAGTTGTTTGTCAGGAGTGTTTTGTAACTCTGAGCACTATTTAATTTTGTTTTCTACTGGAGAAGAAAGGAAATCCTACTTATGACCATTCAGAAGTATCTTTGATGATGGAAATATGATGCTAAAAAAATAAGCCCTGCTTAAACAAAAATTAGCTCAACTCCAGTCCTACTTATTAAGCTAATAGGTAAATTGATTTCAGACTCTTGTATGATTAATTATTGATTTTTCTGAAAATATAATTTCATTTCTAGTTTCCTTCTCTGGTTACTCTTCTGTAGTTGTTGAAATGTTTTTGGCAGCTAATTTTTCACCCTCTGATTCAGTTTTTCAGAAGCACCTATAGCTTTACTATTTCTATCCCCTGTCTCTGGGGATAGACATTTTGATAATATAAACTGAGAGGAACTGTGGCCTTAGCATAGTTCTGCTGTTTTGTACTGGAGTATGAATGAGCCTCAAACACCTAAAGCTGCACATCCATAGGCTTGGCCATACAAGGGAAGCTTTGTCTCAGCCAGTGCCCATCATATTATGTCTTACTAGCAACCTTTATCTGATATGTAAAGAAGATGTGGTTGTGTTAAGGAGCGTCCATTTCCTCTTCCAAGTATGCATATTTGCAATATTTTTAAAAGCTATTTATTCTTTTTCTTTTCTTCCTACCTTACTTTTTTGGTGTTACAGATTTGAAACTTTTGAGATAAATAGTTTTGAACAGTTTTGCATAAATTATGCAAATGAAAAACTGCAGCAACAATTCAACATGGTAAGAATTTTCTTTCTTGAATAAAATTCTGCTATAGATTTTTCTTTTGAATTCTTAGTCTTTGTTAGAAGCTTGGTCTGTGAAATAAACTCCTGAACTATAATTATTATGTGGGTTTAGAATAGTGAAACTACTAAGGAACTGAGCATTACAAATTGATGTAACATTAAAAAAAAGTTTGTCAGTTATCACTTATCTAGAATAATGAGCATTTGGGCAGATAATTTGAATGAGTTGTAAGTTGGGCAGGCACTAACATTGAGTCCTTCTGTGTGCTGTTTGGAAGCCAACAATATGTGGAATTGTAACTACATTAACCACCATTTACTGTGTTACCAAGATGTCAGAATTTCACAAATTCTCTTTTCAGTGGAGAAAATTCTTCACTGAGGCAAAGGCAACGGGCATATTTTGGAAGTGGCCCTTATTGGCTAACCTCCTGCCTCTTCATTCTGAGTACTGGGTACATTCAGTACTGACTTGCCACCACCTCACCACCCACTTCAAACAAAATGTCTTATTTTTATGTGAAATGAATGATAAATTTCTCTCAAAATAATCTGTACATAAATTGTCATAACAGTGTAAAACAGAGGCACCTAATACTTCTAAACACAGCAACTTTGAAAAAATATTTTTTGCAGTGAAATCACTGCTTAGCTGTTCAGTAACCTGGAAGGCATTCATTCTGCATAGCTGACCAATGCCAATTGAGACCTTCCTGTTCTCATGTTAGCATTTCTGTGCAATAAGTTCAGGGAAAAGTTACACAGTTTTGGAAATGTGCATTTAAAAAATCACAAGGACTATTGTATTTATCTGCTATCCAAATCAGTTATAGGCGTAGTGTGGTGATACATGCCTGTAATCCCAGCAGTTGGGAGCCTTAGCCAGAGTACAAATTCAAAGCTGGCCTGGGCTACATAGAGAGTCTTAGGCTAACCTGGTCTACATATTGGGACTCTGTCCCAAACAAAACAAAATTTTTTTTAAAAATTACATGCTTAGATTTTATTTGTTCGTGATGAATACTTACAGCTGAGGTTTTCTGTATGTGATTTCAGTCACGCTTCTCTACAATGCTGTTGTTGCTGGAAGCTGTGAGCTATCTCATTATGTGGGTTTCCTTGGTATTCTGTAGACACATGCTTCTTGTTTACATTCTTTACGGTAATGACTTCTGTTTTCTCTTTATTTCAGCATGTCTTCAAATTGGAACAGGAGGAATACATGAAGGAACAAATTCCATGGACACTCATAGATTTTTATGATAATCAGCCTTGTATCAATCTTATAGAATCTAAACTGGGAATTCTAGATTTGCTGGATGAGGAGTGTAAGGTGATTATGATTTTCTGGAGTACTTAAGCCTGTCAGAATAGATGTATCCAGCTACTCGGCAAGTGCGTGCAAGCAGAGACTCTTCAGTATAACTTGAGATATTGTTGTGACAAGTCAGGGGTATGCTTCCATTCTGAAGAAACACTAGACACTAGACCCCAAAGTTTTTCTTAAACTCGTAAATCTTTGATGTTTTTATTAGCAGCAGTATATATTGAAAGCCATACAAGAAATTGCACAAAAATTATTTTGAATTATAGTTCTAAATACCTTTTAAATATTGGCTAGTTGTCTTTGCTACTGACATAAATAAATAGTCTTTAACTTTAACATTTATAGATGTAGCATGTTAGAAAGTAACTGGATTTTTCACTTTATTACTGAATGACCTTAGGTAAATCTATCTTTTTTTCTTAATCTTTTTTCCTTTAGTTTATCTATCATGTGTTGACCCTCATACGTGTTTAAAATAGATGTAGGGCTGCTGAGATGACTCAGTGGGTAAAAATGCTTGCCATACAGATCTCACAACCTGAGTTTGATCCCCAGATCCAACGGTGTAAGGCTATTGATCCCCAGATCCAACAGTGTAAGGCTATGGCATGAACTTGCCCTCAAATACATAATAGTAATAAATTAAAAACTTTGCTTTTTACAAAGGCATGCATGTGATAGAAAAATATTCTTTCTTACTTGATATTAAAAATACAAAAACAAAGCAAAAATGGTATCCTGAAGTTACTTTAAATTTGGTATCTTTCTTTTGTTGAAACTAACTTAATATTGCATGTATATATTTGATGAAGGGCAAGAATTCACGCAACATATTTTAGAGGAAAGCAGAATAATAAACGTGTATGCCTTGAGAGTTTAGTTTATAAATATACTTGCAAATATATAAAGGTATACATGTATAAGAGGAATATGAAAGTTGTCATAACAAAAAGCTAATAACAACCTAGACCATAAATAAGAAGGGAAAATGTAAGGAGTATATGGAATGAGCCCATTCATTACATGTCTTAAAAACAAAAAAAAAATAATAAAGTTTCTAGAAATGACAAGAAGAGACTACCAATTCATACCTTTCTGGATTAAGTTAATATTTCACTGTATATAAATGTTACCTCCATTTAACAAAACAAAAACCATATGCCTAATAGTTGTATTTCATCTTTAACTTGTAAAGCCTTTATTGTGTTAATGCATTAAATATTGATTTGATGATTCCTGGTATAGGCAAATGCTCACTTAGATGTGCTGCATCAGCCCAACGAAGGGCTCAGCCATGCCTTTGTTGGTGGCTCACTTGTGCTTAGAGAAGGGAAAATGAGCTCTTAAGTTGAACATAGGAACTGGCCTCTTGTTGCTGATATAGCAGAAGGCCCTTAATGCTCAGTCATTTCTCTTTCTTTTTTTTCCCCAAGATGCCTAAAGGGACAGATGATACATGGGCCCAAAAGCTGTACAACACACATTTGAACAAATGTGCTCTTTTTGAAAAGCCCCGTATGTCAAACAAAGCTTTCATCATCAAACATTTTGCTGACAAAGTAAGGAAACTTTTTGTCTTTTTTCCTTTTTAATACTTTATGTTAAATTGTAATAAAAATAAGTAGTCAAGTATTGTTCAGTGCTTTTTCTTTAAAGTTTTCAGTGCTTGCTTTCTTTAAGGTCATTTCAGGAAAAGCAACAGTGCTGGGTTCTTGTTTTTTCTTTCTTTAACTTCAGTTGGAATATATATTAAATAAATACGGGTCAAAAGTCTTTTGCCTGAAATTTTGAAATTAAAGAAACTGAGAACCTCAAGTGTTTTTGTAACTCATTTAGCAGTTAAACCTGATCTCTGTCTTGAACTAGCATGAGATATGTTTATTATTTTTAAGCCCACCTAAGGTGGGTACTTACATGTTTAAGTATGGAGATATTAATGTTTATTTAATGTATGGTCTAGATGTCTTTATTAAACTTTTCTGATATTTAAAGTGGTATGTATACATACTACATCTCTAAATACATGAAAAATTCTAAAGATCTCACAGGCTTTCAGAATAGAGACTGGAGTTTTATCACCTTCTATGGAAGCATAGTGATGTGTTCTTCATAAGCTTTACAGCTCACTGAGCAGTCAGGGGTCCTGGGACTAGTTTGCATTTCAAGGAAGGTGTGGGATAGGCAGTGTTCTGAGATTTCTGGAGGCCTCTTTATGAAGAGTTTTCTGATTGTCTAGTCCTGACTTGAAACCTTTGAATGACTAAGGTGATCTAAGGAGTATAGGAGGTAGAGCCCCTTGAGTGCAGATGGCTGAAGTTGTGTGGTTTTCAAAAAAAAAAAAAAAGAATTAATTCTCAAATAGTCCCACTTTACCAAATTATATAATATTTGCCCATCTCCCTCTGTCCATCATCAGCTGCTGACTCTTCCCATACTCTCTCCACTTAGTCTTTTCTCTCTTCAGAGCAATGGTCCTCAATCTGCTACAACCCTTTCATACAGTTCCTCATGTTGTGGAGTCTCCCAACTGTAAAATTGATTGCATTGCTACTTCATAACTGTAATTTTGCTACTGTTATGAATTGTATTATAAATTATGTTTTCTAATGGTCTCAGGTAACTCCTATGGAAGAGTCCTTTGACCCACAAACTGTGTGGTTGTAACCCACAGTTTGAGAACTGCTGCCTCCAAGGAACACTTCTGCTTGATGCAGGTGGTGTTCTTGCTTAGAAGATATGCTGAGTCAGCCTGGGAGGTGCTCTGTTTTCCATGGGGGAGAGAAGCTTACAAGTCTGCTTACCCATGCATTGACAGATCATTTTGACCACAGTTTATAGTAGTCAATGCCACTCTTATCTAGGAAAATTGGTATTTGTAGACTTTTACCAGAATTACTTATTTCTTTTTTTATTCTGCTATTTTGTTTTTTATTTTAAAAAGTTAACATATAGGATAATAGATTTTTGTATTTTGAGACAAGGTCTATGTAGCTAAGGCTGGTCTTAAACTTACTGTGTAACTGAGGCCAACCTTGAATTCCTAATCTATGTGCTTCTACCTAATAGTTGCTGAAAGTATTAGTGTGTGCTATGGATTTATTTTATCCTTTTTTTCCTACATACTTTGTTCTTAATTGTTCCCTCCTCTAGTCTTTTCTACTGTTTCTGCCCTCCTCCTGTGATCACATTCCATATCCCATGGCTACAGTTCTGCCTGCAGGTCACATTGGTTCCATTGCCTTTTATTTTCCCCACTGAGAGCTCTTTTTTCCTGTTATGCTCCCTTTTCTAGTCTTGTGACCTACATTCATATCTGTATACATGCACATACACATTGAAGTCTTGTATCTACATATGAGAGAAGACTTGAAATGTTATCTTTCTGGGTTTGACTTCATTTAACATAACAATTTTCAGTTGTATCAGTTTTCCTACAAATGTCGTGATTTTTTGTTTGTTTGTTTGTTTTTTGTTTTTCGAGACAGGGTTTCTCTGTGGCTTTGGAGCCTGTCCTGGAACTAGCTCTTGTAGACCAGGCTGGTCTCAAACTCACAAAGATCCGCCTGCCTCTGCCTCCCTAGTGCTGGGATTAAAGGCGTGCGCCACCACCGCCCGGCCAAATGTCGTGATTTAATGACATTTTATGTTTTTATTGTGGCTGGATAAAATTCCATTGTGTGTGTGTATGTACCACATTTTCTTTATCCACTCATCTGTTGATGGACATTAAGACTGGTTCCATTTTTTTAGCTGTTATGAATAATGCAGCAATAAGCATGGATGTGCAGGACGCTCTCTAATAGTGCTTAGAGTCCTTTGTGCATATCTTGTCAGGTTTGCAGTAGTGAATTACCATACTTTCCCTAGGAATGATACGATTTCTTAGAAAAGACTGATAGTACCACTTGCTGAGAACTAGTCATAGAACTCAGGCAAATAAATATGCTTTTGTTGATGATGGCAACATCTATTCAAAGGTGTTATCAGTTAAGGAGATATTTTTTTTTAATGTGATTTCAGGTGGAGTACCAGTGTGAAGGCTTTCTTGAAAAGAATAAAGACACTGTCTTTGAAGACCAAATTAACGTCCTTAAGTCAAGCAAGGTAACCATGGATAGACTTACTCTTATCAGGATATGTTCTATAAAATGTTAATTGCTTTAGCATCAATCTTTTAATATTAATAATGATTTTTCTAACAAAAAATTTAATAAAATTTTAATTTGTCTATATATAACACTTATTTAATATGTGTCTTGTCCTGTACTGAGTACCTTTTAAATATTGACACATGTGATTCTTACAGTGAGATGCTATTACATTAGTCTCATCTTACAGATGAGAAGGTGAGTTGTAGGTACTTACGACTGGTAAGTTCCCAAGTTAGGTTAAGCTCATGTTGTCTTGCTTAGAACCTGCTCCTAACCACTCTGCCACATGGTCTTTCAGCTCTAAATCCCTGTCTCCGCCACATGGTCTTTCAGCTCTAAATCCTTGTCTTCACAGTAGCTGTACATTCTCCTGTGCCATTGTGCAGAACTCAGAGAAGAGAGTTTTTCTACTCTATCATTTTGAAGGGATTTGTTATGTGGCCTATTACACTCCATCTAAGTGGAGATTGACTCTGGGTCATGATGGCTGTAATTTCAGATGTGAGCCAAAGTGTTTGAATTATTTTTTCATAAGAACAAATACTAGAACCACCTCTTTCCACTAGGAAAAAGAATATTCCAGATGGCAAAGAAGTATGATTAGTTAAGTTGGTCTGTACCACTACCTGCTGACCTTCTTCTGGAAAAGATGGGAGAGGGGCACACAGTCAGCCCAAGGGAGCAAACCAGGAAGTCAGTCACTTGCTGCAATACTCACTTCAGAAGTAAAAGTGTTCATGTGGACCTTAGAGATTACTGATAACACTCTTTTTTTTTCTCGCTTATTTCAAGAGAATCCTCTTAACATCTGTGAAATAGTATATAGATAATAGGATTCTATTTTTTAAATAACAACTTTTTATAGTCAATTATGTTAATAATATAAAGATCACATTAAGAACAAATCCTGGTTTTAACCCTCAGAGATGAGTCAGATATTCATGGAAAAATCAGATTTGTTTTTTTTTTTAACCCTTAACAAGTGTTATTAATACTTTCTTAACTTTTAAGATTGATGTTCAAGGCAAACTTTTTTACAGTAACAATCATTAATAAGTGTGATTCAAAGGTCTTTGTCACTTTAATCTATAATGTAAGCATGACATTCTGTTGTTAATTGTCAAAATAATTTAGCTTAAATAAAACATGGGTTCTCATTCTAGATGTACCCATAATCAACTCTGTCTTTATTCTTAATTTCCTATTCGGCTAGTGGGTCTTTATCATCAGAGGGTAGCAGCAGCATATTCGAAGAGTCATTGAGAAGAGCCAGTCTATATACTATTGTTGCAGTTGAAGTGGGGATAGTTTATGATTTTCATGTAACTTCGAAGGCCTTTTTTATTCCTAGTCTTTGTAGCATTTCAACCAAGAGACCTGAACTTTATTATCTCTCTGAACCTGGTATGATGAGGTGTAATACAATACCAGTCTGTCCTCTTGGAAGGACCATTTTGCTGATATTTGTACTTTGTGCTTTGAACCGAAGTTTTGGTGATAATAACAATGTAAAATAATTTGTGTCTATTTTAGATATGTTTTGATTAAAGTGTCAATTAGAGATAGCCAGGTAGAATTGTCATATGGGAAGTGAGGAATGAAGTCAGGTCACAGGAAAAGACAGAGATGTGATAGAAATGCTGTGGGCTTCAGAACTTGATGCCTTTCAAAGCAATGAGACTTGGAGAGAGCATGTAGATAAAAACTACTAGAGCTGAAGCCAGATGTTCCAATTAACAGAGGCAGTCAGAAGAGGTACCAGAAACAAAATCCAAGAAAAGCAGCCTCTGAAGAATACATTATAGAACAGTTTCTGATGCAATAATTCTAAATGTATGCTGTTAGTGCACATGCATGCACATGCATACACACACACGGGGACACTCATGTTCAAGTGTATGAGTATGTCTGTGAAGGCAGGAGGACAATATCAAGCTGTTCTTAGGAACAATATCCACTTCTTTTGAGACATGGTCTTTCATTGACTTGGAGCTCAGCAGTAAAGATAGAATGAGGTGACCAGTGAACCCCAGGGATTCTCCTGTCTTCTCCTCACTATTGGGATTACAGCCATGTGCCACCTTGCCCAACTTTTTATGTGGCTGGTAGAATTCAAACTCAGCAAGATAAGCACTTTACCAATTGAGTCATCCCCCCAGCTTTGTTTGAGTTTTCTATTGTTTGCTTGTTAAGACAGGATGTCATTTAGTCCAGACTGTCCTCAAAGTATGTAGATGGGAAGTTAGGCTGGCTTTGAACTCTTAACTACCTCCATTTACCTCCTAAGTCCTAAAACTACAGACACAGGACCTTGTTTTTCAGTGAAAGTGATCTATCTCATAGAAAAAATTTTTCCTAGGTAATCTGAGATTAGTAAATAATTGGTGGTTACAAGTGTGACTTGAATTATGCAAATGATTAATTTATTTATATAAAATAAAACAGTGTTAGAAAGATGTGTCCATATAGCAAGATGTTGCTGTAGACCAGTTTCAGGTCTCCTTTGTTTCAGAAATTTTCATCCAGCTACATTGACTGGTATCCACTCACTTATTAAAGGTAAATGCCTTTAATCTCAGCACTTGTGAGGCAGAGACAGGCAGATCTCTGAGTTTGAGATCAGCCTGATCTACAGAGCTAGTTCCTGTGGTAACATAGTGAGACCACCTCTCAAAAAACAAATGAGTATGGTAATTGCACTAAAGTTTTAAATTTCTTGAAGTCAAATATAAATATACATAGGATAATAGCAAGGTTTTCTCCTTTGTTATACAATCCAAATTATTTTTATAAAATTATTAATTCATTAATTTTTGCCTTCCAATAATGAAAGCTTGTTCATAGGACCTTTCTGCTGAAATCCTTGGGTGTTCTGAGTTAGTGCTTACAACTCCAGACACCCACAGACCTGGCCTAGTCCTTTGTTTCTGCTACATGAACCCCCTTGTAGAACTGAGGTAATAAACTTAGTCTTTTGGCTAATATTTTCTCATAATTATATTCAAAACCACTTGTATGTTTAACTGACATTTCCTTTGGGATTAGTTAGATCTTCAAGTCTATATATAATTGTTTGAGTTTGTTTGTAGAATTATTTTTTCCAGCATATATTTGTGGCATTTATATGTCCCTTCTCTTATATTTTTTTTGCTCCTAACACAGAAATTATTTCTGTGAGTCTGACTATAACTATATACAAGCATAAATGCTTATTAGAAGTATCTGTAATGTGTCTTCTACAAAGGCTTATTTTCCATTTAGGGTTTAGGGTATGAATTTTTTTGTTTGTTAGTCTTTTTTAGATAGTGTCTTATTTGGCCTTGAAGTCACTTCCTTGATAAGTCTGGCCTGGAACTCATGATCCTCCTCTCTCTGTCTCCCAAGAGCTGGGATTTTAGCTGTGTTGCACTTGGTTCTAGAGTACAATTTTCTTTTACTATTTCTGACTTAGTTTAAGATGCTACCAGAACTATTTCAAGATGATGAGAAGGCCATCAGTCCTACCTCCGCCACCTCTTCAGGGCGCACTCCTCTCACTCGAGTTCCTGTAAAGCCTACCAAGGGCCGACCTGGCCAGATGGCTAAAGAACACAAGAAAACAGTGGGACACCAGGTGAGTTCAGGAGCTGCTACTGTCAGCCTCCTTCCTTTCAGCTTCCACAAAACATGAGGCCTTTCTTCTTCAACCTTGAGGACAAGTTCTTCAGCTGAAGAATGGTCAGTGTTTCTACTGTGCAAATAATACTCTCCACTTAGATTTTACCCACTCCACACTCATAACTGCATCAGCCTTTCCCAAAATAATTTTCTATGTCTCAGTTCCTCCAGTACATACCATGTCTCAGACCACTGCTATCTTTGTTTTGTTATTGGTTGTCTCAGTTCCGTATTCTTACAGAGCATCCATCAGCTTCCTCAGTGCAAAAAAGTCCCCTCTTCTTCCTGTGGATAATGGAAAATATCCTTCCTATCCATATCCCTGTGGATAGTGGGAAATATCCCACACATGCTTGCTATCTGTACATGGGGGGAGCTTTGGAAGGGAGGTCGAACACTAGTCACCATAGTGTGTTATTCCTCTGAGGCCCTGTAGATAGGTCATTGTAGATAGGAACAGGGCCTGATGTGGGTTCACAGCCTCCAGTCTTGACCCATGTCCTTAATGATGCTTTATTTCTGTTTGTCCTTCTGCCTGATCTCTGTTTATTTTTTAATACAATATTAAGAAATCTGCAGCTTTTTTGAGCAGAGTTCATGCCTTATATAAGTCGCATATAGTGGAGCTCACAACAGGAAGCTACAGAGAAAGGAATAGAAGAAAGGTGCAAGCATATTTAGCAGAATAAACATGTAGAGTTCAGACAAATGTAAACAAAAGCCCTAGAACACTTGTTTAGTAACTGCCCCCTGTGAAGATGACTTTATAGTTTACAAAATCACCTCTGTTTATGTCAAAGGAGGAGAATTTTAAATTGTCGTTGGCCTCTAACAAAATTTTAATTTTTAAAACCTTTTTCATGCAGTTTCGGAACTCCCTTCACCTGCTTATGGAAACCCTCAACGCCACGACTCCTCACTATGTACGCTGCATCAAGCCTAATGATTTCAAGTTTCCATTCACGTAAGTCAAACTGAAATGAGGAGAAAGATTTCTAGGGAAAATTTTCTTGTCTTGTATAGGGAATCTACTATTCAATCAAGTTCTTAGGTTTTGTTTCCTTTTGGGAGCATTAAAACAAATTAGCAGTTAACTCTCTAAGGATTTGAAAATTTGAGGCCAACCAGTTATTTCTGATTCTGTTTTGACTTTATCTCTGTTGGAGATATTTCTGGGCTTTTTGTTAATTTTTACATTAGTTAAAAGCAGGGCTGGCTGAATGAATGCTTCTTTGGCTAAGGCTTACCTGCTGCTTTTTATCTGTTGGAGCTAGAGAACCTATCAAAATCTCATCCTACTTCACATACCAAGTCAGAGGTAAAAGTGAATCTTTCTGGAGGTGATTTCAAAATATAGATTTTTCTCTAACTTTAAAAGTAACACATGTATATTGTTGAGATGGTTTTCAGGAAGGTAGTAGAGAGGTAAGTAGTGTAAATTCTCACATGTGCTGGATGAGTTAGCATTCCCTCTTTCCATATGTGTGTGTGTGAGAGAGAGAGAGACAGAGAGAGATAGACAGAGACAGAGAGACAGGAAGAGATAGAGAGACTGAGATCAACAAGGTAGGGTCTTAGGCTATAGTTGCTATTTCAACTCCACTCTTAATATCATTGATTGTGGACAGTTCCTAAATTAGTATTTAAAAAACTGCATTATTGATTGAATGACTGCAGAGCATCTGCTGTTACAGATGATCCATAATCTATTTAAATCATTTAGGTTGTTACAGCTATTATTTTTTTAAAAAAATGTTTTAATAAAATACAATTGCATCACTTGTTTCCCTTCAATCTCTCCCTGTTACTCTTCCTGAAGCCCCTCCTATTTCAGATAACAATTTCTGTCAAGTATTTTTGCCAAAAATTTCTGTACCTCCTTAGGATGACATAAGTCTAGAAGAATTTGTGGACTAAAGATCAAGTGTATGATTTGATCATTATACATATTTATTGAAATATCATATTTTACCCCATAAATAGCACAAATATCATGACAAATAAGACTTTTTGAATGTATTTTTGAAAGACCAGCTGTGAGACTATAGAGATGGCTCAACTCTTAAGAGTACTGCCCTTCCAGAGTACCTGAATTTGACTCCCAGCACCCATATGACAGTTCACAACCATATTTTCAGTCATTTGAAACCCTCTTTTGTCCTCTGAGCACCAGATATTAAAGAGTTGTACAGATCTACATTCAGATAAACATTATATATATGCATATAAAATAAAAGTAAATAGGTAGATTAAAAAAATAAAAAGACACCAGATGGTGATGGCAAACACTTTTTAATCCCAGTTCGAGGGATTTCTATTTAGTTCGAGTTCGAGGCAGCCTGGTCTACAGAGGGAGTTCCATGACAGGCTCCAAAGCTGCAGAGAATCCCTGTCTCAAGAAAAATCCATGAATGATGAACGAACAAACAAACAAACAAACAAACAAACAAACAAACAAATAAATAAATAAATAAAAGACTAACTATATAGACTCAGAGTTGCAGCTCCTATTCTACAGTTTAAGAATGAGTGGATGGTCTTGCTGAACCAATGCTGAGAGCTTACATTTTGATCAACAAGCATAAGGCAGAGAGAGACAGGGAAAGCTAGCTGGGAATGGGAAGAGGTTTTGAAACCCCAGTGATACCTTCTCCAACAAGGTCACATACCTCCTAATCCTTCCTAGGCATTTCCACTAAAGGGGGATCAAGTATTCAAATATATGAGCCTATGGAGGCCATTCTCATTGAAACTGTCATGCTTGGGATGAAATAAATGTGAAATGTAATAAATAAATACATTTTTATTGCTTTGACTACTACCAATGTTTCGTATGTTCACAGTAAGTGGCTTGTAGAAAAACGAAGTTGTTGCTTTTGGGGGGGTGTCTTTTGTTTATTTGTTTTTGTTTATTGAGACAGGGTTTCTTTGTGTGGTTCTGGCTATCCTGAAACTCATTCTTTAAACCAGGCTGTCTTCAAACTCAGAGAGATCTGCCTGCCTCTACGTAGTTGATTTTTTAAGTAACTGAGTGGGGCATGTTTAATTTGTGTTACAGTTTCATCAATCTTTATCCCAGGGGTGGTCTATGTACTAAGCTAATGAAATGGGAGGATTTTCAGTCAGGCTAAGCCATAATTGCACACTCATTACAGGATGGGCAAAATGAGAGAAAATTCTGTCTTCTTTCTTTTCAGTATGCTCTGTGGACTTATTTATGGCACTCTAGTATATGAACCAGAGGAACTATCTACAGCTCTTTATTTTTACTGCAAAATGTCTCTACTCTTTCATGGAGTTTTTCATTTTGGTCACTGTTCCAGATTTTGAATGCTTTCTTTTCTAGTTTATCTACTTGCCTCTTGACAGAAGAATTTAACCCTTGATAGTCTGGGTCTTTGTGGGCTAACAGCTTTTGTTTCTGCATACAGATTTGATGAGAAGAGGGCAGTGCAGCAATTGAGAGCATGTGGTGTCCTGGAGACTATCCGAATCAGTGCGGCAGGTTTTCCCTCACGGTGAGCCCACAGTCTTCGATGTAAGGGAGCTTTGTGGAAGCAGTTCTTGCTTGAATCTTTAAGCTGTTATGGGCTTCTGTTCTAGGTGGACTTATCAAGAGTTTTTCAGCCGGTATCGGGTCCTAATGAAGCAGAAAGATGTGCTGGGAGATAGAAAGCAAACATGCAAGAATGTATTAGAGAAACTGATATTGGTGAGAATGATTTTCACTTAATTGTTTCTGAAAGGTATTATCCAGAGGCTTTATCATTTTGAGCTGTAAAAGCCCTGCAAACTTAAGGTTAAATATCATAACCCACATTATTGGATTGCTTAAGTAGGAAAACACCTGACATAGAGTTCAAGTGAGACTCACTGTATTTACTATGCTAGAAGTAATGAGGATACTGATAGCCAATACTAGTATTGTATTAGTATTTAGTTATGGGGGCGATACCAGATATAAATGAAAAGAACCCATTTTTATTTTAAAGATGAGTAATGCATTTTAAAAATGAGCATGCAGATAATTATTTCTACCTCAAATATTGAGTGAGGTCTCGAGATTTGGCTCAGTAGAAGAGTACATACTATACTCAAGACCCATGTAGGGTGGCCCACACCCACCTGTAACTCTAGTTCCCAAGGGAGCCAGCACCTCATTCTTCTTGGATACTTACATTTTTATTCACAGAGACACACATGTATGCATGTATATATGTATGTATGTAGGTATATATATACATATATATTACTAAAAATCTTAAAATTTAAAAAAATGACAAAAAATACAGAGGAAGCAGACAGATATTAAAGGAAGGCAAAATTATATCCAATTGTGAGAAAGAAGAATAATTACATGAGGTGTGGGATTTCAGTCAGGGTCTGAAGAATACGTATGTTTCAATAAAAATGAAATAAGCTATTAAAAAGTAGGGGGAAAAAACAAGATTTGCTGAAGTAGCTGGAGAAATGCTTAAGAGCTCCTGCTGTTGTGCTGTAAGTTCATGTTCAGTTCCCAGCACCCACATTGCTGGCTTGCAACTGTAACTCCAGCTCCAGGAGACCCAACACCCTCTTCTGACTTACGTGGGCACTGCACACATACAACATACACTCATAGACACATGAAAAATAAATCTTTAGGGCTGGAGAGATGGCTCTGCAGTTAAAAGCACTTGCTGTTTCTGCAGAAGACCTAGGTTTTGTTTCCAGCATCCACATGGTAGCTCACAATTGTTCTTCAAGTTCCAAGGGATGCAGCACCTTCTTTTGCACTCCGCAGACACTAGTCATGCACGTAGTGGACATTCTGTGCAAGCAAACCACTGATACACATGAAACATTTTTAAAAAGGAAACAGTAAGGTGGCCTTTTACAGGGTAAGAGTTGTGTATGGGACAGTAGAGAATTTATTAGAATAGATAGATGATGGTGCTATAGACAGTTGCATGACAGTCAAAGAAACTCTCAAACTATTTTGTGTAGTCACCTGGAGGGCTTGCCGGACACAGATTGCTGGCCTCCACTCCTAGAATTTCTGATTCAGTAGGTCTGGGATAAACCAAACAATTTAACACCTTTTCCTCCACACTTTATTTTTTTTCTGTGCTAGTGATACAACCCAGGACTTTGCATATATTAGGCAAATGCTTTACCACTGAACTAAATCCCTTATAATTTATATATTTAATAGTTCCCCAGGCTCTCACAGGACACATAGAAAATCTCTAATCTGAGTCTTGGTGAGTTTGAGATTTATGAAAAGATTGTTTAAAAATTAATTTTACTTGTGCCTCACTATGAAGTAGTTAGTCATAATTACTAGCTATTAATTAAATGTAATGCTTCTTTGATAATTTTTCCCCCTTTGAGAGAACTAAGAATCCCATCCCTCCCTAAGGATGTAATGCTTTTTAAGATCTATTGGGGTTTTTTGTTTTTGTTTTTTGAGTTTGGCCCAACTCTTTTCTAATTTGGGTTCAGATGGGAATATAGAACAGAAAGCTGACACAATCATGCACCTGCCTCCTCATCCAGATCACTCAAGGCCTGGATCCAATGGAGGCAGAGGTAGTAGCTAAGGTAAGATAGACAGTGGGAGAGGACCTAGTTAGGGTTTCTATGCAAATGTTACTAAATAATTTTAGACTTCTCAGTTATATGTTAAAGTCTCTAATTTTTTAACTTCATGTTTAAAGGGATATATATGTGCTTACAACAAAAACTGAGTTTCTCTATTTTTGCTTAGAATTCCAACACAGTAGTGATTATTATATGTAAATTGCACTGCTCTTTTGATATGAAAATAGTTAATGATTTGCATGCTTACATCTGAGGTGAATCACATGAATATCTCTATCTACAGCTCTGCTTATGCATAAAGGCCAATGCAATATTAATAATTGTGTTTTATAAAAGAAATTGGCAATCTGTAGAAGGTTTTTAACACATTCATGAGGTTGTATTTGTCTTTAGACACTGTGGAAGCCACATGATAACTATTTACACGCACACCCTTAACATGAGCACAAGGATTTGGAGGGATTGGCTGGTGGTTTGTTTTATTTTTCTTAACTTCTTTATTTTGTGTGCTTTCTTCCTGCCTTATTCTTCACACTGGTTTGTTTGTTTCTTCAGCTGCTCCTATATTATGCAGCCTGATGTAATCTTACAGCGGTCAGTCAAAGGGACTGTCAGCACCTCCATTTCCTTAAGATGTTTAAAATTCAAGCAAGCAGATAATAGCTGCATAGAACCCACAGCCAGTTTTTGGCTCAGATATTAATTCCAGGTAGAATAATTCTGGAAAATAACTCTTAGGCTACCATTTTCTCTAAAATCCTTTCTATTTACACAGCTTAAATAGGATAAAAAAAAAATCTGGTTCTGTTCATTGAGACGTAGCCCAAGTTTTAGATAATAGATTCATTCTTTTACTGATTCTGCTTCTAGATTTTTCCTATCTTTAATTTGTTTTATAAAATCATTGTTTCTGTTTATATTTTTCCCTATAAAATAGGACAAGGACAAATACCAGTTTGGTAAGACAAAGATCTTTTTCCGTGCTGGTCAAGTTGCCTATCTAGAAAAATTGAGGGCTGACAAACTGAGGGCTGCCTGCATCCGGATCCAGAAGACCATCCGTGGGTGGCTGCTAAGGAAGAAATATTTGTGCATGCAGCGGGCAGCCATCACAGTGCAGCGATATGTGCGGGGCTATCAGGCTCGATGGTAGGTCTCCTTATGGCCTTGTGGACTTTGGCTAATTCATGGTCCATTCAGGACGAATCTCACTCATTAATTTCAAAGCACAACAAAGTAACTTACAAGACAATTAAAAGAATAGAATTTCACGTATATTTGGGATAATTCAGATTTGAATTGCTACCAACTTAGAATTTGTATCTCTTTTACTAAAACATGGAAGTTGAAGAAATTGTATATAAACTAAAATAACTATGAATATGAGACAGTTAATCTGACTCTATTGAGGCGCAATTAACAGAAAAGTTCTAGCAAATAGTTGTATTTCAGTATGATTACATACACAAACAGTTTTAATTTTATGAAGTCTTTATGAAGTTTATGTGACAATATGGGACATCCTGCTTTTCAAAATTAGGGAAACCTCAATGAGAAAGTACTTCAGAAGCTACACATTGATGAACATGTGTAAGTAAATATAAATGCTTATTTGTCATGAATATTAGAATAATATTCAACAGTGAGGTTCTGTTTAGGATACCTAAGACATTGACATTGATGTTTTGCAGTCTTGATGACTGACAATGCACAACTTTTTCCTTTGACCAGCTATGCTAAGTTCTTACGCAGAACCAAGGCAGCAACCACCATTCAAAAGTACTGGCGAATGTATGTGGTTTGCAGGAGGTACAAGATTCAACGAGCTGCCACTGTTGTTCTTCAGTCTTATTTGAGAGGTTATTTGGCAAGAAATAGATATCGCAAGGTAAGGTGCTGTTTTCAAGTTTGTTCATGCATTCCAGTAATCATATTTTCCGTCTATACAAAGTATCATAGGGACTGCTATGGACAGAGAAGCCATGTGGAGACAACACAATTGAAAAGTATGCTAGTATTGAGTAATTAGATATACTTGTTAACAAGACAATAGAAAATATACTTCCTATTTCCATTTGTTTGAAAATTTGTAAAATTAAAAAAGTAAAGTGAAATAGAAACCACCAATTTGGTTGCTAAAACCAATAGGACTTATTTTCTCAGCTTTCTGGAGGCCAAAATTTCAAAACCACTGGGCTGTAATCAAGATATCAGCAGTACCACATTCTCCAAAAGCCCAAAGACAGAATATATTCCTTGTCCCTTCCTGTGGTGGCTTATACTCCTGTGCCTGTGTTCAGGTCACATTGCCTCTATTTCTGCTTTATCTTTGTATCATTTGTCCCTTACTAAGAATCACTGGGGCTGGTTAGATCCCCGGAATTCACATTGAGAAATGTAAAGAGTCAACTCCCACATATACTCCCCCAAATAATTGGTTTTTTAAAGGTAGTTTTTAAATTATGATAATATTTAAGTCCCACCTTCATAATCCAGGATAATATCCCCATCTCTTTTTTTTTTAAGATTTATTTATTTATACAGTATCCTGTCTGTAGGCCAGAAGAGGGCACCAGATCTCATTACAGGTAGTTGTGAGCCACCATGTGGTTGGTGGGAATTGAACTCAGGACCTCTGGAAGAGCAGTCAGAGCTCTTAACCTCTGAGCCATCTCTCCAGCCCAATATCCCCATCTCAAGATCCTTCACCTAGTCACATCTGTTTTCCAAATAAAATCACAACTATAAATTCCAAGGATTAGGATAGTATGTCATTGAGACCCATTATCCAGACAGCTACAGAAAGGTAAACTACACAAATAGGTTAAATATTTGACAGGTGGACAGAATAAGAAAAGCTTAGGAGAATTTATCATGATGAAAAGGAAATAACTATAATATTTATATGATTAAAGTTACATTAACTGGAATATGGTGCATTTTTGATACTCTGTATGTGCATGTGTGTACGTACGTACGTGTGTGTGTGTGTGTTTTGCAGGCTTGTCATTGTGTGGGTATGCAAGCTGTGCATACCTAAGTTGAGATCAGAGCAGGATTTTGGTTGTCTTGCTTATTACCTTAGTACAGAATCTCTCACTGAACCTGAAGCCAGTAAACTCCCAAGATCAACTTGTCTCCACTGCTCAGTGCTAGGGCTATAGGGACATGTGTCCATCTCAGCTTTTCATGTGGGTTCTGGCGATTCAAACTTAGGTCCTCATGTTTGTGTAGCAAACAATTCTTACCCACTAAGCCATCTTACAAGCCTAAAAAATAATCTTTTTTTTTTTTTTTGGCATGAGGCACTGGAGTTGAATACAAGGCTTCATGAATCTTCTACTCAGCCACACTCTTGTCCTGACAAGTACCATTTCTATCTTAAAATCATTACTGTCCTCTGTAAATCACAGATCACTGATGAATCTGTTTTAAAACATGTACTTGGTTTTGTGTGTGTGCATAGAGGGGGTACACACATGTGTGTCATTGTGTCGGTGCAGGTGTCAGAGGACAACTTAGAGAACTTGATTCTTTCCATCTTGTGGGTTCCAGGGGAAAAACTTTTCTAAAAGTTGTTCACATTGTCTCTGCTTAATGGTCTTCAGTGACAAGAAATCTATCTCATAAGGCAAAGTTGAAGAAACTGTCATGACTTTAAAAAAGTAAAAGTAAGATTACTTTCTTTTACATTTCCTTGTGTTTAGCTTTCCCTTTAAAGCATGTGCCTTTACCTTGACATCCATTACAGATTACTGCTGCATTGGAAACAACAGCAGTAGGAAATCATACTAGAATGACACGCCTCAAATGTGGCAGACAAGAGCATCAACGTTAGGCTGAGGGAGGTGGCACATGCCTTTAATCCTAGCACTCAACTGGCAGAAGCAGGTGAACCTTCATGGATTCATTGCCATCCTGTTCTACATAATGATTTCTAGGCTAACCAGGGCTACCCAGAAAGATGCTGTTTCAAATAAAAAGAATGTCACCTTCTGAGTTTCAGGAGTGGGGTCAGTAAGTCATAAATGACCATTCTCTAACTCAGATGTCAGCTTCTCAGCCAGCTTACTGGCCGTGCCCATGACCTCAGGTCCAGGCCCAATGCATAGTGAAGCAGTATAGTGGGACAGTCTTTTATTTAAGTAGCACATAGTTCATAAAGTACCTGATTCTTAGTTTTATAAGACTTTTTACAAGCAGAAATCCTACACCAATAAGGAACTGATATATTTTTTGTTCTTTGTAGAACTTTTCCTTTTTGCGATCTGGTATTTTTTATTTAAACTGCTTCTGATTCCATGTATTGTTTATAGTTGTGTGTATGTGTAATAAAATGTAACTAGAAAAGTGGACATTGAAAGATGATTTGAGAAATAAGTATATATATATATATATATATTTTAAACGATATACCTTTAGATTTCTGTGATATACAATCCACATACAAACACTGTTGTTTCAATATTTTGTCCTCTCTAAGTAAGGATTCTCAGTTTGACATACATAGGAGCATAGAGTTGAACTTTGAGTTTAGTCTAGAGATTCAGGTTATCTCCCTTTTTCTGCAGATACTTCGTGAGCATAAAGCAGTCATCATTCAGAAACGTGTTCGTGGCTGGCTGGCTCGTACACATTATAAGAGGACCATGCAAGCCATCATTTACCTTCAGTGCTGTTTCCGGCGGATGATGGCCAAGCGTGAGCTGAAGAAACTGAAAATTGAGGCTCGCTCTGTGGAGCGCTACAAGAAGCTCCATATTGGCATGGAAAACAAGATTATGCAGCTGCAGCGCAAAGTGGATGAGCAGGTGTGTTTTTAAAGAGGCCCCAAAGCTAGAGCACAGCTGGAGACCCACAGGGTTGCTTTTAGTGGCCTTTCTTCTGGACTCTGACCCTGAAGGAAAGGAACAGACAGGGACTTATTTTTTAAAACACCCTACTCCAAAACTGTGTGATCATGAGCCATATTATAATTTATATTTTGCAGAACTCTTCCTCCCCTGCCTCTTATTTGTATGTGTCTCTTCTCTGACAGCTGTTGGGCATGGCAATGGCCAGAGAAGCAGGAGGATGTACAGCTTCTGAGGGGCCCACAGTCTACTTGCAGAAAGAGCTCTTGCTTAGCAGTAGTTACTACGTGGTATTTTAGTACATGCAAATGATCTAAAGGTAATTAAGAATATGTAAGACATAAAGAAGGGAAGCTACAGAGAAACCCTGTCTTGAAAAAAAAAAGATAGCAAGGAGAGATAGGTCAAAATAAAATAGGATTCGTCAGAAAGGTTTATGAATGAAATGAGAGGAATTTTAGGATTTTTAGTCTACTTCATCGTTCTTATTTATCTTCTCTCTTGCACATAAGCTTGCAGATACTTCGTATTAGCCCCAAGTTCTGACCCGTGGTAGACAGATACTATCACTGAGCTAAAAATCTCAAGCCTTAAGATAAATGTAGTGGCTTAAATCTGTACTACAGGTATGCAGGAAGCTGAGACAGGAGAACTGCTTCAAATTCAAGACTACCCTAGGTTACAGTGTGATATTATGTCTCAAAAACAACAAATAAACACAATAAATACAAAAAAAAGAGAGGCCTTATTGAATTGCACAGGCTGGCCTTAAAGTTGTGGTCCTACTTCTGCCCAACAGGTAGATGAAATTGCAGATTTTTGTTCTCATACCCAGGTTTAGTACATGATTTTTAATATTTCAAAAAGCAAGTATCCAGTCCCTTATTTTTGAGTTAATTATTCTTTACTTATTTTAACTTTATGTGTATTGATATTTTGCCTGCATGTTTGTCTGTGCACCATGTAAGAAGACCAGAAGGTCAGATTCCGTGAAACTGGAGTTACAAATAGTTGTGAGCCCCCATGTGGGTGCTGGAAATTGAACCAGATCTGAAAGAGCAGCCAGTGCCCTTAACCAGCAAGCCATCTCTTTAACTCTTTCCTTTACTTCTGGATTAAAAACTAGGAAACTGTGGGACTGGAGAAATAGATCAGGTGCTCTTCCAGAAGTTCTCTGAGTTCAGTTCCCAGCACCTACATGGTGGCTCACAACCATCTATAGCTATAGTCCCATGGGACCCAGTGCCCCCTTCTGGTGTGCAAATGTATATACAGACAAAATGCCCATATGCATAAAGGACATAAGTCTTTTTTAAAAATTACAAACATAAGAATTCACTGTGAAACTCTAGGATTATGAGAAAATCATATTTATGTTGCATATCATATAAATCGGAATTAATTGCTCTGTGCTGTTATTCATTTGTATGATGAAGAAGCCATTGTTTAGATTATGAAAAGTGCTGAGCAGGTAGGAACTAATGCCATATCCTTTTCTACTTACACTGAGGAAATATGTTGTTACTATGTCCTGGTTCTGATGCTCAATATTGTTGAGTTGTTTTGGGTTTTGTGGATCTGGGGGGCTTTTTGTTGTTGTTGTTGTTGTTCTTGTTTGAGACAGGTTCTCACTGTGTTAGCTCTAGCTATTCTGGAACTTACTTTTTAGATCAGCCAGCTTTGAACTGACAGAGATCCCACTGTCTCTGTATCCCACTAATTGCTGGGATTAAAGGAGTGTACCACCACACCTAGCTTAATGTTGTTTTTAATCCAGGGTATATTATGATCATTTTAGTATAGCAAATTTGGCCAGATCCTATCTCAATGTTGTAATGCTGTCATAAGAATTTATAAGAAGGGTATAACTTACCTTTAATCCCAGCACCTCAAAGGCAGAGGCAGAGATAGAGGCATGTGGCTCTTTATGAGTTTGAAACCAACCTGGTCTCCATAGTGAGTTACAGGCCAGCCAAGACTGCATATAAGACCCTGTCTCAGTAAAAAGGAATTCATAGCTGGACTTGGTTGTGCACACCTATAAATCTAAGACAGAGGATCATGAGTTCTAGGCTTTTGAGTTACACAAGTTCTGGAGCAGTTGTACTAAATAGTAAGACCCAGTCTCAAAACAAAATAAAAGGAAAATCCTAAAAGAATGTAATTAACCAAAGCCTGGAAGACTCTGACTAATTACTATGGTTTTCTTACTGCATATATTTGGTCATTCATATTATAAGTATTTAATTATTGTTACTTACATTTGTATTTAAAGAATAAAGACTACAAATGCCTCATGGAGAAACTGACCAATCTGGAAGGAGTATACAACTCTGAGACTGAAAAACTACGAAATGATGTAGAACGTCTTCAGCTGAGTGAGGAGGAAGCTAAAGTTGCCACTGGGCGGGTCCTCAGTCTACAGGAAGAAATTGCCAAGCTCCGCAAAGACCTGGAACAAACTCTATCAGAGAAAAAATCCATTGAAGAACGAGCAGATAAATACAAACAAGAAACGGAGCAGGTACAAAACAGCATTCTTATCCCATTGCCCCTTGCACAGAGTAAATGCTGTCATCCTGGCCTGGTTCATGTGACGCTATATTAATTTTAATCAAAGACATAACACAAATTTCAATGGTTTATAGTTTATTTTAATGTTTCCCAAACATCTCTGCCCCATAATCAACAAGTAGGCTGGAGTCTTGAGGTAAGAACTAGTAAAACCGAAACAAAACCATGTTTCAACAATGAAATTGATGTCTATATACTATTGTCATTACCAGTTACTGTAACAAAATGCCTCAGATTAGGTAATTTATAAGGATTAGAGGCTTATATAGCCATATTTCTGGAGGCTAAGAAGTCCAAGAGCATGGTACCAGCATCTGGTGAGGACTTTATGATTACATCATAATATCAGGGATCACATGACAAAGAAGAACAAGTGTGTAACTTTTATAGCAAAACCACTCCCTCAGTAATACATTAATCCTTAAATAGGTTACCCTATTGATAAGGGCACAGTTTTTATTACCCAGTTGTCTCCCCGAGGTCCCACCTCCAGATATTAACAGTAAATTTAAGGAAGTTAAGAAAAGACAGTCACATCATAACATTTATTACACACTCTTTCAGTGTGGACTTCATGAGATGCAGACTCCTTATTCTTGATTCTGAGGCAGATCAAACAGAGAACTGTTAGTACCTGAATTTATAGTAGGAATTCCCATGGATACCTGTGTTAAACTATGTTAAGTCCAAGTTGAAAAAATCTAGACAGGAGCTACTGAGCAGATGGAACTCCAAGATGTTCAGTCTCATCCATGCTTCCATGCTATGAATTTAACTGACGTTAAAACTTGTTGAGCATGGGAAAATGCAGGGCCTCTAAGTAGTGGTACAGAAGCGTATTTAAACATTTCTAAAAGACCCTTACGACTGGACTTCCTGAGAGGTTGTAATTGATTTGAATGAGTCCACAGGGATTGCCTTCTCTAGAGGAAAACGGGTGAATTGTCAGCTGCAACTGAATAATCCTCACTTGTTTCTTCTATGCTGGATTCTGAAGGGGACAGCAGTCTTTTCAGGAAGAGCTTAGCTGAACTGCAGGCAAAATTGTGTAGCCAATACAGTGCTACCCCATCATTCATGGTGCTCATAGTCCATAGAATTCCTCCTGCATCTTCGGGAGACCCACTCTATACATAGAAAATGCAGTGCCACTGTGCAGTATCCTTTGTCGTGGCAACTTGTTCTTCCGTAAATAATGCATTTTAAAGGATACCCTTGAGCATTTAAAATCTCTTTTCTTCCTCAGTCTCTGAAAGCTTTCAAGATTCCTCTGGCAAGATGGCTTCCTCCCTCCCTCCCTCCCTCCCTCCCTCTCTCCCTCCTTTCTTTCTTTCTTTCTTTCTTTCTTTCTTTCTTTCTTTCTTTCTTTCTTTCTTTCTTTCTTTCTTTCTTTCTTTCTTTCTTTCAGTGTGTGTTTTGCTGGAGATTGATTCTCTTAAAACTCCATTACCCTCTCAAAAAGGAAGGCAAGGTCCAAGATATACTGATAAGAGAGATACAGTCAGACTTCAGGGCTCCTAAGGCCCAAACATTGGTTTCTCTGCTGTACCAAACAGTGGTGGATGCCAGCCCAAGTAGAACGATAAAAAAAGGTCCTGAAATAAAGCTGGCTCAAGCAGCTGTGAGACCACTGAATCTTTTCTCTCTGTGTTCAGACCTGACAAAGGTGTCTTTTTCTTCTGGGTTGGTTCCCCAAAGTTAATGGAGTCATTTGGGCAAAAGCCTGAACATCTAACAGCTTCACCAGGCTAGGCTCTACCACTAGACCTGATATAGCAGTTAAAGTGACAGATAATGATGAAAAGCACAGAGAAGATAGTCCGTGAGGGCCAAATAAGGGGTCCCATCTTTACTTTTGTTTTTTAATTGTAGTAAAATATACACTTTTCTACCTGTTAACTAATTTCTGTTGAGACAAGGTCTTACTACATAGCCCTAGCTGGCCTGAATTTACTGTTAGACCAAGCCCGCCTCAAACTTATAGAGATCTGACTGCCCCTGCCTCCCAGGTGCTCAATTTAAGGCATGTGTCACCATGCCTGGCCCCATTGCCATAATTTCTTTAAGAATGCTGTTATAAGGAAATAAATACATCAATATTGTTCTAAGGTCAGTATTTATTTAAGCATGAAATTTTTAAAAAAAGGTCAATTTTTAAAAAAATTCTTTGAAGGTATCACATAGAAAATTCTCCCTAAAAAGATATAAAAGAGAGTATCAGGAAGCCTTTAGTGAGTTCCTAAAGCTAAGATGGTTTCACACAGACAGTCAAGGTGAAACAAAGGCACCACATCTTTACATAATCAAACAAATGCAGCACAAACAAATGTAACACACTTTACACAGTTAAAGTAGTATCCTGCAGCAGAAGCAAATGTAACACATCTTTGCCTGGCTAAAGTAATATTCTACAACACACAGTTCTGTGAATTGGCTAAATGTACCCATATTTATAAAAAGGAGAGAACATGAAGTTGGAAGAAGATTGTTAGGAATGGGATCCAATAAGACTGGCAGGGTGTGGATATGGTGAAAATTCATTGTATACATATATGAAATTCTCAGAATAAATGAAAAATATTCTATTTTTAAAAGAATTCATGGGTTCAGAGAGCTGTCTGAGCTGTTAAGTGTGTCTTTTGCCATTCCAGAGGACCAGAGTTTAGTTTGTAGCCTATACATCTGTGATTCCAGCTCTGTGGAGTCCAGTACTCTCTTCTGGCTGTGGATACAAACACACACACACACACACACACACACACACACACAAACACACACACACACGGTATGCACTTACACATACACATAATATTTTTTAAAGACTCATATCTTCAATTTCTTTAATCTGTCCATTTTGAATTCTGGTATTCTAATGGTACAATGAAAAGGTGTTTGATGGCTAATCTTAGTTGTCAACTCGACACACTGAAAAGATGGAATTTCAAAGAATTGCCTCTAGCAAAATTTTCTTGGACATGTCTGTGAGGTGTTTTCTCCATTGCTAATTGATGTGGGAAGGCCCAGCCCACTGTAATTGGTATACTCCCTAGGCATGTGGGCCTGAGCTATGTAAGAAAGACAGCTGAGCATGAGCCTAAGAGCAAACTTAATTCTGGTTTCTTCTTCAAACTCCTGCCTTCGCTTCCCCTGATGATGGACTGTGATCTGGACATGTAAGATGAAATAAACCCTTTCCTCTACCACAGCAACAGAATCAAAATAGAACAAAGTGGTATCACTATTTTGGGAACAGATGTTTTCTAGATGCTAGTCAGATGCTAAGTGTTCATCTTACAGAGTAAAACAAACACCATCACCGTCCAGGATATGTCTAGTCTATGGGAGAGAACAAATAAACAATTCATAAGGATGGTAAAGAGGCAAATACAGAGCTTTGCAACAGCTCAGAGAAAAGGTCTGCAATAGAGATGGTTTTCAAGAAATGCCTCTAGAGAGAGTGAATTTGAGACAAGTGTGACAGGTGACAAGATGTAACTAAGTGAAGACAGGAGGCACAGAGACAGTGACTGTTGTGGGACTTCTCGGTCTATTACAACCACAATCTCAGTTTGGCATTTCATTTTATAGCTGGTGTCTACTTTGAAGGAAGAAAACACTTTGCTCAAACAGGAAAAGGAGACCCTCAATCACCTCATTGTGGAGCAAGCTAAGGAGATGACAGGTAAGGTTTATGTGGGTTTAGCCTAGCATACAACGACCAATTTCAAGCCTAAGTTTTATAAGTTTGACATTATGTTACCAGTTGCACAGTATTACTTAGAGCTGAATTTTTTTTAAAGTTTTGGCTGCCATCTACATTTACAACAAGACTCTCAAATATTTTACTAAAATTAATGAATTTATAAAGTTGATCTCTGCGCTGGCTCTATGTACTTATATAAAGTTATTCAGTAATATAATATGTAGCTCTTAAAATTTTATGAGTTTTAATTTATAGGACTCTTACTGATTCAATAAGAATTCTTGATCTAATTTGTGGGTAAATATGTTTATGTGTTCCTTTATACACACACACATACATGTATGCATTTGTTTCTTTGAGTCCTGACTGGCTTTGAATTTGAGGTCTTCCTACTTCACCCTTCCAAATGTGCCTCCATACCCAGCTATTTGCATATTTTCAGACTGATGTAATTAGAAATATTTGTAGGAACAATACAATAATTTGGTACATGTGTATGTATAATGATCAAATTATTTTATCTCCTCAAAATTTGTCATTTGTACTTGTGGGGAACCTTCCCACTCTCCTGCTCACCTGTACTTTGGAACCTTTATCCAACTTCTCTCCAACCTTCTCTCCTGGCTTTCCCAGTGTCCAGTTTTTTATGCTCTTTTCTATCAGGTCAGGTTTTTTTTTTTAAGCATCTTTATTGATTGACAACATATACTGTTTGTCTTTCTGATCCTTTCTGATCACTTTTATTTATATTTTACTAAAACAATTAGTGTCATCCTCTTAAGTTCAATTCTCTTTGCTACCAAACTAAAAATGAGAAGTAATTTTTAAGATAAAGAACTAAGTAAATATGTACATTTATTCTATTTATTGAGTGTAGGGTTGATTAAAATGGTCATAAATAAAAGGAACCAATAGATTGGCCTATGGGCATGGAGCATTCTCTTGATTGCTAACCGCTGTAGGCAGGCCCAAACCATTGTGGGTGGTACCCTCCCTAGTGATGGATGTGGGCTGTGTAAACAAAGGGAGCCAAATGTGAGCTCCTAAGCAAGCCAGTAAACAACATTCACCCAGTGTTTCTGCATCAGTTCCTACCTCTAAGTTCCTGCTTGAACTCTTGTCCTGGTTTGCTTGAAAGATGGACTGTAACTTGTAAGCTAAATAAAACCCTTTCCTCTCCCTGTAGGTTTAGTCAGTGTTTAATCACAGTAACAAATGGAGGCATTCTGAAAGTCATCCAGCGTAAAGATTAGAGCGATAGCAAGGGATGAACTGGAAGTTTCTTCTTAAGACCATGGTAATAGAGCCCTCTGTACTTTCCCTCACATAATCTCTTCCCTCCAATTAAAGAGGATGTAGAGGAACAAGAGGGCACCCTGGGATTAATAACCTTAACGAAAAAATAAAGTGACAACAAGAAACCAGAATAAAATGTTAAAAGGAACAAAAGAAAATAGTATGAAAGAAGGTTTCTAGGATACAGATTGTCAGGGAAGGATCCAGAATAATGAAAATATTTCTACGGAAATACGTGGTTTTTGAAATTGAATGAAGAAGTAAGAATGGATTTGTCTTGAAAATTTTTTTTTGGAAGATTTGGGCTAGCTTCTACAAATTGGTGGAAATAAAGGATAATTGATAGAGTATCTTAGGAAAATTTTCTCATTCATTAATTTATATATAATTTATAGCTTCCCTTCTCTAGGAGAGTATTGTGGAAGGCATCAGGGAAGTAGTAGTGGCAAGGCTCTTGCCTCCCTTGACTCCTGGAGCTGGCAGAGAATTAAATAATAGAGTAATAGAAGCAGGTAGGCAGTTTGAAACAAAATATAAGACTACAAAGAGCATATTGGTAGGAAACCTGATCTTGTAAGAGTAATTGGTTGAGTCACTGGGTTACAATGTATAACTTCTTTTAAGAAGTATTTTTTTTATTTAATTTAATCTTATGTATATGGATCTTTTGTTTGCATTTGTGTCTGTGCACCATGTTTATGCCTGGTATCTGTGGAAGTCAGAAGAGGGAGCTAGATCCCATAGAACTGAAGTTACAGGTTGTAAGCCACCATGTGGGTTGTGGAAATTAAATCCAGATCCTCTAGAAGAGCAGCCCCCAAGCATATCTTCTTTGTTTTTTATTACCTGTAGTCAGTGGCTAATCTCTGAACTCCAGACCATGTCTAGCCAAAAGCAAGCTACTGGCAGAAAAGGCAGAGTGAGGTGGGTAACTGGAAAAGTTAGGGTTCCTTAAGCAGCATATGCGAGATGGCAAAGAAGTAAATAGCACAGTCAGCAGAGCCTAAGCAATCATCTGGTTAGAAATGGAGGGGTAATAGGATGACAGGATTCAGTGTGCTCGAAAACTATGATAGAACCCTGGGACTGAGCTACACAGACTGACTATCATATAGGAGGACAAGTTCTGTAAAAGTCACCATTCTCTTGAAGAATGACTTTTTGAATCATTATTTAGCCAAAAGAATTTATGAGTAAGGTGGCTCATTTCCAGGCCTAAAGGCCTAAATTCAGTCCCTGGGTCACACGGTGGGTGAAGATTCCCATAAGTAGTGATCCTCTGGCTTCCACATGTATGCTCTGACACACACACAGTATTTTATTGGATTTTATGAATAGCCTAAAACAACACTATTGGAATAAAAAAAATATGTGCCAATACTTACATGAATAACCTAAGAGAGTACTGTATTTATTTGTGTGTATGTATATATATATATGTGTGTGTGTGTGTGTGTGTGTGTGTGTGTGTGTGTTTATTTTGTTATTGCTTACTAGACTAGTATGTTGTGGAAGTTTATCCAGAATTCCTTGTAATCTGGGTGTAGTGTTGTACACCCATAATCCCAGCACTGAGGAAATTGAAGCAGGATGGACTGCATAGTTCTAATGCCAGGTTAGGCAGGGCTACATAGCAAGACTGTCTCAAACAGCAAACAAATAGGAATGTGCTGTAACCAGTGCATGAACTAGTGGGACCAGAGCTATAGTTCATAGAGAGCCCATAGATGAGAGTTGTCATGTACAAACATAAGTGATTTAGTTGGGGTCATGCTTCTTTCTCTTCCTGCACTCACAAACTGCTCTCCCAGGGCTAGAACTTCAGTTCCACTAAGAGAAACTGGTAGTCAGCACACCTATTTACATTCTTGAATTCTGTGGAGTCACCTTTGTATACATAGGCCCCTTCCAGTTTTGCAGGGAGGGAGTATTTTTGTTCTGTTTAGTTCTAAAACAAAAAAGTTTATTATAATATAGAAGCAGATTCCTAGGCAATATTTAATTCTTGGTTGAGTAAAAGATGAAATACTGGAATCTAGGTGATAAATAATAATGGAATTGCTATGATCCTTGGAACAAAGGACAGCTATTTTTTTTTAACTGATTTCTTAATCTCATTTGTGACCAGGTGCCCTTCCCAGGGGCTTTTGCTTTTAGCCCCCGAGTGCTTCTGTTATCCTTTGACTTCTGCTGAAAGGCCTAGCTTCCTCATCTGTCTCTTTGGGATGTTTCAAGAGCTTTCTCTTGCCACCTCTGTGGCCTGACATGTCACCTGTCACCCTTTTCCCAGGCCTTGATCCTCTATATCCTCTTGTTTATTTCAGAAACTATGGAGAGAAAGTTAGTAGAAGAGACAAAACAGCTGGAACTTGACCTAAATGATGAAAGGCTGCGGTACCAGAACCTTCTGAATGAGTTTAGTCGTCTGGAGGAGCGCTATGATGACCTCAAGGAGGAGATGACCCTGATGCTGGTGAGTCCAACACTTCTTTTTTTAAAAGAGTCTTTCTATGTAACCCAGGCTAGCCTTAGACTCATGAGTCTTCTATTTTCTACCTACTGAAGATTACAGGCATGGTCCTTCATACCTGGCTTCTACTTTTTTTTAAGATTTATTTATTAATTATGTATACAGTGTTCTTCCTGCATGGCAGAAGAAGGCACCACATCCCATCATAGATGGCTGTGACCCACCATGTGGTTGCTGGGAATTGAACTTGGGATCTCTGGAAGAGCAGCCAATGATCTTAACCTTTGAGCCATCTCTCCAGCCCCCATTCTCCTTTACTTTTTTAAGATGAGAATATTTAGTCATATATAAAAGAATCCATAGAATGCGTTTCACCCAGTTCCCAATAGTTAATGTATCTCTATTTTCTCTCCTCTCCACTACCTTCCCCACTTCATGGATTATATTATTTAAAGCAATCCCAGAAGTCATGCAGTTTATCCATAAGTACTTCAGTAAAGTCAGATACTTAGAGATGGGGCTATAAAGCTCCTTTGAGTCCCCTCTGTGCCTTAGGTACAGTTAGCTGGCCCACTCCACATTTTCATTCCCTCTGAGTTTTCTGAACACTGATTGAGATGGTATCTTTGCCCTAAAAGTTTCCCCCAGACCTCCTGAATCATCCTGGTCATGATTCAGGGATCTTCAGTGAATTCTGCAAGCATCTAGTTTATCTGCATTGTACTGTCTCATTCTCACTGTTTATTCCACAGAGTTGTGTCGTGTGTAAAGTGACAGAAATTACAGCCACCTATTTGACTCCTACTTACTTTTTAACCGCTTATACTTTATTACCATGTAATGGATGGTTGTGTTTGTCATTCAGTGTATTTTATGAATTTTCTGGTAACTTTTATTTTATCACAACACTAAAAACATTGCTTGAACTGATTGACTAACTCAAACTTAAAAAAAAAAAAAGAGAGACTTGAAGAAGCCCTATTGATAGAGCCCTTGCTTAGCATGGATCTAAAGGCCTGTACCATTCTCAGAACTCATAAATAGGGTGTGGTAGCTCATTCCTATAACCCAGTCCTCAGGAGGTGGAGGCAGGAGGATCAGAAATTCTAAGTCATCATTAGCTACATAGTGAGTTCAAAGTTAAACTACATGAGACCCTGGGGACTCTGCTAATAGAAACAGGTGATGTGCATTTGGCCATTTGGTTTGTTAACAGTTCTTACCATGCTGTCTTGCCTTTCTCATTGGGGAGATCACCCCCTTATAAGAATTTGATCAAAACTTTTGAACATTTGACCATCAGTGCAAATTACTGAGTAGAGACTGCATTGAAGACATTGTGTATGCTGTTTCCAGTGTGTATAGTTCTATTATGTTAAATGAATTGTATTTGGGTTATTTACCTCACAGAATGTGCCTAAGCCAGGACACAAGAGAACAGACTCTACCCACAGCAGTAATGAGTCTGAATACACCTTCAGCTCTGAATTTGCAGAAACTGAAGACATTGTACCAAGGACAGAGGTACATTTATCTGTCACTAATAGTAAGATGTACATGGTTCTATTGAGAGGCAACATTTCTAATAATTGGCTTATATATTCTTAATCAGTTATATGTATACATACCTATTGTACATGGTTTTGTAATGTATATACTAATTTTTTGTTTGTTTTGGTGGTAGAATTGAACCAAGAACTTTATATGTGACAAGCATTTGCTCTGTCTCTGAGCAGCATGCCAAGTCCCACATTACCATTTCAGTGTTAAGTTTTGTAGCAGTAGTTTCTTTGCTGTCTCCATCATGGTTGTGTGCAAGCAGTTTCTGTGGCAACACAGCTGTTGGCTGCACTTGCCCTGGAGCTCTCTCAGCATCTGTGGGGCTGCTGTGTGTTGATTTGAAACGATTGCTTTTCCCAGATTCTATAGGCTGTTGGAGTCCTGCCTTATTCTTGAGCTTCCTCACAGCTTCCATCCTGGGAAAAGGGCCACCACAACTTTCTCAGCTGTGGTAGGATAATTTCAAAATTAAATTCAAACCAGTGGTGGTAATTTTATTAATTAATTCTATTATCTTTTCATCAGTTGTGAGACTACTATTATTTTTAAGGTCAATATCAAAGCTTCACTTACTCAGTAAAGGCTTGGGTGACAAAGTCCTTACTAAAAAAGGGAAGGAAAATAAGACCCCACAACTTCTCTCATTCTGATGGTCCACTCCTCCTCCTTTCTCATGTGGTCCAGAAAAGTCAAATGACCTTGCTATAAATAAATATGTCACTGGGACTAAGGACATCATCTGAGCACTCTGAAGTGATTACCATTCATTACACCTCAAGTTATTTTGCATTTGGCAAGTGTTATTTTCTGTGCCCTACCTTTTCCTATTCTCATATTGCTATCTGTAGAATTTTGTTTTCACCTCGCAATCAGTGGATTCTGTATATAGCATTAACTGATAACTGAAAATTACCCCATTATATTTTAATATGATTCCTTTTAAAATGTCCATTCAAAGCCCAAAGGAATGATTTCCAGTTAATAACATTTTAAATATCAAGAGTGAAGTACTATCTATGTTCGTTTATTTATTTATTTATTTATTTATTTTTGGTTTTTTTCTTTCCGAGATAGGGTTTCTCTGTGGCGTTGGAGCCTGCAATGGAACTAGCTCTTGTAGACCAGGCTGGTCTCGAACTCACAAAGATCCGCCTGCCTCTGCCTCCCGAGTGCTGGGATTAAAGGCGTGCGCCACCACCGCCCGGCTCTATGTTCGTTTATAGAATGGAGGATTCTGTTGCAGTTTTTGAAAGTTAAAGTTTCAGGAATGTATGCATAACTAATAAATGAACATTAATAAATTAATAAATTAATAAATGAACATATTAAGATATTTGAATGAAACATTTAAGTATTTGTAGGTGTTTTTGGTGGGCCAACACAATAGCTCATTGGGTAAAGTGCTTAATGTACAAGCCTAATGACCTGAGTTCAAGCGCCAGAGCCTATTCTGGAAGAAGAGAACCAATTCCTGCAAGTTGTTCTGTGACCTCCACATGTACCATTTAACCTTATGAAAAGCCAAAGAATAAAATTTAAAACAGATTGAAATGCCACTTTTGAGCAGTCAACTAAGATGAAAACTTTTTGTTGAACTATAGCAGTGACTATTGTCCCAGCAATGATTATAGCTGTTGATGTAAGTAGAAGTTGCCCCAGTCCACCAGACTGCCAAGTGTTATCTTCAGATATTATGTTCTTGGATGTGTATTTCAGAAATTAGAAACATCTCATTGCCCATCAGGAAGACAATGACTAAACTGGGGGTTCACCTTGCTCTACTGTTAGATAACTGAAAAACAATTAGAGCAAGCGCCTTTGCTTGCTGAGTCATCTCCGAGCCGTGTAGACTTAATTCTTAAACAGATTTGCTAGGGTGGGTATGGATACACACCTACATTTTAATAAATGCACACAGTTTTCCACAGACTTATTTATATATTCCACCAATATAGTATGAGACACAGTTGCTAATATAGGACATTATTAACTTTGAAATGCCGCCTTTGGGTTATTTGCCAGTCAGGTAAGAGAGAAGTAATGCCTCACTATTGTTTAACTTGCATTTCTATAATTATTAGCTAGGATGAACATGTTTATTGCTTTGTTCTACATTTCTTCTGTGAGTTTGACTGTTTTACTACTGAACTGTTTTCACTTTGGCTTGTGAGTCCTCTGGCTCTTATTTGATTCTTATGATCTCTGGGTTTTAGGAGCCAAGTGAGAAGAAGGTGCCTTTAGACATGTCATTGTTCCTTAAGCTCCAGAAGCGTGTCACAGAGCTGGAACAGGAGAAGCAAATAATGCAGGATGAGCTGGACCGAAAGGAAGAGCAGATATTCCGCAGCAAGGCAAAGGTAAGCAACAATAGCCTGTTCCAGGGCCGAGGGCAGCCCAGGCAGGTTGTCCTGTGTCTTTCTGTAGCCCCTGAGTTCCTTAGCTATGCATCACTCGCTGGAGCTGTGAAGGCTTTGACACATCACTGCTTTTTGTACACAGCTAAGTGTTCTAATAGTAAAAATTTGACAATTAGAATACAAAAACTTTTACTTTATTTTTCTTCCCAGGAAGAAGAAAGGCCACCAATCAGAGGTGCAGAACTGGAATATGAGTCCCTCAAGGTATTGAAAATTTCATCTCAAGACTTTGAATACTTTGTTTTGACAAGAGAGCTGCTAAGAACTTGTCTTTTCCTCTGAGAACATCCTTACCTAAATCTTATCTGGGCACTAGTTCTAGCCACTGTTCTTTCATTTTACAAGCCATTTCATCTAAGTAGGACTTCACTCTGAACAGGAGGTAGCAGCCCCACAAGCTACAGTAGTAAAGATTATAAACCCTAGAGTCAAGCTCCCTCTCATCTCCACCATAAAAGTCTGAGGCTGAGGGGCAGACTAAAAGCATCAGGTAGCAGTCTGCTCTCTAAAACATCCATGCCTCACATAAACATAGGTAAATGAAAGTATTTTCTGTAGTATGAGTGAAGCCCAGATTGACACAGCTTTGGTGAGTGGTTCCCAAAGTCTGGCCCTCTATTAACATAATTAATACCGCCTGGTTCCTTGTTGGAAGTACAGAATTCTCAGACCTCACGTCATTAGACATAAAGTCAGGATCCTGTAGTTGTGGCTTAGAAATATGTGTTTCAACAGGAACTCCAAATGGCTGTGATGCATGCTAAAGTTTGGGGCACATTGTGTCAGAGCCTCAGTATCAAAATAAAGACATTGTCTTGGCTTCTGTCCCAGAAATGAGCAATGCAAAACTGATTACCAGGATTGAAAGAGAGCACTACTGAGAATTTCAGGGGTCTACCTAGATGACCCAGTCCTTGGGAATATCCTGACCAGTTGCATGCTTGGTTTTACCTTTACATTTACCTGTAAACAAAACCTGGGTTTCCTAGGATTAGGACTCAGCAGTCTCCATCTCAGAGTATTCCCTGAACAGGTCAGAGTAAATTTGCCTCTGGAATTGGAGTTGGTGATGCAAATATCATTTACATTGCTCAGTCCCACTAATGTCACACTTACCTAATCTGGGGGACCATTCCTAAGAGTGGAGATTGGTGTCCTTTCTATTAGAATTATTCCATCACTTAGGGAAGGTTTAGTTTTCTGATGTAAAGATGAAAATGACAGCAGTAAATGTCTTAGTTGGGATTTTTATTGCTGTGAAGAGACACCATGACAATGACTACTCTTATAAAGGAAAGCATTTAATTGGGGCTATCTTACAGTTCAGAGGTTTGGCCCATTGTCATCATGGTAGGAAGGATGGTGACGTGTAGGCAGACATGGTTCTGGAGAGGTAGCTGAGAGTTCTACATCCAGATGTGAAGACAACAGAAAAAGATGACGACACACTGACTATGCTTGAGTATCTGAGACCTCAAAGCCCACCCCTATTGGCATACTTCCTCTAACAAGGCCACTCCTACTCCAGCACAACCACACCTCCCAATAGTGCCAGTCCCTATGAGCCTGTGGGGCCATTTTTATTCAAACCACCATAGTAAACTTGTCTATCTTTTCATTCAGCGTCAAGAACTGGAATCAGAAAACAAAAAACTGAAAAATGAGCTAAACGAGTTACGCAAAGCCCTCAGTGAGAAAAGTGCCCCAGAAGTGACTGCACCAGGTGCTCCTGCCTACCGTGTTCTCATGGAACAGCTGACCTCTGTGAGTGAGGAGCTCGATGTTCGAAAGGAAGAAGTTCTCATCTTGCGGTCTCAGCTGGTGAGCCAGAAAGAAGCCATCCAACCCAAGGTAAGCATGCATACATGTTGTGTACGAAGCATGGTGACTGACTTTCATTTCCTCCAGTTTGTAATGAAACAAACACTTAAGAGTAGTTGCAAAAAGCCACTGGTTCCCAGGTGTCTTTCAAAGTTTTGTTTCCCACAAAGAATATCACAGTCTAAAGAGAACCAGCTCCTAGATCACCCAGGATTTGAAAGAAATCCATGGTGTCAGCAGTATATATAAGACTTTTTTATCTGAAGGATTTAGGGAAAAAAGACACTCAAGCACTCACTTGATGGTTTCCTTGCTTTAATTCTCTCATGCTGTTGTTCCTCTCATGATGTTCCTCTTTGTCTGTTCTCTATAGCTATATATATCAAACAAAATCTTTCAAGCAATACAGGAGTTATATTTGAAAATCATAACCCATTTCTTAAGTAGATGATAAAACAGAGTCATCTCTACAACTCACACACGATAAATCTAGACAACTTGTCACAGAGCAAGGAAGGAGCATTTTTTTCTTAGTCAACTCCCTAATTGGCAGACTGTAACTTGCAGCAGCAAAGAAAGAATCAGTCATTTTGTTATCTGTGTAGAGAGGTAGTCTTTTATAAAGGATTTAAAGCAGTTATAAACCTTAAACTACTGAGGAGCCTAAGAAAATAATTATGTACTGTAACCCACACTTCTGCATGTATAAACATTTTGAACTAACAATCTATGATCAATAATAGTAAAAGCCAGGCTTTCTCAGACTCAGAGTGCCCTGTTTAGAAGATAGAGGTGTGTTGTCAGTTGTTTGGTTCGGGCTCAGGATTACCATAAGTCTTTTAATATCAGCTCAATAGCCACTCTCCAAGGTATAGGACACTAAAAGCATTTTAAATCTTAAAATATATTTACTGTCCCATGTGTAACTTTAGGCCAAAAAAAAAAAAAAAACCTTGTAACTCTTTCTTAAGGATATGAAGTAAATTATTTTTTGTAGCTCTGACCAGCCAGAACTTCTCTTCCCATGGTGTTTCTGAATAAAAACTGTAATTAATTATTGTTCTAGGTTATGAGTCAGACCCAGCAAATAAAACTTGTGCAGCCATTAGGTTGCTTTGCACTTTTGATCCTTGCTCAACAAATCAAACAGTTGGCTATATGTCCTTGTAAATAAGATTGCTTTTCTGGGAATAATTTATCTTAAAAACCATTAGCAAGGCATCTGGTCTAATCTAAAGCTACTTTGAGGTTTTATATCAGCTGATAAAACTCAGATTTCCTAGCAACTGGGGTAAATTCATCTGTTTTCATAATCATCAACCTGAGCTGAGGTCTAAAACATCTCCTAGGGAGAAGTTCATAGGCCTTGGCTGTGTAGCATTTTTTTGTATTCATGTTTATTCATCAAAACTCTGTAGAAGCTAACATTATTAATATCGGTTAGACAGTACAGCTTCAGGAGGGGTCATCTTGACAGTTGACAATACCCAGAAGATCAGGATATATTCATGAGATAAGCACACTATGATATACTATGATATGATATGGATAGGAAATTTGCAGTAGCAGTTATGAAGTTATAGACAAAGCAAAAGATATTCTGGAGTCTGTAGCCTTGTGACCTGGTATAATGAGATTTCCCATCAGAGAGTTTTCCTTCTGGTTGGCTGACACCTTGAATATTAATTACCACCTGCTGTTCTAATGTCATGGCTCATGGCAAAATGATGTTTTTAAAAAGTTACTTTTGTAGTTAGTAATCCTGCCTCAGTATATTCTAAACTAAAGTAAAATACATTAAATATGATAATGTACAAGTTATTTTGGTATAAAGAAGCATTAAGTCTAACTAATATTACTTGTTAAAAAATTGGCCTGCATAAGCACTCGGGAGGCAGAGGCAGGCGGATCTTTGTGAGTTCGAGACCAGCCTGGTCTACAAGAGCTAGTTCCAGTGCAGGCTCCAAAGCCACAGAGAAACCCTGTCTCGAAAAACCAAAAAAAAATCTTATTAGCAATTACAATTCTGCTTATGCAGGCTTCTTTATTAGTCAGTGGTAATACATACAGAGGGGAATCCCGCATCACCCAGAAAGTTCCCTTTAATAGGGAGAAGGTAGGAAGGGCTGTGTTCATGGAGTCAACAGAAAATGCTCTACACTGTTATCTTTCTTGGCTCAGTCTCATCTGGTTCCAAGGCTTGAACAAAATAGCCTTAAGAAAGAAAACCCTGTATGCCTCCTGGACAAAACCTAAATCAGTATTCTCTCTTCTCTCAGAAAACAGATAGTCTCTCTTTTAATTTTTAAATTTATAGATAATTGCATGTGTGTGTGTGTATATATATATTTGTGGAGTATATTGGATAGTCTCATAAGAAATTTTAGTGGAAATTAAAAGATTGGAAAATAAGAACAAAGCAGAGGTCAAAAATACAACCTCACTAATAGAGCACATAGTTTGATAACATACCTGCCCACTTAGTAAGTTCACATATTTCATGTGACAACTGTTCTGTGATAATGGGCTGGCTCTATCTCTACACAGTCCTTGCTTGCTCAGCCCGCAGTCTTCTTGTAACACACCTTGTCTGTTCTGGAGGAGTCTGCAGTATACTGAAACTTTCCAGATACCCAGTGCCTATTGTAATCTGGGTTCCTCAGTTTCTTATTATTAAGCCACTGGTGAACAGCACACAGTGAGCTAGGGTGTGAGTCATCCCAGCCAGCTTGTCTGTTCTGCCTCCAAAGAGCTCTGAGAGACTTTCCCTGGACAATTGCCCTCCCAAAGGCCACTACTTGAACTCTTCAGAGACCTAGTATGAAATCTCACCCAGATATATCAACAGCAGAATTATTCTTTCATACACCCAAGCATTTTACAGCCAGGAATATTTTAAAACAAAACAACTCAGAAAAGAACTTAAGCATTAGAAATGGAGTTCCAGCCAGGTGGTGGTGGCACCTTTAATCCCAGCATTAGGGAGGCAGAGGCAGGTAAATCTTTGTGAGTTTGGGACCTGTTAGTTCTGGTCTACAGAGCGAGTTTCAGAACAGTCAAGGCTACACAGAGAAACCCTGTCTCGAAAAATAAAAAATTAAAAGGGAAAAAAAAGGAGCTCCTATCTCCTACACATATATTAATGTCAGCCTTATGACAGTTTTGTAAATGCTAATACGTTAGAATTAGTCTTAGAAGAAACAACTCACAGCTTTTAAATTAACTCTTATTAATTCAGTGAAAGTATATATTCATGAAGCTAAAGATTTATTGTTTCTACATTTTTGTGCTGCCAACATGTGATTTTTCAGGATGACAAGGTAATTGTATATATTTTTAATATTTAATAAGTACTTCTGTTTAATCCTAACATTGACTTGCAGGTCTCTTCAATTTATGTAGTTCGTGCTTTGTGACCAGGACTATTTTACTTTATGTTGTTTTTAAAGATTTGTTTATTATTTGTGTCTGTGTGAGTATGTGGAAATGAATGCCAGAATAGGGCATTGTGTATTCTCTTCTATCATTCTCCATCTATTCCTCTGAGGTAGTAATTCTCTCTAACCTGGAACTTTCATTTCCTCACCGAGGCTAGAAGCCAATAAGCCAAGCCAAGCAATGCCCTGGCTCCATCCCCTCAGAACTTGGGTTACAGACATGTGTGGAATGTCTAGCTTATTACATGAGTGCTGAGATCTGAACTTAGGTCCTCATGATTAAGAATCAAACCCTCTTAAGTGCTGATACATCTCTCAAGCTCTCTCTGCCTTTTTGCCTTAGGATCTCTTATAGCCTACGTTAGCCTCAAACTCACTGTATTGTTGAGGATGTCTTTGAACTCCTGGTTATCCTGCCTCCACTTCCTGAGTGTTCTTCCTTTTTACTTACTGATTTCCTGTTTGAGTTCTTCCTATATGAAGTCACCAGGAGAAATTGTGGCTGTAGTAGCTTCTGATCTGGATGGCAGATGGGTCTCCAGGACTTCTAACTCACAGTCATCTCTGTGACTTCTCATCTGGATGGCAGATGGGTCTCCAGGACTTCTAACTCACAGTCATCTCTGTGACTTTCTGCTGTAATTCTGGTGTTATGCACAAATTGGGGAGGAAAAACCCTTCACTTAGAAACAATTCTCCTGGGCACACATCATACCAAATCTAACAAGGTTGAGGAGAAATGGAAGCGCTGAGCATAAATTCTTTACTGCTACTTTTCCCTCCCTAAGGGCAACACCCATAGCTAGAATGATAAGTAGCTCCTGTGAAGGTGCAGAGTTGAATCTCTCTACTCTCTTGGTTTCTGCTGTTGAGCAATACTGGGGTGCTTCATGTATGGTGCAATCTTCTCAGAACTTGGAGCCATTGCATGTGGGAACACACAGAACAGTGAATCAAAACCTTCTCAGTGCTAAAGTGTAAATCTGACTCCGTCTCCCAAATACCATATTCTAACCAAGACAGTAAGAATTAAGAAAGAACCAGCTACTCGTTCCCCAGGACATCAGCAAATGGAGACACTCATCTCTCCCTGTCTTCATACTAGCTGAATAGATCAAGTGACCTAATTTATCAGAATTTTAAAAACACTCCAGAAAAGTCCTAAGACAGTCAAGTACAGTATATCATTATTTGATATAAAAACTTGAACCATTGTGAATTATATTTATAGATCTTAAAAATGAGAATATGAAATAGATTTTTTTCTTTCAGGGACAGCCTGAAAGAAAAGTATAAATTAGCAAATATATACTCTTTATAAAATAAAGCTAAAGAAATGTTTATTTAGGACCAGAATGTAGTTCAACTGGTTAAATGCTGCTTATCTAACATATACAGAGCTCTGGGTTTGAGCTGCAACACTCCATAAACTGTGCTGGTTCAGTAGTACATACCAATGATCCCAGCACGAGGAAGATGAGGCAAAAAGACCAGAAGTTCAAGGTCATCCTCATATACCTAGAAAGTTTAAGGACAGCCTGGGCATGAGCCACCACACCTAGCTTAGAGCAAACACTGAGTGAAAGATCAGACATCATTTTAGACAAAGAGAATGACCCTTTTAGTATGCTAAAGTTGTTATTCTTTAGAGGCAATAAATTAGTAATTTGATTTAGTGTTTTGGGGGTGTTATATGCACATACGTGCACAAATAAGAGAAAGAGAGAGTGTGCATGTGTCTTTATAAGCATACACATGAATGTCAGATGATAACTTATGGAAATAGATTATTTCCACCATATGGATTCTAGAGATTGAACTCAGGTTATCAGGCTAAGTGGCAAGTGCCCTTACCCACTAAGCCCTGAAATGAAAAGAATATGTTATATGTGATCCGTGGAGTTGAGCCTTCATGTGGATTTGTGTCATTTCTCCCTTCAGAATACAATGACAGATTCCACAATACTTTTGGAAGATGTACAGAAAATGAAAGACAAAGGTGAAATAGCACAAGCATATATTGGTTTGAAAGAAACAAACAGGTAAGTTGATCCTTTCATCCACCTTGGTTTAACTGTATTAATCTGAATCTTCAAGTCAGCTTCTTGTTCAGGAAGTCAGTGTGCTAATTCATTGTTTTATTAGACATCAGCCAATCTTCAAGAAGAACCTAAGGTTTCTGATGTAAACCAACTTAACATCCCATTCATAATATCAGATAATTGTTGATGATTGGTGTCAAGGAAATGTTATTCACATTATGAAAAGATATGTTTATATCAAGGACCTTGACCTTAAGCTGCCTGAAGAAGAAAGCCTATTGCTCAGTTTGGACTGTCCTGGGTAGATCCCTTTCCAGTAAGGGTGTTGTTCAAGATGGCTATTTGAAGGTTTGTAGAGGCAACTACAGTGTTCAATAACTGACATGTAGTGTGAAGAGAAGTTAAGATGTATGTGCCTAGAATCCCATCAGTCGTAGCCATGTAGCTCTAGAAGGGTGCCACAGCTTTGTGATGGGAAAATGAAGACTCTTACCTACAGTTTTCAGCCTTACTGCCAACCTCATTTCTGAACGGAGATTTAATATCATTGTATTCTAAACAGAAAAGATTACACACTGGACCATTTTGAGAGAGCATGACCAGTGGTGAAAGACAGTTCTGGCGTCTTCTAGGTATCTGGATAACACAGTTCCAGGATTGGCATGCATAAATACCCACAAATTAAATATATATGCCTTACAAAACATAAGTTACTTCTTTATTTATTGGCAATGGTACAAAGGTACCTTTTCAAAGGTATTTAGTTAAATGTAAATTGAATTTATGAATTAATTGTGATCTTTTATATTTAAAAATATCTTATTAGCCTGGCTGTGGTGGCACATGTCTTTAATCCAAGAACTCAGGAAGCAGAGGCAGGTGGGTCTCTGTGAGTTCAAGGCCAGTCCATTCTACATAGTGAGTTCCAGGCCAGCCAGGGCTATAGAGAAAAACCCTGTATCAAAACAAAACAAAACAGAATTATCTTGTTATAGAAAGGGTATATGCTGTCTATGCATCCACTCAGCTATTCAGTCACTAGGTCTGGAATGTTTCTACCCCATGCCAGCACTATGTTACATAATGGGATAGAGCAGAAGACAAGTAAATGCCATCCCTTCTCACAGAAGTGATAGGCTCCTTAGATAAAGGACTGAGAATGTTTGCATTTTAGTCTAAAGATATTAGAAAGAATTAAAGTGTTTTAAGTAGAAGAATGATTGTAATGGAACAAGATTGAAAGCACAAAATCAGTTAAGAGGCTTTCCTGTAGTCCAGTGACTGAGCATGGTGACTCAAGGTTGGTTGATGACAGGATTGAAAGAAGTGGGAAATTTGGAAAGATATGCATGAAGATTAGGTCAGTAAACCCTGTGGAATGTTGGGTGTTTGAGAGGGGTTAGGGAAGCTTGCAGTTTCTGCTGTGGGGACTCAGATGGATGTTCTGATGCCATTTCATGATCATGAGACCAGGATGGAGTGATGAGTGGATTTACACATACTGAATTTTAGCAAATAAGAAGGCATTCAGGGAGAGAAATTCTACTAGGCAATAGAGTTATATATAATAGATCTATAATCAAGATACATGGCCTGAGATATAAATTTTGAAGTCATAAGAATACAATAAAATAATTGAAACCTCAAAAATAGATAACTTTATAGATAGAGAAATGGTAGATTGAAACTAGAATTCACTCAAATTCATGTTGTGTAAACATAGCAACAAAAGTGTCTCAAGATTAAGAACCTGGCCTCTGAAATCACATGGCACTGGACTCAAATGCTTCTTACCAGCTGTTAATTCAACATGGGTGATGGGAAGAACAAAAGAGGTAGTGAAAGAATGAAGAACAGCATCTGACAAACAAATCCTCAAAATATATTATTTACACTCTTGGTAGGAAAAATGTTATCAACTAAATGTTGTCTATAAACTACAGGTTTTAATAAGAGACAATAGATATACCTCTGATATAAAGTTAGTTTCTCTAGATCTTAAATTTAATTTTACCAAAAAATTAAAATTATATCAAAAGCTGAGAATTTTGGATACATTCTTATGTTATTTGTACAATAATTTTATAAAAGTTTACATGGGGAATCAAATTATGCTGACATAAATTCATATCAAGAAAACTGAAAATTTCATTTTGAAATAGATTATGAAAATTGCCACATGAAGATATACCTAGAGTTTTCATTTTATGCATATGTTATGGTTAGCCTTAATGAAATGCTTGATGTGTAAGATCATATGGCTAGCCACATAAAACATTAGAAATTGAATGTCTCATCTTCTAGTCATTTCATTTCTTCATTTATCTATGATACAACTTCTTACACATTTTTTAATTAACCAAAGTAATTTTGTGATAATTTAAAGTCATTTGTAATTACTAAAAATGGTCCTATCCACTTAGTAAAAATTGAAATATCATGTGCTTTTCTTGACCACCATCATCTCATTTCCATCCTGTGTCCCTTTGTGTTTTGCATTGTGTTCTTTTACATGGAAGATCATCTACTGTGGATTACCAGGAGTTGAATGAGGATGGAGAGCTCTGGCTGGTTTATGAAGGGTTAAAACAAGCCAACAGGTTATATCTGTTACCTCAAAATGGAATGTTATTAACTTGATTTTCTTACTAACAGTGACTCACAACTTTGACTACTGTGTGTCTTGTGCATTTACTATCTTCCTGAGACAATTAGTCTCAATAAAACTTAGAATCTGCAGCCAAATACCTACTTTAAATTGTCTCTACTAACAGATACTGTTAAGGCTACCATTGATTATAGGTGAATACAAATTGCTTCATGTATGCTACAGTGCTGTCAGGAGTGAAGATCTAAAAATTGTGAATCTCTCTAGGACTTGAGGAAAACAGACTTCAAACTGAAGCAGTTATTGGAGCATGGCCACTAATACTTGTTACCTGCACAGTAACTTATCTGTGATACATGTCACTCTGGGATACACATTCCTTAACAAATGTGGCCACTTTCTCATTATTGTGATGCTACCTAAAAGTGTTGTCAAGTACCTGATTCAGCAGTCTCTGTTATTATGAGATTCAAAGCCAAATAAGGATAACCACCTGAGCTCAGCAATTCACTTCCAGGAAAAAAAAAAAATAGAATTCACTGTGTCTTTCTCTAACACATTCATCTGCCCTAATGCTGTCTGTGTCTTAATAATCTCATAAAATTCCATTTTAGTGATTATAATTTTAAATCCTTACAGTTAAATGGGCTATGCTTGGTCTGCTTTGTTCTAACCGTAACCATCAGTATTAGCTGCCGTGTTGTTGGTTAGCTTTCTTGAAATTTCCTAAGATATTTTAGTCTGCTGTTAATAGTTTGCTCACAATGGCATCAATAATTTTTACTCAGCAGTTAATAACAAAGAAAATCAGGATTAAGTGTCTTTTTCTTCATGTTAGTTACTGTTTGACTATAACTTTGTCCAAAAGCAGTATCTTGTTAGAATTCTGTTAGATATGTAATCTCATGGGGAGAGAGATGACAGTTCTGTTTACACACACACACAAAATTGCAGAACTACTAGATTCTGTTTGGATAAATCTATGGATCTCCAAATAGTGCACCAGCCTGTCTGTTCTCGGATAAGTGGGCAATATTAAAAACATGATCCTAGTTCCACCTTTGCCTGATATCAATGGCTGTGCCTTTTTCATTAGATTGGGAATGTGTAATCTTGCCTTTTACAATGCAACTATTTATTTATTTATCTATCTATCTGTCTATTTTTTTTTAAATATTTATTTATTTTTTATGTATACAATATTCTGTCTGTGTGTATGCCTGCAGGCCAGAAGAGGGCACCAGACCCCGTTACAGATGGTTGTGAGCCACCATGTGGTTGCTGGGACTTGAACTCAGGACCTTTGGAAAAGCAGGCAATGCTCTTAACCTCTGAGCTATCTCTCCAGCCCTCTATCTGTCTATTTATTTATGGCAATGATGCTGTCTTTGCCAACTTAAAGGAGAACTTCATACAATTCAAAAAGATGCAGATGTGACACATCGATATCCATTTCTGGCATTTGAGTTCCATGACATTACTGGAGTCAGGAGTTGCACAGATGCTAGAGAGTATCCGCTTTTCTTATTCTTGCAAAGGAACATATAGCTTCACCCCTTTAGGGGTGTCCTGTCCTCTACAAACTTATGTGGCCTCTCTGCAGGCTCTTGGAATCCCAGCTACAGTCGCAGAAGAGGAGCCATGAGAATGAGGCTGAGGCCCTCCGTGGGGAAATCCAGAGCCTAAAGGAAGAAAACAACCGGCAACAGCAGCTACTGGCCCAGAACCTGCAGCTGCCCCCTGAAGCCCGCATTGAAGCCAGCCTGCAGCATGAGATCACACGGCTGACCAATGAAAACCTGGTAAGGAGAGTAGCAGTGTCCCAGTTTGCTGTATGTTCTTTTTGGACAAGCACAGCTTTTCCTTGTTGGGAATGACACTCTTCTGTCTCCAATTGAGACAAAAAGGAAAATATGAATGTGTTAATAGAAATGAATCAAAATAACGAAATTGCACCCAGCTGTTTCTCACAACAGTCTATTGGACAATTGAGCCCTCCCAGACCTCACCTGCAGTGTTTCGAAGAAAGTCTCCTGACTACTTGCTAGGCTTTGATTCCAGAAAGACATGACTACAAATTATTTTCTTTGATCCCAAGCATCCAGTGAGGATGCCATCCCTCCTGACTAGCAGACAAGCCAGGGAAGGTTCTTGGTTGAACTAAGCATGGGCTATGGGTTGACACTGGGTAGAGCTTCTAAGACAGGATGGAGGGACTAGTATTGAGCTTGGCACATTTTATTCTTTTAAGCAGAACTTGTACAATAATAAAGAGGGCACTTTTGCCTTTCTCCTTACCAGATTCTGAATGCTGAAATGCACTCCAAGACTTTTCCTTTTTTCTTATTCCTTTAAAAAAAATTTTGCCAAGAAAAAAATTATTTTCTACAGTATTTCTTTCTCCATCACATTATAACCTTGATTATATGTCTGAAATTTTTAAATCTATGTAAATTTTACAGATATATTTATTGCATAAAAAGTCATTGAAAGATCATAATTATAATTTTTACATAAAATCTGTTCTTTAGTGACATGAAAAACCCTTTTAAGTTCTATACTAAAAGTGTTTGAGTTTCGCTGAAGGTCTAATTCCCATCAGTGATAATTGACAACACAGATAGGTCTCTACTACCATATGTTCACCCACGTTTTATCTAGATTAAGAAAAAATCAGAGTAATTTCTTTCCAGTCTGTCTTATGTATGAAACTCCATGGTAGGAATGTGGGGCAGAGGGTGAGGATGATGTCTGTGCTCTTTCAGCATGACTGAACCTATTACTCAATGGGGAAGTCTTCTAAGTCACAAAGTATTCTTTAAAAGTTGTGTTTTACTCTGTTGCTTAAATAACTAACAGTGCTTTTGATGATTACAAATTGACAAATGTGTGAATAATATTGATTGATACGTGTACAGAGTCTTTGCTTCTGAATCATTGTCTTAAAATGTTAGATGGTGAAATAGGTTTGTTTCTGGTGGTAGATTCTCAGTTTGTTCACTAAGTTAATCAAGTGTTGCCCTTACAGCCTGTCTGTAATATTCTTGGCAAATTTTGTACCTAATGTAGAAATGATCAAGTCCTATACTCTAAATAGAAGACTCTAATTAGTTTTAGGCTACCCTTTGCAGATCAGCTGCTTGTACCATTACACCGACTGCTAATTCAAAGAATGTTATCAAACTCAAGTGTACAGAAGGATATGCCTTCTCAGGCTACTTAGAGTTTCTTAGTCTTAATTATGCTTTTTTTTTTTTTTAGGATGCACTTGAGCAGAATATTAAGGCAACAATATGTCTGGGCTTAGTGCTTCTGAAGTTTTGCCTTGCATGCCACCCCCTGACACACACACACACACACACACACACACACACACACAGACCTCACAACATGCCATTACCTATAGGAATGGCTTTCGTTCTCCTCTAGTGCACAGACCTCACAGGCCTCCCTCATGCTGCCTCTCACCAGCTCCACCAGTTCCAAATGGTAGTGGGGTTCTAACAGCACTCCTGCCTTTTTTATTTTGTTGCATTCCTTGCCCTTGCTGCTCTGCTGGTGACTGAGCAGGGTTGGGAGAGTCACAAATAAGGGAGGAGTAAAGGGCTGGGAACTAAAATTTCAGTCTTCTCTGGGTACCACCGTCCCCTGTTTTTTTGACCTGCTGAATGACAACATCTGGCCATCACCTGTTTCCATTGGTCATACAAAATAGATCTGTAAATATGAGACTTAGCTATACTAAAAAAAAACATGGTAATGGTAGGTGGTAAATTGGAACTTGTGAGTAGATATAGTTTCATTACCTGTGTTTTAAAGTTTTTTAAAGTTAATTTTACTGAGAGGTAGCATTCCCTCAAAGACTCAAGAAACAAATATCCATTGTACCTGTTTTTTCAGTATTTTGAGGAATTATATGCAGATGACCCTAAGAAGTATCAATCATATCGGATTTCACTTTACAAAAGGATGATTGTATGTAAACCGCAGTGCTTTTCCGTTGTCTTCTGCTACTTCTAGCCTTCTCTAACTGAAGAGCACACTGCTGCCTGCCGCTGCCCAGGAGGTCTCTTCAAAAATCCTCACAAAGTCTTTTCCCTCAACCTTCACAACTCTCTTTAGCCAGTGTGGCATCTCTTTCAGTGTCCTGTGTCCACTGTGTGTTTGGTTTGTTGTTAACCCAGGCTTACAGTGTGATGGAAGCATAACCCAGCCCTGGAAATGTTAGCAGCTGTTCCCTCCGAATCTACTCTTGCACAAGCCAGAGAATGAGCCAGTGTTTCAAGTGTTGTTCTTCTCTATAACTAGTGACAAGCACCAGCCATCTCCACTGACTCATGGTCCTAAGCTTTCTTGGTCTCTCCTACTTCCCTCCTAGTTGATGAGTTTATAACTGCCTGTCCTTTGAGAGAATTCTTTACTAATTAGAGCCAGTAGTCACAGATGTCTTACCTTTGCTTTACATATTCAGGTTTTCGTTCTCTCTCTCATTTTTTTTTCATTAGGCATGCAAAATTAGGTTGTTTTTTTTTTTAATTTTTCATTTGTTTGTTTTTTTGAGACAGATTTTCTGTGTTGTAGCCCTGATTGTTCTGGAACTCACTCTGTAGACCAGGCTGGCCTCAAATTCACAGAGATCCATCTGCCTCTACCTCCCGAGTGCTGGGATTAAAGGTGTGGGCAACCATCTTGAGGCAGTTTTTTTTTCCCCCAGAGAAAGATTCTCACTACATAACCCAGGCTGGCCTTGAATTCTCCCTCAGAATTCCAGGTACTTGAGTTACAGTCATGCACCTTCATGCCATGTAGCAAAAGTTCTTTATCATTTTCCTTAATTTTTTGTTGTTTGGTTTTTGAGACAGAGTGTTGCTCTATAACTCTAGTTATCCTTGAGTTCAGAGATCCACCCACTACTGCCTCCTGAGTGCTGGAACCACAGGTATGTGCCACAACATCTGACTTAACTTACTTTTAGCTTCCTCAAGCTTCTTCATGTTTCTTAAGCTTTAAGGCTAAGTTTATAGCTGGTAAATGCTAGCAATGCTTTACACATGGAGTGTCAGTCTTTGCTTAATGCCGCCGTCCTCAAATCTCCCACAGAAGTTTTGTACACTCATCAAGACTCAATTTTGCTCAGTCCCCCTTCAAAAGTGACAATGTATCTGTGAGTTGTTGCCTGTAGGCGTCTGCTGGAAGACTTCCATCACGCTGTAAAGGAACTTAGAGCAGTTGTGTTTCAGTTGCCTTCACTGTAGCTGCACCTCCCTTGTCTGCCAGTTTGAGCCAGGTGGTGGCTCCACCAGTGAGCTCTTCTGCAGCTTTTGTGTAAAACTAACAGTGTGTCGCAGTGATTGTGTCTGTGCTCCCTTTGTGCCTGTACCAAGCCTGTTTTGATCTTTCTGATACAATTCTCACTTTGATCTTAGGATTTGATGGAACAACTTGAAAAACAGGATAAAACTGTCCGGAAACTGAAAAAACAACTGAAAGTCTTTGCCAAAAAAATTGGTGAACTAGAAGGTACTTAAACATATTTTTACAGTATTTGTCAAATTTTATTTCCTGTTGCTAGTGTTAATCTCCCCCAGGTGAATTTTTAGAGAAATAACCAAAATGACTTTTGACAATCCTGACCTCTGTGGAGTGGAAATTTCTACTTCTACATGTGGGGATAATTTTCATAGTAATATAACAGTAAGTTACAAAGGGAGAAAATTCATTCAGCAAACATCTGACAGACATCTGATATGTCAGATACTGCCCTAGTCGGTATAGCATGTGCTTAAGAGCAACGATTCTAGAGATGACTTCTTTGATTCAAATCCTGACTCTTCTATTTCCTAATATCAGAATATTTGCAAATTGCTGAACCTCTCTGTGTCTCAGTTTTCTCACATTCTCACTGGGAATGACGATGTTATCTATTGAACATGGTTTGTAAGAGCTGAGTGTGGTAATGTGGGTGACACATCAACAATAGTAATGGTAAATGCTACACACAGCCTACTTGTTAGCATTAGAACTACAAAAGGAGTGTGCTAGAGTCTATTCTTAAAGAGCTCATGATCTAATGGAAAGAAGAAAGTGAATCAGAAAATAGGAATTATAATTATAAAGAAATACAGTTTTAAAAATATAATTATTTCTATATGAAATAGATAAACTCCTTGAGAAAAAACTCAATATAAATATACTAGTCTTGTCTTGTGATTTAGTTTGTTCATTCAGTAAGTTTTATTGAATGCTTCTTAGATGCTGCACACAGTTGCAGACGCTTGAGGCCTAGCTGTGAAGACCAAAGCAAATGCTCAGTCCATTCTGAAACCATACCACTGCTCAAGGCATTTAGAGACAGAATTTCAAAGATGAAATTCCCTTTGAATCTTTGCAAGCTCTTACCATTTTGGTCACCAGTGATATGTTCATCCTAACATCTATCATATTCTCTGTTTGTCATCTTTATGATCCTCATATGACACAAAGTGTAGAGTCCCCACCACTTGAGACATTCAAGAGAATCTATCCCAGTAAACTCTGTGTTTGATTTTCCTCACTCCATCACACTATATCATAACTGCCGGTGTCCTGGTCAAGCCCTGCTCATTCTTTGGGATGAAAGGCACATGTCATATCCTCAGAAGCATCCTGATCACACCATAGACCACATGACCCTACCTCCGGTGTTTGGTTCATACTTTCTGTGCTTTTTCACTGTCATAATTTTAGCAGTTTTTCTGTTTGAATTACTCGTTTCTATGGTAGACCAAGAACATTCTGAGATGGAAATCACCTCTTATTTCTTATAGTTACAAGGAACACAATGTCTGACCTATGATAGAGCATAGTACCATGGGTGTTAACTTTGAAGAGGGTATTACTCTCTTTAATATACTGATATTGAAATGTTTGTTTAGATGTCAGAAAGATTACTTTATAGCCATATATTTTCTAAAGACCTTTAGTATTACACATAATTCATATATTACTTTGAAACTAGCCAGGCGGTGGTGGCGCACACCTTTAACCCCAGCACTTGGGAGACAGAGGCAGGTGGATCTCTGTGAGTTCAAGGCCAGCCTGGTCTACAGAGCAAGTTCTAGGACAGCCAGGGCTGTTAGACAGAGAAACTCTGTCTCAAAAAACAAAAACAAAAATTAAAAAAAAAAAACTTTTGAAACTGAAGCAGTTGAGGAGATACCTGTGCATGTAAAGCACTTTCCATAAAACTGTGAGGACTGGATCCCCAAAATCTGCATACAAAGTTGTCAGGCATGGCAACTGCCTGTAGTTCTAGTTATAAAGAGACAGAAACAAAGAATCTGCAGAACAAGCTTGCTAGCTAGACAAGCTGAAATAATAAGCTTTGGATTCAGGGAAAGACCCCACCTCAGTGCATCAGGTAGAAATAGATGCCCAATGTAACCTTAGGCCTCCACATACATACATGTGCATCCAGGTGCATGAATATACACATGAACATGCACACATACCATTCATACAAATATAAGAAGAAAATCTTCTGAAACTCCGAGTCTATACATATTGTCTGGGGTTTTTGTCCTGCCCAGTTTCCGCAATTGTTAAGTCTCAAAGAAATCAAACAGAGGTCTACATTAATCATAAACTGATTGGCCCATTAGCTCAGGCTTCTTATTAACTCTTTTAAAAAAAAAAGATTTATTTATTTATTATGTATATAGCATTTTGCCTCCATGTATGCCCACATGCCAGAAGAGGGCACCAGATCTTATTACAGATGGTTGTGAGCCACCATGTGGTTGCTGGGAATTGAACTTAGGACCTCTGGAAGAACAGCCAGTGCTCTTAACCACTGAGCCATCTCTCCAGCCTCTAACTCTTATAATTTATATTAGCTCATTATTCTTGTCTATGTTAGCCACGTGGCTCGGTACCTTATTCAGCAAGGCAGTCACATCTTGCTTCTTCTGTGGCTGAGTCAGGACTTCCTTCTTCCCAGAATTCTCCTATTCTCATTGACCTGCCTCTACTTCCTGACTGGTTGTCCCACCTATACTTTCTGCCTGGCTACTGGCCAGTCAGCATTTAAAATATAATTGACAGAATACAGACCATTGTCCCACACCATATACACATGGGCTATAATGTTCATTGGCAATACTTAAAAATTCAAGGTTTTTTTTTTTCAGAGAATCTTCTACACTGAATTGGACATTATGCTAAGAGAGCAGAGTATTTACTGTTAAAACACTGTTTTAAGGGTATTAACCTGTGAGGTCAGTAAACCTGAGGCTCTTTGCCAACTTAGTGAATGTGAATAAATATAAAAGCCATTGTTATTTCACATTTTAAATCAGTTTTCTTTAAATGTGAGGTAAACTCAACCTTTGAAATGTAATGGAAGAGAGAAGTTAAAATATTCCAAAATGCTATTCATTTTTGGCCATTGTCAATTAATAATCTAACTTTTCAGTTGAACTATCCTGAAAGCCAAGCAAAAAATAACATTTGTGTTAACAGCTCATGGGTTAAACAAGAAAAGACTTATTTATTCTTAATGAAGTTTATATTTTGAGTTAAATGATTTATATCTAGAGGATAAAATGAAATAGGTACTACATAACAAGCTCTTCCGACACTTCTCCCTCTCCACATGTTTTATACCAGAGTCTTTGTGCAGCAATGCCCTTCTAATAATCAAAAGTTATTTGTCTTTCTTTAAATGTGTTCAAACATATTTAGATCTTTTGCTTTAATTTAAAATAGCAAGACTCCTGCCTCTCCTGTGGGCTATATTTAATTAAGGGTACTTTTTTAAAAGGCAAACTTTAAAAAAATGCCAACATGTATAATTTTTAGCAGAAATTACATAGCTAAGTTGAGAGTCTTCTCAAAATCTGATCTACATGGTGCTCTGTTTCAATTCAGGGGTGGGTGTTACATCTTGGTTTTCATTAAAAAAAAAATCAGACCTGAAAGAATTCTAGAAGCCAGTAACTTTTGATACAAGACAAACAAAAGCCTCGAAATACCCTGCCTGTTGGGTCGTAGGTCTAGAACCTCATCCTTCTGATTTTCCTGCTTTAGATCAGATTTGCCAGAATTTTCTACGTGTAAGAAATTCTCTGACAACTGGATTAAACTTGAGATCAAGATCTTCGTGGTACTTTTGAGAGAAAAGGCAGACTTTTAGAGACTCTTTTGAATTGCTCTCCTTTTCCTTTTGGGTTTTTAAGAATCTAGAACATGAAACTAGAGATTGCTGCAGGTTCCAGAAGAATGCCAGTATTGCAGCACCAGGCTAAGAGACTGCTGACTCAGTCTATCTGTCTGCTCAGGCTGGGCAATTCGTAAGCAATGAAAATACATTTCTCAAAGGGATAGAGGTTCAAGAAGGTATCTGTAGGTTCAGTGTCTGGGGAAGGCCTGGTTTCTGCTTCCCGGGTGGTGGCCTATCGTGTAGCCCTCAAAGGAGACATCATCTGTTCGCACATGACTGAAATAAGCAGAAGAAGGGTGTTAGCCTTATGAGTAGGGCCCTTAAAAACCTGATTTTAGGCATTTTTACATCAGTTTGTGCTAATAAATACTGTCTTATCAACTATCTTGATTTTGAATTTGAGATAATGGTAAATTTTAAATAAATGTTCTTACTTTAAATGACTAAATATTGGATTCATAGAACAAACATGTGCTCTGCTGTCCCCTTTAGAATGTTTCTCTTCTGATTGAGAGATTTGTTTGTTTGCTTGCTTGCTTTTGAGACAGGATCTCATGTGGCTGAGGCTGACCTCAAATTCGCTATATAACTGAGGCTGGCCGTGTATGCTTGACCCACCTGACTCTTTCCCAAGTGCTGGGATTACAGACATGTTCTGCCATTCCCACCTTGTTTTTCCATTCTGCAAGCAAAAACTTGACTATGTTTAACTACTTTTAGTTGGTAAAGATTCATTAGCAAATATGCTAAATTGCATATGCTGGGGACTTTTTTGTTGTGCTGTGCATACTTGATCTTATTGCAAAGTAAACATGACACAAAACAAACAAAACCCTTGCCAGTTTCTGGGTAGCTTTTTGATATTACTATTTGTGTATCAGCCTCTGTGGCTGTTATAGTAGAATTATCCTTTAATGTTGCTATTTATCCAGTTTCAGCACAAAAAATATTTTAGAGTGGGGAGGGACGACTAAATGACAGCGATAAGGAGCTTCAGTTCTGCAGGGTCCACTTTATTTTATAAGCGCATGGAGCCCTCTTAGCCGTTGTACCTGACAAAATCTCTCTCCTCGCTTTGTTTCTCCTAAAGTGGGTCAGATGGAGAACATCTCTCCAGGACAGATAATTGATGAGCCTATCCGGCCAGTCAATATTCCCCGGAAAGAGAAGGATTTCCAAGGAATGCTGGAGTACAAAAAGGAGGATGAGCAGAAGCTTGTGAAGAACCTGATTCTAGGCAAGTGTTTTCTACGTGGGTAAGATTCCTTCCAGCCAGGCCAGTGCTGGAAAGGCCAGTCACTGGGTTTGAAACTGATTTGATAGTCTTTAAAATTATTTTCTTGACTAGCAAGGTGACTCAGTGGGTAATGGTGATTGCTGTCAAGATTGATGGTTGGATTTGGTTCACAGGACCCCCATTGTAAAAGATTGGTATCACTCAGGAACTTCAAGACCAAGGTCTCAGCACAAAGGAGTTTTATTTGCCCCAGAGTGAGAGAGGGCAGGGAATAAGAGACAAATGGGAGATAGAGGACGAAGGAGAAGGGGAGGGAACAGGGGAGACAGGGAAGGGATATTTTCCCAAAGGGATAAAGGGGAAACAAATGTGACACATAGGAAAATGGCGGTTTATAACGGTAAAAGAGGAAACCCTGTGTTAGATTGAGGTGTTAAGTTTTAATTGGGTGTGTTAATTAGGTGAGCCAAAGTGGGCTTTTGATTGTTGGGCTTCAATACTTTGATAGCTAGACCTTGGTGGTCAGCCTCAGAAGGAAGAAGTGGCCAAATAAGCAAATAGACATGGTGGGTAGCTTTAGGAGTGTAATCTAACGGTTTTTTTTTAGCAGGGCAGAGGGAATGGGTAATGGCAAGGCCTGCCAGAGCCATGCCCGCCATGCTTGAGCTGGCCAGAGTCCCTTCACCTGTGGTGGAAGGGGAAAGCAGAGTCCTGAAAGCTGTCCTTTGACTTCCACAAACATATTGTGTCATAGGCCCTCACACAACACGCACAAAACAATAAATGTTTTTTAAAAGTAAGTTCTAAAATTTCTTTTTGGAGACAGTGGCCCCGTTGTATCCATGCTTATCTTAAACTCCCAGGAGTTATCATCCAGTTTCAACTTTCTGAGCAGCGAAGGCCATAGATGTAAGCCACTGGCAGGTCCAGCTCTGGAGTTTTCTGGGTCATCATTTCATCCTGCACTGCAGTGCCGTGGTAGAGTTCTTACTGAGAATTAACTGTCAGAGTGGGAAAGCCTATGTCTAGGATCCGACTGTAAGCCTCTCAGTTCCAGCTTCATGTTAAGATCATTCAGGAATTTTGGTTTGTTTTGGTTTGGTTTTGAGACAAGATCTCATCATATATAGCCCAGGCTGACCTAAAACTTGATATGTAGCCAAAGCTAACCTAGAATTCACAGTACTCCAGTCTCTTCCTCCCAAGTACTAAGACCTATGTGTACTTCCACTACAATCAGCAAGAGGGGGGGTGATTTTGGGGGGAGAGGGGAATCAAACCCAGGGCCACATGAACAGTAGACAGATACTGAGCCATATTTTCAGCCCACTTAGGAAGCTCTTAAAAAGTGTTGATAGTCCCCTGCCCCAAATTAAGTAAATTGAAATTTCCATGGAAAAGAGTTTGGCCACATCTAGTACTATTCTGGAAATGTCTTAGGGATTCCCAAGTGTAACCACAGTTGGAAGCAACTGTTGTAAATCATTTAAGTTTTTTAATTCTTGTTTTCATTCCCTAGAAGTATTTATGAATTACTGTATTTAGTACAACAATTCAATAATATGGAAGAAAAAATATAATTAAGGAAAAAGATCCAGCAAAGTACGGAAAAGATGGGAGCATTAAAAGGGAATGGAAGAGGCATTTGGGAAGGGCATATGGCCTTGAGGGTGAGCCTCTAAGAATTATGAAAGAGTAAAATAAGGAACGGATGCATGAACCCCTGAGTAGTAGTGAACTGAAATCTTCAGCCTTCGCCTTTCTCTCCTCCCAGCTACCATGGTGACAGCAGTAGGGTTGACAGTCACACTAATGTAGCACTCCTCAGCTTTGTGGTTCTCAGCTTAGTCCTTTATATAGGCTCAGAAGTGCTTCAGCTTCCACATGATCTTCATTTAGCAAAAATGTTTCAGGGGCTGGTGGATTAAAGGGTAAAAAGAATAGAGAGTAAAGACAAGTGTACAGTTTCATATAAGACTGTCATTAAACACACTTCGATGGGGTGTTCTGTGAACAGTGGCTAAAGAGAATAAGGAACAAGTTGTGCTTCTGAGGAAAGAACATCAGAGACAGAAAAGGTGTAAGGACATGAGTTCTGGGTGGGAGCCACAGAATGTTTGGCAGACAGCATGGAGGGTTGTTTGGAGCAGAGTGAGCTGAGCCTGAGGAAGAACAGGGCTAGCTGATGTGGAGCACAATTCAGGTTTGGAAATTTTATAAGTGAGCAAAGAAGCTCTTTGAAGAATTCAGAACAAAAGTGACATGATCTAATATGTATTTTCTTAAGTAAATAGCTGTAGATACTTGGAAATGATCTGAGAATAGAGGTGAATTTATTACAGCAGCCCTAAAAGAGGTGATAATACCCTCAACTGCAAAGTAGCTAGTAGAAGTAGTTAGATTCTGGCTGTATTTTTCAGGGCGCACTAACATGATTAATAAATTGGGTAGATAGTGTGAGAAAAGTAAGAAATGTTAAAAATGGTGAGGTTTGTGACCTGAGAAACTGAAGATGGGGAGAGGTCCATAAGTAGAGCAGATACCATGAGGAATGAAAAACGTGGTTTGGGAGAGGCTTGACTTGATGTGCCTGAGTAGAGATGTCAGGAAGACAGTTGATAAACAAGACTGGACTTCAAGGTGAAAGTCAGGGCAGGCTATATGAATTTCATATAGATATGTGCCCATAGTCAATAATTTCACTAATAAGCTGTTAAAATACTGGGTTTGGGGGTGTTGATGACTTGCCCTGAATGATTGAGCTCTTACTCAACTGTGCTTTTCTCTCCCACAAAACATTCCTCACAAAGACTCTCAGGGTTACATAATTTTTTTTCTCCTTTTTCTTTATTTAGAATTGAAGCCACGTGGTGTGGCTGTCAATTTGATTCCAGGGTTACCAGCGTATATCTTATTTATGTGTGTGCGACATGCTGATTACCTGAACGATGATCAGAAAGTAAGATCATTGCTGACATCAACAATTAACAGCATCAAAAAAGTCTTGAAGGTCAGTTCGACATTCCACAGTTCTCACGGTTGTTAATGATGACAGTCTGTGCACTGTTTCTCCTTTAGACTTGGTACATTTGCTAATTACAAACCCTTTTCAGTCTTAACCACAAACTGCTATTGTAGGAAACAGTCTATATAACTTTCTGTGCTAGCTACTTTCTCATCACTGTGATCTGGCACCTGACAGGGGCACTTAAAGAAGGAACGATAATTTTGAGGGACTCAGAGCTTAAGAAGGTATAAGCCCATCTCAGAGGAACACTAAGCAAAGGCTAATTCAGAATTGGGCTGGACTATAATGGTCAAGGCCTGCCCCTTTCCTCCAGCTAACCCTTATTTCCTAAGGATTCCACAGCCTCTCAAAAGCCACCACTAGCTGGGGACCTGTGGTAAATATGACACAGTTAATATGCCTTTTTTCAGAACAGGTTCAGATTGGACAGTAATTAAGGTGAATTTGACATTTATTGCATTTTAATTGTGGAGCAAAGTGACAGCAATAGTCTGCTTTAGATTTTATTGGAAACAAATTTAAAATGTTTAACAGAAGACAGGCATGGTGGCACACATCTTAAGGATCCCTATGAATTTAAAGTTAGCCTGTCCTTACAAAGCAAATTCCAGACCAATCAAGTCTACACTGTAAGACCCTGACTCAATGATAAATAAATAAAATGTTCAAATGTTTAGTGGAAACCAATTATATACATGCATGTTAATATGTGGCCATATATGTAGAATATGATGCTGATGTTGATATAAATGTCAAGTTCAGTAATATATAGTTTATTATAATAAAAAAGATGACTGAGATGGCATTAATTTTTTTCTTTCAACTTCTGTTTCCCTATTCTCCAATTCATCCCACAAATTGTCTTGTTGCCTACAATCCCTGTGAAGACAACATAGAGATGCTAGTCAGAGACAAAAAGGCTTGGGAAAGATAGTAGCATTAACAATAGAGGAGAAGCCTATTAACTTAGTGGCCACTACTTTACCTTATGTAATCCTCCTAGCGACTCCAGAGAGACAGGCTTACTTTTAGCTCAGTATTTCTTTTTTTTTTATGGTTTTTTAACTTTTATTTTATGCACATTGGTGTGAAGTGTCAGATCCCCTGGAACTGGACCTTCAGACAGTTGTGAGCTGCCATGTGGGTGCTGGGAATTGAACCCGGGTCCTCTGGAAGAGCAGTCAGTGCTCTTAACCACTGAGCCATCTCTCCAGCCCCTTAGCTCAGTATTTCTGTGAGGAACAAAGATGTGATCCAGGCACCTTGCCTTATGATTATTCAACTTAACAGAGCATCGATGATGAAGATCTCTTGCATCTAAGTTGGCCTTTTAAATTTTTATTGTAAAATCCTTCCCTTCAGGGCTCAGGGAACCCTGAAGAAGAGGAATCAGAAAGAGTATAAGAGCCAGAGAGGGTGTTGGACACCAACAAAAAACAAAACAAGGCCTCTAAATTAACATGGCAAAGCTCAGACACTGAGGCAGCATTTACAGGGCTGCATGGGTCTGCATCAGGTCCTCTGAGAACATATTATGGCTTCTACTTTAGTGTTTCATGGGATTTCTGAGTGTTCGAACGAGTGAGTCTTTGTTTCTTGTGCCTTCTCTTAGGCTCTTTTCCTTCTGTTTTGTCTAATTCCAATGTGTTAGTTTTGGGTTTTTTTTTAAATCTTTATTCTATTATTATCCCTTAGAAACCTATTTTCTCATAAGAGACAGACAGGGCTGGCATCTGGATGAGAGATGAGGTGGGAGGAACTAGAAGGAGTAGAGGGAGGGGGAACCATAATCAGAATATATTATGAAAGGGGGGAAATCTATTTTCAATAAAAGGGAAAAAAGAAAACAAAAACAAAAGTGTAAAGTATGCAGAACATAAACTTTGACATCTTACTCTTTATAAGTATTAATATATACTGACACTGCTATTCAGCCGACACCACAGTCTCTGACTGCCTCATCCTCCTTCCTAACACTGCACCATTCCACTACAGCTCCCCATGCCTTCCAGCTCCCAGCGCTGTGGCCTCTGACAAGTGCTGCTTCCCCATTTCTGTAGCAAAGTTATTCTCTGTCATCTATCTGTTCCACAGTGATTACCAAAGTGTGAGGTTTCTAAAGGCTCTTCTTTAAAATTCATGATGTTTTTCTAAATATAACTCATTTAATTTGGGGCATATTGATGCCAAACAGACTATGTGTTTACTGTTTCTTAAGTCAGCTCATATACAGATTTTTAAAACTTTTCCCCTTCCTCAGCCTAATCGCAAGATACACTCATCTAATTTGACTAATCATCACACCTTATTAGCTAACGATTTTAGGAGAGTGTTTACCACAGCATAATAACAGTCTTGGCATTCTGCTTTAATGTGCATTGCCTCAAGTGTGTTTGCCCTGCATCCCTGCATCCCTAGTTTGGTCTTAGCAGTTTTGACGCAGGCTCTAAAGCATATTGATAATCCATACAGTTTTTAGCTCACAGATACTTTTACCTAATAAATAGAAAAGAAAACTGAGAATAATTCTGAGCTTGTCTAATTTTCTTTGTAAGTCAAAATGCATTAATTCGATATCTAATTTTGGTGTACAGTTTATTCATTATCAAAATATTATTTTGAGATAACTAGTAGAGAAGTACAATTTGGTTTTAAATGCTTTAAAGTTCCCAAAACGTGTATTTTTAAGTAGCCCAAAGTGTTTTACTTTAATGGGACAGAGCAGACTCATCTTGTTCATATGGCAAGAAGCTGTTTGGTGGAGTTAATTTGTTTGTTCATGAAGTCCTCTCTTTAATCACCTTCTGCTTTTGTCTGGTTGTTTTTGTTTGTTCGCTTGGTTTTGCTTGCTGGTGATGCTAAGGGTACTGGTAATGTGTGGGTACAATTACAGGATTTCTGTTAGGCCCTTCTGAGACTTTGCAGCTAGACTTGTTTAGTCATCAGCAAAGACAGCCATTGACTCTGTCCTGTGGAACAGCCTTGACTAATGTTGCCTTCCCGTCTACACAGATGTTCTCTGCCATCTCAGCGTGGGAGTAGATAGAATCCATGTCTGTGGAAGAGTTAAAGTTCTTAGTCAAACCTGTATGCGAGCCACATGATGATTGTCTGTGTGTGGAAATATAACATTTTATTTAATTCTGACAGTATTCTTTTTTTGGAGGGGTTTGCTATGGAGTTTCTCTGTGTGACAACTCTGGCTGTCCTGGAACTTCTTTTGTAGACCAGGCTGGCCTTGAATTCACAGAGATCTACCTGCCTCTGCCTCCCGAGTGCTAGGATTAAAGGTGTGTGCCACCACCTCCTGGATATAATTCTGACAATGTTCTTAAAGCTAGGTTTTTTTCAAAGTAGAGGCCTGAACTCAGTTCTGCTGTTTTAGCTAGAAATACTAAATTTGGCTAAAAATACAAAATATCTTCTAGGATTTCTTTCTTTTTTTTTTTTTTTTTTTTGGTTTTTTGAGACAGGGTTTCTATGTAGCTTTGGAGCCTGCCCTGGAACTAGCTCTTGTAGACCAGGCTGTTCTCGAACTCACAAAGATCCGTCTGCCTCTGCCTCCCGAGTGCTGGGATTAAAGGTGTGCGCCACCACCGCCCAGCTTAGGATTTCTTTCTTAAAGTGGTTTCAGAATAATATTCTCCAAATTTTAAGGTTTTTAATGTATATCTAAGAATGTAAATTTTATTATCTAAAAGAAGCGATCCTGTAAGAAATTAACCATTCCTCATAGCATAACCTGTTCTAGATACACTTGTGCTATATAAAGTGACAACCAGGACCAAAGACAAACGTTCTATAGTTTCTAGAAATACAGACTGTGCTCTGATGTACCAGTAAGAAATATATATAATTTTAAACTAGGTATGGTGGTACATTTGTGTGATAGAGGTAGGAGGATCAGGATTGAAGGCTAGCATCAGGTATATAGTGAATCTGAGTCCAGATTAGGCTACATTAAACCAAAGATAGATAGGTAGGTAGAGAAAAGGTAGGGGGAGGATACATAGATACTAAATATATCTTTGTGTTTGTGTGTGTGTGTGTGTGTGTGTGTGTGTGTGTGTGTACGTCCACTTGAGCATAGTTCTACATGGAAGCCAGAAAACAACCTCTAATGTTGTTCCCCAGGAGTACCACCTACCTTGTTTTTTTGAGACAGGGCTTCTTCCTGGGACCTGGGACTCACTGATTAGGCTACGCTGACTAGAGTATGCCTCAGAGTCTCCCATCTGCCTCCCCAGTCCTGGGACTACAAATTACTACACCCAGTCTTCTGTGTGAATGCTGGGGCTCAATCTCAGGTCCTCGTGCTTATTCTCTAAACACTTGACAGACCCAGCCCCTCATACCATTTTTAAAAAGGAACTTCTAAAATAAAACCGTAGGTATTTAATGCTAGGCATCTTTCCCAGGTAACTATTTTAATGTTTCTTATGCAAAATTAGATAAACATTGATGATTTTGTAACTTTTTGTGTCTGAACTATTATCAAAGGTTCATTCACAAACTTACAGCCATCTGCACTGTGCCTACTCTTTGACCTCTGAGAAACACTTACAGTGCCAGCCTCTCTTTGAAGCCTGAAACTTTGCTTCTCCCTGTACTCCTCCCATGATGGTTAAGAGCCAGTCAGCTCCCCTGTCTACTCAGTGTGGGACTTCCTCCATCTCTGGTTCACTGCCCACAAAATTCATTGTGACAAAAGTTTTAATCCAAGCTTTATTTGAGGGTGGCAAGCTCTTTTTCATGTTCTTCATTATAGAACTTACTATATCCTTTGTGCCTCTAGCTCTTTCTGATTTCTTTCATTAATCCCAACAATGTGAGTCAGTCTGGGTTCACTGTGAACTGAACCTTTTTCTGCACAAAGAGGCAGCTAAGTTAGCCGAGTGGGAATACTTGTCTGAAGGCAAGAACAGTAACGTTTGTTACCAGGGGACTTGGTTGGATTCTGCTGACAATGATATAAACTAACGTGTGCTTTACTGGTGTGGTACTTTATGATGGTTCGTGAAAGAAGCAGGCCTTCTGTGTCTGCCTACCTTTTTTCCTAAGGATAAGAATATTTAGACTTACTTTCTCTTTCAGAAAAGAGGTGATGATTTTGAAACTGTCTCCTTCTGGCTCTCTAACACATGCCGATTTTTGCACTGTTTGAAGCAATATAGTGGAGAAGAGGTAAGAAAACCATGGTGATAAAAACAGCATGATGTACTTTCTCTGACCTTTTAAAGGGAAAGTTTTAAAAACATTTGAATTATGTTAATTTTCAAAGTTCCAAGCAAGTGACTTAGAAATGTACTGCTTCATAGATTCTTGCTGTCTTCTGGTGAACTGAGCAGTGATACAGTTTCTTTCTTCCTAGCATTCGAGAAAGCATGGCAAAAACAAATCAAGCATCAGTCAAATGAGTAATTACCAGAGCTGTGACTCTGCATCTACACAATTGGAGACCTGTGGCAGGCAGAGAAGCTTAGTCAGTAGCAATCTCTAGTCCCCGGAGCAAAGGACTGTCATGCAAAATGACAGGCCTTTCAAAGACAAACAGAACACCCAAGAAGGTGGGCCTGAGAGAACAGAATCCTGAGAAAGGCCATGAAGGAGATCCTGGATGTTGTGTCATTCAGAAAGCAGCTCCATCATTAGGCAGGGCTGCTGAGCAGTTTGCTTTGGTGCAAAGAGACTGGAAGAAGTGCTGCCCATCTGGGGAATTCTCCTTTTACACCAGTGCTACTGAAAGACTTTTCTAAGATCTAATTGAAATCATTGTATAGATTCCATGAGTTAGACAAAAATGACAAAATTTATTTATTTTCTAATCCAGAAAAATACTAATATATTCAAGAAGATTATATATATATATATATATATCCCCTCTGGGTATGGTGTATATGAATAGGATTATATTTAAAGAGTACTTTCAGTTATTTATTTAGTGTTTACTGTTTTATTAATGAAGTATGTTTCTTTTTTCTTAAGTTAAATTCCCTCATCTTAAGTATAGATTGCCAAGATCATTTATTATTCAAAACTTTAAGTGGAGGAGGTTGATGACCAGAGTGAAAACATAAGCAATAGTATTGAGAATGGTTATCCTGGCACTGGGCCTGAAGGTGCTGAGCAAATTGCAGAGTGAGATGGACAGAGACTCTTGGAGACAGTGAGGCGGCAGAGACCTTAGAGTCAGTGCAGTGACAGAGGCGCTGGCTTCCTGTGCACCCCTAACACTGTGTTGATTCTAGGGCTTCATGAAACACAATACATCTCGCCAGAACGAGCACTGCCTCACCAATTTTGACCTTGCCGAATATCGGCAAGTGCTGAGCGACTTGGCCATTCAGATCTACCAGCAGCTTGTGAGAGTGTTAGAGAACATCCTTCAGCCAATGATAGGTAAGACCGGTGTCCCTGAGCATCACATGTGCTCGCCAACAAGTGAGGCCAGTGGGATATGTGTGAGGCATGTATTCCTGTGGAAAACATAAAATAGTAGGTACACAAGAAATCCCTGTCTCCACATGACGGAAGCACTGGAATCTGTGTTTAAGTCTTCTGTCTGAAGACTTAGCTATGCCTTATTTCTAGCAATAGACTTTGTCCTTGTGTCCAGTTGTCAGAAAGACTTCGGACTTCTAACTACAGTGGCACTACTGCACAGAGCCTCCTGGGGGAAACCAAGGAGACTGGGATGGGCTTGCACTTTGCCTATTGCTCTACAGTGAAATGTCTGGAAAGTCACTGTGGTAGCAATAACAGCTGTCATAGGTTTGTACCAGACTCTCCAGGTCGAGTTCTTTATCTCCTGGAAATGTTGAAAGTGTTGGTTTCCCAATGGCTGAATGCCACGTGTGCTTCTGTTTATATATGTCCATGGAGTGTGAATCCATGCCCCCTCTTTACACTAATTCTGAAGGCTCTTTTGTAATTTGTGCTGTTTGATTCCCTTGGGATGTGTAGCTTGTATGATAGGAATTAGTCATGTCCAAATTGCAGATTGCTGATTTTTAATGTAGCAAATTATTTTGTTTTATTTTTTTCAAGTTACTAAACACTTTTATCTCAAGGCAAATTTGAGGCTTTTCACTCTTCAAACTTTATCAAGATTCCCTTTTCTTCCCCTGACTACTTTTTCTCCACATTTGTACATTTTCACCTCCCTTAGTGAGTTCATAGATTTTATTTCCTTTCATAGACCTGCAGTTAAAACATCTGGGACATAAAAAGCTGCATATGAGATAGCAGCTATATTTTTCCCTTGTGCCTTCAGAAATTATAAATTTAAAACACTCTAAATTGACCAAAATTCAGGAAGTAACAGAAGCAAAGAAGACCAGCTTCCACCAATCTTTCTCACCTTTCCACATGGGCATTGCCATATGTGTTGGTTGGACAAGTTTACCTCTAAGCTGTCCCATTCTAACTATCCCCATCTCCCAGTCATTTAATAGCAACAATAAATGTCTTTGGCATAGGAATTGTGAGGAGCTGAGTTTAGCACAAGGGAAAAAATAAAAACAACCAAGGTATGGTGATTACTTTCAAGGACCTCCCAGGTAAGGGGGATGGGCATCTCAAAGTGGACATCTCAGAGTGGGTATCTCAGAGTCGACTGCTTTCTAAGGAGGCATAAACCAGACACAGAGAAAGAGGTACAGGAACAGAGACTAAGTCTGGAGAAATCAAGGCATTCCCAAAGTCTCACTGCAGTTGTGAGAATCAGGGAGACGCTCAGCTCTCCAATCTCCACACCACCGGCTCTACAGGTCTTATTCTCCAAGACTGCTTCCCAAGGTCACACCTTTCTTACTGTCTTCTTGTTATTGTTTTGTTCTTGTTGTTGTTTGGATTTGTGGGTTTTTTTTTAATGTCTGAGATCAAATACAAAGAACACTTTTTTTAACCACTCTCAAAAACTTCTCAGATACCACATGCCAGTGCAGTCCCAAAAGCTGCTGCTTATTTTATAAAATACAGCAGTAAGGTTACTTAATACTGTAAAAAACTTACTTCATTAAAGTTTAAAATCCAAAGGCTTATTCTGGGGCAGTTCCTTCTCCCACTATCTTCATTCTCATATCATTTCCTAAAGTGTGTGTGGGGTGCACTTCCCTCTGAATCCTCTTAATAATTTAAACATTTCTACAGTCTCAGGCATGCTAGAGCATGAAACAATTCAGGGTGTATCCGGGGTGAAGCCCACAGGACTCAGAAAGCGAACCTCCAGTATCGCAGACGAGGGCACCTACACGCTGGACTCCATCCTACGTCAGCTCAACTCCTTTCATTCAGTTATGTGTCAGCATGGCATGGACCCAGAGCTAATCAAGCAGGTGGTCAAGCAGATGTTTTACATTGTGGGCGCCATCACCCTAAACAACCTCCTCCTGCGCAAGGACATGTGCTCTTGGAGCAAAGGCATGCAGATCAGGTGAGCAAACACCTGTTGCCTCTTGAGGGCTGAGGACTTGTTTCCAAGCAGTGCACCCAGTGTTGGTGCCACATGGCCAAGCATGTGAAAAGGACTGGCATAGAGCCAGTTCACTGACTTGGGTGGGTTCTCTTGCTCAGGAAGAAACCCTACTCCTCTGTTAAGCCACCTTGTTTGTAGGAGTGTAGGGATGTACAAAAGGCACAAGAACGGACTTTTGTTTTCTCTTTTTTATTTGTTTTCACTGTACAGTAAGAAAATATTAGGGAAAATTAAACTTTATAGTATTTGGTTGTTGCTCTTAGAAATATCTCTCCATATTAGGAATATGAATGTGAATAGGCCCAACAGGGGCTAGAGAGATGGCTCAGTGGTTAAGAGCACTTACTGGTCTTGAATAGGACCCAGATAAGGTTCCCAGCACCTATGTGGTGACACACAACTATCTGTAATTCCAGTTCCAGGGAATGCAACTCAGTGCACACTGTACATGTACATATATCCAACCAAACTCTTACACTTAAAAACAACTAATTAAAAAAAAGTTTAAGCTGAAGAAAAGCAATAGATCCAAAGAGATAATTTACTAACAGTTGAATTTGAAGAAAAACTATACTCTATTTTTAAATTTTAGTTTCTTTTTTGTGTTGAGAAAAGGTTTCACTGTGTGACCCATCTGGTTTGGGGCGCACAACCCTGCTTCAGCCAGGAATGCAGGCACACACCACCCATGCCCAGCAGCAACTAAATTTTATACCCGCTGCTCATCATTGCCTCATTATTGTAACATAACTGAATGGGGGGAGGCAAATAGTTATTCTGGTGCAGCCAGTATATTCACTGAGAAAGAGAAAAGGGGTTTTCTACAAAATCTATCTATAGTTACTACTAGCAAACTTTAGTGTTCCATATTGACCGTTCTTCTCCACATTTCACTTTAAGGTATTACCTCCATTCAGGGATTCTAACTTTTCATGAAGCTATGCATCCTTTTTTAAATGACAGGGCCTCATGCAGCCAGGCTGATCTCAAACTCACAGTGTAGCCAATGATAACTTTGAACTCCTGATTTTCTTGCCTCTACCTCCCAAGTGCCAAGATTACAGACATGTGCTATCACACCCAACTGAAGTTGCTCATCTTAATATCATAATGCTTCCTTCTGCCTGAATTCTGACTGTGTGTCCATCTGCCTTAACTGTACTTTGAAATCTGCGATCAGATAGCTGGGTATCTAAACCCTAGCATCTGGGTAATTTCCTTATTTCTCCATTATGGAATCCATCTCTTCCCAAGGGCTTTCTTCCCCTTTTCTTCTTCTATCTCTAGGCTTTCTCAGGCCACTGTTCCCATTGTCAAGGCTCTTTCCTAGAGAAGCTTGAGTCCAAAGCATATATTGGGGTATCTGGTTTTTCAGCCAATCAATTTGGAGTCTTAAGTAAGACAGAGTGCATGAAGAATTGAGAGATTTATCCTGCAAAGGGAACCTATGTCTGAAATTGCAGGAGAAGCCAGAAAGTCCATTCTAGTCAGCTGTTTAGTAACCGCAGAGTCATATACTATATTCAGTTTTGTTTATTAGCAAGTCTAATAACTTTTCCTCTGATGACTTTGTTTCCATCTTCCAATAAAGAGTTGCAATCTCTTGTCATTTAGTCTTACATAATTACAATTATAAGCCTCATGACTTTATAATGATAAATTTTAAAGCACAGCTGATTAGATTTTAGAAAATTGAACAAAAATACTACCTGTCATTTTAACTGACAAGGCTACATACACAAAATTAAGACACTTATGACAGCATTCAGAAAATTTGCATTTTCTCTTTTATTCTTTCTTACACTTTCTCTTTTTATTTTTGGCGTAGGTACAATGTCAGTCAATTGGAAGAATGGCTACGTGACAAGAATCTAATGAACAGTGGGGCCAAAGAGACTCTGGAACCTCTCATTCAGGCTGCTCAACTTTTGCAAGTGAAAAAGAAAACCGATGATGATGCTGAAGCCATCTGCTCCATGTGCAATGCTCTGACCACGGCCCAGGTACTACAGCCTCCTAAGGTGGCACAACATAGTAGCTGTCACAGAGGAATTCAGAAAAGGCAGGCCTGGCTGTTACTCTCCTCTCTGCACTGACTTCCTCTTTTGACAAGAAGATACATAACTATGTAAATCTGGAAGAAAGGAGATTTTACTATCAATTAATACATTTCAATACTACTAATAGGCATCTACAGAACATTCAGCAAAGAGTAGGTACCTAATACTCTGTGTGATGTTCTCAGCTTTGAGAGACAGCCTGGAATAAAACAATGACCTGTGGGGCATATTCTGTGGAGCTCCAATTCATGAAGTTATTTCTATGTTATTTAATAATTAATGGATCTTTATATTTTTATATTTGGGGCCAGTAAGTGGCTCAGGTAGTAAAGGCACTTACTATCAAGCCTGATGACCTGAGCTTGGTCCCTGAATCCCACATGGTAGAAGGAGAGAGCCAGCTCCCAAGGGTTGTCCTCTGACCTCCACATGCGTGCTCTGCACTGCCCACATGTGTACACACATACTCAAAGCATTTCTTACTCTCAGTTCTTTAAATGATTAATTCCCATCACACAGTATCCATACTTATAGAGGAAAGTACTTTAGTTAAGAATGAAAAATCTCCACCTTCATGAAGCTGACACTGTCATAAAAACTCTAACAAACACTGCTCTTATGCTTTACAAGAAGCACTGGAGGAGATGACAGCCTTTTTCTGAGCAGTGCCACTCCGCAGCATTGAACTTAAGGACAGGGACAGGATAGGAAGGTTGTTAGAGGAAACAGCAACAGCTGAAAGAAGGCATCCAAAGAGCCTGCTGTGCTCTTTGCCTGGTATTTCCTGCACGGAATCTTTGTCTTCCCAGTGCTGAGCACTGCTGCTGTGACCAGTGTAATTCACTTTTCTCAGGGAAGACAGTCAGAACCACTGTCTGACTTCTTAGTGTCAGACTCGCGTTTGCAGAAACTCCTGCTCTAAGCTTTCATGGAAGTGGAAATCTGTGGGACTGGTGGCGGTCTTGAGACCTTCCCCATTTCTGCCAAGTATGGAAAGTAAAGCAACAGTGGGGAAACCCAGTTTATAGCTATTTCCCGTCCTCCAGCTTTTAAAGATTGTGCTCTGGAACTTAAATATTTCAACTTTAGTTTATGCCCCAAGCATTAGGTAGACCTAGAATCCAGTTATTTCTTTGGTTTCCGTGGCAGGTTTTAGTGAACAGCCCTTCTCTGCACAGCTCTAACCCTTGCTTCTGAATGTCTTAATTCCTGAGCCCAGTGTGTCACTCACAGACTGGTCGCTGTTCCTGCCTCTTATTCCATGTCTCTGGTGCTTACTATACACTTTGCCTATAGGTCAGCATTACCCTGTACTTAACCTTCTGTTTAACTAATTTAAATGTGAATAACTACATGTGGCTGTGATGACTCGTGTGTTAGCACAGCTTTAAATAACAGCTTGAAAGTGAGGCCAGCATGGTGGTACAGTCTTGTATCACCTGGAAGCTGATACAAGAGGATAGCAAACTCAAGTCCAGCTCAGGCTGCATTTGAGATATGGTTATATATCTATATCTGTGTACACACACACACACACACACACACACACACACACACACACGTCTCCTTCCCTCTCCAGCCCATCCCAGGTAGAACTAAGAGGTCCTTCCCACTCACTAGATCATAAAGAGCCAGCCTGTTTGTGAAATATGCCAAAAGCTTTACCCTTTATCTCTCCAGATCGTCAAGGTATTGAACCTGTACACCCCTGTTAATGAGTTTGAGGAAAGGGTCTCTGTCTCATTCATCCGCACTATACAGGTAAGGGGCTTGTTCTTTCTCACTGTTTCACCCCAGGCTCACTCCAGTGGAATATTTACCGTGTTTTGAAGGGATAATGTGTTCTTATCGTTACTTTTCCATTTTACTTATTTTGCAGGACGTTGACTTTTTATATAAGATTATAGTCCATAAATATTTTTAAGCAAAGATTAACATTTTTATTAAAGTTTTTTAATAGAAATTTTGGTAGAAAAGTATCTTACAAATTGGAAGGACTAACACCTTTTTCTTAATCTTAGATGCGGTTACGAGACAGGAAAGATTCTCCGCAGCTGCTCATGGATGCTAAACACATCTTTCCTGTCACATTTCCCTTTAACCCATCCTCCCTGGCCCTAGAAACCATCCAGATCCCAGCCAGCCTAGGCTTGGGCTTCATTGCACGGGTCTGAAGCGCTGTCCAGGCAAACATAGAGAATGCATTTCTCCTCTGAATAAGAACAGTTGTTTCCAGTGAGCTACTAAAAACACATTTTTAAAGAAAAAGTACTGATTATCTCTAAAAGAAGATGTTATTAACTGGAAATTTCCCTAGAATCCTTCCACTTGGGAGGAGACACCTTGTCCTGTGTTACCTTTAAAGCAATGTTTATTCTTCACCGGTTGAGTTTGCATACAGATGGATGATGTCAGGGAGGAACGAGAAGAAGGGTAAAAGGTGTGTGTCTTCAGCTGACAGCATTTGTTTTAAACCTTTAGTGCTGCATTTAAGTGACATACAAAAATAGGACTCCATACGGATGAACTGTTGTTAGCAAGGCACAAACAAAGAACTGAAAGAAAAATCACTACTGAATACATATCAGCTTAGGAGCCAATCATGTTGATATTGTCAAACTGGATAAAAAAAAATAAACTGGCAATATGTAAAGTAATTGCCCAAGTAACTTCCTTGTTTGTGTCATTATAGTACAGCGATATTAAAGATGCTGGCTTGCTAGGTAGCATAGTTGCTTTTTGTACTGTAACTTACTAAGCATCTTAAATTACTGCTATGTGCTGTCTCCTGACAATAGTCTTACTAGGCTCTGCACAACCAGCTTCTCTTTCTTCACTGTTTACAATTCAACCAGATCAGTTTTAACAGGGTTATTTGCAATTATCCACAGGTTCATCTGCACAAGTAGCAGACACTGGAAGTTGTGTAGTGATAGGACAAGATGTCAGTGTTTAGGTAGAGTGGCTGGGATGTCCTTGCTGATTAGGATGTATTACGTTGATATGCAAAATAATTTTACCTGTGTCGGTATCATATCATGGTATAGTGTTCTGTAAAATTACTTATTTTTAGTTCCCACATCTTATTCTTGCCATGCATATATTCAACCTTAACTGGTCCTATTTTTAATTTATTAAGTGTTAGTCTCAGTCACTATCTAGAAAGGACTATCAGAATATTTATGATTCAAATCTTGGAACTTTGATTATCCTATAAGTTATTCAAAAAAGACATATAATAAATCATTATAATTCAGGGGGTATAGGTGTTGCATCCTCTATAAATGTTTTCAGATATCACTAAATACTTTAAAAAAACATCATATTATAAATACAGTAAGAAGATTTATGTAAGAATATAAGAAAATTATTAAATTTTATAGAGGATTTGGTTCAGTAAGACCTAGATTCTGTAAATCTTCATTATGAAAGTCTAATTAAACATAGTCTCCATTTTTTTTCCTGAAAGTCTTATATAATAAATCCTTTGAGTTATATAAGAACAAATTCTTAGCTTTTATTCCTCTGGTTCTTAGTTACATCATCATAATTTAACTGTAAGATGGTCGATAACAGTGACATTTAAATATGTGCAATATTATTGATGAGAACTAAACTGTTTCAAGTCAATGATAAATACTGTTATTAAACAGCAGTTATTGTCCATTATCTTACTGGAGCCTGAATGTCCTTGTTTAGAAAGTAAGAGGGTTGGACAACTGGTTGTTCCAGCCACTTCCCCATTTACAGTTCCCTCATGCTTGGTTCCTAGGGCAAGGGGCCACAGTTACTCAGTCCATCCTGTTGTAAAGACCAGTGTTTAGTGCCTGTCAGTTCCCTAGGGTTAACACAGTAAAGTCACAAGTTTACGTAGCCACAACTTTTTCTTAACGTACATCATTTAGGTACTTTAGGAAAATCCTAATATATTTGTGTTGTTTGAAAGTCATGTAGTTTAAGTGATTTTTGTTACATGATGAACTGCTTTCTCATTTGAAGGATTTTATTGAACCCAGGGCCCCATGTATGTTAAATAAGTTCTCTGTCACTGAGCTGCAGTCTCAGCCCTTTATCAGATCTAGTACATTTATTTACTTGCAGAACCTAAAACACTAGTTCAACCAGATTCAATTTTTGTGGGTTTTCTATGTTTCAGTGAGCAGTTAATACTTAAAGTAACTTCATTCGTGCCGTGTGTCATACAGCTAGAGGGGTAGCAGGTGGAAGAGCTGCTGAGCAAACAGAGCCATGTGTAGGCTGTCTTCCCTCAGCCCTGGCAGTCCTCCCACACCCTGCTCCCAGCTTAATCCTGTGGAGGACGACTGATGTACACCCTTGAGTTTTGTCTTCAAGATCATGCTACCACTGTCCTTGGAGCCCTTTTTTTCCTTACTCCAGACATTGTGTCCTACAGTTTCTGGCACTTTTTCTCTGTTGTCAAGAACTGAAACTCCTGCTCCTCCTGCTATTCCTACTCTGCAGTTTCTCCTGTTTCAGTGATAATGGCTCGGAGTTTCTATGATTCCAGGCTCCAACTATTTCAAGCTGCTTCAGAACCCCAGATGGGGATCTGAAGTAATGTCTCCTGTTTACCTGGAGGCTTTTAGTCCTCAGAAGAATATTTTATAACTAGGGAACCTCAAAACCTGGTAAGTGACTGTGTGCACTTTGTTAAGAAAGCACCAGGTTTTTGCCGACTAGGTAGGGTAACCTCCATTCTGTCATCTGTACCTCACCTAGCTTCAGAAACACACCCAGCTTTTCCTCTGCCTGTCACACTTTCCTGCTTCTTCCCTCAGTCTAATTTACCAGCCAGATGGTTTTCTGTGTCCCTGGCTGGCATGCATGGGACTTACCTTTTGGTGTCTGTGCACACACCTTTCTGTTCTTGTTTCTGTACTCCTTGTCATTATCACTAATTGGCTTTTCCATCATTCCTCTGTGACACACTTGGACTCCAAAGAAGGAGCTCTTGAAAGGCACAACAGCACAGCACCTCTTCCTCTTGGTAGCCCCTGCCAATACCACCCACTTTCCCCGCTGCACGTGCAGCTTACACCCTTGTTATCCAAGAAGAAGCAGTTTCCCTTCCCTTCCTGCAGCTTTTCTTAGCCCAAGGCTTGAGTCTGCCTTCGAGTAACTCCAAAGCAGGAAAGATAAGCATGAAATAAGATGCAGAAAGGACAACTTGATGGTTCCTTTAGAAGCTTTGAACATTCCACGTGACCCGGCACTGCTTTGAAAGCAAATACACAGAACTGTAATCCAAAGCCATGTGAGAGAAATTTTAGATTTGTGCCAGTTTAGAGGACTTGCTTTGTTACTGATTCATTTCAGTAGATAGAGTCCTAATGGGTGAGCAAGTGTGTGCAATGCACATATTCTTTCAGAGTGTATACAGGAGGCTGTGAAAATCAGTGTCTTGATTATCTCTAACAATTCTAGGAAAAGAGGAGCTACTGCCATCCTGAGAGCTCCACAAAGAGTTCCTTCACACCCACAGTCACCAACTGAGTTTTTCAGGAGGTATTATTAAGGGTTAAAGAGCAAATGTCCATGTGTGACACCGCATGGTCCTGGTGGAAGTAGTCCAGAGCTAGAACCCATATGCATGTGCTTCACGCCAGCACTCTTTCTTACCTCACTCCCTTACAGCGTCGACAGGAGACAGCTCCCATAGTCATTGTGAGGGATAATTTGGGACAATGGTGTGCTCAGTGACTTGCCTAGGGTGGCACTGTCCTCCAGCAGTCAGGGCAGAGGCTATGCTGTCCCTCCAGATGCTGGGGGTGCCCTGGGCTAGTGAGGGCCCTCTTCTTTATTGGTATGTGGGAAGAGACAAATGGTGATCATCAGCTTGCTTCTTTGGAGGCCGGTGCACAGTACTTGTAGCACCAACTGTGACAAGGCTTGCCCTTTGTCATGAATCAGTGCTTCTTGACAGGGTATGGGCTCTCAAATTAGAGTCTGTCCAAACTAAAAGGGCAGGAAGCAGTAAAAACCTCAGATGTGAAGAGGCAAGGCAGGCCACTCTCCACAACCCTGAGGTTTCCCTGTGAGAGACCCTGACTCAACTGCACAGCCTACAGAGAGCTCTCCTCTAGTTTCAGTCTGCTGTCTAGGGGCGCCCAGGACACTAAGTACCTCCCTCCCTGGGGCTGTCCACCATTGGCAAGTCAATGTAAGCTTGGAAGTGCCCCAGCATGCTGCCTGGGAGACGCTGGAGCTGTGCTGTGGGCGTGCATGCTGGAGGCCCAAGCATTGTGCTAGCGCTTTGTAACTGTTCTCCGACTGTGCTGTGAGGGCTGCCTTAACCCTTGCCCCGTCCCTGTTAGAGCTGCCTTAAGTTCCCCAGAACTTGTCCTCAGTGAGGGATATCGTGCCATGTTTCTTGAGGTTTTGTGAGGATTTGGATTGGATGTGGCTTCCTACCACTGATTTCTTTCTCTCCTTTCTGCATCTCCTGCCACCTCTATACTGTCATATCCAAACAGAAATTGGAATTTATGAAGCAACCAATAAAATGTTAGCTTTAAGAGTGTTTCTGGATTAGTGCAACTCCTCATGAGTTGCAAATGAGCATGCGTAGAGGAAGCAGGACAGAAGTCAGCGTATTCGTGGGTGTCTCGCCTTTCACTAGCCCTTTTTTAATAAAGGCAAAAATACAACACTAAAACCTTTGTATGGACATCCTTTTAAAAATGTAAAGGTGCCATAAAAACAGGAAAGTAGCTGTGTAAATTCTAATCCGTTATAGTACCTAATTTCAGTCAAATTTCGATAGATCAGTAACCGAAAGATGCCATGTCAAACATCTCCCAAATGCATTTTATACATTTTTTATTTTATAATTTGGTCTAGCTGAAAATGTTCATTAGCTTATTGTAATGGATAGAATTAGACTCATATCATATCTGTAAACAATTAACATATCCTTGGCATTGTCATATTGCTTGGAATAGTTGAGAAAGTTTTGGGTTTGCTTTTGAAGGTTGAAATTGTCATATATAATTTAATGTTTGGAAAATTAATACATTCCCATGTATTTTCCAGTACTTTCAATAACTTATTGTTATTATGTGCTATAAAATCTTCGCCTAAGTCACATAAGCCATTGTTTTTCCTGCAAACAGTGTTTTTTCCTTTAAATGTAGATATGTGTTGTGGTTTATAATCCCTAATTATGTTCTTTTGTGGATTCCTGAAGTAGTATTGATTTTCTTGTGTTCTTGGAAAGTTTAAATTGTTCCAGCAGTATTGCACAGATGAGCTTATGGCATTTAACATACTGTGTTTTTATTTTAATTGTTTATAACTTATTGTGAAATGGACCTGCCTTTGAAATACAGTGAAATGGGACATTGCAGTTTTCAAATCTGTTTTTTTCCTTGAATCTGGAGAAAGAATTTTTTTTAATCTACATAGTTAATCTCTGCAAAGTGATTAGATGTGGAAGCAGAAATGCTAAAAGGTGGGAGGCATTACCAAGCCTCTCCAGAGAGTCTCACGGGAAAGCTTCTAGAAGGAACAATTCACCTCATATCAACAAAGCCTTGGAAACATGAGTTTTTCACTGGATATCACCTAATGCTAAAAGGAAAGCCAAAACAATATCAGAATGACATTTTCTGCTCTGTAGTTATCTAATGTTGTACTTAGTGTGTATCTGTCGTTAGCTCTGTATTCTCCTAGCTGTTGTAGAAAAATGTTGAAATAAATATAAGGATATAAAGAAGTCTTGTCCATGTATATAAACCCACTTCACATTTTAAAACAAGAAAACAGTTATTCTGAAGATTAATAAATATATAGTCTCTTCAAATGAGAATCTCAAAGGGTCTTAGAAATGGGAAGGTTGGTGAGTCTATACTAGAAAACAGCAATGTGCAATCTGCCACACCACATAAGCAGATCCCCCAGCTGAGGAACAGTGGCCTCTTTTCTTCAAGGGAAAGGCATGCCTGAGTATCCTTGGATCCTCTGACAGAAAAATAGAGCCTAGGCATTTGGGAATGGATATGGAGTTTTCAAAAGTCTAAACAAGATTTGTGTCCAAAGTTCAGCTTTTAATACAGTAGAAGAGACAAATACACAGAGTGGGTGGAAATCAAAGGGGTGTAGAATACTCCTGTGGGTGGAGAGAGCAGTCTGTGATTGGTGTAGAATACTCCTGTGGGGGGAGAGAGCAGTCTGTGATTGGTGTAGAATACTCCTGTGGG
>JAQHUG010000010.1:14742057-14753043 GCA_028555095.1 Dicrostonyx torquatus
TACTCCTGTGGGTGGAGAGAGCAGTCTGTGATTGGTGTAGAGTACTCCTGTGGGTGGAGAGAGCAGTCTGTGATTGGCTCGAGAGAGTGGGTGGAAATCAAAGGGGGTGTAGAATACTCCTGTGGGTGGAGAGAGCAGTCTGTGATTGGCTCGGTCTCATCTTTAGTCGTAATATGAAAGCAAGAGTAGTAAGTTCTACAATAGATGGTGTCCCCATCACATCGCGGTAAATTCATTCATGAGACTCAAGTTCTACAATAGATGGTGTCCCCATCACATCACAGTAAATTCATTCATGAGACTCAAGTTCTACAACAGATGGTGTCCCCATCACATCGCGGTAGGTTCATTCATGAGACTCGTCTGTCGGGAGCGCCACAGCAGGCCCTAGAGATGCAGCAGAGGGACATTATTCATCCAGTAGCCCAGGAGAATCCATGCTCTGTGTACATCAAGAGTTACAAAATCATGAAAATTTGACATGTGCTAACAGTTTAAATAGATTAGAACTCAATCAAGGTTTTCTCTCCAAAGTGAAGATATCTCACTATGGTATTTTATGATCATTAGAATTCTTTTCTGGGATACAGGATAGAAGTCAAACTAGCATGACCCCAAAGGGAATCCATTTCCTGACATAACTGAGTTGAAATGTATCTAGGTACACAGTCATTGACCTTGGGGATAAACACATTACTTTCCCTTATTTTGGCTTCATTCTTTGCCAGGATCTCTCCAACTGGTGACAGAGTCCCCAGAAGCACACTCTGTCATCTAGCCTCTCTGTTAGCGTAATCAGCAACATGTCAGAATGGAGTCTCATTGACCAGTTTGAATTCTATATTTTTCTTCCTTCCTTTCTTCTTTTTTGTTTTGTTTTGTTTGTTTTTCAAGACAGGGTGATTGGCTCGGTCTCATCTTTAGTCGTAATATGAAAGCATATTACTCTGTAACCTGGCTGTCCTGGAACTCCATCTGTAGACCAGGCTGGCCTCAAACTCACAGAGATCTGCCTGCTTCTGCCTCCCAAATTCTGGGATTAAAGGTGTTTGCCACCACCACCTGACTCTGCATCCATTCTTAACAACTGTGCTAGGGAAATAGAGCCTAGCCAGCCTGAGCCACACCCCAGCACTGACCCTTGAGTCACCACGGAAACCAAGTGAATGCCAATGCTGTGTGGGGCCAAGGCAAGGATGGGAAACAGCTAACCAGAAGTGATAGAATCTACTCACAGGAGAGAAGGGAGCAGTGGCCACCTGTAGCCCCGGAGGTATGCCTCCTTCCTCAAAGCTTGGGGCTGCTGGGCTTGTTATCTTACCACTGAGCGTACAGAGATGGGCGAATATGGCGTTGGGCAGTTGAAGGATCCTGACATGGCATTGACCACCCACAGCAGGACCTACCGTGCTGCTGAAACCATAGCAGGGACATTGTGGGGGAAACATAGAAACCTGCCTTGTGATCTAGCATGATGCCAACCTCTCTGGGTGGGCCAGGGATCTCAAGTCCTGAGACACCCTGACCTGGGGAACTGATTGAAGGGAGCAGGGCTGGAACGAGGGTTAAGATATTCCAGAGGCCTGAGGCAGGAGAGCGGCAAGTCCGGGTTTAGCCAGGGCTGTGTGATCAGGAAAGCATGGGCTAGAGAGTGCAGTTGGTGTGGAAAACAGCACTTGTTATGTCCCTCGGTGCAGAGGGCCTGGAATTCCATCCCAGCCCTAGGGGAAAGGGTGGTGGTGGGGTGAACAAGTGCCCTGAGACCGATAAGGAGAGCATGAATTATTCATGAGCCCTATGTATGTGGTAAACAAATTTATTTTGAAACATCAGCAAAATTACCACTGAGGAAATAAAATACCAAGTTCATCTCAGAAATAGTAAAGTTTTGGAATTCTGTATTACTAAGTCTGTATTACCAAGAAACTTTAACGAATGTGAGAGAATTCAGCTCATGTTAACCTATTGGGAAAAGAGAGAGAGAAGAGCTGGGTGATAGCAAAGATTCAGACCCTAGCCTGGGAACATGTAAAGATATAGGCCTTCTTTCACATACACCCGGTTGTTAAAGTCGGGATTTGCTATCTGACCCACGTAAGAGAAACAGACTCACTTCCAAGGCAGGACCCTCTCTAATGATGGAAGCATTAGTTCTGTATTGCAGAGCCCCAACTCATGTAGGGCTCCGCCCATTCCCGAGCATGCTCAGTTAAGGACTACACTCCCTGAGCGTGCTCAGTTTAAGATTAAGTAGCAGGCATGTCCAACCTGAATCCTGCAGTCCAACACAAAATCATAAAATTATCTATTACATTTTTTGTAACTAATTTAATTGCAGGTTGGATGTGCCTGGGGGAATGCGTCTGAGCTTGGTTAGCCCGTACCACAAAGTTTTATCTAAAAATAAAGGACATTTTGAAGGTGTATTATAACAAGAATCTGCCCTTGCAGGTGCCCACCTCACTGAGCAGCCAACGAGCCTCAGCTGTTGTGGGAGGACCCTTAGGAGGCGGGGCCCAGCTAAAGAAAGGTTCTAATTGGACCCTTTCTTTCTGCTTCCTGTCCATGCTGAGGTAAGATGCTTGCTCCGCCTACCCATGCTCCTGCTTCCCTGAGATGTTCAACCTTCCCGTGGGGAACAGAGCCAACCAACTGCAGGTGGAAACCACTGAACCTGTGAGCCAAGATAATTCGTTCGTCCTTTCAAATCTCCTCATCTAGATAGTTGTTGTATAGTGTAAAACCAACATACATATTACAATGCTCCGTTACAAGCAGAGGCAGGTGGATCTCCGTGAGTTCAAGGGCAGCCTGGTCTACATAGTGAGTTCCAGGACAGCAAGGCCCCGTTTTTTAAGAAAAAGCACTCCATTGGAGCCACAATGGACAGAAAAAGAGTGGGAGACAAAAATATGGTGAAATACCAACAAATAGAGAAAATATGGTAGCACTTTTTATCTGCCTGCCTCTGCCTCCCAGGTGCTGGGATTACAGGTGTGAGCTATCTATCGTACTTGGTTCTCAAGATTCTTCTAATTTTTTTAGTTTTTTTTGTTTTTTTATTTTTTAAACAGCGCCTCCACGGAGCATATAAATTTGAATCCCTATCAGAATAACTAAAACATTTATTCAAGAAATAAGATTAGGACTGGAGAGAAGGCTTGGTAGTTAAGAGCACTGGCTGAGGACCTTGGTTCAACTCCCAGCAACCTCATGGCAGCTCACAAATATTTGTAACTCCATTTCCTGGGGATCCAACAGCCTCTTCTGACCTTCGTGGGTACCAGGGACATAAGTGGTACACAGACATATGTGCAGGCAAAATACCTATACACACACACAAAATGATTTTTTTAAAGAGAGACTATTTATTATTATTTATGAGAGGGAGAGAGAAAAAAAGCATACGTACATATTGTGGTGAGCATGTGGAGGTCAAAGGAAGACTTTCTGGCGTTGGTTCTCTCTGTCCATCAGCGAGGTTTCAGGGATGGTACTCTAGCCATCAGACTTGGTGGCGAGTTCTTCACCCATGGAGCCACCTCACTGCTCCAAAACTGACAGCTTTAAATGGTTTATTAGAAAAGAAGCATGCCTCAAGTCAATAACTTAACATGTTTGTTCACCATAGAACCTGCTGGGAAACAGAATGAAGGAGCTGGTAAGGAAGAGGCAAAGTTTTATAGAGAAAACTAATGAACATATAAACACAACTGACAAAATTTTAATCAAGTTGACTAAACAATATGAGAAATGTTGTAAATTACCAAAACCAGGAGGGGGTGTCTTCCTCAGTGGAGCCAGGATGAGAGGAGGCAAATGAGACTTTTGGTGTGTGGAGACTCAGGCCACATTGCTAAGCAGTTCCCCGGGGGCGAGCAGGACCTTAGACTTTGCCCCCTCACCGCCTCATCTGGAATCAGGAGTGGAGCAGAGCGCCACCTACAGGTCTGTTCCAGCAAAGTAGATAAAGTGGACAAATTCCCAGAAAGACAACTATGAAAATCCTAAGACCTAGGGAATCAGAATGGATTTCCAAGTAAAGAAAGTGAAGCGGTGAATATGGATCCTATCATAAAGAACGATCTAGGGCTGCACTTCAAGTTTCAGCAAATGTTTCCAGAAGAAATAATACAAACCCTTCGCAGACTGATAAAATAGACACACACACTTCCTGACTAGAGGTCAAACACACCAAAGGGAAGGCTGCAGCACCCCTTACAAGTACAGTCACAGAACCCCTAACAAAACTTCACACACCAAACCAGCAACATATAGTGAGGACCATATACCCCAGCCAAGTGGGGCTTATCCCAGCAGTGAAAACATAGTTGGAATGTTTTAAAAAAAATCAACCACCAGGTTCTGTGATGTTGTTTTAGGGTTTCTATTACTATGATAACCACTCTTATAAATGAAACATTTAATTGGGGTGACTTGCTTACAGTTTCAGAGGTTTAGTCCATTATCGTCATGACTGAGAGCATGGCTGCGTGGCCATGTGCAGGCAGATGTGATGCCTGGAGCTGAGAGTGTTACATCTTACAGACAAGAGGAAGTCGGCTACCTCACTTGGGTATTCCAAGCCTAGGAAACCTCAAAGCTCACCCCCACAGCGACGCACTTCCTCCAACAAGGCCATGCCCACTCCAACAAAGCCACCCCTCCTAATAGTGCCACTCCCTGTGAGATTATGGTGGCCAATTACATTCACTATAGGTATGTACCTGTAATCTCAAATACTTGAAAGGCTGAGACAGGAGAATTTCAAGTTTGAGAACAGAGTGGGCAGCTTAGTGTGTCCTCAATCCCAAATGTATATCCATTCATAAATTAGTAAAATATCCTATTCAAAATCTTTATTCTCACACACCATCTCAAATAAGAACAAAACCCAACTGAGTTGGCCTCAAGCTTGGACTCCTCTGCCTCAGTCTCCCTAGTGCTAAAATTACCATCATCTCCTACCACCGCTGGTTATTTATAATTTCTAACCGTGAATCTGTGTGTTGTTTTTATTCAGCGTTTTCCATGGATCTGCTTCCGTTGCTTTCCTATGTCTGTCGATGTGGGGCTCTGTGAATGGACGCTATTAGGCTCCATCTTTCACATGTCCATTCTTGAACGAGTTTTAATGCTGTAGCTTTGTTGTGCCTATGAATAAACGGTAGGACAGAGCTGGGGCAATAGCTCAATCTATAAAGTGTTTGTGCCGCAAGCGTGAGGACCTGAGTTCAATCCCCAGAACCCACAGTTAAAAAGCCAGGTGTGATGACGTTGTAAACCCAGGGATGCAGGAACAAGTAGGAGGTCCAGGATCACCAGTCAGCTTAACCTACTCAAGTGAACCCCAGATGTCAATGAGACACTAGCTTTAAATAAAGAACAGAAAGTGCACTGCCCCCGAGAAAGGACAGCAGAGATCTCTTTACTCCTGGTTGTGAAAATAGTCTTAGCTATCCACGGACTTCTAGCCCATATAAAATATAAAAGTAAAGTCAATAGACAAAAGAGCTACCAGGATTTTTAACTCAGTATACTGGGCTCAGGTGTTACTTTGGGTGGAACCAGCACCTTTCAAATGTTAAATTAACCTCATCCGTCCAAATAGCATGCCCATACTTACTCAGCCCTCCTTGTGTGCCCTTTAAAAGAGATGAAAGCATGCACTCCTTAAAGGTCAAACGAGGTTTTTATTGCCATAATCGTAATCTCAGGGTGCATTTTCCTTGATCTTTTTTTTTTCTATTGTGTATAAAAAGCTCGCAGGACAATGACCTGTTCTTTCTTTCTTTCTTTCTTTCTTTCTTCCTTCCTTCCTTCCTTCCTTCCTTCCTTCCTTCTTTTCTTTCTTCTTCTTCTTTTTGCTTTAATCCGACCCTTTCCTCAGTTTAGAAGTTCTGTTAACTCACTGATTCTTTGGGGTTTTCTGTGTAAGCATTTCTGTCCTCTGCCCGCTGCAGTGAGGGAGCAGGAACTTGGGCGGGACCCCTGGAGGTTTCTTTCACCTGTTACCTGGGCCGGGCCAATAGCAGCGCGGGCCTGACCGTAAACACCAATCCCGCTGCTGCCCCCCCCTCCGCCACCACTCCCCACTCCCCGAGCCCGAGCCTAGGGGAAAGGGAGCCGTGGCACTTGGGAAAACTTGACAAGATGGCCCAGCGCTGACTGGCTGGGCGCGCAAGGTCCCCTGCTGCAGCAGTGCGGAGGCCCATGGCGGTGGCTGAGCTCTACGCACAGGTAGGGGCGCGGGGACGCACCTGTGCACCTGCCCGGACGCGTGGAGGGGCAGAGGCCGGGAGCAGCTGCGAGCTTAGCCGGGCGCCTTGCGGGTGGGCACATCCAACGGAGGGCCGCTGTCCCCACGTCGGGTGACTGTACCACCTGGACCCTTCCTCCTGCCACTGATGGAATCTGGGTCCCGCACTGGTCTGGAGCTTCGATCCAGCACGACAGGCTTCTGTAACCTTCCAGGCCTCCGGAACCTGGAGGATTTCGGCAAGATTGGCCTTGCTTTCTAGAATGCTGGGTGCGCTTCCCTGGGCAGCGAAGTTCTTCGGGGGATTCCCCTTGGAATTGCCTGGTCTGAGCACATGGGTGCTGTCGGGCTCTCTCTATGCCCTCTAAGGTGCTTAGCTCAGAGAGCACCTCCGACAGGCCTGCCCCTGAGCACTGGGAGCACTCTGGGAAACTTCCAGGGCTTAAGAGCTTCCCTCTGGGCCAGGAAAGCATATGTAAAAATTAAACAGCCACGAAAGTGACCCTGCGACACTGTCGTAGGGGACATTTAGGACAAGACAGATAGGACTAGTATGGATTCTGTTGGGACATTTTCCCACACACATGAGCTTAATTTAGCGGAGCGTGGGGGTGGGGCGGGGGTTATGGTTTGCTTTGGGGTTTGGGTTTTGTTGTTGAGACTGTGACTTTCTGGGTCTCTCCAGCTAGCCTGGAAATCACTACGTAGATCAGGTTGGCTTCAAACTCACCGAGTTTTGCCTGCCTCTGCCTCTGGAGTGCTGAGATTAAAGGTGTGGCCTCCACGCTCCACCCTGTTTTTGAGACAGGTGCTTGCCTTGTATCCCTGGCTGGAATGGTACCCTCTATACAGCTCAGGCTGGCTTCACACGTGTGACCGGAGCGCTGGTATTACAGACGTGTACCCCACCACACCCATCTTTATACATTAAGTTTAAAAGGCGCTTTCTGGTTATAGTTTCCATGGAGGGGGGGATTTTCTTCTACTTTGTTTAATAAATTACAAGCATACATCAAGCAAAAAGGATATCCCTCTGATGCATTCAAACCAGTGCCTTATAGTTTATGTTTCTTTCCACCCGTGCCCCAAGCTGGGGATGAACCCAGGGCCTTGTGCTTGCTGGGCGAGCGCTTCACCAAAGAGTTAAATCCCTCGCCTAGAATATTTTACCAGATACAATGTGAGCTACCAGGTAATCAGCAATGTTTCTAAGTCTTCATGTTACTAACTATAAAAGAAAATTCTTCAGCAAACCCCCACCTTATTGGATATTTTTGCAGACAGATAGCTAGCTGATCATTGACCTTTTTTGAGGAACAATTTTTCTTGAAGCAAAAATACACAGATGCACGTACCCCTATTCCCAAGTGCCTGTAATCCCAGCACTCAGTGGTCTGAGGCAGGAGGATTGCCTAGGGTTTTAGATTAGCCTGGACTACATAGTGAGTTCCAGGCAGCTAGAGCTAAATACCAAGGTTGTTTTTTTTTTCCCCAAAAAAATAAGTGAAGACATTGTGGGGTAGAGGAAGGAAGGATGGTAGAGTGTGGCGGGGTAGGGATTTCTCTGCAGGCAGAAGCACTGTGCTTGGAGGAACAGAGAAAAACGGTTTTGTTTTATTCCAGAGTCGTTGTTTTGCTGCCAAGGTATTTTCTGGTTCTCTGATGTGAGAAACGTCAAGCAGGCATTTGTTGAGGCCGTGGGAGTACAGGGGGAAGCCAAACTGAGGCAGAAGGGCCGCCCACCGAAGGTGGGGACTTAGGGGGCTAGAAGAGATGCCTCATCAGGGGCCCAGCCTTTCAGGGATCTGGATGGATCTGCAGTCCTGGACATGAAGGGTGGAGACAGACAAGGAGGAACTGCCCAGGGAATATTTAGACAAGGGACACACCAAGGATGACATGGACACTAGCATCTGTGTGACCAAGAACAGGGTGTGTGTGGGTGACATTAGAGCCATTAGAAGAAGGAAGTGTTTCTGAGAGAAGTCAGGAAGCACTTTTTTTTTTTTTTTTTTGTAACCAGCAAAGGTGTTGAAGCAGTGAGAGGACTCCAGGGAGTGAGTGTGGGGTGCACAGCCTGGATGTCTCTAGGGAATAGGCTTTAGTCAGTGGCTGGGGTGTCTTCTCCTGGGTGTGGCCACTGAAACCAAGACAGGAGCACCCCACAGCAAGAGGGCCAAGGCCAGGACAGAGGACTGCCTGTGTTCCAAGAGAGAAGCAGCCCGTGGCTGCCAATGGAAGAACCATCACAGAGAAGGCAGGAGGGCTGGGCGGTACCAAGAAGAGAGGTACCCAGAGGGAGAGGGGTTCCTGAGAGACACCATGGTGCAGGAGGTGTAAAATGACCCGCCTCCCACGGCAGCATGCCTGAGAAATGTTCTAAGCAGTATTACTGAATCCCCTTGAGAAAAACTGGTCTGACGAATCCCTACTTATAACCTTCATGAAGCGTTTGTCACCTTAGATCCCAACCCTACCACAAGGACCTACCTCTGCATCCTCTACCAGCACACACACACACACACACACACACACACACACCCGCCACGCTCTCCTAGCTGGCTTATGCCCTGCTAGGCAATGTTGTCTGTCCTTCCTAGCTTGGCCTACATGTTCGCCACTGGCTCAGCACACCCCTGATTCCATCTGGGCAGACTCTAAGAAGCCCGCAGCCAGCCCTCCATCCAGCACCCTGACCACTGTCAATATGGCCAACTAGCTTGTAAAGATCGGGGTGAGGTGAGCACATTCTAAATACAGACTCTGTGCACACATTCAGGAGTGGGCGTTTCTGTTTACAGCAACAGCCGTGGGCAGAAGGGTTATTTTTATCTTGCATGATAAAGTAGAATGTTTCTAAGTACCAGACATCGTCCTTAGAACCTTCTCTCAATCTGAAATAATCTAAAGAAAAGAACTATCTATGTGTTAAACCTTCAGATCCCATTCTGCGCGGCACTCAGATCAAGGAAGTTTCCTTAGTTACACAGACCTGACAGAGTCAGAGTCCTAATGCCTCTCTATGCTCTGACCTGGGCCCCACCCTTACCATCTTCAAGGAGCCTGAGTTTTTCCCATACAGAGGACTCCTGGGAAGTCCATGTTTTCTAGCGACCTGCCCACACATGCTAATTTGTCATATTGTTCTCTATAATAACTATATGTAACTAACCCCAATATCCATCAAGACAGAGAAAAGCTAGTCACAAAATCCCGCCCACATGATGAAGGACAGAGAGGCACAAGGATGCTGCCTTGGAATTCACAGAAGCATGGGAAAGGCTTCGGAAGAACAAGAGCCCAAAACCTATACATGCTGCAGCAACAAACACGATAATTTGTAAGCAAATGACTAAAGACTGGAAGGTTAGTTCTGCTGCCTCCAGAGACATCAGGGGAATGGCCCTGAGGAAGGTCCTCAGATGTCACTCCCATAGGACCATGGTGTTGTCTTCCAGTGGACCCGTAGGAAGAAAGGGATTCTCACTTGGCTGAGGGGAAGGGCCCTGAGATGAGCGCAGTGCACAGAAGTGAGAACAGCAGCCATTGTGCACACCGCAGCAAGGAGTGGGCATGGCTGTGGTCCAGGATCGGAAGGTGGGGAGGTGCGTTGGGAAAGGAGAGCATCACAAAGGCATCACCACTGCTGAGAGAGGCGGTAGGTCCGAGAGCCTTCTCCAACCAGTCCCTCCCCTGCTGACCTTCAGTGTGTCCATCCTCACGTGCTGTTGACTTCTATCAGCTGCTCAGCCGGGAGCCTGTGGGCTCTGAGATCCGACCTCCCATGCTGCTAGGTTTTGAGCAGAGCTGGCTTGTGCTTTCCCCAAAAAGGTACAATAGTTTAGTTGTGTGCTTGTCTTAATTGTGTGTGAAGAACTCACAGAAGAGATTGCGAACACTAGGGTGCTGGGCTGTAGACACGTGAGGAGCTCATGGGTCGACTGAAACCCAAGGAGCAAGGTCAGGAGAAGTACCTGAAACTCACAGTCCAGGTCCCTATCTCACACAAGGTCAATGCTCACGCTAGTGACATTCCCATTTGGCCTTTCTAACATCCTTCCTCTTCTCCTTCAGTTAGATTCACCCACCATTGTCCGATCTGTGAGTAGTTCAAAACGTTAAAAATGAGAAAGGGTCAACAAGCCAAGTGCCGACTTTCACTCTTTTCTGGACCTGCGAGGCATTAGGATTTTTCTTGAACAGTCATTTATGAAGCAGGCCACATGCTGTAGGGTCCCAAGCACAAAGGCAAGGTGATACAAAGGTGACACTCGGATGCTGGCTAAGGAGGTGGGAGCTTTTGAAAGGATTCAGTCAAACCTGTTGGTAGGGACCAAGGAGGGGGCCACAACTAGGGACTCTGGGTGTTTGTCTGCTCATAGGTGTGCATGGCTGGGGTTAGGGGTGGGAGGAATAGCAGGACAGGCAGAGAGTCAGGGAAGATCTGAATGTTCTAGAGAGTGCTGGTGGTTCATTGTGACTGCAGACATTGTAGACCTGGTAGAGGAATGGGCTAGCAGGGTGACTCCCAGGCAGTTGGTCAAAATCTTGAGGACGACTTTCAATTTTTCTCTTGCTGAGGTTACTGTGGATGCTGATGCTGACGAGGGTGTCTGTGTGTGCACAGCTGAAGGTGGATGCTGATGCTGACGAGGGTGTCTGTGTGTGCACAGCTGATGGTGGATGCTGATGCTGACGAGGGTGTCTGTGTGTGCACAGCTGATGGT
>JAQHUG010000010.1:14785951-14806492 GCA_028555095.1 Dicrostonyx torquatus
GTGTGGGATGGGGGGGAAGGGTCAGGATGCTAGCATGGGAGTGAAAGTACTTGTGAGTAGAAGCTAACATGAGCTTTAACATGCTGATAGCTGCCATAGATCAATGGAGCCATGCGTCCCTTCTGCCAGAAGCAAGGGACATGTTTCACAAATTTCTGAGGAATGCTGGCTTTCATCTAAAACCAGAAATCCTTCTATAGTCCAGACTGAGCTCATTTCTAGATAAATGCACTGCCTGAGACCTTACCACACACGCGTGCGCGCACACGCGCGCGCACACACACACACACACACACACTCACAAGGCCTGGAGTGTCGCTCAGTGCTAGAGTACATGCTGGCCTCTGGAGTGACGGGCCTGTCTCTGCACAGGTGGAGTACCAGTGTGAAGGCTTCCTGGAGAAGAACAGAGACACTGTCTATGACATGCTGGTTGAAATCCTCAGAGCAAGCAAGGTCAGCAGGGCCCCAGAGGTGTCGCTGAGTCAGAAGGGGTGGGATTGGAGAGAGAGGGACTTCTGGGTCACAGTCGCTTGCAGCTGGTTTTTACTTCATTCTTTTTCATGGCTGAATAAAATTCCATAGACACATACCACATTTTACGTGTTTTAGAGCTGGAGGTAAAGCTCATTTTTGTCAGGGTCCAGGACCAGCCCGGACCTAAATTATTTCTCGTACCAGAGTGGAGGTGTGGGAATAATTGAGGCACAATTCACATGGCAATATCAGGAGGGAGTCTCAGGGTTCATTTAAATCCTGAAGATCACCCGCATTTATTATCCAAACAGCTTTTATATCAAAAGGTAAACTGACAGGGAAGTTCATTAGCATTCTGTCTGTTTCCTAGGTAGCAGGGAGAATGACTTAAGTCACATCCACAACTATGCCTGCTCTGTCACTAGACTGAAAAACACCTCTTCCCTAGGTGACCCCCTAAATTACAATAGAAGGAGCAAAACGGTATTAGCATATCCTGACCACTTGCTTTGGATGGCATCAGGTTGTCTCACTATCAAAGGCTAGGTGACCACCTTCTGTGTGGAAGATACAAATTGTGCCTTGCCAGGTCGCTCAGAATTTTGACTGCCATACCATGTAGGAATATGACTATAATCCAGTCTCCACACATTTTGTATCTGAAAGCATTGTAAATTGTATACATGTGGTCAGACATGCCGATGACAGAAGGAAAAGAGCCAACACAGCTGCTTGGGAAAGCACACCTCACATTTGACTCCTTCATTTACACAAAGGGATGGGTAAGGCCCCATTCTCGCTTCTGGGCGGGCACAGGGCAGTAAAAATGCTGGATGAACAAGTCTTTCCAGGGGCTTCCATATTCTAGAGGAAGCCAAATCCCTTAGCACAAAACCAAGCAGTGTGAGGTACCCACAGCATTCAAAGAAAACCAAAACAAGAAGCTGTCAGTCAGTAAAATGTCTGCATCACAAGCATGAGGACTTAGGTTTGATCCTCAGCACCCACACCAGAAAAGCCGCTTCCAGCACTCAGGAGGCAGACAAGCAGATCGCTGGAGCTAGCTGACCAGCCAGAATAGCCAAGTTGGTAAGTTCCCGGTTCAGAGTGAGATCTTGTCCCAAAATATAAGCTGAAGGATGACTGAAGAACGCACCCAACATCACACACACACACACCAAAAGAAAGAAAACCAAACTAAGTGTGGGGAGGGCAGAAGGAAGTGTGGCCTGGGGCAGTAGGTCCTCAGATCCACTGCTCTGTGTGATGAACACTACCTCCATATGAATGACTGCGGCCATTTCTTCCCACTCAAACATTTCCTTATAAAACCTTGAGTAGAAGGTGTTTCATAGATAGACCTTTGATTTATAATAATGTGATCTATATTTATTTTCCTCTTCTAGAAGATCCAATGCCCTGTTTAAAATGCTCGAGGCTTTTGACAGTTTTCTAAATGAGCCCAGGCAATTACACTGGTGATCATAAACAAATGCCAGCTGGGGACAGCCACACTCATCAGTGTCTCACAGAAGGGCATTCAATGTTGGCGCGGACCGCATCTTGTGACAGAATTAGTGGACTTAATTTGCTGGTTATTTACTCAGTCCCATGCTTACCCCAGGTCTTGTCTAGAAGAAGCCTTGTAGATGCGCAGTGGCTCTGTCTCCTGAGCTGACAGGTGGGGATGCACAGCAGACTATGAATGCCTCAAAAGAGGAGCAGAGAGGAGAGAACAGAGGCAGGACAAAGGTCAGCCTGGGCTATACATTAATAACAAGGTCTAGGTCAGCCTGGGCTACATAGGTAGACCCTGCCTCAAAACAGAAAAGGGTCTGAGAAGCTAACTCAGTAAGTGCTTGCCATGCAATAATGGGAACCTGAGTCTGAGCCCCGGAACCCATGTACAAACAGCCGGGGACAGTGGTACACACATGTATGTAGCCCCAGCAGGTGGGGAGATGGAAATGGACTTTCTGGTCTTCCCGTATCCAGATTTAGGTAGGCTCCAAGCCTAAGGTTGTCCTTTGGCTTCCATATGCATGTCAATTCTTGCATACATGCACCTTCACACACATAAACACACACAATATACATAAACACATCTACATGTAAACATGGATGTAGGCGTGTGGGTTCAGCATTGTAAGCAGGGTGTGGCTGGAAGACACTGTCACAGCCTTGATTCTGGGCTTGGGTCTGCAGGAAGGGGTGAATGGGCTGATAAAAGAGTCTAGCCGAGCCAAGGAGCTCAGCAGGAAGAGTAGATGTCTCTTCTGTCAGCTGGAGCAGTGCGTGCATGCAGACTCTTGCACAGCTGTCCCCTCTCTCCCAGTCCCAGGAAGGAAGCCATGGGTGTCACCAGCAAGGAGGCTCTGCCTAGTCAATGGAGCTCTGGCTGTAGAGGTGGCTGGGGCTGTTACTCTTGACCCTCTCATTTAGATGGCCGTTAGGATTGTGAATTTGGTCAGTGCCGGTGAGGACTGTTAGTCAACACTTGGGGACATTAAATCCCTCTCTGTTCCTTACAGTTTCATCTCTGCGCCACCTTTTTCCAAGAAATCCCTGTTCCGTCTTCTCCCTTTGGGGCAATGATCACAGTTAAATCTGCAAAGCAGGTCGTCAAGCCAAACAGCAAGCACTTCCGGACCACAGTAGGGAGCAAGGTACACGGGAGGGAGCGAGGTGGGAGCTGGTTGCCAGTAGGCCCAGACTCTGGGGAGTCAGACACCTGTGGGACCCACAGTCCAGGCCTTCCAATCCATCTGTTAAACTCCCAACTCCAATTCAGCGCATCCCAGCGCCCCTCCTGACCTGTGTATAGTCATAAGGTTCATTAGTTCTCTGCTGCAAGGGGACCTGGTCAGGGTGTACTGGGGGTAGGGTAGTGTACCCAGGTACTCACAGAAGCCAGAACAGGGTGTTAGGTCCTGTGGAGTTAGAGTTACAGGCATCTGTGAACCACCCAATGGGGCTGCTGGGAACAAAACTCGGGTCCTCCAATAGAGCCTCAAGTACTCTTAACTACTGAGCCATCTCTCCGTCCCTAAAATGACCTCTCACTGATCAGCTTCATTTGTCTTGATCTAAGTATTAAATCATCACAGAGCGACCTCTGACCTCTGGTCCTGCTTCCTAGTTCCGCAGCTCTCTGTACCTGCTCATGGAGACCCTCAATGCCACCACACCCCACTATGTCCGGTGCATCAAGCCAAACGATAGCAAGTTGCCCTTTGAGTAAGTATTCTTGTCAACCCAGCAAAAGCAGCTTCCTACCATGACCAGGGGCAACTTAAGGAAGGAAGGGTTCATTTGAGCTAAGGGCTCCCCAGGGAGACGCCCAACAGTGAAGGAGGCATGGCAGCAGGCAGCCAGAGCAAGAAGATGAGATCTCATATGCCGGGAGCAGAGAGAGCAACTGGAAATGGGCCAAGGCTATAAACTCTCTAAGTACTCCCCAACCCACGAGCTTCCTCCAGCAAAACTCCCACTCCTAAAGACTCCATGACCTTCCCAAACAGGCTACAGCTGGGGACCAAGTGTCCAAAGACCTGAGCCTATGGCAGGCTTTTCGCATTCAAATGACCATGATTTTGGAATTTGCTGGGATTCCTCATGAACTTTACACTGTTTCTGAGTTCTTTAATGATTCAAACAGCATTGCCTTGTATATGCTAGCAAGACTTCTCTGGTTAAACCACCTAAACGCCAGGGCTGAGCAAAGGGGCTGAGTTTGAAATCATTGTCTCGTCAGACACCGGGACCCACGCCCCTCTGCTTGTATAAGGGGGCATCTGTGCATGTGAAGGAGTGGGGTGAGGGTCAGAGGCACCCTGACATGTAGCATGAGACATCAGATGTGTTCTTAGGGGTCCTGGAGTAAAAGCCCCTAGCCAATGAGTGTAAATCAGGAAGGCCCTTTTGCCTGCTGGAGTTAAAAGAGGAGCCCTTAGAGTGGGCTGACTGTCAGTGGAGGTGTTAAGAGTATCAGTGGGTACCATCAGTGTTAGCCCTGTGTCCTAAGCCACTGTAGGGTGTTTTGTAAAGGGCCTGCCTCCATTCGATGCATGCATCTCTTTTTACCTGGTTGTCACCCAAGTGTTTTCCCCCACAGGGTGGCCTTTTCACCCTCACCTCTCTCAGTCAGAGCTTCCCACACCTACCTACACCCCCAGCTTCTAGACTGTTTCACATCAAGGCTGTTCCAGAACATTCTGTAGATACTTCTGTAGATCTGCAGTGTGCCTGGTACTCTGTGTGTGAGCTGAAGGTGAAGGGGCAACCGGGCTGGACCCTGCTGTCCAGGATCCTGAAGTCCAGGCCTCCCAGCCACACATGTTCTGGGATGTTCAGTGGCTGTAAGGCCTGAACACATTGTAAAATTGCTTCAAGGTTTGACTCCAAACGAATCGTCCAGCAGCTGCGAGCCTGTGGTGTTTTAGAAACAATTCGCATCAGCGCCCAGAGCTATCCTTCCAGGTAGGTTGTTGTGAGCACAGCAAAGCCATCAAACGGGACCACATCATTGGTAGAAAGTTTACTGGGGGAATCAAACTGGCGTGTGGTGTGTATGCGTGTGCATGTATGTGCGTGTGTGCGTGTTAGTGCGTGCGTGCGTGCGTGCGTGCGTGTGTGTGTGTGTGTGTGTGTGTGTGTGTAGAACAGGACAGTGGGAAAAAACCCTGTCAATTTTATGGGGGCAGGTAGAGGAGAGGTACAGGGGAGGTGGGGTGTGGTGGGTATAGCCTGGGGTTAGCATGGGTCTAGCCTGAAAATTAGGGTGGGGATTTTGACCTATCATAGACTTGTTTGGGTTAAACAGGACCTGGTGCCCTTTGCCAGAGTTGGTTGCCTGTAGAGAACAGATAAGAGAAGCAATGGCTTTTTCCTGACAAAGAGAAACCTGCTTCACAAGATTTCTGAGGAAGGCTGTTTAGGTTTTTGTTTACTCAATAGCAGCTCTTTGTTTACCCAATCAGAGTCCAGGCTGAGCTGGCCTAGGCTGTCATCTAAATGACACTCTAAGACACTATCAGCGGCCCTGCAGTTTGGGGGGTGCACTTCGGATCTAACAGTTACCCTCATTCAGGAGTTTGCTGAGAACAGAGGGGATAGTGGCAGTATTCTTCTTCATGCTTCGTGTTTTGTCAGGGGCATCGTCCCGGAGGAAGGCTGGGGAGAAATCCCCATCATTCACCGGGACAGAATGCCCGAGGAGACAAGGGAGACAGGGTTATTTTGGCTCATGGGTTCAAAGGTTTTGGTCCATGACCATTTGTCTTTGTTGTTTCTGGGCACAGCATCATAGCAAGGGGCACATGTGGACCACAGTGGCTCACCTCACTGTAGATATGAGGCAAAGAGAGGGACAAGAGGGGGTCAGGGGCAAAGCTGTGCCCATAGTGAGTTACTTCCTCCAAATTAGTCCCATGTCCTTTCTGGTTCCATGCCCTCCAATAGACTCCGTCCATGGGTTAATCCATTAATCAGGCCAGAACTCTCAGGATCCAATCTCTTTCGAGAGCCTTACCTACAAACCATGCATTAAGGACCTAGTCTTCCACACCCGAGCCTTTGGGAAAAATGTAATGTTTGAACTATGGCAAAGATGCTGTGGGTATCTCAGAAGCACCCAGGACCCCATCTGAAGTACTGGTGATGGTCCCAGTTGCCTTGTCAGGACAGGAGCTGAGGAGGGCCAGAGGGCCAGAGGGTTGGTTGAATCCGTTCATATAGAAGGTATAAGTGCTGGGAGCTTTTGGCATTGACACAAGGGAGGGTCACCAGAGCAGGCTCTACCACCTTCCCCATGGTGGTGGTGGTTGGAGGCAACACAGTCCACTGCATGAAGAGCCTCCTCCATGGTACGCCTGCCCAGTTCTCTCTGTTTTTGCAGGTGGACATACCTCGAGTTCTACAGTCGCTACGGCATCCTTATGACCCAGCAGGAGCTGTCCCTCAGCGATAAGAAGGAGGTGTGCAAGATAGCTTTGCACAGGTTCATCCAGGTGGGTCTTGCCTGCTGGGATCTGAGGCTCGTTCCAACAGTGTGCCTCTCAAATGTATCCCTTCACATGCAGACATCAGCGGCCATGCTCCCCATGGCAAGATCCCTTAACAGTGGACATTTCCTTTAGGGATCCAAACACTGGATTCCACTGCCATCTCCCTCTGCCTCATCTCTCATGACCCAATATCATCCTCCATGGACCTGGGTCACAGGACATGATCGGATGAGGTAGTGACCAAGCAGAGTGTTCATATCAGCATGAACTGAGGTTATTGCTGAGATGATGAGTTAGGGTGGAAAAGAGATGGCAAGCCACGACAGCCAGGGAATGGGATAGGGACATAAGATGGCAAATCATGACAGCCAGGAAATGGGGTAGGGATATAAAGATGGCAAATCATGACAGCCAGGAAATGAGGTAGAGACATAAAGATGGAAAGCCACAACAGCCAGGAAATGGGGTAGGGACATAAGATGGCAAATCACGACAGCCAGGAAATGGGGTAGGGACATAAGATGGCAAGTCACGACAGCCAGGAAATGGGACAGGGACATAAGATGGCAAATCATGACAGCCAGGAAATGGGACAGGGACATAAGATGGCAAGTCATGATAGCCAGGAAATAGGGTAGGGACATAAGATGGCAAGTCATGACAGCCAGGAAATGGGACAGGGACATAAGATGGCAAGTCATGATAGCCAGGAAATAGGGTAGGGACATAAGATGGCAAGTCATGACAGCCAGGAAATGGGACAGGGACATAAGATGGCAAGCCATGACAGCCAGGAAATGGGGTAGGCCGTGAACCAAAAGCCAAGACAGAAAACAATACGCACCTTGAAGTAGAAGTTTCTAGATTGATTCTGGCTTTTCTTCCTTTGCCAAAGCCATACCAATGATTTGAAAATCATTTGACTCTCTCAGTGTCAAAATATCTTTCTTCTCTTCCAGGATTCTAACCAGTACCAGTTTGGTAGAACCAAAATTTTTTTCAGAGCGGGACAAGTGGCTTATTTAGAGAAACTCCGCTTGGATAAACTGAGGCAGAGTTGTATTGTGATTCAAAAGCATGTACGGGGCTGGCTGCAGAGGAGGAAGTTCCTCCGAGAGAGACAAGCCGCCCTGACAATCCAGCAGTATTTCCGGGGTCAGCAAACAGTGAGGTAAGTGGATAAGGAAGGTGGCACTAGGGTCATACCAATTACTTCCAGGTTAACAGTGGGACATGCTGGATCCATACAGAGCAACTAGATCATAGGGCGATTGCTGCTGATGTACCCAGGAGGAGGGGCAGCTGAGGACAGGAACCTTTCTCATGCTCCTTGGACAGAGGTATGGGTGGAGGGTCCCCACCAGTGACCATGAGCCTGTGTGCTATCTCTTCCCAGGCAGGATGACTGTTCTTTTCCATATGATCTACTACAGGGATTATCTCATAGTTGTTTTACTTACATTTCTTGGCCATCACAAATCCTCCTCCATGGGCTTATTCGTTCTGAAGGGAAGAGCATGTGTTCACCTCCAGACCTTTAGGCTGATGTTAACAAACTTTCCTGCACAGAGCCAGTTAACAACTATTTGAGACTTTAACAGTTCATGACCTCTGATGCAACTTCTGCTGTCATAGCCTGAAAGCGGACACATGAGTCTATTTTCCGTTGCTGTAAGAAAGGGCCCGAGGCTTGACACTTTATAAAGAAAAGGGTTGTTCAGCTTATAGTTTTGGAGTATGAATTGTTTTGGCTTCTGATAATGGCCTCCATTGCTGTGACACAGTGTGACAGAGAAAGTTGGCAGAAAGAGCCATGTAGGAAAGGGGCCAAGTTCATGGAGTTCTCTCTATATAAACCCGCTCTATTAAGTGTGGCTGTATGTCCCTGTAATCCCAGCACTCAGGACACTGAGTCAGGAGAATGCTGTGGGTTTGAGGCCAGACTCGGCTGCATTATGAGTATGAGACCAGTCAAGATTTTATAGCAACACTCTGTCTCTCTATAAATAAGGACTGGAGAGATGGTATTTCCTGCAGAGTATAACAATTAAGTTATCCATACGGTATATCCAAGCACCATAAGGGAACAGCTGGGCATGGCCACACATGCCTATATGAAGACAGGATTGCTCAGGCTTGCTGGCCACCAACCTGGCTTCAGGTTCAACCAGAGACCGAATTCTTGGGAATATGGCAGAGAGTGAAAGAGACCTTGTCTCTAGGGAATACGCAGAGAGTGAGAGCAGGACTGAGACGTTCTCCTCTGTCTTCCATGTACTCATGGGCACACACCTGTGCATCTGTACCACACTCACACGACATACACAAAAACAAAATAAATTCTAAAATAAAAGGGATAAAAACCTACTCCCCTTGGCTCTGACTCATAGTGCGCCATTCAGAGGCCACATCTGCAGTGACCTACCTTCTGCCAGGCCACCCCTTACATCACAACTAGGGCCAGGTGTCCACGCTATGGACTCTGGGGGACTCAAATGGCAGCTACGACTACAGCAGCTGCTGTCGGCAGTGTGTGTAGAGCAGCCACAGGTGTGTTCCACCGAACCTTGATGGTCTCAGCAGAGTTGACCCTTTGCTCTCATAGTCAGCCAACTCCAGATCGGCAACTCCCAACCCATCTCTTCATGAATGGGTGCATGAGCAAATGGGGTTCCAGGACAGTGTCATCCTTATAGTCTGGATGTGCACGTGTATATGTGTGTGCCTGTGGATTAACTGGCTTGAGAAGATCCCACGTGGCTCCTCCATGACCGAGTGACCCACACCGAGGTCAGGGTAGGCACAGACAGGCCTGAAGTTGCATCAGGATAAACAACTTAATGATAGAGACATACCTGAGACTCCCCTCACTGAAAGGTGCTGCCCACCCTCATGGTTCACGGTGAAGGGTAAAGCTCTGGCCACCCACTCACACTGCCATCTCTTCACCCAAGGAAGGCCATCACTGCCACCGCTTTGAAGGAGGCCTGGGCAGCCATCATCCTCCAGAAGCATTGCCGAGGGTACCTGGTCCGCAACCTGTACCAGCTGATCCGCGTGGCCACCATCACCATCCAGGCCTACACCCGTGGCTTCCTGGCCAGGAGGCAGTACCGGAAGGTATGGAGTAGACTCGGGCTGTTGTTCCTCACTGTGCCTTCCTCAGTGCAGGGGTTCCTGTGAGAGAGGCACCCGCGCTGCCCTGAGGGTTTGCGTGAGGGGTTGCTTCGAAAGTCTGGGATGAAGGGCTCAGTGGGTCGGTGATGGGAGACTCCTGCCCTGCACTGTGGATGTCCTGGGCTGACTCTCTGGAGGGTGATGGACCTGGAGAGAGAAACAGAAGGTCTGGCTGACATCTCACAAGGTTCCTTCTCCAGTTGCTGCAGGAGCACAAGGCTGTGATCCTTCAGAAGTACGCACGGGCATGGCTGGCCCGGCGTAGATTCCAGAACATCCGCAGGTTTGTGCTCAACATTCAACTGACTTACAGGGTCCAGCGTTTGCAGAAGAAACTGGAGGATCAGGTAGGCACATGTGTGTGTGTGTGTGTGTGTGCATGTTCATGTGTGTAAATGTACATGTATGTGCATGTATGATCACTCTCTGCCTTATTCTTTTTGAAGCAAGGGCTGTCAGTTAAACTCAGAGCTTGCCCATATAGCTAGTGGTGCGTACTAGCCAGTTTTCTTTGGGAATCCCCTGTTTCTACCTTCCAAGACTAGAGTTACAAGCAGACCCCCATGATCACCTGACTTTTGTTTTTATGGAGTCTGGGAACCCAAACCATAGCACTTTAACTTTGGAGGCAAGCATTTTAATCTTGGAGCCGCCGTCCATCTATTCTGACCTGTTGAGTGTGCCATCTGTGTTGCCCACCCCATGGTCTCCAGAGACCCAAATTCCCTCTTTAGAAGTCCTTTTTTATCAAATAGTCCTACCTCAGGTCCATGGATGAAAGCACAGCATATGATTTTTTTAGGTAAACACAATTTAGCCTCTAGTATTAAAATGATTGCAGAGTCCCGAAGCAGACGGACTGCCCATGACAAGCGTCCCCAGCTCAGAAAGACTCCACCTCATTCAGTTCTGTGAGACAAGGCTAATAAATGTCACTTGTGGTAAATGTGACTGTGGCAAATGCCACGGTGCTGCGTGAGGCATGAATGCAGCGGCTGCTTCGCTCTGAACAAACCTCTGACCCTGAGTCTTTCTTCAGAGCAGAGAGAACCATGGACTGGTGGAGAAACTGACCAGCCTGGCCGCTCTGCGGGCTGGTGACCTGGAAAAGATTCAGAAGCTGGAAGCAGAGCTGGAAAGAGCAGCCACCCACCGACACAACTATGAAGAGAAGGGCAGGAGATACAGGGACACAGTGGAGGAGGTCAGAAGGGTACCACGTGGGGAGTCCACACTCCTGTGTCTGCAGAGGAGGCAAATGCTGCTCATGCCACAGTAAAGCAGGACTTCACAGCCCTGACAGAGGGAGCCCAGGGGCCTGGACCCTGGGGGGAATCGTGTGCTTTGGAAGGCACAGGAGAAGGGACCAGCTGCTCTCCCTGTCCTCCTTTACAAGTGGGCACGAGGCCCAAGGGACACTGCTGACTGCTTCCTTCTTCCCTTCCTTGCTTGTCCACCAGCATAGGCCCTGGAGGCACCTGTCTCTGACCTGTGCTGCAGAACCTGGGAAAGAGTTTATCTCTGTGGTCGAGTGAGAAATCCCAACATCCTAGATTCACATCTTGACTTTGCTGCTGGCTAATGTGCAGCTTGGCCAAAGTCCCTGACCCTGAACTTTAGCTTCCTTGTATTTCAAATAGAAATGACAAAGGGGGGGGCTAGAAAAAGATGTAAGGGTAAAGTTTTCCAGGGAAATAATCTAGTCAGTGCCCACCGTGGGCCCCACACAGGCATGAGCAGGTGAATCTAGCATATTGTAACTGAGTCTCTTTCATTACCGCCCATTCTCCTGTGCCTTCCAAAGGCTTGAAGCTCCCACATTGGTAGCCATGAGCACCCAGGGGCTTCCCTTTGCCCTGCCGGTGACCTAGTACTCAGGGTGCTAACAGTGCTGCTGCTGCCCTTTCTGGCTCTGCCCATCATGGCCATCACCATCACAGGGTCTACACTTCCAGCCCCGCAGGCCTCTCTCATCAAGAGAAGCTGAAGTAACAGATTCTGCCCTGCTCCCCTCCCTTCTACAGCACAGCAGTGTGAAAACGGGAAGTCAGTGTGTGTTGTGACCTAAGCAGCTATTACCACAGTTAACTAGTAAGCTGCCCAGGGTACCCAGAGCTCAGGAGAGGCCTGAGACAGTCCTTGCACTTGGGCTCTTCTCCCAGATGTCAGCCATCAGTCATGGCTGGGGTGGTGGGTGGGACCGGTGTCTGATCGGAAGTCCCGTTGGGCCCCTGATTCTGTCGCTGGTGCGGGTTACTCTGGACCTAAGCCAAGCAAGCGCATGTGATTGAAGAGCACAGGGCTCATCACACGGGCCGGTGGCAAAGACTTCACCAAGGTATCCTCATGTCCTTCCTTTCACTAGAGGTTGTCGAAGCTGCAGAAGCTCAATGCAGAGCTGGAGTTGCAGAAAGAGCAAGCAGAGCTGACGCTGCAAGAAAAGACCGAGGAGCTGAAAGGTAGCCAGCCTTGGGCGTCACTCAGCAGTGTGGGTGTAACCGGGCCTCCGCTCTGTACTCAGCCCATCACACATCAAGGGGATAAGTGTACTTAAAAGGTGCTCGTCTCACCCGTCTGCGCCTCAGAGTCAGCAGCCCTAAGGTTTGCCTAAGGACAAGAATGTGAGTGTGTGGTGTATTGTATGTGTATATGTACTGTGCTGTTTGTGTGTGTGAATCTGAGTGTGTATGAGCATTTGTGAGAGTGTATATATATATATATATATATGAGTATATGAGAATTTGTGTATGCTTGTGAGCGTGTAAGCGTATCAATGGGTGAGAGTATAATAGTGTGCAATTATATGTGTGAGTGCAATAGCATGTGTGCACATTTGTGAGAGAGTGCAACGAGAATTTTGTTGAAGTTAGCTCGTGTCAGGAAATAACCAGACTAGCTAAAAGATCAAACAATTATATTTTTATTTATTATAAGGGGAAAACTCATGAAACAGGAACGAGAAGTCCAAGCTCAGCTGTGCTGCCAGGGAACCACACAGAGAGAAGGCACCTGGGCTGTGCTGGTTTGCTCCGGGTCCCAGAAAGCCACACCCTAACTTGGTCCCACCTCTTAAAGATAATTGGTTGGCAAAGATTCCCCATCAGAGTTTATGGGTGTGCATGAGTGTATGTATAAGTGTGTGGAGCATGTATGCATTTAGAGTGTACAGTTCTGTATGAGTGTGAGGAAGTGTGAGAATATGAACATGTGTAAGTGTATGAGTGTGTAATAGTGTATGAATGTAAGTGTGGGGCACAAGTGTGGTAAGAGTATGAGTGTACAAATAAGAATATGTAGTTTGGGGGTGTTATAAGTATCCATGAATGTGTGAGTGGATGTGTGTGTAAGAGTCTGCATATGAAAGAGTATTCATGAGTGTGTATATGGAGATGTGTGGATGAGTGTGTTTTTAAGAGTGTCTATGAACATATGAATGTGTGTAAGTGTGTAAGAGCCTTGTGAGTGGCCTAAGGGACCTTGCACACATTCTGCCCAGCATGCGGACTAAAGGGCACTAGGCTAAGGGCATGAGGCAGCTGGAGTTCCAGCAAGAAGGCACTCCCTGACTGTGGCCGGGCCTTGGAGCCCACTGAGTCAGTGAGGAGCAGAGAGGTCAAAAAGTAAGCTGGAGCCTGAGCAGGGAGGGGCTCACCCCCTGCACGCTTTTTATTACACTGCTTCAGGGTTTTCTAACTTCTTGCTGTGAAGGTTGCCACAGGAATATTGAAGTTCTAAGAAGTGTAGCAGGAAAATTGCCTGTTTGGTACCAGCGGCACATTTGGATAGATACTTTTAATAGAACTGTTGTTTCGCAGCCCCCTTGCCTACGTATCTAGTTATGAAGGGTGCGCGTGTCTCCTTGACTCCCAGCTGAATGAACCTTCCACAGTGATTGGGAAGTGAGAGATAATTCAGACTTTGTCTTGGTGGATTTGTTTCAAAGAGTGTTCTCTGTCCACAGAAAAAATGGACAAGCTCACCAGGCAGCTGTTTGATGACGTGCAAAAAGAGGAGCAGCAAAGACTGTAAGAGACCCTAGCCTCAAAGCACCACCCCTTCACTCAGCTAGCCTCCCTTTCCCTCTTTCTCCTTTTTCTCCCTCCCTTCTCTCCTATTCCTTCTTTCTTTCCTTCCTCCTTCCCTCTCTCCCTCCCTCTCTTCTCTCCCCTGCCTTCCTTCCTCCCTTCCTCCCTCCCTTCCTTCCTTCCTTCCTACCATAGTCTCATGTATCACATTAGCTGGCCTCGAACCTCCTCCATTAGCCAACGATGTCTTTGAACCTCCAACCCTCCTGCCTCTCCCTCCCCAGTGCTGGAATTACAGCTGTGCACCACCACTGCTGGTTTCTGCATTGCTGGGAATGGAACCTAGGGCCATGTAAGTCCTCCACCAGCAGCTACATCCCCATCTGCTCTCTATTTTCTGTTTTGCTTCTTGGCATGTAGCTAGCATAATCCAGATCCAGGTAGGCAGGGTGTGATTTTTTTTTTGAACAAGTGGGGATTTTAGTCTCGAGGACCCACTTGTATAGTGTACAGCCTCAAATGATGCCCATGGTTTAGGGCTGTTCATACTCTTTCTGCTGGTGGACCCTCACTGGTCCCCATGACCTTGGGTTGGACCAGCCCTCTTCCTATCTCAATTATAAACCATCTGCTAACTCCCAGAGATTCCAGTCTGGGCTTCCTTTCTCTGATGGAGTCAGTGGTTTCTAGACCTAAGTGAGAGGGCATGATGGAATGATGGGGAGATATAGAATATTCTTGTAGTATTCCTTGGGAGACAAAATCTCAGGGCAGCCTGTGATGAGGTTCCACTTTGCCGTGCAGTTGGCAGAAAACCGTGGCCTTGGTAAGGAGGTGGGTAAGGGGACTCCCCAGGCTGAGCGCCCTACTGTCTGCCTGGGTGAGGCTGTGCTGGCCCGTCAAGTGAGCAACACTCTTAGCCCTCCTTGCAGCTCCATTAGGTCCCTGGTCATCCACCTGTGCATGCTTGGCCCTGTCACAGTCCTCAGAGGCACAAACCATGACAGACCCAGCAGGTTCAGGCTGCAGGTCTAAAGTTTGTTGTACCTCAGGCTCCAGGGTTTTCTTTTTTGTTTGTTTTCTGGTCTCTTGAGAATACTGTAGTGGACTGGGGTTGTTTTTTTTAGGGGGGTTACAAAGTTTAAAGATTTATTAATATCTACAAAGAAAATAAAACATAAATCTTTTTGGGGCCAGGCTTTGTGGAGTCACAAAGACTTCCTCAGAGTCTTTCCCTTGGTGTTAACACAGCAAATCGGTCAAGAGCATGGGTTGACATCCTAGCAGTGGGAGGTTCCGGGTGGGAGGCTCTGGGTGTGAGGCTCCAGGTGCAAGGCTCCAGGTGTGAGGTTTCACAGCATCCTAGCAGCCTGAGGGCTCCAGGAAGTTAAAAGAGTTCTTGGGGCTGCCTTAGTTCTGACTGAACCCTGTGGACTAAACAAAGTTAGTCTAGGTCACACGATTCCTTTCTGTTGTTTTCTTAGTTGTTGTCACCTGTTGACCCTTTTACAAGGAATTGGGTTTCCACACACTTTGGGGAACATGGCTTTGCTGAATTATATTCTAAAATTCTTGAAATGGGCTGGACAGATGGATTAATAGTTACGAGTGCTTGCTGAACAACCAGAGTTTGAAGCCCAGCACTCATATAGGCTGGGTGTCCCAAGACACCTACTCTGAGAGCCGTGATGCCCTCTTCTGGCCTCCATGTGCAAAGGTGCAAACATCAGGGTGCACACATATGCATACAATCCCAGACATGCAGACACGGGCTTATACACACACACACACACACACACACACACACACACACACAAATAAGTAAAATAAATTGTTTTCAAGTTTCTCAGAAACTGAGACCCCTGAATACAGAGATGGCTTGTATTATGGCCTCTGCTTTTGTTCCTTACCTGAGAAGATTGTGGACAGAATGGTTTTGCTTTCAAAATTTTCCATTGACACAGACTTCACTAAGAAAGTACCCCTCCTCCCACAGTCCCAAATCTTAAATAATTTCACAGGTGGAAACCTTTCGTCAGCACACTGGCGGTGCAGTTTGGGATTTTAGCATTTCTTGTTCAGTTTTGGGAATTTGGGATGCTCAGCCGTATTCATTGAGGACTAAATAAGACCCCTGGAGGGTCCTGGGAACTTGAAAGGACTAGAACTTGGCAGAATATACCAGGTCTTTGCTGATGGATGGGCACACCCAGGGGATAGCATAGGACTTTGTATGACTGTGACTTTGAGATCACAGTGCCCCAACACGCAGTGTGACTTGAAGTCCAGCCTCTCTGTCCTGTGCTTCCTGTGGTCTTGAGAGAGTTTCTCACACTAGGAGGTCTAAAGCATTGGTTTCAGACTATGAGAACAGGATGCACGCTAAAAAACAGGACCATGGGCTACTGCAAAGGCGGCATAGGTCACGAAAGCCTGTCTCCTCCTTTGGCATGGAGGTGTCTCCTCTCTATATTTTCAGAATATTGTATATTTTGTTCAAAGACTATAAAAACAAATCTAAGTTTATCTTCTTTTGCTGTCTAGACTTCTTGAAAAAAGTTTTGAGCTGAAAACGCAAGCCTATGAGAAACAGATAGCATCTCTGGAAGACGAAATTAAAGCCCTCAAGGACGAGAGGACGCAGCTCCATCATCAGCTGGAGGAGGGACAGGTCACCTCTGACAGCCTGAAAGGGGAGGTGGCTCGTCTGACCGAGCAAGCAAAGGTAGGGTGTGCTGGCTTTTAGGTCTTATGGTGATGCCCTTGATCTGCACATAGAGAGCAGAAAGGTCTCAGATTTGGGGTTCAATTTGGGAACAACTCAGGTGGGCTGTCCTTTTTGGTAAGATATTTATTAATACCATTATTGGCATGGTAGGGATTTTGAGCAGAGCTCAGATGAAGCATTGTGTATATGAGGAGGCCTTCCTATGGATTCAGGCAAAATGAGGAGGTTCCTTGCTATGTGCTTGACGAGTAACCAGTACTATGTGCTTGTAGTCAGGTTATTCTGGATTCCTGGGTGGCAGGGGCAGCACCTAAGTAAGGTGTGCCCATCATACAGGAGGTGCCCCCTCTAGCCTCTGCTTGCTTAGGCTGCTTGGGAACATCCCTTGAGGAAGTGAGAATCAGAGTCACAGAGGGCTGCTTGCCTTCTCAGAGAAGCTGAGAGGGTGAAATAGAAAAGGGCAGATGCAGGTTGAGTGTGGCCCTAGCAACTGCTAGCCCAGCCAGAGTATCTCTGTGTTCCCAAGACATCAAGCAACACGCATAGCCATACAGACTGACGGCACACAGCACCCCAGTGCTCTGTTACCCTGTAACATGAGGGTCCTGCTCATTGGGGTTACTGTCCTACCCAGTACCCCACAGCCAGCAAGCCCCAAAGAAAATCACACAGAGAGTCTACATTAGGTTATTAACTGATTGACCCATTATCTCAGGCTTCTTACTAGCTCCCATAAGTTATATTAACCCATTGTTCCCATCCATGCCAGGCACATGGCTGGTACCTTTTCTCAGCTGGGACAGGGACACATGCTGCTTCCTTGGAGATCTGCACAGGAATCAGGGAAGCTTCCTGCTTCCCAGACATTCTCCTCGCCCAGCCTCTACTTCCTGTCTTGTTAACCCGCCTATACTTCCTACCTGGCCAATCAGCATTTATTTAAAACATGATTGACAGAATACAGACACATCTCCCGCACCATTACCCCAAGTCCAAGTCCCAGACACTGCGCTGTCTGAAACTGTATTTCATGTTTCTGTCAGCTTCTAACACTGTCAGGTTGTAATTATACAGTTATTTGTCCAAGTCCCAGACACTGCGCTGTCTGAAACTGTATTTCATGTTTCTGTCAGCTTCTAACACTGTCAGGTTGTAATTATACAGTTATTTAAACAGATTGACTAAAAGAATACTTCCAATTTAATATACATTCAGGAGGACCCTTATCACTTATCATGTTATCAACTTATGAATATGTACTGAAGTGAAATTGTTATAATCTTCCACTTTATCAGAAAATTCACGAGTAATGGTCCATGCCTGGAGAGGCTGCCCAGTCAGTGGAGCTCAGGTGCAGTGCTGCGCTCTGTAATCCCGGCACTGGGGAGATGGAGGCAGGAGAGCCAGGAGGAAGCTCACGCTCTCCTCAGCTGCACAGGGAGCTAGAGGCCAGATTAGACGATGAGGCCCTGTCTCCAGAAATCCATTCCAGAGCAGTGAATACAGTTGATGATGAAGTATTGTACATCTTAAAATTGTTAAGAGAATAAATTTTAACATTCTCAACTGCAAAAGTGGCAGAGTTTTGAGAGAGTTATGTGTTTGTTATCTTGACTTGATTTTCCACATTGCATTCATAAATCATAACCTTACTTTGTCACCCACAAATAGATATGATTATACTTTGTCAATCTATAATAAAGGTTTAAAAATGAAATTTACAAGTTGGCAGAAAAAAATCACATAGAAGAATATTTTCATTGCTTAAGCAAACATTAAAATACTATAGCTGAGTTGGAGAGATGGCTCAGAGGGTAAGCGTACTGGCTGCTCCCTGAGTTCAGTTCCCAGCAGCCACCTAGTGGCTCACAACCATCTATAATGAGATCTGGTGCCCTCTTCTGGTGTGCAGGCAGAACACTGTATATATAACAAATAAATCTTTAAAAAGTTTTGAAAACAATGAATAAAATACCGGTGTTATCTATATTTTATAAAATATATAAATATTCATAGAAATTTAATAAAAAGTTCTTGAGAAAAATAAAATTTAAGTTGTGAGCTGTGCATGGACAATGAGTCCTTACTAGAATCATAATCATATGCATCCCTACAGACTTGAGGATTTGTTTATTTTGAAACGAGTTCTCGATATGTCACCCAGGCTGTCCCTGAACTTAGGATGCTGCTGCCTCAGCCTCCCAGGTGCTAATGGTAGCATCCATCTGATCCTTCAGTGCATGCATTGTTTTCGAATGCAGACCTCTGGAAGATGCAGAGTGCAGGAGGAAGAGCATCCTTGCTTTCCAGGGAGTAGACCTAGAGCCATGCCCAGCTGCAGCCTGTTCTCAAATGCAAAGCATTTCATTGTGAAGTCAGAAAGTTGTCACACTTCCACTAAACACGTAAAACACATGTTCTGTGTGGCTGTGTGTGCTCTGTAAGAGTTTCCCCTGTCAGAATTGTCAGTCTGCATTGCCTCTGGGTTTCCCAGGAAAACTGTCTGCCTTTTCTATAAGTTTTCTGTGCTAACCATTGGTCTACTGGCTCCCTCGTCAACTGGCCTCCTGATGTTTCAATGTGGGAGACTGGATCACATGATCATATTCCTTTGACTTGTCCATTCCAGGAAGTCAATTCTGTGTCTGCTGCATGTCATACAAACTGGCTAATCTTTTTTTTAATGATTTATTAATTTTTATTTTATGTGCATCGGTGTTCTTGCCTGAGGGGCATTGGATCCCCTGGAACTGGAGTTACAGACCGTTGTGAGCTGCCATGTGGGTGATGAGAATTAAACTCGGGTCCTTTGGAAGAGTGGCCAGTGCTCTTAACCTCTGAGCCATCTCTCCAGGTTAATCTTAAATTGGAGGAATTGTGAGCCTGCACTTGGAGTGAGATGCCAGTAGATGTCACTCCCTTCTGATGCCTCTTAAGGTCTGGCTTACAAAGATCTTTGCCATCACTGACAAGCTGTGTCTGAAGATTGCAAGTGAATGTGAACATTACCTGAAATATCAAAGAACCACGAAGGGAGCCAAGGCTTCAGACTGGACAGTCATGGCTTCCCATACACTTGGCACCTGATCTGGAACGTGTCACTAAGCCTCAATTCAGTGTAGCGTCATTTTCTATCCGATGAAGGCTCAGCTTTTACTCACCTCAAGGACAGTTAGGACCATTAGGTGTCTGGGCTGAGCATTAGATGTTTGATCCCCTTTGTCTGTGGAAGTCAGGAGCTGGGATCCTATCAGTACTCGGAGGACCAGAGTATTCTAGGAGGGCTTTTCACCTCTGCTATCCCTGAGAATGTTTCTATCTGCTTAGCTATAAAAAAAATTTCATAATAAATAAATAAATACAAAACAAAACCAAACTAACAGTAACAACACACAAATCCATGGTCTTCCTTGAGCTGAACTTATGGTGTGAACCACAGTGGGTGCGACCTTTGACCAGCAGAAATGCTTGTAGGAAACTATCCCAGAGGCCCTCTCAGGGTGCTTAGCCTCCACAGTAGCTCCCCCTCTCAGCCTAGCTGATGTTTCAATGGACGGCGTCACCTTTGCCTCCCCCCCCCCCCACCTCTTCAGGCTTACCGGTCAGGTTTTAGTACCTGTTCCACCTTAGCTTGCCCTTCACCCACCTCATGGCAAACTTGTAAATGTTTTTTTCTTTTGCAACGGGGAAGCTAATTTCTGCCCCCAAGTCGGTGTGGAAAACAAAGCATTTTGAGCAGTTGAGCTGCTTCTGGGCAAGCTGTGAGGCTGTGAGGAGAGCAGGATACGGTTCCAGCTAGGAAACCGCATGGCGGCCGCTGAGCTCCCGTGTGCTCTGTGACAAGTCTGTGCCCTTGTCCGATGGAAAGTGTAACAGCTGTTTTCTCTGCCCTTGGTTTGTTCATGGCTCTGATTTAGACCATCTCTGAGTTTGAGAAGGAGATAGAGCTGCTGCAGGCACAGAAGATAGATGTGGAAAAACACGTGCAGTCACAGAAACGGGAGATGAGAGGTACCAGGGTCATGGGCTGGTTAGTGGGTAGGTAAGAAGTACTGGGGCATGGGCTGGTTAGTGGGTAGGTAAGAAGTACTGGGGCATGGGCTGGTTAGTGGGTAGGTAAGAAGTACTG
>JAQHUG010000010.1:14811759-14823508 GCA_028555095.1 Dicrostonyx torquatus
TGGGGGCTCAGGGCAAGTGAGTGTTCTGGTGGGAACTGGGGGCTCAGGGCAAGTGAGTGTTCTGGTGGGAACTGGGGGCTCAGGGCAAGTGAGTGCTCTGGTGGGAACTGGGGATGCAGGGCAAGTGAGTGCTCTGGTGGGAACTGGCAGGAGCACTTCCATCTGTGCAGTCATCAACACTAGGGTGGTCACAGGACGCCCAGAGCATCTTGTCCCTTCCTCAGGACAGTGGAAATCAAAGGAAATGAGGGGCCCATAGATAAGATCCAAGAACTGCAGGAGGCCAGTGAGTTCCTGGAGAAGCAACCAGAAGCTGAAGGGGAAGCCAAGCATATTCTCCAACAGGAGGCCTCCCTGCTGTCTTTGGAAAACAGGGTAAGGAGTACGGACTTGGCTCTGTGTGGCGGTGTTGCTGAGCAGGGAATAAGGATAACAGCTGTTGACCGAAAGGCCTTCCGTGACAGCACTCTGGGTCCTTATCTAAAGACCAGTGGTTGTGTGGTGATAAAACTCAGCGGTAGAGCGGTGGAGCGGTGGAGTGGAGTGCTTGTCGCCTGCAGCACTGCACAGTCCGGATGTGGTAGTGAGCGCCTGTAATCGCAGGAGCATCAGGAGCTAAAGGTCTTCCTTAAAGGGAGTTTGAGAACAGCCTGCCATATAGACCCAGTCATAACAGAAAGGGAAAAAATAACAGGTAGTCACTTTCAGAAGAACTGGAAGGCTCTCTGCCCTTTGTGAGAGATGTTTCTGGGCACCTGGGACCCTCCTAGTGTTTAAGCCAAACTCAGCCTGGACAAAGCCACCTCTTCACCCAGAAGGAAAGGGAAAGCCCTGCCCAAACCTCAGAAGTCTCTCTGGCGCCCTCTTCTGACATTCAAAGAGCCCATTTCCCCAGCTCTAATGATCAAAGTCTGTATTGGACATGAATTTATTGGTGGGTCCTCCAACATCAATCATTAATCAAGAAAATTCTCTACAGGCATGTTTGGTGGGGGCATTGTCTGAATTGAGATTCGCTCTTCTCAATGACTCAATCCTATGTTACATTAGCAAAAAACTAAACTGACTAGGACAGTGTGTGTGTGTGTGTGTGTGTGTGTGTGTGTGTGCGTGTGCGCGCGCGCACACGTGCGCGCTCGTGTGCCTGTATGAACATAGCACGCAGGACCCACCATGTGGTATTTGGGATTGAGCTCAGAGCATCAGGTGTGAGCTGGCTCAGACGTAGTGTTCACTAGGGGAGTCTTGAAAATATCTGGAACTGGATAATAAGGAAAGCAGCCACTTGTGCAAATCATGTGTGTGAGTGAATTTTATGGAATGTGAACTACAGAGCCATAAAGGCATTAACAAAAGTCAAAGTCAAAGGAGATGTTTCTGAGAAAATTCCTTGTTTCTCTGGGTTTCTGAAGGATCTTGAGGAAGAGTTGGACATGAAGGACAGAGTCATTAAAAAGCTACAGGATCAAGTCAAGACTTTGACCAAGACAATTGAAAAAGGTAGGAGGGGTATGTCCTTATTCTTTGCAGCTTCCAGGGAAGGCACTGTGTTCTGAAGTGTGTGATCATGACCATGTTCAAAGTACACAGAGCCTAAGGGAATGATGCTCAACTGCTCAGGTTTAGGGCCTAGGGCTAGGCTAAAGAGCCTTTAGGGTATAAAGAAGCTCATTGTACCAGACAGCAAGAATACTCCTGTTGTTTCAAGGAAGCCCCTAAAACAAATACATTATCCCCTTCCTCTGTTAGCCCCTCATTTTCAAGATGAAATTGTGAGTGAGTATCCAATTAATCATTTTTTAATTAATCAATTAATCATTTTGAAGGCTGCCTCCCACACACAGAGACTGGGTCAGTAAGTATCGCAATTTCTATTAGTGGAGAGAAACAGAGAAGACAGACGTGACATCCTGACCTCAGCTGAATGGCGTGTGTAGCCTGTCCCCAAGAGACCCGAGGGAAGGACCACTACCTTTCTTCCCTTTGCTTTGGAGCCCATGTCCATGCCAGTCTTCCACTCTTGCTGTGTTCTTCATTCTTTCCTTCTTCACGGTCCTCTTTGTCCCTCTTTCCTTGCACAGACTGTACCTACAGCCACCTCTTTCTTTTTTATGTGCTTATTCTTTTGAAGGCCTCCTTAATTCTTAAATTACTACATTTTATCTTAAATTTGCAATATCTTAAGTCTCTTTCCTCTTCAGTAATAGATGTTTGTTTTGTTTTTCTTTTCAAAACAGTGCTTTTCTGTGTAGTCCTGACAGTCCTGGAACTCTCTATGTAGACCAGGTTGGCTCCAAACTCAGAGGTCCACCTGCCACTGCCTCCCAAGTGCTGGGACTAAAGGTGTGCACCACCACCGCCCAGCCAGTAAGAGATGTTATGTGCCAATCTGCCTCATGGAAACAAGGGACAGGTCTAGATGTCCTGTCCTTTATATCTCTACTATTAGAATTGGTGGATGGATGGATGGATGGATGGATGGATGATGGATGGATGATGGGTGAATGGGTAGATAACAGATGGGTAATCAGTGGAAGAATGAATGGTAGGTGAATGGGTAGATGACAGGTGGATGATGGGTGGATGAATGGATGATAAGCGAATGGGTAGATGGCAGGTGGATGATGGGTGGGAGAATGGATGACAGGTGAATGGGTAGATAGCAGGTGGATGATGGGTGGATGAATGGATGATAAGTGAATGGGTAGATGACAGGTGGATGATGGGTGGAAGAATGGATAACAGGTGAATAGGTAGATGACAGGTGGATGATGGGTGGAAGAATGGATGGTAGGTGAATGGGTAGATGACAGGTGGATGATGAGTGGATTAATATATCAATAGAGGATGGATCATGGATAGATGAACAAAAAGGAGTAGATGAATAAAATAATGAGCTACATTCTCTATATAATTCTACCAAACCCCATATCTAATCTTCACTTCTTTGCTTGAGTCCTAGATCCATTTTGTCTCTTTCATTACTTTCAACTCAACACATTTAGGTCAGGACTCCTTTATGCCTATATCAGTTACTCATTATTACGTAACACCTTACCCCGAACTTAACAACCTAACATTCTCTAAGTATGTGGTGACTTATCACAGGAGCTGCAGGAGATTGGCAATCCCACCCCTGTGGTCAAGATGTGTGTCTCAGCATTTTGTTCCTTGAGTTTTGTACCTTCCCTGTAGATATCATCAGGGCAGTGTCTTGGGTTCTCTCCCTCCCCACCATACTGGTGACGAATGAGGCACTAATTGGGATTCATTCAAGAACATCTTGGCCTTTTCTATAGTAATTTCTGTAGGGAGAAGTCTGAAGCATCTAACAGCCCCAACATAGCTGCAAGATGCAGTGGCTCATCACCAGGGTAGACTCGGACAATATCCTCACTATGAAACCGGAGAGTGTGGCTTTCGTGTATGCAGCTGACAGTTTGCCTTTGTCTGCAGCCAATGAAGTGCACCTGCCCTCAGGACCCAAGGAGTACCTTGGAATGCTGGAATACAAGAAAGAAGATGAGGCCAAGATCATTCAAAACCTCATTCTTGGTAGTCAAACTCATATCTCTGAGTTATGCTTTCTTTTTGAAAACTTGAATATCAGTCAGTTCCAAAGTCCTGGATGAGGGCTGTTCTTTATCTCTCTCTTCCTTCATGGTTTCTCTCCTAGCTTGAAGCTTCCCAGTTTCAGTGCTGACCAAGTGGTCCTTGGTTGAGGGAAGAGGCTATGCACTATAGACTACAGCACCGTATTGCTAGCTTCCACCTACTCTAGAAGCTGGTGTCAAGCTCCAGGGTTCACTGTCAATGTCCTCTGGGAAACCAAAACAGCCCTCAGCTGAGAACCTTTGCCCCAACCTCCTCCCAAGTATAATCATAGGGTCAGAATGGAAGATACAACTCCTGGGCCTGGGCCTGGTGGGGCAAACCTGTAATCCCAGCACTTAGGGGCAGAAAGGCAGAAATACTGTGAGTCCCAGAACTACATAGGAGACCCCATCATACAAAGCCAATGGCTGGGAATGTAGTTCAGTGGTGGGACACTCACGTAGCATGTCCAAGGACTGAGTTACAGGGAATTGTCGGATGCCCAATGTGGGTACTGAGAGTTAAACTCTGGTCTTCTGGAAAAGAAGTGTATACTCTTGGCTGCAACGCCATCTCTCCATCCTCCCAAGACCTTTAAAGAAAAAGATGCTGCCTTGATTCCTCTGCTTTGCAATGACCACACAGACATACACACACACACACACACACACACACACACANAAAAGATGCTGCCTTGATTCCTCTGCTTTGCAATTGATTCCTCTGCTTTGCAATGACCACACAGACACACACACACACACACACACACACACACACACAGAGAGAGAGAGAGAGAGAGAGAGAGAGAGAGAGAGAGAGAGAGAGAGGGCATCAGGCTGTTGATTGCTTTCCAATCACTGCTAACAAAATGCCTGCTGGAAACAACTGGAAGAAAGATTTACCTTGGCATGGCGGGGCTGCTGAGCTCCTGGTGGTTAAAAGAGTGTGGGGTGAAACTTGCTCATGGCACAGCAGTGGGAAACAGACAATGGCAGGGATCAGGGGCCTTCTTTGACCGCCCACCCTTAATAACCTAATTTTACAGACTAGGTAACAGCCTCCGCAGATAGCACCATGAGTTGGGAAACAAATGTTCAAAGCGTAAACGTATAAGATTCAAGCCCTAACACAGCCCTACCTGTGTTAACGCAAAGGGACGTCTTCTCTGTGGTTGCCTTAACTCAGCCACCGGAAGCTCCTGTTTTCCTGTCATATGCTTCCCTGCAAGTTTTCTCTCTTCATCCCTGCTCTGCCTCTCTGACATCTCTCTCTTTAGAAGACTAGTCATGTATTTAATGTGTATGAGTGTCTACTTGCATGTATGTATGTATGTAAGTGTGCCATGAGCATTCTTGGTGTTCATGGATAGCAGAAAAGGACATCATGTCCTGTGGACAGGAGCTATTAGATGGTTGTGAGCCACCACGTGAATGCTGGGAACTGAACCGGATCCTCTGCAAGAGCATCCAGTGCTCTTAACCTCTGAGCATCTCTCCAGCCCCTCTCTGACATCTCTTTTTTTGTTTTTGTTTTTCGAGACAGAGTTTCTCTGCATAGCTTTGGAGCTTGCCCTGGCATTCACTCTTGTAGACCAGGCTGGCCTTGAACTCACAGAGATCTGCCTGCCTCTGCCTTCTGAGTGCTGGGATTAAAGGCATGTGCCACCCTCTCTGACATCTCTTACCCTGAGACTAGCTTGATAGCTTGTCTCCTCTGCAGTACTGCTGGTCACTAGTGTCTGTTGGAGACAGCTTCCTGTGACTTGAGATGGCTCCCATCCTTACCAAAGCGATTGGGGTGAGGTGCCTGGGCCTTGGGGTCCTTCCTTACACTGGAGTTCCAATATCTAGAGCCTCCTCACCAGTGAAAATGACCAATTCTTTCTCCCATCTGGCCTCTTAACAGAGAGAGCCCTTTACCAATGAGGCATGGGGTGAGCTGGTGGCCCCCCATGCACTTCCACTAAGTAAAAGTTTGAGTTTCTCAGATTAAGAGAAGAGACACTGTGCTCTCAGGCTCTACCCAAGCGCAGAAAGGCCAGGAACCCCACGCCATCCCCTCCTATCATGGGAGGAGAGCTCACCAGCAGCTGGGAGCCACCCCTCTCACCAGCAGTGGAGAAGATAGCGCAGCAGCAGCAGCAACTGAGAGCAGGTTTCTTTCTGCTACAGACCTGAAGCCCCGAGGTGTGGTAGTCAACATGATTCCTGGGCTGCCGGCTCACATCCTGTTCATGTGTGTGCGGTATGCAGACTCCCTAAATGATGCCGACATGCTCAAGTCCCTCATGAACAGTGCCATTAACGGCATCAAGCACGTGGTTAAGGTAGGAACAGCCTTTGGTGCTGGATCTCCGCATAGTGTCTGATTAGGAAAGGGCTCTGGGAAGTGACCCAGTCTTTGTCTACCCTTGGCCTCTGACCTTTCCCCAAAGTAACAAAGCTACTAAGGAAAGACAAATGGCAGAGGTTCTGCCAGTAAGCCTCAAAGACCCATGGAGAAGCTACAACCTGGTAGCCACCAGCCTCACCCCTCCATCCCCTCATGTGTGAGGGATCTGTGCTCCCAGCTACACCCCTCCATCCCCTCATGAGTGAGGGATCTGTGCTCCCAGCCTCGCCCCTCTATCCCCTCATGAGTGAGGGATCTGTGCTCCCAGCCTCGCCCTTCCATCCCCTCATGAGTGAGGGATCTGTGCTCCCAGCCACACCCCTCCATTCCCTCACTAGTGAGGGATCTGTGCTCCCAGCCTCGCTCCTCCATCCCCTCATGAGTGAGGGATCTGTGATCCACTAGTGTAGCAGTAAAGAAATGGGAAACTGAAAGATTATTAGTCTCTTCCAGTGACGCCTTCCTAAAACATTATTATTGGCACTGGAGAGATGGCTCAGGGGTTAAGAGCATTGAGTGCTCTTGCAGAGGACCTGAGTTTGATTCCCAGACCCCATATAGTAGCTACAACCCTCCATAACTCCAGTTCTGGGGATCCAGTGCCCTCTTCTTTTTCTTTTTCTTTTTCTTTTTCTTTCTTTCTTTCTTTCTTTCTTTCATTTATTTATTTATTTACTTATTTATTTATTCTGTATAAAATAGTCTGTCTATATGTATGTCTGCAGGCCAGAAGAGGGCACCAGACCTCATTACAGGTGGTTGTGAGCCACCATGTGGTTGCTGGGAATTGAACTCAGGACCTTTGGAAGAGCAGGCAATGCTCTTAACCACCGAGCCATCTCTCCAGCCCCAGTGCCCTCTTTTGACCTCCATGAACACTGTGCACACATGGTGCATAGACACACATGCCATTAGAACACCCATATACATAAAATAAAATTCTAAATGAAAGCCTGTTATTGCTGGTTTTCCTGATCTAGAAAAGAAGGACCAGGTGTTCATTAGGTCAGTGACTTCATAAGGTTAAAATACTGTAGCTGAAGTCCCTCCCGCCCTGCCCCTCCCCCACTCCGGTGCAGTGTGTTGAAGAAGATGGAGTGCTTCCCGTGCTCCTAACCTTACTGCCATGACTCATCCAGGTTGAAGGGTGGCTCTGCTCAGCCTGCTGAACGTACCTCCCTAGCTGTGCTCATCAGAATGACTGGCAGCTAGACAACCCACGGTTGTCCACCCTGTGGGTAGGGACCCACATGCGTGTGGCACACAGATCAGAAGTTACAAGCTAAGTTTGTTTTTAATGTTTGTTTTTGCTTTTGTTTTTTTGAGACAGGGCTCCACTGTGTAGCGCCCAGACTGACCTCATTCTTGGAGATCTACAAGCCTCAGCCTCCCGAATGCTGGGATTAAAGGTGTGTGCCACCATGCCCTCCCCAACATTGTCTTCTCTTGTCTAAGGAACATTTGGAAGATTTGGAGATGCTGTCCTTCTGGCTGTCCAACACTTGTCACTTCCTCAACTGCCTGAAGCAATACAGTGGGGAAGAGGTAAGGATGCACGTGTATCCTGCTGGTGGCCTCCCGGGACCACCTCACAATCTGGCTCAAGGAGGCATTCATTAGTAACTCCCTACCCCACACAGCCTCTGTGCCAGCTACCTCACCAGCCTCCTCTTCACCCAGGAGGCTAGTTTGTGTATCACCTGTATATGCATGGGTGCTACTCCAGAAAGCTCAGACCCTGGGTTTAGTGTGAAGCATTGCTCGCCTCAGTTTTCCAGTCAATAGAAGATGTGGTGGTGGTGTTCCCTCCTGATGGGGACGTGCAGTAGATTTCAGTATGATGACCCAAAATAGAAGCTCTGGTTTCTTTTGCTAACTGTTCTCCTTAGAGGACTCTGATTATTCTCCCATAATCGATGACCTCTGCACCCCAACTCTGCTTCCAGGAAGCGATATCATGAAGGTGTTTTTTTTTTTTTTTTTTTTTTTTTTAGCCCCCACCCCCTCCATGAAGGTGTTTTTCAAGCCTCACTGGGGCATTTTTCGCTGAAAAATTGTTCATTGTTCGCTAGAACAAGAAAGGGGCATTTAGGCTGTGCTCTCCGCATGCAGAGGCCAGAGCAGGAGCAGGACACTGAGTGTCTCCCTCTGTAGCTCTCCGCTTCAGGGGCAGTGCTGCGATGACAGCTGGGACTGACTGAGATTATACAATAAAGTGCTACTTTTTGTCATGTAAAATAAACCTGAAGCAGACATTAATCCCCAAGCTGTGAAAGCTACCTACCCTAGGTGCTGACCATAGCATCCTTAGCAGGGGCGGTATTTCAGTTTCTGTCAGTGTCTACAGCGCTCTCATGTTTATGCTCAAATTGCTTTCAGGAGTTCATGAAGTATAACAGCCCACAGCAGAATAAGAACTGCCTGAACAATTTTGATCTTACAGAATACAGACAGATTCTGAGTGATGTGGCTATTCGGATTTATTATCAGTTCATCATCGTGATGGAGAACAACATCCAGCCCATAATAGGTAAGAAGAGAATGAACGGCTGAGAGATACTTACAGCAATATAGAAGCTCTTTGTTTGCTTTGAAACAGAGTCTCCCGTAACCCAGGCTGGCCTTGAACTTGATATGTAATGATAGTTAAGGCAGGTCCTGAATTCATAATTCTTCTGCCTGTGTCTCCTGAGTGCTGAGATTACAGATATGTGCCACCATGCCTGGTTTTGCTTAGTACTGAGAATCAAACCAAGACATCATGCATGTTAGACAAACATTCTACCAAGTGAGCTACAATCCCAGCTTAAGAGACTTTTTAAAGTAGAAACTCTGTGTGTGGTCTATGTGATTATGAATAACATAGCTTGGAAAACTAAGAAACATAATCGCTATAAGTGTCTACCTTTTAATTCTTAGCTTGTTTAAAGTGACTCCATGTATAGTAGCTCACAGCTGACCATTTTCTTTGGGTGAAGATGCCTTTTCCCAAGGGGAACCTTGTGGAGAACCTACACTATTTATTTGATGTGCTGCTTTGGGGTCTCATGTGTCTGGACCAAGTATTTCTGAAGTCCTCAGGTCCCACTCACATTTGTGTCTGCTTCACTCAGCTTTCTAAAACGGAAATACGTCAGGCTTTGGTGATTCCAGGCTCTGAGCTACTTACTGATCTCTTTCCCATGGGGACCACTGTTTCAAGCCTCCAGGAGGTGCCCATGCCCTGGCTTACTATGGTATCCCAATATACTCAGTTCTTTTGTTCTTTTTTTTTTTAATATTAGTACTTGTTTGTTTGTTTCTATGCCAAAAGCAACACAAGGGCGAGTTTATTTTGTCTCACAGTTTAAGAGAATACCGTCCACCAAGGCAAAGGGGGTCCTTGGCTGGACCATGAGACAACTGGCCATATTGCATCCACAGTGAGGAAATAGAGGGAGATAATAACAGGTCCTCGGGCGACTTTCTCCCTTTTATTTGGTCCAGGATCCCAGCGCATGAATGCCACTGACTACTCTTAGGGTGGGTTTTTCCACCACCATTTACCTAATTCTAGAAAATCCCTCACAGACAGGCCCAGAAGTTTGTCTCCTAAATCCTATTGAGCTGACAACCAAGCTTAACCACTGAGCTCCATCATAACCATAGCCAGTGACTATAACAAACAGACAATGAGGTTAAGGGATATGTTCTTTCACGTGATCCCTGTATAAAGAGCCTTCCACCCTTCCCGCAGTGCCAGGAATGCTGGAGTATGAGAGTTTGCAGGGCATTTCCGGTCTGAAGCCCACTGGTTTCCGGAAGCGCTCGTCCAGTATCGATGACACAGATGCCTACACCATGACATCTGTCCTGCAGCAGCTGAGCTACTTCTACACCACCATGTGTCAGAACGGCCTGGACCCCGAGCTCGTGAGGCAGGCAGTGAAGCAGCTATTCTACCTGATCGGGGCGGTGACCCTCAACAGCCTCCTCCTGAGGAAGGACATGTGCTCCTGCAGGAAAGGGATGCAGATCAGGTAAGAGTCCCACACCACACCTCCTGCCTCCTGGAGAGGCCAGCAGGAAGGAATGCTTCCAAAGGCCAGTTCACTGGTGCTGGACCCTCATTGCTGTCCCCTGGACACGTGCAAGGCCCCCCTGAGCTTTCTGAGTGTTGGTTGGCTTGTTGGTGGCTCCACACCAACCCTCTCATACTCTCCTACCAACCTGATGCTCTGGTCTGTGAGAATGGCATTTGTGTCGTAGACTCTGATTTCTCAAGATTATCTCTACAGTAGAGAACCTGGCACCATGTTGAGAGGCTCCAAACAGCTAAGTAGTAGCCCAAGATGCCAATCATTTAGTCACAAGCAGGTGGTACGAGGATGCTCAGGGATAAATGAGATGGAGGACAAACAGATGCACTGAGGAAGCAAGAGAGAAGAGTACTGAGGGACGAGGCTGAGAAAGAGCAACATTCCAAGCAGGAGATGGAAGAAAGCAAAGGAGTGGTCCATGTCCAGCTCTGCCTGGAATAAGCAGCAGCCGTCTATTTGGCAGAACCCGGTAGGACTGCCATAGAGGGGTGGGTCAGATCTGGACCAGGAGCATCCCAGATGCAGTGAAAGCATTTGGGGTTCATCTTGAAGACAACACACAGTTTTAAGGTCCATAGATCCTTTCTTAAGTTGAGGAGCGTGGAGCCTGTGATTAGGAAGCACATGGCACAGGATATGTATGTGTGTTGAGGCGATTGACACCTGTGTGGTTGTGAGGGACTGGGGAGGTGACCATAGGTGTGTGCTGTGATTTGAGGGAGGAGACAAAGTTTCCTATACCGAGAAATACCTGCCAATAATCCATCATGTCTTCTTAGCACTCATGAAAGTTGGGAGTTGGATTTCCCATAAACCACGTGGACAAAATCCCATGGCACCATATTGTAGTTTTTAGATGCAAAGGGTACTCAAAGGGACCGGCCTTTGCAGATATTTTGTTCTTTGTTGAGAAAGGGAAAAAGCTCTTACCATGTCCCGTGTAGGTAGCTGACTGTGAGCCTGAAGAAGCTTCTACTGAAAGACGAGGCAGAGGGGCTGGGGAAGTGGCTGAGCCGGTCGAGCGATGGCCTGGCATAGACAAAGCCCCAGGTTCATTTCCAGCACCTCATAAACCTTATGCACACCTGTGACTCTGCACTTGTTGGTTGCCTTTTGGTTGCTTTAGTTTAATTCCATTGCAGTCATAGATCAGACTTTGTTGGTTAAATGCCTAGGAACAGGAATTCAAATGATGATTCCCGGGTACTAAGGGAATGGCTTACAACACTAGAGATCTGGGTGAAATGGCCCTCTTGTCATTATGTAATGTCCTGGTTATCCCTTCCTGGTAATTTTCTTTGAAATCTTCTTTAAAATGATTAAGGCCACTCCAGATTTATTTTATTTGATTAGTATTTTCATAGAATATCTTTTTCTATCCATTTCTTCTAACATGCCTACATCATATTTGTGGTGAGTTTTTTGTAGTTAGCACACACAAATGTCTTGGTGTTTGTAAGACTTGGTTTTTAAATTATATCTATGGGGTGAGAGTATGTACCTGTGAGTGCAGTACCCACAGGAGCCAGAAGAGGGCATCAGGTTCTTTAGAGTAGTGGTTCATGACCCTTTGAGTCACATATCAGATATTTACATTATAATTCATAACCATAGAAAAATCACAGTTACACCAGGCGGTGGTGGCGCACGCCTTTAATCCCAACACTCGGGAGGCAGAGGCAGGC
>JAQHUG010000010.1:14833830-14862356 GCA_028555095.1 Dicrostonyx torquatus
TGCACCACCACTGCCCGGCCATACTGTGTTTTCTTTGCCTCTTCTTCCCTTGGTGGACATTTGAATTCTTAGCATTATTTACCTAAAAATAATGCTACTTCAAACACTCATATGTTTTCAATGCAGAGGACCTTTTCTTCTGCATTTTTTTGGTAGTGCTGGGGATTGAACTCTGGGTCTTGCATACACTAGGCAAGCACTCTGCCAATGGAGTTACACCCCCAGCCTATCCTTCCAATTTGTTTCTGATATTTACTTTTTATTTTGTGTGTGCATGTATGGACATGAGCATGCCACACATGTGGAGGACAGAACAACTTTTGGGAGTCAGTTCTCTCCTTCTACCGAGTGGGCTCTGAGACTCAAACTCAGGCTGTGAAGCTTGGCACCTCCACCTACATGCCAAGTCATTTCACCAGCCCTTGTATGCCCTGATTGCTTAAACTGCTTATATTTAGGAAGATCTTGCAAGAGAATGGGAAGTGTGAATGGGCCCAGGACCTGCTATTACAGGACGTAGATGTGGTTCTTTTCATGTCCTTCTGTTCCCAATTATTTATAATGAACATAAACAATGCCTCTGACTTGGATTTAGACTAAGTAATCCCACAACCACTCCCCGCTCCCACCTATTCCTGTCTGACTTTTGTCCCTGGAGATGCTCTCAGAGTTCAGTCCTTGAGAGTTACTTCCTCTTAGAACAAAATCTCTTCCTCTGGTCATCTTCCTGTGGCAGCTCTCTCCCTGACCTACTTCTGGGCAAGCAAATCCCGGGATGATGTTCTTAAGTGACTTTGCTCCCTAATGCTATTACCTGACGTCTCAGCTTGACCTTGAGGCTGGCAGGAGCCCCTGCAGGGCTGGGAAGTAGGAGACATTCTCCAAGCTCCAAGTTCTGTGTGTGTGTGTGTGTTCATGGGTACATGTGTATATGCATATATGTGTACATCCTTAGGCATCCTTCCTCAGAAGCCATTTATGTGTTTTTGAAATAGGATCTCTCTCTGGCCTTCGACTAGGCTGGCTGGACAGTGAGCCCAGAGATCTGTCTGTCTCTGCATCCCCAGCTCTGAGGTTACAAGTGTGTGTTACCACCACACTGGCTCGTTATTTGGATTCTGGGGATGAACGTGAAGTCTTCATGCTCACACAGGAAGCACCTAATGACGGAGCCATCGTCCCAGTCCCCATCTGTTTTCTATGACTCACCCTTTGTGACCTGCCTCGGTGTTTGACTTTGGTGGCTCTGTGAGCCATGCTACAATTCGGGCTCAGCCTCTCTCTCTCTGACTGAAACCACTCTGTTCCCTTGGCTACCACAGGATGTCTGCCTTTCTGGGAAGAGGCAGAGGGTGGTATCTGCTAAGCCCTTTTGTGACAGTCAGTATCTGGTTCCTTGTGATCTCTGTCCCTAATGGTTTGCCTTCTACCCCCTTGTCACCCCATTTTCAGGTATTGTGTTGGCCACACCTTTGCCCGACTCCACAGTTCTAGGTTTCCTTCTCTGGCCCTGTGGTGACTCTGTATGGCATTTTCTCTCCCCAGTGTCCCCAGTGTCACCTCCACCCAAAACACACCTCTTTCAAACTCTCCTTTGTTGGTGTGTTCAGTCCAGTCCCCATAAGATACTGGTGGGTAATTTCTTTGAATATGAAGGTGGGGCTCTCTTCAGGACAGCTATCGATCAGCAGGACTGAGCTGCCTACACCCTTCTCTGTGACCTCCCAGTCCTCCATCTCCACAACCTCCCAAAGGAAGCTGAGGCCTTACCCTAGCGTCTCCCCTTCAAGCTCAGTTCCTCCTCTTCCCTATTCTCTGTCCAAGGCCACCCCGGCATCTTATTCAGTCTCCACTTCTGGCCACAGCCCCCTCTGGCTCTTCTCTTCCTTCTAAGGCTGTCTTCCCTCCTGTCAGTGCTGCCACCCACAGGCCAGCATGGTTTTGAAAGGTTCACAACTTCAAGCTATCCCTTCACGTACTGTACTGTCTCTTATAAGTCCTGTGCCAACCCTACAGAGGTTGATTTAAAGATATTTATTTCAATATATCAGTGAACAAAATGTCAAGGGAGTCATGTCTACTGACTGGCCTCTGAAGAGACCAGAACCTGGGCAGCCTGGAACCCAGGTCTATAGCCCCCTGGTGGAGCTGTTTCCCAAAGCCTCCATCCTCCCAGGTCCATGCCAGGCTGTTCATGCTGTCACAGGTTGGGTCCCTGAGTATTTGGCTGCCACATTTAACAAATACAAATGCCCACTTTGAAGGAAGCCAACACCACACAAATGGCCTCCCTCTTGCTCAGGTCCATTTTCTGACTCTTGTCTTTTTAATGTAAAATCTTACACCAAGGGGAGGAACATTTGTGAAATTTTCAAATGGTTCTCCAGGCTGAAGATGCTCACTGGGGAGGGTGCTTGCCTACCACCCACAAACCCTGGGCTACATGCCTAGCACCTCATAAACCAGGTGTGATGATGCATGCCTGTAACCCCAGCACTCCAGAGTTGGAGAAAAGAGGATCAAGAAGTTCAAGGTTACCCTCTGATGCTTAGCAAGTTCAAGGCCAACCTGGGCTCCATGGAACCTTATATTGAAAATAAGAAGGGGCTGACAAGATTGTTCATCAAGCCTAATGACCTGAAATCTATTCCCTGACTCCTTCGAGTTGTCCTCTGACCTTCATCTTTTGGGCCATGGCACATGAGAGTGTGTGCACACACACACCAACAAAAATGTATAAAAATGAAAAAAAGATAATGTTAAGAAAGAAGTATTCCGCATCACAGTGTTTTCACTGTGCTCCAATTATCAGTTGTAAGGTGTGAGCAAGCTGCCCACCAGTGAGCAGTGTGCACGGCTGTCTGACTTCCTGGTTAATCAAATGAGTTGCGTGTTGCGGTAAACCAGAGGCCCGCACTCACTGTGAGCTCTGCCCGGAGGTGCAGACCGCACTCACCATGGAAGTATAGACCGAGGCAGCTTGAGGAAGAGGCTTGGGTCCCCAGAAGCACTCGCTGACATTCCCACACCCTGCTCATTTTTTTCTGTCCCTCAGCCACGTCTCCAGCAAGATGTGCGATCAGACCTTCCTGGTTAACGTGTTCGGCTCCTGTGACAAATGCTTCAAACAAAGGGCCCTAAGACCCGTGTTCAAGAAATCTCAGCAGCTCAGCTACTGTTCCACGTGTGCCGAGATTGTGAGTGCCATTGCTAGTCCATTTTGTTTTACTGCAAGCCCAGGTGTGATAGACAAGTTACCTAGAGTAACTGTGTCCCCAGGCTCCTGGAAGCCTGGTGTGACTCTGATGTCTGCCTGGGGTCCTGGCCTGCTTGCTCTCCCATGTAGTGGGGACACCAGTTCACCTCCAGAGGCCTATTTTCCCACCTGTGAACTAGGAATGCTAGCAGATTTGTACCCTAGGGCTCTGTGAGGGTCATTTGAGGTGCTGGCTAGGTGTCCAACACACTCCTAACAAGCTGTTATTCCTGCCACTGATGGTTTTTGATTCTGTCTCCTCCTAGTCTGCCTAGCAAGCCAGCAAGCTAGAAGAAATTCTGGTAGATAAACAGTCCCGGGGGACCTATCTAAACTCTCTGTCATAACTGTTTGGACAGCTTGACTGATCTTGCCTAGCCTAAACAGAGAGCAAAGCTAAACTTCTGTGCTCCTGAGCTCAGGCATGCTAGCCCGGGTAAAAACTGAACAGAAATCCTGACTTCTTTTCCAAAGTACATCGAATCTTGTTCTTGCCAAAGGTGTCTATTCCCAGGCTTCAGATCACCACCAAAAATGTCCTCAGCCCAGGGACTCAGTCCCCGTCTCAGAACATCCACTAGGCTGCACGCAAAGCTGTGGCTCACCAGAGCCCTCGCCTGGTAACATGTGGTAATTCACCATCTCCGGATCCAACAGGAGTGACTGCTGCACAGGCATGGTTTACAGACATACATGTAGACAAAACACTCGTCTACATAAAATAAAAATAAACAAATCTATAAATTTTAATTTAAAAATGTGTGTTTTTATGCGTATTAGAGATTTGCCTGCATGTATGTATGTGCACCACGGGGCATAACTGAGGTCAGTGAAGACAGAATAGGGCATTGAGTTCCTTAGAACTGACATTACAGACGGTTGTAAGCTGCCATATGGGTGTTGGGAATCGAACCTGGGTCCTTTGGAAAAAACATCAAGTGTTTTTATCCACTGAGCCATCACTCCAGCCCCTTTCTCTCTATACATGTACACAGATGTAGTCTGTTTTATACTCCCATTTAATAAGCTAGATTTAACTGAACTATTTCTATATGCCAGTGTTCTGTTGAACTCTGATAAACTACTGCTTGGCATGGCGTACACATGTTCAATCCCAGCACTCGAGAGGCAGAAAAAGGTAGAGCAATATGTCTGGGCCAGCCTACTCTACAAAGGGTTCCAGGACAGCCAGGGCTACAGAGAGAGGCAAAGAAAGAGATAGAGAGACACAGAGACAGAGAGAGTAAATATGACAGTGGATAACCCTGTACTGAAGGGAAAGGAGAAGGGGGCTGTTAGTCACATAGTGAGAAGTCGCCTAGAGTATCCTCCACAGTGTCTACTGCTCATAAAAGCCCTGGGATGTAGATGTTAGGAAAAAGGTTTTCCAGATAAGAAAATGGAGGCTTCCAGAATCTTGCCTAAAAGATAGCAATATCATTAATATAAATTATAAAATTAATATAAATTCCTTCTCGGAATAAGAAGGCCCCAGACTGGAGGAGAGACAACACCGAAGACTGCTTTGGCACTGTTCTGCCCAGAATTTGCAAACTTGATCTTCCTTCCCAACCTAAAGGTCACAGAGGAAAGGAAGGAGGCCTCAGCACCGAGTCTGTCGGCGAATCGAACCGCTGCCTCCAAATCCTATCTTCCCCTCTTTCTGGCGTGTGATACCCGAGGGATCACTGCCTTTTGTGCCTATTTCGAATGTGTGTGTGTGTGTGTGTGTGTGTGTGTGTGTGTGTGTGTTGTGGTGTGTGTTGTAAGCGGGAGCTGTCTAAGATTCCTTTCACAGAGACTTCTGTGGGCATCAAGAGTCATTAAGGCACCTAAGCCCAGAGAAGGTGGAGAGGGGCCACTGCAGCACTCTGTCAACAAATTCCCAAACTTAAGGAAGCACAAGCAAGACTTCATTAGAGCAGAAAGAACTCCCGCCTCATTCCCCAACCCCGGCCTAGCCCCGCCTGGTTCCCAGGGAGGGCGCGGAGGGCGGAGCCAGGGAAGTCTGTCCCCGGAGCGGTTGCGTCATCGCCGAGGGGGCGGACCCGGGGAGGCGTTCGGGGTCAGGGAGGCTACTGTTACGCCCGCCCTCTCGGCCAGCCCCCGCGTCTGCTCTCAATCTCTCGCTTTGCGTTTCTCTCCCGGCTGCATCCCGACGAAGATGGCATCCGATGGGCTGCACGAGAACGAGACGCTGGCGTCGCTGAAGAGCGAGGCCGAGAGCCTCAAGGGCAAGCTGGAGGAGGAGCGGGCAAAGCTGCATGACGTGGAGCGTGAGTGCGAGCTGGGGGTGAAAAGGAAGCTCTCACGACCTTCCGAGGGGCTGGCGGACCCGCGTGGGACCGGTTCCACGGCCCGGGGTGGGAGGATGCTGAGCCCCTCCCAGGGGGCGGGTGGAGAGGCACAGCCAGCAGGTGTACCAGGGCGGGACCGCTTTACTGTTCCTCGTTGGGACTCTGCCCCCACCACGCCGCCCCTGTTAGCTCTTTTCTCCGCGCTCCGTTTCCAGTGTCTCCCTTGTCCATGGGGGTAGGGAGCCTGATGGCGGAGGGAAGCGGAGACGCACTCTGAATCCATCGGTTCAGCTGGCAGCAGGCCCTTCAGAAGCGTTTGATGGATGCCGCGGTTGACATAAAAGGGCCAACACGGTGTAAATAAACTTGCCAGCGTGCTCGCATCCCTGTTCATAACAGGGCTGGGACTCTGGGTTAGAGGAGGGTCCCCCGGGTTAGAGGAGGGTCCCCCTTCTCAGGGAGGGATGGTCCTCCGCAGAGCTCAGAATGGGGATAATGGTCTTACCCACTCACTCTTCTTTGCTGAGCAAGGCTTGCCAGCACCCCCCCCAACACACACACACACACACACACACACACACACACACACGTGCGGTGTCCCCACTTTCCTAATTTCCTTAAGTTCCATTTGGAGAAAGGAACTGGGGTTCAGTATGGGGCCTTTAGCATTGATTTTCCTTGAAACTTGCTGGAAGAACAGAACTCTGGTTGGTGTCTTCCTAGGGGCCTTCTTTTGTTAGAAGGGCAGCACGCTCCTGTGAGGTTTTGAAATGTGTCCAGATGTAGTAAGTTAAACTGTGAGTTGTTTTTCTGGTAACAAGGTCAGGTCTGGTGTAACTGCTTGGAGCTTTGAGGGACCCAGGCCTTCCACACCTTCGGCCTTTGGCATTTACCCAGCGACTCCAAGATGACTGCCACTGCACCAAACTTTGCCTCAGTATCCAAAGCAAGAAGAAGGGAGAGTGTGAACCCCAGGCTCTTTGCCTTCTTAGGTAGAAAGCAAAAGTTTTCCCAGAATTCCTCTCCTTCCGAGATTTCTATTTGTACTTCATTGGCCAGAACTAGGCCATGTGGCCCCTGCTAGGGAGTCTGGAAAAAGGAGTCAGGCTAAGCGTATTGCCACCCCAAATTTGAGGGGAAGTGAGGAGTAAGTATGAGTGGCCTGACACTGGTCTCGTCCTTCCCTTTCCAGAGCCAGTGTGCTGCTGGTGATGGTGTCTCAAGCTTGGTTTAATGCCTCAGAATCCTCCGTTTGACAGCTGAGGTAATGGAGACACTGCTTAGCCCTGTGGCTTGAGCGTTCTTTTTGAAGTCCAACACAGGTGGCCCTGTGACATGAGCCCCTCACTCTAGCACAGCCCTGCTCCCCACCCTGGGGAATCTTGTCTTGGATCCTCTCTGTCTCTGACTTAGTGTCCCACTCTGACCATAGTCTCTCCAGGATCCTCAGGAGCCCTGACTCTCACCTGGACTCCTCAGCCCTGTCCTGTCTTTCAGCCCTTCCCTGGCATCAGCACAGATATCTCGATCAGCTTCCGAAAGTCTTGCTAAGAGACCCTGACTCTCTCTGGCCCTCCTGCCTCCTCCTCAGCCCTGGGTGGCTCCACGCCTCCCTCTCCCCACTTCCTCCTGCTGTTGAACCCCTGAGGCTGAAGAGGAGGTACCAGGAGGCCTCTGTGGCCAGGAGCTAAGTCACCTTGCAGTGTCTTCAGGTTGCTCTCTACCTTGGCAGTTATCAGCCACTTACCATTCTGTGAAGGTCTCCATCCCTCTTCCACCCGACAAAAAATGAAAAGGTAGAGAACTGGTCCCTGAGATTATAGACCCAACCCCCTTGCACACCTGACCCCCTCCTGTCTGGGGTCAGCTTCTTCCCATCCTTAGTCTTAGGGTCCCCCCCTTATCTTTTTCCTCCATCTTTGCCCCCTGCCTCTCTGCCAACATCATCTTCCCTCTCTCTTACACACACACACGCACATGCACACACACACACACACACACACACCTTTCTTTCACTCACACAGTTTTCCAGCTCCTGGTGTGTCAGGCTCTGCTTGACTGGACCATAGAGATGATGCAGTGAACAAATCAAGAATGTTCCCTCAGACGGCTTTGGTCCAAAGCTGGGAGTCAGGTACTCAATAAATAAAATAAGTGCTAGGCTAGATATGTGCTCTGGACAGAAGGGAGTGAGGAAGTGGGAATGAGCTGTGGGAGCTCAAAAATCCCCAGAATCTGTGACCCAGGAACTGTGGCCCAGGGTGGCCCTTAGAAAAGACCTTTGAAAACAGATTCCTTACCTATGTAAAGGACAGACTGTTGTGGGGAAGGGCGTTTGAAACAAAACTGTAAAGCAAGGATATGTGTGGCCGGGCGGGTGTCTTTGCTGCAGTGAGCCTAAGCGGAGGCAGGGTAGTATGTTTGCTGTGCTGAGGGGAAGCCGGGGCCCTGTCTGGAGAGCCTTATACAGGGCCAGAGTTGGAGGTGGGGTTGCAGTGGGGAAGCTCTTGGGGTCTGGAGGGACACAGTGAGGTCTTGGATGCAGTGTGTGTGTGCATGCATGTGTATACATCTATGTGTAGAGGCCTGAGGGCAGCCTCAGTCCTTGATCCTGTCCGCTTTGCTTTTTAAACAGGGCTCTCACTTTTACCTGAACCTTGCCAGGTAGGCTAGACTGGTCAGTGACTTCCAGGGATCCTCTTGTCTCTGCCTCCCCAGCACTGGATGGCAATCATGAGCCATTATGCCCACTTTATTTGCACTCAGGCTTAAGACGTGGGCTTTGAAAAAGCCCGAGTAAACTGAACCACTGGTGTGTTTGTTTTTTAATTTTTAGGTTACTTTTCAAATTTTTAATTGTGCATGTCCACTCCCACAGAACAAAGAAAACTGCGAGGTACTGTTTAAGTCAGATTTCCTTTAAAGCCTCCAGTGGGGTCAGTGAGATGACTCAACAGGTTTTGGCCAAGTCTGAGACCCTAGCTGTATCCCTAGGACCCATGTGGTTGAAGGACAGACTGACTCCTGCAAGTTGTCCTCTGTGAGGTCCACATATGACATGTACACACACATACGATATGACACATGCACACACATATGATATGACACACGCACAGACATATGATACAACATATGCACACACATACGATATGACACATACACAGACATACGATACGACACATGCACACACATACGATATGACACATGCACACACATACGATACGACACATGCACACACATACGATAAGACACACACATACAATAGGACACATGCACACACATACAATAAGTAAACAAAACACTGTAGTTTTAAAAGAAATTTAAAGATGAATGAAAAATCAATCATGAGCTACAGCTCGGATGGTGAAGGTCTTGCCTAGGCCCCAGGTTCCATTCTCTGCACCACGTAAACCAGGCATGCAGGCCTGTAATCCTAGCACTTGGGAGGTCAAGGCAGAAGGATCAGAAGGTCAGGGTTATTATCCTCAACTACAAAATGAGTTTGAGGCCAGTCTGGGCTGCAAGAGACTCTGCTCAAAAACAAACAGATATATAAATAATTATTTTTAAGTCCATGTTGCAGACAGAGATGAGAAGCGGAAAGGGAATGAGCAACTCTTGAATTGGACTCTGTCCTCAGCCCCATAGCTTTAACACTCAGACCAGTGTCTTAAAACTTCATTCTCAGCCAGCACGATGTGTCCAGAGTAGCCAAATAGGGAGTAGCCTGCCTCAGTTGTGCGGCCAGGAGCTCCAACTGCCCTAGCCTCCTGCAGAGTTTTTCTCCCTGGAGCCCCACCTTACCCTTATCTGCTGATACCAAGGGTGCCCTTGCTTCAATTTACAATCATGCAGCCATGGCTTGTGTTGGTTTCCTACGCACACTATGCTGCACAGATTTCCATGGTCTGATAGCTGTTAGGTCAGGCTCAGAAGTCTAAATGGGTCAGTGGCTTCAGAGGCTCTGGGAGAGCCATTCCCCACATCCTGAGGACATTGTGGTCCTCAGCTTACAGCTTATGTGCTTAGTGTCTAGAGGCTTTTCCGTGGCTCACACGGGAGGACATCATGGTCCTCAGCTTACAGTTTGTGTTCTTGGTGTCTAGAGGCCTTTCCATGGCTCACACGGGAGGACATCATGGTTCTCAGCTTACAGTTTGTGTTCTTGGTGTCTAGAGGCTTTTCCGTGGCTCACAGGCCACTTTATTCTGACCACTGCTTCTGGCATCGCCCTCTCTGGCTCACTCTGCTGTCTCCCATGAAAAGGACCCTTGGGGTGACACTGAGTCCACCCAGATCACAGTCCCATCTCAAAATCTTTAACATCTTCACAGATGCAAAGGCCCCTTGCCTCATAAGGCCTATCTTCACAGTTTCCAAGGCTGTGAGCCTTATCAGGAGCCATGGATTCGGCCCACCAACAGGCCCTAGATTCAAAGAGTACTCTTCTACCTCCCATTCGAGATGCCAACGCATCTGAGTCCCAGGAGGGGAGAGGGGTAACACTCAGGCTGGCATTGCCAGAGCGGCTGGAGGACAGCCAGGGAAGGTTTCTGGTACAGGTCTCCCCTCTCCACGTCTCACTGTTTTCTATCAAGCAGAGATGCTTTTTGTTAAAGTAGCAAAATGGGTAAAGACCAAGTACTGGTCAGTAGGTCCTCCATGGTCTCGTCAGTGCAGAATACCTATAGGGATGTATTGTTCTCTCGAGAGGACTCTGGGATGCGGAGATGCTTCACTTTAGACCCATCTCTCTTGTGCTGTGGGACGGATTGATTTGGGGTGGTGTCAAGACAAGAGGAGGAAGGTGGACACAACTTAACAATAGAGTCCCAGAGTTAGAGCGAGGAATGATCCAGAAGGCAGGCTGACGGTGGAAAGTACTGGCAGTCGCAGCATCCTGGGCTGTGGGCGCTTTATCCAGAGTCCCAGCTCCTTAACTGCAAAAGCAAATTTATATAATTTTTCAGTGCACAAATCCAGGTTCCATTTGGGTTAAGCACAGGGTTTACCAGCCAGAGCAACGGACTTTTCTGTCCGCTGTACATGTGCTTCTGTGGAAGGGTTTACTCTCACGCTGTAGTTGGAGGCCTGCACCAATCTGATCTGGTGGCTCCCGCAGAAATCCAGGCAAAACCGTACTCTAGACAGACATGGAGCAAGTGTGTCAGTAGCTTTAGCATGTCTGAGGAAATACAGCCCCAGGACCCAGGCTGAGAGAAAGCTGCTGTCCCTGCAGATGGCCTCCTCCTGCCTACTGCCTGCCCCGCCCTCTGGAGAGGGAGCAGAAAGCCAGCCTGTCCTCCATTTCCTGCCCTCTTCCTCTGCTGTGCCATTATAGCTTGGAGTGAGATCACAGGGAAAGCATCTCTAACGGGTCTCCACAGTCCCCACACTCACTGGGGGGCAGTTAGATAAAGCAGAGGAGGCGAGGCTTTGCAGCCCCCACCTGCAGGCACCTCTTCTCGCGATATGTCGCGGATTGCTTCCACATTTATAGTTTTCTAAGCACTCTTGAGACTGTATTAAATGTATTTGAGACACATTTTACATTTAACCCAATACTTCCTCCTGTTACGCATAAGAGGAGCTGTTTGGGGAGAGAGCTGAGAGACAGGCTCTCACATATCTCATCCTGGTCTCTAACTATGCTAGGTAACTGAGGATGACCTTGAACTTCTGATTCTCCTGCCTCCACCTCCCACAGGCCAGGATTCCAGGTGTGCACCCCCACGGCCGGTTAGTCAGTGTCGCTGAAAGGTAGCCCCATCCTGATGGGAGATTAGTCTCCCAGAGCGAGAGAGTATTCCCCCAATCCCAGCTAGATGACTCCAATACTTGCATTTCAGGGTATACAGCAGAGGCTCAGGGGAGCCTGATTGCTTCCGTGGGACTGAAAATGCTGTGCTTCCATTAGCCTCCTCCTCCCCTGAGATGTAAGAGAGCAGGCGTGGCTCAGTGGCCTTCCCCCTTGCTGGTGTGGCTAGCCTGGGTCCCAGCCGCCCTCACTCGTGACTTCACAGCCCGGCTTTGCTTCTGTGTTGCCTACACTAGCATCTAGCAAGATTTCACCTCTAAGTGGAGGGAGCCGACTGTAGCTGAAACGGAAGTCTGGAAGCCACTGCTCCAAGCACGTGCCCTGTATTCACCGCATTTCATGCTCCACACAGCTGGGACTCGCCATCCTGTTCAGCCCTGCCCACCTGGAGCGCAGCACAGGGCCTGGTTCCTGAAGGAGCTGCGTCCATGCGTGCTGCAGCATTCTGATCTAAAGCCTCGTAACCAGACAGAGGTCAAGCTAGGGCCAAGCCGTCTCTTGACTAACCCTGTGACCCACTGATCTGGTTCCCATGTGGGTGTCCCCCGTGCCTGAATGTCATTGTCCTTGGTTTTCCAAAGACTCACAGCCACTTTGAGTAAAGTTGATACCCCTGTTGAAGGTGTGTGCCTGTTCTCAAGGGCCAGAGTATGTGTAGAGAAAGTCCTCGGCCCCTCTGAGGTTTGGCTTCCTCACCTGCAGAAATTTAACTCTAAAACTGTGTTCGCAAGCTGTTGTACAAAGCTCCCCGCCCAACCCCAATGCAATAAATGGGGAGTATTGTTCACATATACCGAAAGTCTTGGCAGGCACGTGTCTGAGGAAGGGAGAAAGGAAGGAAAGAAGGAGAGGGTGGAGGGAGGGAGGTTCCTATCTGTCTTTCCCTTATCCCAGTTCTTATGCCTCCTTTAAATTCAGGTGCCAATGACATTACCTTTGGCAGCCTGCCAGTAAGCATCGTTTGGCTTCCTGATCTCATATGACAACCTGTTAGTCACCGTCATGCTACAGAGTGCTTGATACCAGCACTGTCTGTTGGCCTGTCTGTTAGTTCCAGGCTAAGAGCCTCCTAAGAGCCAGGACAGCCTTATTCCTCTACCGAGGAATTCGGCATGGTATTTAATAGCCAGTCAACCACTCCCGTCTCCCTCTCTTGGAGTCTCCACCGCGGCTTCTGGCTCTGACAATGCTTGTCCAAAATATTCAGCAGTTTAAGCTGTGTGGGCTCCAGCTGAGCAAAGGCAGTGAAGGTAGTGGACACCTTGGGTACAGGTCAGGGAACAGGTTCCTTTGGCTCAGCTTCTAGGCTCTTGCAGGCATGTCTTAGATGAACCACAGGAGAGTGGCACAGCAAGCGCCATGTTTCCTGCAGAGGGCTCTGCCTAAGAGAGGAGTCCCTTGGGTAGGTTCCTCCCCAGTGTCATCACTGTCGCATGCTGCAGCCAGGGACAGTCATAGAAAGATAGATCTGTGTCACTCGATGACAGTGCACCAACAGGCTGCCGTCCGTGGGTAACAGCTGTTACGGGGGTGCAGACATTACATCCCTCTGCTCTCTGTGATGAGTCCCTTTGCTGCCCCTGATTATGTCACACCTTTGGGCCTTTGCTTTTTTTTAGTTGAGAGTGCCCAATTGCGAGCCTCTTACATAGTCTCATTCTCTGAACACAGACATCACCCTAAAGCCCAGTGCAGCCTCCTGCTGTTTCTGTGCCTTCATTTCTGGTTTAGCAAGGGTCCCCTTTGTTCCCAGTTTGAGTAGCTCTTGAGAGGAACTGATAAGGGACCAAGCCTTCAGGAGGAGAGATGGAAGGCAGATGGCCGTATGTGACTAAGACAGGTTCTTAGTCCCAGGTGGCTTAAGCAGAACATACCACTCTCTTCCTGAAGCTTGCCTGCCAGCCAAATCTCCTAACCGGTTAGCATTCCTACTGTAGAAGCCAGTGTGTTCATCACTTCTTTAAAAGCTATATATACCGTTTCCTGGAGGAACAGTCTGTCAGGAGGCAAAGGAGAAGTCATTCCTGCTTCCAGCCCAACCCCACAAATACATATTTAGCTCATTTCCAATTTTTCTTTTATTTCCTGATATTTAATTTTTTGTAATTCTTTAATTCAATGCTTGCAAGATTTGTCAGATAGAAGCAGGATGGAGTGGGTTGGGAGTGAATCCGTGTGGGAAGGGAAGACGCAAAGAGAAAGGATAATTGATAGTTGGGATGTGTTAAAATTGAAGTTATGTAATGAGGGCCCTCTTTTAGGTGGTGAAATGCCTTTTTTTTTTCCAAAGGGATCTTGAAAAACTAGGTTTCCTCTAATGCTGAAGCAAGAGAAACTGCAATGGTATGGGAATGGGGAACAATATAAAATATTGAACAGAACTACAGAGATGGCTCAGGGGTTAAGAACACTGACTGCTCTCCCAGACAGAGCCCAAATCAGTTCCCAGCACCCACATGGCAGCTCACCACAATCTGTAACTCCAGGGGATCTGACGCCCTCTTCTGGCCTCTGCAGGCACTGCATGCACTTGGTGCACATACATTGATGTAGGCAGACACTCATGTACATAAAAATAAATAAATCTTTTAAATAAATAAAGTAGGACATGTTCCCTCCCAGTGGGGGTTTGTGTAAAAGGCCTGTAAGAATTCAGAAAATTAAGTCTGTTTTTTACCTTTTCAGTATGCCTTGTGAGGACTGTGTCTGCAGGAGGCTGGTGGTGTCCTGTTTATGGACACTTGGTGGGGGCTTCAGCCTGAGCACTGTGCACTGAGATGACATTTTGTAATGTACAAGAGCGTTTACCATTGAGCTTTTCTTTCATTTGAGTATTTTTGCTTCATTTGTTTGTTTTGTTTGGGGGCCAGGTTCTCACAATATAGCTCCAGCTGGTCTCACGCTCACAGAGATCCACCTGCCTGGGCCTCAGGAATGGGGGCTGGGATTATAGACGTGCCCCACCATGCTGAAACATTGGGGTTTCCCTTGGGACTTCTCTGCTCTTTCTTCTCAAGTGACACTAACAGGGATCAGGCTTTCTTGGAGAAATGACTGGTTTTATGGTTGGCACAGTGCAGGAAGCCTGAATTGGGGGCCCCCAAAGATAATAAAATGTGGCAGGAAGTCACAAGAACCTGCGTGATGGGGCTTCTCCTGGGCCATGAGGACAATTTGGGCATTGGAGCACAGCACAGAAAAGCCAAGAGTGTCACTCAGAGTAGAGTCTTTTCCTGGGACACCCAAGGCTGAAGATGTGGCTTGGTGGTAGAGTGCTCACCTGGTGTGTGCAAGGCCCTAGGCTCATTCCCAGAATAGGGAAAAAGAAGTCATAGGAACTGACCTATGACCTGGCCAGTACAGTGAGATCCACAGAGGCCACGCTGCTGTCACCAACACATCATGAGGACCAGGTGGGGAAAGCAGCCAATGCATGTGGAAGGAAAGATGGGCTCAGGAAAATCACCAGTAGTCAGCCAGCAGAGCAGTAATGGCTGTCAGTGCGTGGTCCCGTGAGGGTGTTGTTGGAGCTGGAGAAGCAGAGGTCTGGGGGTAAAGCTAGGTTGGCAGAGTGCTTGCCTCCATGGACAAGGTGCCACATGTCTGTCACCCCAGCACTGGGGAGGTAGAGGCAGGAACATCTGAAATTCAAGGTCATTTTCAGCTATGTAGCAAACTTGAGACCAGCCTGAGTTAAGTGAGACTCTCTCTCAAGAAGCACTTCCCAGGAGTTCAGGGAGAAGTCTCAGAACCCATCCCCAGATGGCACGTTTTCATGACAGAAGGTGGAATGGTAACTGATGGACCACCTTCGTCAAGTGGTCAAAGTCACCATCAACGGCAGAGGGACAGAGGGTAGCAGGTGCCTCTAAAAATCTCCCTGTGGGGTTCCTGACAAGAGAGCTCATCATGAGTGAGCACCAGACAGGGACTGAAGAGCCCCGAGGGATACACTGAATGTGACCTGAAGCTTGCCTTTGCTGCAAAGGGTGCAGCTCAGCAAGGTCTGTAGATTAGCCAGCACCAATTCCTGATTATATATACTACATATTATAAATACCTTATTATATATAATACAAAATATATAATATGCAGATATAATTAAACATTATAATACTATATACTATATATAGAATATAAGATATACTATGGTTCTATAAGACGACTCTTTGCACTCAGAGGAAGGTAGGCAGGGAAGATGTCCACGAGGGACACACTTGTCATAGCCCTGGCCTCCAGCCATAGATCAGCCTGCCCCTGCTTCCTCCCATGGAGGAGTAACTCAACAGCCCACCGCCCTGACTACAGGAACCAGGCCTTCCTTGAACTGTGCCCTCCTTCCTGCTTGCCAAAAGGCTCAGGAGCCCAGGTCCTTCCTGGTTCAACCACTAACCAACAAGAGAGTGGTCCCTTCAGCCGCCTCTGGTGGAGGGGAGTCCCTGAACCCTGCGGACTTTGTCTCCCATCGGCTTCACGGTGGGCTCTTCATCTGCTCACCATGCTTGGCTAGTGTCAGCCACACCTCTCTAAGCTCATTGAGCTATTTCTTAGCCCCAGGAAAAGGACACAGGTCCCAGCCCCCAAGAGACTGCTTGGGGAAGGAAATCTGATCTGGGAGAGTGACGTCATGAACAAGTTCTGTCCAGACTTTGAGGACAGTGTTGATTTATCTTCAGCACGGTCATCATTTGATCAGTGCTTGTACGGTGATTCCTGCAGCTCCCACCGTGCCCTGGGCTTTGCCAGGCACAGGGACAGCTACATACAGCTTACTGCCAGGCAGCAAGGTACACAGTGTGGGGTGGTTTTGATGAAGTGGCTTCTCTTGTGAGTAGAAAGCGGTAGAGTCTGGGGATGGATGGTTCCTTCGGTAAAGTATTTGCCTTGGAAGCACTAAGACCTGAGTTCAGTCCCCAGCACCCCATAAAACTGCCTGGTGTGGTAGCATGTGCTTGTAACCCCAGTGCTAGGGAGGCAGAGACGGGAGGATCCCTGGCCAGTCCACCCAGCCCGATTGGTGACTTCCAGGCCAAGTGAAAGACCCTGTCTCAAAGATGTAGATATTGTTCCTGAGGATGACACTTGAGGTTGTCTTCACACATGTCTTCACACACGCACGCACGCACGCACGCACGCACGCATGCGCGCGCGCACACACACACACACACACACACACACACACACACACACACACCCCACCCCCGAAAGGTAAAATCCTCAAGTTCTAGCCTGGCTCCCAGCAAGTCTGTGTGAGCCTCGGTCTCTCCCTGTTCCACAGGGACAGCAGCCTTACCCTGCTGTTGCCTCTGCCCATCTCTCAGGGCCAAGAGGAAAGTCTCCATAGTGCTCTAGAAATATCAAGTAGTCTCATTGGTCTTGTGACGCGTACATATAGAAATACTTGGAGAACTGTCAGGTCATACACACAGATGCGAGCTCGTGCTACCTCTACTCTCTAATCTCAGAAGAAAGCTTTGCAAGGCCTAAACATTAAGAAGAGGACGCTAGGGAGCCAAAGACTTTCCTGGGACTGCTGCAGCCCGGAGCCTGGCCCTGGGAAACAACTGATTGTGGCCTTGTCCTTGCAGTGCACCAGGTGGCTGAGCGGGTGGAAGCCCTGGGCCAGTTCGTCATGAAGACCAGAAGGACCCTCAAAGGCCACGGAAACAAAGTCCTGTGCATGGATTGGTGCAAAGACAAGCGGAGGATTGTGAGCTCCTCACAGGTACTGCTCGAGGTTATCATGTCACACTTGGGGTGAGACAGTATTCTGATCACACAGCTCAGAAGGAAAGAGCCGTCCGGTCCACTACCTGTCTCCTCTTACTGACTTTGCTTACTCTCCAAGGGATGTAAGCCAGTTAACCCTCCTGCAGCGCTGAAGCTGTATGTCAGTGTTAGAGCCCTTGTCTGGCAAGCACTGTGCCTTGGGGTTGATCCCCAGCACTGGACAGACAGATGCTCCAGCACCCTGGAGAGTGTCACTGGCCTTGAGTTAGTGATGGAAGAAATGCTCTAGACTCTGTCTTGACTCCTTTGATGAAGCATTCAGGATCATTTCTCCCTAAGCATGTCACAGGGTCTCCTTTGTAAGAGAAGCCATTTTTAAAGGTCTTTCCCCACCTCAAGGGGGCCATAAATGATTGAGATCCCACTAATGGCTTTTTCCATTATAAAAGTTTAGTTGTTTTGTTTTTTTTTTTTAAAAAAAAAACAGGGTCTCAGTATGTAGTTCCGGCTAGCTGGAAATTGCTACGTAGACCAGGATGGCCTTGAACTTAGATCCACCTGCCTCTGCTCCTGAGCACTGGGATTAAAGGCGTTTGCCACCACACGCCAGTGATTTATTGATTCTTATTGTGCTTAATAATAAGAAATATACTTAACTGTTTGGAATGCATAGTTTCTTGTATAGCTTGTGCAGTTTATTTTTATATCTTATATCTCCCTTGCTGCATAACACATCACCCCAAAACTGAGATAGAAGATTCAGCTCTAAGGTCCAGCACTTGCCAGACAAGCACAAAGCCTTGGGTTCCATCCCCAGCACGGAACTAAATTACCCCCAAATGAAGCAGCCTAGCACAAGGGCGTCACAGGATTTCTGAGAGCTGGACACCTGAGCATTGCTTCTTACTCCACTGTGAGGTTGCTGAAGATGTAGGTATGGCTACAGTTGGCTGTCTGTGACACCTCTCACATCGCTATTGGCAGCTGACCTCTCTTACAGCTAGTGACCCAAGAGAGGGAAACAGAAGCAAGCAGAGCTCTTTTGTGACCTAGCCTTGGAACTGGCCTTCCATTTTGTTTTCTGTCATGTCATATTGGGCACATAGAACATCTCTGATAAAATAAGAAGGGAAACTGACTCCTTCAGCTTAATAATTTTTATGTATAGTTTTAGGTTAGATATTGTCTTAGTTAGGTTTCTGTGGCTGTGATAAAGCACCCGGACCAAAAGCAGCTTGGGGAGGATGTGGTATTTCAAGTTACCTGCTCCAATCACAGTCGACCATGAAGGGGATGCCAGGCAGGGACTCAAGGCATGGCCCTGGAGGCAGGCACTGCAGCAGGCTATGAGGGGTCACTGTGTACTGACTTACTCCTAGACCCAAGCCACCTCCATGCCTCAGCTGCTGTCCTTGGTGCTTGTCTCATGTGCTGGCATCTCCAAAACACTGGTTTCTCCACTGCAACTTGGCTGCACCTTCCCCAGTAACCTCTTCTGGGCTCTCTTCAGGCCTGCACGGTGGCATGCCTTAACTTCCCTTTGTGACTCTTTCAGTCCTGGGCATGTCAGTGCTGCTGAGGCTGAACTTTTCCAGCAACCTCTCCTTCAGGGTCTTCAGCCCTGCCACATAGTGCCAGGCCTCAGCTGCTCTCCATGACCCCTCTGTGCCCTCAAAACCAGTGCCACCTGAGTGACTCTTACACATTACCAAGTTCAGCTGCCAGCATGAGGTACAACCTTGGCTGTCTCTGGACCACAGCCTCCATGTGTTGACCCTGAGGAAACACTTCTCAGAAAGTTTGTTTTATTGTTTCTCTCTTATTAATCGCCACCAGGCGTGGTAGCATGTACCTGCAATCCCAGCACTTGAGAGACAGAGGCAGGAGGATCAGGAGTTCAAAGTCATCCTTGGTTACATGAATTTAAGAGCAGCCTGGGCTACATATGACCTTGTCTCAAACAAAGAGAAACCTATGAGCCTATATATTCTATAGACCAGACTCAGAAAGATAGATTGTATATATACAGTGTGTGTGTGTGTGTGTGTGTGTGTGTGTGTGTGTGTAGTTGTGTGTGTGTTTGTATATGTATATATAAAGGTTTTCCCACACATCAGAATCAGGTTCACCTCTTCCAGACAAGGGCTTATCTTACCTTTGTAGGTATAAAATTGTACATGTACTGGAGTGGAAACACTTGTATTGCTTTTGCAGGGGACTCAGGTTCAGTTCCCATCACCCACTTCAGGTGGCTCACAATGCTCTATAATACCAGCTCCAAGAGATGTAGTGACCTCCTTTGGCCTGTGTGTGGACACTACACTTACATGCACATACACACACACTCTCTCTCATTCCCTCTTTCTCTGTCTCTCATACACACATCCATATATGTAAGTGAAAATCAATCTTTTTAAGAGAGAGTGTGTATGCTCCGGTGACCCACCTGCTGTGGCATCTGTCAGTCGCATGCTGGATAGGACAAGTATCATTAATTTGGCATGTGACCTGTAGATCTAGCACGTCGTGTTGCGCTTGGTTATTTTATACCAGTAACAAATTTATCACCCGTACATATTAAAAATACCAGAGAATAAAGCTGAGTTTTGACTCCGTTTCAACCATTACCTTAATTAAATTTTATTTATTGTTTAGTTGTTTTTAGACAAGGTCTTACTTTGTAGGCTAAACTGTCCTCATACATTCAATCCCCCTGCCTCAGCCTCTCAAGTGCCATACCCAACTTACCATCTTAGTGCATTTTTGCCTAGTCTTTTCTTATATGAAGAAGTTGCTACTTAGCTATTTGACTTTTCAATCTTTGCAAGCATACCAAGTGTGGGGGAGTTCCTGTCACTCACCCCGCCTCCTTTTTAAAAGACAGGGTCTCCTGTTTCCCAGGCTGGCCTCAAAATCACTGTTACCTTAGATAACCTTGAACTCCTGACCCTCCTGCCTCCACCTCCCTAGTGCTAAGATTACAGGTGTGCTCCCCCACCCCCAGTTTGTGGATTGCTGAGAACTGAACCCAAGGCTTCATACATGCCAGGCAAGTACTCCAGTGACGCAGCTACATCCCCAGCCCCTCGTGTGCCACTCTTATTGGAGAAGGAAGGGGAGGCAAGGCCACATGGCCCCTTCTGAGTACACTCCATGCAACCCCTCTGCTCGAGAGAGACGGGGATGTGGGTGGAAGTGTTGGATGGAGGCTGGAAACACTGAAGGTTCTGGAACAGTCTTTGGATTATCAGCAACTTTTTCCCTTTAACAAAGGAGATTAATCACCCTGATGAGTAGGAATAGGGTTTGGGGGTGGAGGTAAATTCTCCCCAGATATGTGGGTGCCTGGCAAGTACAGCAGCTTGTGGAAGATCACAGTTTGATGGGACTCCAGAGTGCACAGTGCGTAGGCGATGGGAGACGGCAGGCAGTGAGGCAGAGGAAACCGCCACATTGACTCCGTGTCCCTATCTGTGCCGAGGCCCCTGGAGTGCAGGCTCAGAGCCCCTGTCCTATGGTGAGTGATTGGCTTCCCTAATCCATCCTGTGCATCCTGTTAGGCAGAAGTTAAAGACATGTGAGCCCAGGGATCTTAAAAGGCCCCAAACTATGCACTTCAGCCGCAGCCACTCAGCATTATCCTGGCTTCTCCCACCAGATGTGATGGATAAAGGTCCTATCACTTTACCATCTGATCTTGCTTCTGCCCTAAGAAGTATCTCCTAGCCCATCTCCCTGTCTAATTCACCACCTGTACTTCCAAATGGCTTGAGGGATTAAAAGGTTGAGCCTGAACCACTCACAGCCACAGCGGTGCATGCCTGTAAGCCCAGCCAGCACTCACAAAGCAGGCAGATCCAACATTCAAGGTCATCCTGAGCTGCAGGTCAAGGTCAAAGCCAACCCAAGCCAAAAGAAAGAAAAAAGTATCTGCCTTTTGCTTTCTCTCATTCCACCCAGACAAAAATGTAAAGCGGAGAGCCAAGCCTTCATAGCGCTCTCGGGAAAACCCAGCCCCACTTCCTCGCCCGCTTTTATTCACACGTTAAGTGGAAGGGTCTTGATTATCCTGGATTCCAGCTGCCCATGAAGACACAGTGCTTCCTCTACGGACTTCTAGGTCGTTACTGGTAAGAACGCACTGACAGGTGCCCACTGCTTAACTGTTGTTTCTTCTCTCTCCAGGATGGGAAGGTGATTGTGTGGGATTCCTTCACGACTAACAAGGTGAGGTGTCCCTCCCCACCACATCCTGGGCCTCGGGTTCCCAGCCTTACTGCCCTCTAGGACCCCTGTGAATGGCCATGAGAACAGCAACTCTGCCAGCATCCTCAGCCCCACCTCCTAGAGGACCACAATCCCAGACCAGACAGGACACAATGAGAGAAACCTGTCAATCCCCCACACTCGACCGTGTTTGCTGTTTTTCTTCTGAGCGATCATGAAGAGGATCAAAATTTTGTCCTCTCTCCCATCTCTACCTCTAGCCAGAGCCCATGGCACTATAGAAATGAGCACATACAGTAAGGAAGGATGCTACTTCCGGATCAGACCAACACTGGTGTGGGCTCCAAGGCAGGAGTGCTCTTGGCACACACACCTCAGGTAGAGCTAAGGTTAGACTGTTTCCATAAGATAAAGACCAGAACTCTAAATGCAGGCATGGATGCAGGCCAGGGCCCACCAGCATTCGTACAAGATAGTGCCATATGCTAAGTGTGGGCGTCAGTGTCTGTCTGGAAAGAAAGGCTTGTTTCTCACCGTAGAAAAGGGAACCCAAGTGCACAGTGCACATTATTAAACGTGTTAGTAGATGCACCCAGCAGCCGAGGCATACCTTGGTCAAGTGAGGGCCGTTTTGCAGGACAGAGTCACTCATGGTCAGGCCCCTGGCAAATGGTAAAAAACAATGCAGTACAACATGACTGTTCTTACTAGCTGAGACTTGGTTTGTTCTGGAAGGCTGAGCCCCTCGTCAGTGGGAAGCCCACTTTGTGAAGCCCCTGCTACTGCCGTGTAAACGGTGACAAGCAAAGAGACCCTGGTGTTTGTATTTTGTAACAGCTCAGATGTTAAGGCCTGTGTGGAAGTCCCTGTTACTCACTGCTAACTGGTGCTAATGTTTCAGGAGCACGCTGTCACCATGCCCTGCACGTGGGTGATGGCGTGCGCTTATGCTCCGTCGGGATGTGCCATCGCTTGTGGGTAAGTTTCCCAAATGTCCCATTAGCCACAAAATGCTGTTTTGCTTTGTGAAGTCAAATAAACCATAATCCAAAGCATTTCTGACACAGGGCTGCACTTTCTTTCTCTCTTCCCCGCCCCCAGACAAGCTTTCTCTGTGCAGTCCTAGCTGTCCTGGAACTCACTCTGTAGACCTGGCCAGCCTCGAACTCAGAGATCTCTGTCCTTTCTAACCATGAAAAACAACTAAGTCCAGAGTGAGCAGCCCTTAGAAACAGCTGGCCAAGAGCTGCCGTGAGCAACAAAAACAGTCAGAGGTCCAGGGAGATGGCTCAGCAGATAAGGAATGTGAGGACCTGAGTTCAGACCCCACCACCCACATGAAACACTGGACAGAGGCCCACAGATGGCTCAGAATGTGCAAGCTGGTGGCCTGAGTCCAATCCCTGGGTCTCCCTGTGGATGGAGAGGCCTGACTCCTGGAAGCTGTCCTCTGACACCACATTTGTGCTGTGGTACATCTCCCCTCCCCCCCCGGCCTCTCTTTCTCTTTCATACACACATACACACAACACTAATAATACTTTTTCAGTTAAAAAGTTTAGATTTATTTTGTTTTGTGTATATAGTGTTTGCCTGCATATATATGTGGTACACCATGTGTGTCCCTGGTGTCCACACAGGTCAGAAGAGTGTGTTGGAGCCTCTGGAACTGAAGTTACAGATGGTTGTGAAACAATATATGGGTGCTGAGAAATGAACCCAGGTCCTCTGTAAAAACAACAAGTGCTCCTTTTTAAAAATAAATATCCATTTTCTAATGGTTTTGTTGATGTTTTGCATTCGCCTATTTTTGCTTATTTAATTTTGTTATGAATATTTATATAGTCTATACATCACATGCATACCTGATGCGCCCAGAGTCCAGAAGAGAAACTAGAGTTACAGGGTTGTGAGCTTCCATGTGGTTGCTGGGATTGAACTCAGGTCCTCTGCAAGAACAGCCAATGTCCTTAACCACTAAGTCATCTTTCCAGCCATTAGGTCCTTAGCTCTTTGGCTCCTTCTTAGCTGATAAGGAACCTTTGAGGTGTGATAAAGATGCAGCGGATGCATAAGACATGTTCTTATTTGGGGGAGATATAAATGTGCACCTTGATCTATGTAGAATTAGACACCATGACTGCATCTAGATAGTTCTGCATTTGCTTCCACACACTTGTTTGTGGGTCCAAGGAAAAAAGTTTCCAGCTTCATATTTGTGCGTTTGTTTCCATTTGACTGTAGATTAAATAGTCTTCAGAGACAAAGCAGAGAGGTTTTAATATAAGATGCTGTTGAAAAAAAAGCGTTTGCAAAGTCAGTATAAATGAGAAAGGATGCATGTCACTTGTCCTTCCATGTCAACCTTTGGTTCCTCTGTCTTCTGTGCCAGGGGTCTGGATAACAAGTGTTCCGTGTATCCACTGACATTTGACAAAAATGAGAACATGGCTGCTAAGAAGAAGTCTGTCGCTATGCACACGAACTACCTGTCTGCCTGTAGCTTCACCAACTCGGACATGCAGGTGAGTGCTCGCATTATCCCGGGGCACGCCCTTGCAGCAGGTAAGTGCTCACATTACCCTGGGGCACCCCCTTGCAGAACATATCTGGAAACTGACGGGTAAAGCTTGCCCTGTGTGGTGCAGGCTCCAGAGGTCCTTTCTCCTTGGTCACTGTTCTTAATAAAATGAGAGAGGAAAACCAGGAGTACTGGGGTACTGTTAAATTCTGCTGTTGCAGTGAGCACTCTGCTTTAGTTTGATGGAGGCCAGAATGCAGCCTGTAACGCAGACAGGATAGCACTCCACAGATGCAGGGCTTCAGGGCTGTGCACTGCATGCATCTCCCTGTCCATGTTTTACAACATTTTTACATTTCTTTTTAGATTTATTTTATGTACATTAGGTGTTTCCTTGCCTGTATGTCTGTGTACCACATGCATGCTGTGCCCACAGAGGCCAGAAGAGGGCATTAGATCCTCTGCAGGAAACCAAAACCCCTGTTCTCTGCAAGAGTAGCCAGTGCTCTTAATCTCTGAGCCATCTCTCCAGCTCCTACACTCTAATCTTCAAAAAATAAAAATAAAAGTTGAGGCTGGAGAAATGGCCTCATAGCTAGCTAGGTATTTCAATAGATGCCTATAAATCCAGCTATGAGAGATCTGACTCCTAATTTTGACTTCTGCACTCAAAGGCACACACACACACACACACATACACACACACACTTTCTTTCCTCCCTCCCTCACACACACATAATTTTTTTAATAAAAAAAAAAAGCACTAACAAAATGTTATGGGCATTATTAAGTCTGTGCCCTGCTTTGCACGAGCCACAGCAAGGGCACAGCTCTGACACTCCGACTGCATTTCTTTAGCGGGTTGTGACTGCTCTCATAGTTGAATCAGCCATGCAGACCTGCACGGCAGACAGGAACCTGGTTTAGGACCTGGTAGTGCTGGACTGGAAGCCCAGCAAGCCAAGGGTCTTCAAGTGGGACCTGGTGATCAAGCTTTTAACCTTGGTAAGTAAGTTGTTATATGGCTGTCCCTGTCTTCCAGGAAGAGTATTTCCTAAAGCAAGCAGATAGATGTGTGTGTGTGTGTGTGTATGTGTGTTCATGCATGTGTTCACATGCATACATGTGAAGGGCAGAGATCAGACTCAGATGTTGATCCTCATGAGCTATCTGCCGTGATTTTGGGACTGGCTCTCTTATTAGGCCTTGGGGCTCCGCAGTTAGGATAGGATGGTCATACAGCAAGACCCTGGGACCCGTCTGTCTTGATTACAAGTGTGTACCACCACGGGGCTCCAACTCAGGTCCTCATACTTGCCTGGCAAGCACTTTACCAGCTCGGTGATCTCCCCAGCCCTACAGCAAACCAACCTTGGGACCGAACCTCAGGCTTCATGCCTGCTAAGCAAAGGTCCTGTCAGTGAGCCTTACTGCCAGCCTGCAGCTAGGTTCCTCTTTGAGAGGCCTGTGTTGTATGAGATGGTAACAGAAAATCACATCGAGTCCCAGGATCACTTGGGAGAGTGGCAGGAAGTTATGAGGGTTTATTCTCACTGCCAGGCTTCTAAACATTTCAGGAGAACAGAGACCAAACACTTGGTCTTCTGCAGACACGGTCACCTTAGCAAAGGCGGGACAGCGGCAGCAGATGACAGAGGTTACATGTAACCATATACAGGGAGCCCCTGAACAGAGTGCCCTGCTCAGAGAAAAGCAGCCACAGGGGGGCGTGACAAAGGCTTTCTCCACCCTTGATGCTCAGTGACCCCCAGCAACCTCATCATGGAGTTCGGGTACAAGCAGATGCTCGGGTCCTTCCCAGATGTGTGACATTCACAAAAGCCCTGCAATTTGTGTGCAGACTGATGTCTGAGGACACTTAATGTCTGCACCATGGTAGAAGCATCTCCTGCAGGCAAGGCAGGCATGGTGCCCTGGAAACACAGCAGCAAGACCACTGGTATTTCAGCTCTGGAGAATGTGTTTGACCCATGACTTAGGGACCGGAGGTGTTAAAAGCAAACTGGGCTGGGTGGGCAGTAGTGGTGCATGTCTTTAATCCCAGCACTTGGGAGGCAGAGGCAGATAAATCTCTGTAAGTTCGAGGCCAGCCTGATGTACAGCATGAGTTCCAGGACAGCCAGGGATATACAGAGAAATCTTGTCTAAAAACACAACAAAACAAACAAATAACAAAAACAAAAACAAAAAACACTCGCACACTGACTTTCCAGCTGTAGGAGCAGCTTCTCAGCGTTTGTCCTCAGTAGTGTGTGTCTGTGTCGGTGTGCGCACGCTCTGCTATAGTCTATGGAAGGTTAATTCTTTAGTAACCCTCCCCAACGCTCTCTTTCTTCACACAGATCCTGACGGCCAGTGGTGATGGGACATGTGCCCTGTGGGATGTAGAGAGCGGACAGCTGCTGCAGAGCTTCCATGGGCATGGGGCTGATGTCCTCTGCTTGGACCTGGCCCCCTCAGAAACTGGAAATACCTTCGTGTCTGGGGTAAAGACAAGGGAAATCTCTGGGGTCTTCTATCCACTAGGGAGGTAGATGCTGGCAGTTCTTTGTCCTCGGGACTGGTCCTGTTCTTTCCTGGAAGTACCTTCGGCTCCCTGGAATGGAGATCTGGAATGTTCTGTTTGAACGCTGCCACTCGGGCCTCAATCGTAGGCCACTGGGCATATACAATGCACGTTAAGATGAGCTAGTGCTGGCATATCACCAGGCTGCCAGGGGTGGGGGACACAGGAAACACTCCCATGCCACATCCCTTGGTCACCATCCTCCTCTCGCCCTCAGGTACAGGAAACAGAAGAAGAACTATAGGAATCAGCATCTGTGGACCCTAACTGGTTTCATCTAGAAGCTTAACATACTTCACGATAGCACTCGCTGCCCCTTGCCCCAGATGGTACCCACATTAGATGAAAGAGTTTGTAGCATGTATTGTATAGTTGGGAGGGATGCCAACTCCCAAACCTGCCTCCCCAGGTCAGGAGATGGTGGTATTTCTGTAGCTGAACGACACAAGCTCTCTACTGCAAGCTGCCGAGGACACAGCCTTGGGAAACAAGGCATTGCTCATGGGGAGAGATCTTGATTTTCTTCTCGTTTTGGTCATCCATACGTGCTTTCCCCCTGTGCCTTTGTATAACTGCATCGTCCCTGCTCAACCACACTGCTCTCTTGAAGTGACCATTATCTCTGTAGACTATATTATCTCTTTGCATACGTGAACTCCATTCACCTTGGCGTCCACTAGGAGGTTGGAGATACTTGAACTGTATTGTCTTGTTCCTCAGTGAAACTCTCAGGGTGCTATACCCCAGGACAGGTGCTCCTAAGATGTCACCGGACCTCTTTATACCTTTGAAGCCAACTAACTTGAATGCTTTAAGCCATCGGTTCATCTAACTGTTGAGAGAATTGCCTTTTGCTATTCAGGCTCGGTGGGGATTTATCAAAGAGCTCCCAGAGTCTTGATAGCAAACTATGGAAAAATTTTTTGCTTATGGTTTATGAATGACTCAGAGAGAGCATGTAGTTTTCAGGGTTGAGGCAGAAGGTCTGAGGGGGTGACTTTCCACCATCGCCCCCAGTTGTTCAATGGCAGGCCTATGAAGAGGCCCTGGGACAGCTGTTTCCCAGGTTGGCATGCTGCTGAGGTACAGGTGACCCAAAGGAACCTCATTTCTAACTCTGCTGAGGGTAGGCTCTGCAGTTCCAACAAAGCTGAGGCTCTTGGCTGCTCGGCTTTGATGCCACCAACCTATTCTAGTGTCAAGAGCCTGGGCACCCCACCCCCACCACATGCACCAACATCTGCTTGCTTTGGGCTTAGGGAAGGGAAAGAGGAAAAATGGAAGAGGAGTGAAGGAGGGAGGAAACCCTGAAGGTTTTGCTCCAACTCAGAGATGCACAAAACAGGGAAAGACGCTAAGTGTGTGTGTGTGTGTGTGTGTGTGTGTGTATGTGTGTGTGTGTGTATGTGTGAAGAAATCTGCCCGCTCCTCTATCCCAAGATCCTTGGTTCTCAGGCTCATCCCTGACTGTATATAGTACTTGCAGTGGATAACTAACTGGGCGATCTTCTGTTTACAGGGATGTGACAAGAAGGCCATGGTGTGGGACATGCGCTCTGGCCAGTGTGTGCAAGCCTTTGAAACTCATGAATCTGATGTCAACAGTGTCCGGTCAGTGAGCAAAATGCTTGAGATTCTCTGTCCTGGGGCTTTACCGGGGCCTAGATCACATGCATGCACACACGCACGCACATCCCAGGGGTTACCTGAAGAGAGAGGGCTCCTCAACAGGAAAGGTTCCAGGTCCCAGGAACACTTAATCTACTTGCTTTAGAGCAACCTATATCCTCCCTGAGTGAGCCAGTATTTCTTGGCCATTCTTCACATACTTAATGGGTGTATACATGGCAAGCATTTCCTCAGAAGTCAGATTACAGCATGATAGACAAGGCCTCTGTTTCCCTCCAGGAAACAAACCAGACTCAAAAAGATACACACATATACAACGAGGTGAAAATAGAACAGGGGTATGAATGGACGGGCTGCTTCCTTCTTAGAGGGCGACAGAAAAGGGTTGGGACTTCACATGTTCAGAAGGTGCCACAGCCATGGCTAAATATAAAACATCTTTCTGCTCAGAGCCCTAAGAA
>JAQHUG010000010.1:14863177-14893991 GCA_028555095.1 Dicrostonyx torquatus
TCATCCACATTAAAATGCATAACTTCAATCTCTATCATCCACATTAAAATGCATAGTAGCAGGTGGCTGTAATCCCAGCCCTGAGGAGGCAGAGATAAGAGGACTCCTGGGGCTGACTAGCCTGAGCGGTAAACTCCAGGTCAATGAGAGGACCCCACTCAAAGGTGGGGGGGCCGTATTATACAGGCCCATATTTTTACATTGTATGGCTGCGAGAATTTTAGGCTATAATTGGCACCTGCCATACAGAAGGTGATCACCTAGTCTTTTGAGACAAACTGACAGCATCCTAAACAAATGGCCAGGATATGCTAATGTTGTTCTGCTCCTTTTTTGTAATTTGGGAGGTCGCCTCGGAAAGAGGTGTTAATTTAGTCTATCCTGAGATTGACACCTGAAACTGTCCTCTACCTTCTAGATGCACGCACCCACACCTTCACAAACGTATTTTTTAAAAAAAATAAACTTTCCAATTCATTAGTATTTTTTAATTATAATCTCCCCATGGACAAACTGTGGGGTGGAGGTCATTTATAACCAGAAAGAAGATGCTTTGAAAAGGCTGGGGTGCCTCTGAGTGTGGGCAGAGTGAAGGGATTAAAGATACATGTTCATGGGACACTTTGCTGGTAGAAAGCTTAACTAATGAGTTCTCTCTCATTATGGATGGTTGTGAGCCACCATGTGGTTGCTGGGATTTGAACTCAGGACCTCTGGAAGAGCAGTCAGTACTCTTAACCTCTGAGCCATCTCTCCAGCCCCATGAGTTCTCTCTCTAGCGTGGCATAGAACCACGTGTTGCCTCTCACTCTTGTATTCTCAGAACAGAGGAGGTGGAGGCAGGATGATCAGAAGTTCAAGGTCATTCACCTAGGGAGTTCAAGACTAGCCTGGGCTACATGAGACGACCCCATCTATAATAAATAAATACCCTCGCTCCACTCCTGCTTCTGGTTTATAATCTAGCATCCATACTCCCTGCTGAGCACTGAGGCTGCCGGTGGGAACAGCCACAGCCACCGCCACCGTTCATTGATTGCTTTTTATTTGACAGCATTGTGGATTCTTGGGACTCCCTGCCCTGGTAGATCTTCACCCAGAAGACGGGCTTCTTTATTACCCTCATTTTTCAGATGAGGAAGCCAGGCTGGGAAAGTTGATGTCCCTGCCCAAAGTACTGTACATAGTGACAGTGCTAGCAGCTGCGGTGGCTCTGTCCGTCTGTCTGACTGTTGTGCCTGTGCTCTGAGCCACACTTTGGGAATTAGGTGCATTCCAGGGCTCCTGCTTTGTGCAATGCCCAGGGTGAATGTGGGTTGTGACATTTGGCTCTCTGTAAGGCAGTCCGCTGTGCCGAGTTTGCTGGACGATTCCTCCTGAGTCCCAGAAGTGCACCTTCTGGGTCGGAGACCCTGAGCCAGGATGTCTTCCCAGGGGTTCTAGGGGCCGGGGTCAGTGGCTGGGGATGGCTGCTCCCCATAACAGACTTTCTACCAACTCTCTCTGCAGATACTACCCCAGTGGAGACGCCTTTGCTTCTGGGTCAGATGATGCAACGGTACGTTTCTCAGCTAATGAGAACCCTTTCAAGGCAGAGGGAAGAGATAATAGCTTGGTTTTGCTTTATTTATTCATTTATTTATTTATTTATTTATTTATTTATTTGCAAAAGTAGCAGGGTATTTTATTTAAAGCAAAGCAACAGAAGGGACCAGAAAACACCACAGGAAAGGATCAGGCCTTAACTTTTTTTTCCAAATTTTATTTGTGTATTTTTATGTGTATGGATGTTTTACCTGTATGTGTGTCTATGCACCACATGTATGGTGCCCTTGGAGACCAGAAGAGGGCACTGGGATGCCCTGAGACTGGAGTTACAGAAGTGAGCCCCCATCTGGGTGTTTAAGCCCTGATCATCTGGGTTAGCAGCCAGTGATCTTGACGATAGCGGAGCCCTGTCTCCAACCCTGTAGCTTTGTTTGTTTGTTTGTGTTTGTTTTCCGACACAGGGTTGCTCTGTGGAACAGCTCAGACTGTCATGAAACTCACTTTGTAGCCCAAACTGGCCTCAAACTCACTGAGAGTCGCCTGCCTCTGCCTCCCAAGTGCTGGAATTACAGGCACGCACCACCACCGCCTGGCACTTCATTTTATTTAATCAACTTGTTTTCTGGTCACAGAAGTCATGTGTGGTCACTGAAAAAAAAAAATGAAGGAAATTAAATTACTCTCCTAAGGAAAGCCACACACAGTCTAAGGAATCCTGAATGCTCTTTCTCTTTGTCAACACAATGTCTATTTGTAGATTTATCTTTTTCACTGGACCAGAGCTTGTACACATTCTGCTGGGCCGAACAAGCATTTTCGCTCGTATGTTCTCTTAATAATTGTCTGGAATTTTATGTTATTGGCATGCCATCATGTGCTCAAAGAGTCGTCAATCTGGAAGGAGCTCTTCCTAAGGTTCCCCTGTTAAGAACACTGCGATAAAGCTCAGCATGGTGGTACAGGGCTTGCTACCACAGCACGAGGGAGGTGGAAGTAGGAGGAAGACCGGGAAGGAGTTCAAGGTCATCCTTAGCTACAAGCAGAGCAAGTTCTCGGCCAGCCTGGGCTACAAAGCAATAGACCTTGCTCTCAGTGAATATTTTCATTCCTCAGACTGTTTAAACTCTCGGGCATTGGTCACTCGCCTAAAAACAGGTTCACTCCTCACGGTTTCGTTTTGAGGTGCAAATTATGTTGATGTGTTTTTAAGATAAAGCATAATGTCATTTCTTGTTCTCCTTAAAAAATATCAAATAGGGGAGAGACAGGGAGGGGAGCAGAGAAAAATGTACAGCTCAATAAAAATCAATTAAAAAATATCAAATAGCCTATTAAATAATAGGCTTCACTTTGAGCTGCTGCTATGGAAGACACTACAAAAGAAATTAATGCATTTTAATAATAATGAAAATCTTAGGGCCCGGAGGTTAAGAGAACATGCTGCCCTACCATAGGAGCCATTAATTCCAAGCACCCATTTCAGGTGACTTACAACCTCATATAACTCCAGTTCTGGGGAATCTGACACCCTCTTCTATCCTCACACACCCGTACACATGTGCTTTCATACACACACACGTGCACACGCACACACACACGTCCATATTCGTCCATATTCACATAGATAATATTTTTTAAAAAACCTTATGTGTCAAAAATATGTAAATTTTGGCCATGCCATTTCCTGGAAATAATTCTATTCCAAGGGTTCTGCTCCTAAGCTAATGTAACTTTATTTCTGACATCAACATGTGTATAAAGATTTTTACATAAAAATGTTCATCACATGGCTATGGGCAGTTCTGTTGTTACTGCCCAGCCCATTGCCCCTTGTAGTATATTCAGAAACCAGTTTTCTTCCCACAGAGAGTGTTCATCATAGAATTATGTATAAAAGAAAAAATTAGTCATAAGAAAAGCATTTAGCTGGCCCTGGCCTAACAGATTGAGACATAGCCACGTGGAGAATATTGGACAGACATGTAAATCATCTTTCTTTGAAGACTAATTTTGGAAGTGCTTACCACACAGTGTTGACAGAGACGGCAGTGCAGCACTCACCCCATCTATTTCCACACATTAGTTAGGGTTTCTATTGCTGTGATGAAACACTGTGACCAGAAGAAGTTGGAGAGGAAATGGTTTATTTGATTTACGCTTTCATATCACGTTGTTCAGCATCAAAGGAAGTCAGGACAGGAACTCAAACAGGTCAGGAACATGGGCGGGAGCTGACCCAGGCCATGGAGGGACATTGCTTACTGGCTTGCTTCTCATGGCTTGCTCAGCCTGCGTTTTTTTTATAGAACCCAGGACCACCAGCCCACAATGGGTTGGGCCTGCCTCCATCAATCACTAATTAAGAAAATGCCCTACAGGCTTGCCTACAACCCAAACCTCTTTTCTTCTTCTTCCTAGAGCTGAAGACGGAACCCAGGGCCTTGCACTTGCTAAGCAAAGGCTCTACCACTAAGCTAAATCCCCAACTCCTTATCTTAGGGAGGTATTTCCTTATTTGAGGCTCCCTCCTCTCCGATGACTTTAGCGTGTCAAGCTGACATAAAAAGTATACAGCTCATATACATAAAATAAAAAAGAAACATAAAGAACATTGCAGTCATTAGCAAATACCTCTAACTTGGGGCAACTTTCACTTCCTCGAGCATGAATTTCTAAGTATTTTGGAATGTTCCATGTTGACTGTGTGTGCTTCATCATGGAAAAGAAAGTAGGGTTCTATGTTTATCTCTGTCCCTGAAGAAATTTTCCACACCTGCTGTTTCTTTGAGTCTCTGCTGACCCGTGGAGATTAACAGGAAACGGGCCTGAAGTATAAAATAACAGGAGAGAAAACTAGAAAGGTTTTCTCCTGTCATGCCTCAAGCTACAGAAGCTGCTGATCCCTTGTAGTTCTGTGGTCTGCGCTTTGACAAATTGAAGCCAGAATGATTTACACCTTTGTCTGTCTCTTCGCAGTGTCGCCTCTACGACCTGCGGGCAGATAGAGAGGTTGCCATCTACTCCAAGGAGAGTATCATATTTGGAGCATCGAGCGTGGACTTCTCCCTCAGTGGTAAGGTTTTATTTCAGAAACTTCTCCAGGAGTGCAGAACTAGACCAAAAAAGCAAAGTCCCTCTCTGCCTAGCTTCACCTCACTGAGCCTGTTGTGGGGCAGTACACTCAGGCCACATCTGATCTTCAGACACCCTTCACCTAACACACCCCCTTTCCCTTTGTGCTAGGAAACTCCCTGCTGCCCTGCCCACAGCTTGGAGACAGCTAGCACAAGCCAGGCCAGTGCTGATGGGGCACTCCCCTGTTCTGAGTCTATGCCTTTGCGCACAAAATTGCAGCCACTTTCGGGCACCTCTACACAGCTCAACTGTTCCATCCCCAAAAACATTGATCACCTTGCTTTCATCTCTGTAAACCCAAGGTGAAGGTTTAGAAATGGCAGGAGTGTTCCTGCTTCCTCTAAAGCCCAGTGGCATCCTACACACGTTTGTTTGGTTTTTCATTTTTCGAGACAGGGTTTCCTCTGTGACAGCTCTGGCTGTCCTGCAACTCAGTTTGTCAACCAAGCCAGCCTCTGCCTCTCAAGTGCTGTGATTAAAGGTATGCGCCACCACCACCTGGCTTCCTACATCTCATGTGAGCCTGGCATGGTGGCTCCTACCACATGATGCTACAGTGATATTTCTGTCTGTCCCATGCCTTCCACAGAGGACAGTGACAGCTTTCTCCTGAATTGCAAAGGCAGCATACATTGCCTGCTGCATAGTGGGCTTAGATGAATCTATGTTTATTGTATGTATGGATGGATGGATGATGGACGATGGATGAAGGATGGATGGATGGATGATGGGTGGATAGATAGATGGATGAATGATGGATGGACAGATGGATGGATGGGGAAATTCATTAGTGAGTAAGTGAGCGAGGATGAGTGACAGTCAAGGAAGGAGAAACAGGAACTGGTTTAACCATTGCATCTTCTGCTTCTAGGTCGCCTGCTCTTTGCTGGGTACAATGACTACACCATCAATGTCTGGGATGTTCTCAAGGGCTCCAGGGTCTCCATCCTGTTTGGACATGAAAACCGTGTCAGCACTCTTCGAGTTTCTCCTGACGGGACAGCATTCTGCTCGGGGTCATGGGATCACACCCTAAGAGTAAGAGAGACATCCATTTCCCTGTATGGCCTTCCTGAGATGGGTTGTCAGCCAGCATTCTTATGTCCACAGTTACAGATAGATGCCAGGGGGGTGTCTCTGGGAGGTCAGGAACTTTGTCCACACAGGTGTTCAAAGAAACCAAGAATGGTACCGAAAGAATAATGGATTTGAAGAACCCAAATGTTTTTTTTTTTCGTTTTCCCCCAAATGTCTGATTTTGTTGTGATTCTGGCTTTGAGCAGCCACAGGTTCCCAGTCGCTGCTCCCTGTGCTGAAGGGTTCTCCACACTGGGACAGACTCCATGTGTCAGGTCACAGCCCGCTGTGAGGAGGTGGAGGCCCCTGGAATGGCCTACTGATTGTGTGACTACTATTCCAGGAGAAGGACCTTGTGGCTTTGATCAACTTTTCAAGTCCTCTAGAGTCCCACCACCACGGCAAAAGCAGGGAGGTGGACGTCTGGTGTTCCTGGAGCATGGGAGTGCCGAGCACATTGCCCATTGCTGTGCAAGACCCCAAGTCTGACAGAGCCTTGTGTGAGGGTTTAGGGGTCTGGTTTGAGATAGGCCTTTGCATAAAGACTTGATTAGGCTTGGACATATTTGGTGCATGATAATTTTAACATGGCTGGGCAGAGGGTGAGGGCAGATTTTAAAGAAAGTCTTAGAGGGGCCAACAAGATGTCTCAGTGGGTAAAGGTGCTTGCTGCCAAGCCCAACAGCTTGACTTTGAGTCCTGGAGAGAGCTGGTACCCACAAATTATCCTCTGACCTACTCGTGCACACTGCAGCACACACATGCCCATGTAGACAGACACATACATACTAAATCATGAATGAAAATGCTGTAATAAGGTCTTAGAAAGTAAGCAGCCCTTCGTGTTCTATTTATTTTAATGGGAGCAGGTTGAATGTCTAGTTTGGGAAAAATAAATAAAAGGATTTTTTTGCAACGTTACAAAAACAAAGTTTAGTAGTGAGGTGTTGCTCAACAGCAGTGAGCTGGGAGGATACACATGGTTCAGTTCTCAGTCTAAGGCGTCACCAGTGGCTGCCCTGCTGACAGTTAACTGAGGGGTAGGTGTCAGAAATGCTGAAGCCCTTGAGAACCCTGTTTGGAGGAATGTGAGTGGAAGGTGTGTGTATGTGTGTGTATGAGTGCATGTGTGTGCGTGTATGTGTGTATGAGTGCGTGTCTGTGTGTGTGTATGTGTGTGCATGTATGTGTGTGTGTGCGTGTATGTGTGTGTATGTGTATGTACAGCCTGTTTTCCTCTGTTAAACTCAAGTTTTATGAATAATTAACTACTAAAAATGAACTGTCTTTGTCTTCTCAGGTTTGGGCATAATCCTGCCACAGCGTGCATGAAGAACATGTAGCTATGACTTCTAGAGGAGCCCAGGACTTCCCACGGGTTAGCTTATGGGAGCAACTTCACAGCTCAGCACTCACTCACCCCTCGAGTGTCACCACGAAAACCGTCCCCTTCCTGGAAATGCACCCCTGTAGGTCTCGGCACTTCGACTGGACCTTCGAGTCCTTGCTTCATCTCCAACACTTTGTAAAGCTTGTCTGTCTTTTAAGTTATTTCATCCAGTAGAATTCCACATTTATCAGCATTTAAACTGTTCCCCGTTGCTTCCTCGAATCCGGTCTGTCTTCAGAGCACTTTAAACTACCTTTTCTTGGTGTGGACTGTGGCTTCTAGAACCTTCCTCTGGATATGGACTGTGAGAATGACTGTGCATTGGTCTGTCATAGAAAAAAATTCCAGCTCCAACTGTGACTACACAGAACCACTTTTTAAAACTGTTTTTATGTAAAAGTATCTCTTCTTCCCAACCTGTTCAGTTGTACTTTTTTAGATGAGATGTTTTTGTCCGGGAGAGCCTTTCCAAAAGAAGCAGACACATGCAGAAAACAGGCCAGATGTCTGACTTGTGGCCCTGTGAGAGATGGTGGGCTAGGGCGGGGCAGTCCCCCACACTGGAGGGGAAAAACTGGTTACCATGTATAGCCCAAACACTGCTGAGAGCAACCAGAACCTTCTGGGGGAAGACAAGACACTAAATGGGTTTAAGCCTACTAGTGGCATTATCAGAAATGCCTAAGTTAAAGTGGTGTTGTCCATGTAAATAATATTCAAGTGTCCTACACAGCAGCTGTACTAAGACTGACGGCCAGGTCATGAATGATAATGTCTTTGCTATCAAAGGAGTGTCCTGTCTTTATTTGAGTCAGCAATTTCTTCTAGATGCTACTGGCTGCTTCTTATTACAAGGTCCCTGCTTTTTCTTCCATTTTTCTTTTAAAGTTGTAGAAGTTTGTTCTTTTAGAAATGCCATATCTAGTAAAATGTCATGTTAACAGACATGGTGGCTCATGTACTTGGGGAGTTCAGGTACTTGGCGGGGGGTTCCGAGGCAGGAGGAGGATGGATTGAGCCCAAGAGCTCAAGGCTAACCTCAGGCACATATGAGACCTCCGCTTTTCATTTGGGGGGGCGGTGTTTGTTTTGCTCTATTTTGTCTTTTTATATTTATTTGTTCATTATTCATTTATTTAGTGTGTGTGTGAGAGAGAGTGGTGAATACCCATGCCACAGAACACATATGGATGTCAGTACAATTAGTGGGAGCCTGTTCGCGCCTTCCACTTATGGTACCTGGGGATTGAACTCAGATCCTCAGGCTTGGTAACAAGCACCCTTACCTGCTGAACAATCTCACTGTCCCTTGTTTTGTTTTTTTATGAAACAATGTGTCATATATTCCCAGACTGCCTTCAAACTTGCTGCATGGCCAAGTAGGATTGTGAACTTCTGGTCCCTCCACCCTTGCCGCTCAGGTGCTGGAACACCCCATTTGTCAGTATGCACCACACTGGGTGCACTAAAATTGTAGGTGCACTGCTGGGACCAAACCCAGACCTTCCGGTGTGAGTCACACCGTACCAGCTGAGAGGTGCAGCCCCAGGCCCCCCAAGACCCCATCTCTAAAAGGATTTTTTTTTTTAATACTGGGAATCTAAGGTCATCTTGGGCACTGGTAATCATTCCTGGCACTATGCGTGGCCTTGGGTATATGGCCAGTCAAAGATTTGCTGTCTCTGAGAAGCAGGAGTGCATCCCCAGATTGCCTGGCCCCCTGCTCTGGCTGGCTCTTTGCATACTGTTGGCTTTGTTTATAGCCTCAGCCCCAGATGCTGCTCCTCAGAGAGACCCCAGAATGCAGAAAGCACATTCTTCCAGCCATTGGGGTGCTACTGTGACTTCAGCAGCTCCTTTGGAATTGAGAGTGAGAAATGTCACATACATTTTTGTTATGTCGTTAGGATTATTTAAATGTCCCTTGGGAGCCCTGAAAGAGTCTCAGGGACACATGATGGTTCTGGGTTATACTTTGACACTCTAGAGAGTTCCCTTTGCCCCTCAGGGAGACTGCCCTGGATTAAAGCAGACTTCTAGACATAAAGAAGGAACCAGACAGCTGGGCACAGGTGATCTCTGGGAAACGGGGTAGCCTCAGCTCACAGAAAGTCAAAAAGTGGGCCAAGCGGTGGTGGCGCACTCCTTTAATCCCAGCAATCAGAAGGCAGAGGCAGGTGGATCTCTGTGAGTTCGAGGCCAGGCTGGTCTACAAGAGCTAGTTACAGGACAGGCTCCAAAGCCACAGAGAAACCCTGTCTTGAAAAAACTAAAAAAAAAAAAAAAGAAAGGAGAAAAAAAGGAATTCAAAAAGCAGCCTCAGGAGGGCCCATGAGGAATAGAGCCCAGCAGAACTGTAACTTACCAGAGCAGGGGTTCTCAACCTGTGACCCCTTTGGGGTCCCATATCAGATAGATATCCTGTACTTAGGATTCATAACAGTAGCAAAATTACAGTTATGAAGTAGCAACAAAATAATTTTATTGTTGGGAGTCACTGCAAGGCCAGGGTCACAACGTTAGGAATGTTGAGACCCACTGTCCTAGAGACTTGGTCAAAGGAGTCCTGCAGGGATTCTAGGGAGCACAGATCAGAGACAGGCAAGAGTCAGGGGCTAGGGCTGCATTGCCTCCTCCAACTTAGGACGGCCGCTTTGCAAAATGATTTATATATCCTCATTTTTCAAACAAGCCAGCCCAGTACATAGCAAGTTAAGACCTAGCTTCTAGCCTGGCCTGATGGCACAAGCCTGTAATTCCAGAGATTCAGGAGGCCGAGGTAGAACAATGACAAGTCTAAGGCCTACCAACGCCTAGAAAGTTCCAGAACCCCACTAATTCTTAATCCTCGGGAAAAAGGTAAGCAGTAACCCGAGGGTCTCACGTTGTTCTTGCTTGCCCCATCACGGGACTCTCTCCTTGCAACAGGTGCAAGTGAGATTCCCAGTCATCTGGGGGGGGTGGAGGCAGGAAGCTGCTGGGCCTTGAAAGCCGGCTGGGTTAGGCCAAGTGCAGAGGCCTAAGGATGGACGACCCATTGCAGGAACGCACTAGACGGCTGTTGACTGACTTCTTGACGTTCTGTGCTCGGGAGCCCGGTGTCCCCGAGTTACCGCCCACATCTGTCGAGGCGGAGTTGCTGCGCTCTCTGGCAGCACGGATGCAAAGGCAACACGAGACTTTCTTCTCCCCCTTCTTTGGCTACCAGGGCAACCGCATGGAGCTGGTGAGAGAGATGGCGGATGGGGTGTTCTCCGATGGCCAAAACTTCAACTGGGGCCGCCTGGTGGTGCTCTTGACCTTCGCGGGGACGCTTCTGAATCAAGACCCTAGACAGGCTACCAGGCAGATGAATGGTCTGAACAATCAAATCCAAGTGGCCCGAGACTGCCGTCTCATAGTGGATTTACTGTGTCATCAGCTCCTGAGACATCATCGCTTGTGGCTGGAGGCTCATGACGGCTGGGTGAGACCACACGCGAAGCGTGGGCATGATGGTGTGTGGGGTGCGGTGGGGTGATGGTGCTGTTAAATGCATCTCAGAGACCTTGAGCACTTCCGCTGTACTGTGCAGTCCGATTTTATTTTCTTCCTTTACTGTTTTTTTTTTTTTTTTCCTAAAGTCAGGGTCTCAGGTAGCCCAGGCTGGCCTCATTCCATAGCCTCCTGTAACTTTGGTCCTCCTGCTTGCATTCCCGGGGCACTACTTACAGGCTATGCTACTATGGATAGGTCGATGTAGCGCATATGTGGACACCCCCTGGGACTTTGAACAGGACAGAAAAACACTCAATTTCCTGAGCCACGGTCCCAGCCCAAGGATTTCTTTATAGGCACTCACACAGCCCTTGCTCAATAGTTCTCATAAAAATCCATTCAGCGGTGACAAGGCACACATGGCATTCTCTATCCCTTGCCCTCCGAGCTTTCAGGGAGGGCTTATTAGGTCTGATAAAGCTCAAGTAGTATAAAGGGGACGGACTGTGGTCACGCCCAGGCCCTCCAGAACTTCCTCTCCTTTCTCTAACCCCATAGGAGACTAAAGCCCTACGGGTTGTGAAATGTCTGTGACCAAGTGTGGCCCCTGACTGGGGTCTTCTCGCCCACTGCCCTTTTCCCTGCCGGGCAGGCTCCTGGCTTTCTTTTGGTCCCTAATCTCTGAGTTGTAAAAGCTAAAGAGGCAGCTACACAGAGCTACTGGTCAAGGAAAACACCCAGCGCGGGAATAAAGTTTGATAGTAGATTGTTTGCACCTGTGAGGCCTTGGGTTCATTCTCCAGCTCCACCAGAAAAGGAAAAACAAAACAAAACTCCACCCTAGTTTAGCCCACAGGCTGAGCTTGGATTCAGGCTTCTTTTTCTTTCTTTTTTTTTTTTTTATTTGGTAATTACAGATCTGAAGTTACTTCCTCCTCATTGGGGTTGAATCAAAACTGAAGTGACCCATGTTATACTATAAATGTAAATTATTAAAACCTGCTATAAAAAAGCCTGTCAACAGTCTGCATTTAGACCACCTGAGAAAGAAAGGTGGTGTGCCTGGTTAGCGGTAACTCCTGCCCTATTCCTGCTGTGTGGGTCTCCGCTGGGCTGGTAGACTGCCTTCAGCTGAGTGTTTGAGAACCCTCTGAGCCCTCTCTCTACTCTCCCCCTCTCCTTCCTCACTCTACTCCTCTCTCCTCTCAGACTTGGGAGGATTCAAGAGGAATGGCGAGGCAAGTTTTCTTTTGGGTTAGAGACTCACTCACAGAGTTAATACCAAGGAAAGGCAGCATGACAGGCTCTGCATAGTGTTCAGGTCTATGAGACAAAGCCGGAATCCCCTCTTATGGGTTCCAGAGGAGGGAGGAGGCCCCATGCCACATAGTGGTGAATATGTGCTTGAAGTTGGGTTGTCACCTTTTCCGGAGCAGCAAGGGAAGGGAGAAAGGTTGGATCCTTTAGTTAATGTACGTTCACTATACAGGATTTGCTGGCCATATTCGGGGCCTCAGGTAGCCCGGGGTTGGTGAACTCCCTTTGGGGAAGAGAGGCTTACACCTCATGAGTTGGCTTTCAGTGGGGCCTCCGCTATTTCTTCTGAGCCGTGAAGGCAGCGAAAGCAGCTGCTGTGGCGAGCATGGCTTGAATACACTCTGCACACAAATATAACCTTCCCAGCCTTTTTGTTCTGGGGTGACAGGCACGAATTCAATCCTCTGGTTGCTACATATTAACTTGGGGTGGTGTGGAGTCAGCACATCTCCTCGTATCTGAGTCAGAGACTGACATCTGTGTTGGCACAAGGGAAGGATATTGTCCTCGTGAGCCTGCGTCATGGGCTGTACACACAGCAGTCTGGATGAGTTGAGATGGGCAGTGCGCTAAGGTGGGGGGACTATGAATGTAAGAATCAAGATAGTTATTAAAGGGATAGCCACAGGTCTGACTGGGGGGGGGGCTCGATGAGTTCTGAAACCATTTTGGCTTTGATTTGAAGAGTGGGGGTCAGAGGTGAATAGAGGAGCTGAAGACAGGTGCCGTCAAAGGAGGGAATGCCCAAGGTTTAACTTCTTCAGTTTTATTGGAGGTTGTGCGGAAGGCGTCAGAAAGTAAAGAGGTTTATATAGAGTTGTCCTAGATGTCTTTCCTCGACGTTGAGGTAAAACACGAGGTGTTATGAGGCATCTCTGCCATGTGGGGCAGTTAGATGGTTGCTTCTATGCAAGTTGAACTGCTGCGAACAGATCCTGGGATGTCTGGTAGCCACGTGCCTTTCATTTTATGGCAGGATCTAGAACCTTTCATACTAGAGACTGGCCTAGGGCCTTGTGCACGCTAGCCCTTCCTGTGAATTTTTATTTAGATATTTTTATTCTGTGTGGATGAGTACCTGCATGTGTTGTGCCATGTTCGTGCAGTGTTCAGCGAGGCCAATAGAGGGCGCCAGGTCCCCTGGACCCGGAACTGACCGGCATTGTGAGCTACCACGTGAGTGCTGGGATCTGAACCCAAGTCCTCTGCAAGAGCAGCCAGTGCTCTCCGTGACTGAGCCACCTCTTCGGCCCCACCTTCTGCATATTTGGGGCTCGGGTTTGTTCATGGAGAGTCAGTCTAATGCTCCTCGTGTGCCCCTTACAGGATGGCTTTTGCGACTTCTTCAGAAACCCCTTCCCAGTCATTGTTTGGAGGAGAGTGCTCATGAAAGCTTTTCTGTCCTGCATCATCGCGACGATCATCCTGTATATCTGGAAAAAGTTTTAAGTTTTAAAATTTTAAAACGATTTTACCTGCCTGTGACCCGCTAAGGGACAGTTTTAGATGGCTGGAGAAGAACTGAGGAAATCCTCCTGCCTAGAGACATTTTTACCTGCATGCTGCATGGGAGTCCTGGGGTTGCAACGGGGCAGCCTTTGGAAGGGGGAGGGGCTCGTCACTAAGTGGGGAAATGGTCTTCTGGATACATCCGCTGGGTAGATGCTCTGCTGTCTGCATTTGGCTGCCCGCACACCAGAGCCTCTCCCATCTGTTTTGGGGTTCTTGAGGAGTTGTTCGGTAGCCAGCGTTGCCAGGCAGAAGAACCTAAAGCACCAAAATCCCAGAGCAATGAAGAATGCAATAGAAATCTTAAGAACTCCTTGGAAGCCGATCTTTCTGTGCCTAATTCCCAGGACTTCTGAATTTATAGTGTCCCCCTCTAATAAAATTTTAACTAACTTCAAATTTTTAATAAATGTATATACATTTTTAAAAAGGACTGGCTATTTCTCTAATTCAGCACGACTTTTGTTCTTGGGAGTAACTTCAATTGATGAGTGTGTCCTTCACTATAAACCCGGGTTTGGTTTATATTGTTGTGGGGGGAGGTAATTGTAACATGAGGGTCCTGCTTGTTGGGGTTACTGTCCTACCCAGTACCCCACAGCCAGCAAGCCCCCAAAGAAAATCACACAGAGTCTACATTAGGTTATTAACTGATTGGCCCATTATCTCAGGCTTCTTACTAGCTCCCATAAGTTATATTAACCCATTGTCAGCCACATAGCCAGTACCTTCTCTCAGCTGGGCTGCTACATGTTGCCTTGTTGGAGATCTGCGCAGGAATGCCAGGGAAGCTTCCTGCTTCCCAATTTCTCCTCTTCTCCTTGCTCCACCTCTACTTCCTGTCTGGTTTTCCCACCTATACTTCCTGCCTGGCCAATCAGCGTTTATTTAAAACATGATTGACAGAATTGTCCCACACCAGGTAATTTTTATTTTTATAATGTATATTCATGTTATGCTTGTATGTTTATCTGTGTACCACATATGTGGCTGGTGCCTCTGAGGCCAAAAGATTGTGTCAGATTCCTGGAACAGGAGTTACAGACAGCTGTGAGCACCATGTGGGTGCTGGGAATCGAACACAGGTCCTCTGGCAGAGCAGCTAGTGCTATCTCTCCAGTCTTAACAAAGCTTTGCTTTAAACATTAAATCTACGTGAAAGTTCTTAAATCATTCCTCTTTCCCCCCCCTCTGCTCTCCAGTCCACTCAAACCCTGCAGGGTGGTGGGCAATGTGCCCCTCCAAGCCTCCCTGGCCATCAACCTGCATTTACACACGCACACACACACACACACACACACACACACACACGGCTTCTAGGTGGAGATGTAGATCTCAGGGATCAATTTTGGGTCATCAGGCTTGGTGGCGAATACTTTTTACCTACCAGGCCACCTCACCAGGTAAACTACATTTATTATTTTAGAGTGTGTGTGTGTTCGTGTGTTTGCATGTGCACCACGGTACAAATTGGAGGTCAGAAGACAACTTAAAGGAGCTGGTTCTCTCCTTTCACAGTGCAGTTCCCTGGGATCAAACTCAGTGTCATTAACCTTATGACAATCACCTTTACCTGCTCAGCTAGCTCTCTGGCCTTTTTCTCCTCTTCCTTCTGTGAGATTCCTAGGGAAATTCTAATTCTGGGGAGTCCCTGACTGAAGAAGGGGAATCAGGGCCCATGTGGTAGAAGTGGGGGTCTTTTTTTGAGACCTTTCTGAGAATGGGGGAAGAGTGCAAGCCTACAACTAGACTGATTCCCAGGCAGTAGGCAGGAAAGGGAGTGATGAGCAGCACGTGACACCCATAGCCCCCCCAGGTGAGTCTGTTAGCTAGAGAGTCACAGGGCCTCAGTAGGTGCCTGCCTATCTGTAACTGAGAGGGGAGGGACCGCTGCAAATACCTTGGCCTGGGCAGAGGCTGGATTCTGACGTCACATACTGACAGTTCAGTTCTTTGCATTTGCATGGGGATAAAACTAACACAAGACAAAATTCTTTTCAGCCTTTTAAAACACACCCGTCAGTGGGTTTTAGAGTGTGTACAGGATCGCACACCCATCGCCCTCTGTTTAATTCCCTCACTCAGACAGAAACCCCACCCGGTTAACACTTGCGCTCCTCCCCTCCCCAGCAACCGCTAAGCTACCTTCTGCCTCTGGATCTGCCTCTTGTGGACACTGCACATCACTGGAAGCAGACAGCTCAGGGCTTTTTGTGTCTGGTTTCTTGTTTAGCCAAGTGTTTTCTAGGCGTCTGCTCGATGTAGCATGTCAGGACTTCACTCTGCTGAAGGCTAATGCTGCATCATGCTTACCACACACAGAGAGCCGGAATGTGGGTGGCTCTCCCTTGTTGACTAGTGTGAATGCAGTTCTCTGAGCGTGCTTTTACGTGCTTTTATGCAGACTTTCAGCACTCCTGGGTGCAAGCCTAGGTGGGATTGTTGGGCCCCGTGATAACTGTAGGCTTAGCGTGCAGCAGAGCCGTGAAACTGTTCTTAGCAGCTGTCCCACCCAACATTCCCACCAGAAAGGCGTGGGGTTTTAACTCCTTTCAGGGTGTTAAAAAGGAAAATGGGGGGAGAACCACCTGAGCAAGATCTGGGGAAGCACATTTGGGAGTTCAGACAACAGACGGCTTCTGCCTCCTTGGCTTCCCAGACACCATGCAGCCAAATGCCCTGACTTGGTGGAACCAGTGTCATCCACCCTTCTCCGCAGCCAAGAAGGGCTTCTGCGAATCCATCGTTTGGCACTTCCTGCCCTGGGGCCTTTATGCCTGGCCTTGTGCCCATCAGCTGTTGTTAAAGACTCTGCTCAAATGGCAAAAAAGTATTAGTTTGTGGGGGTTTTGTTTAAGATTCTATCTATATTTTTATTTATGTGCATATGTGTATGGGTACCCATGGGGACGAAAAGAGGGGTTTGGATCCCTTGGACCTGGAGTTATAAGCGGTTGCAAGCTTCCAGAACCAAGCTTCCATCATGCTTGCCAGCTGAGCATCTCCAGCCCATGTTTTCTTCCTTTTAAGGTTTCTATTATCATATATGTATTTATTGTGTATTAATTGGGGGGTATAGAGGACGAATACCACAGCATGCTGTGGAGGTCAAAGGACAATTTTGTGGAGTTGGTTTTCGTCCACCTCCCTTTATATGGGTTCCAGTGGCCAGGCTTGCCCACTGAGCCGCCTCTCCAGCCCCAGTTTGTATTTTGTGGCTATGCCTCTCTTAAGAGTTGAATTCAGTAAAATTGAAAATACAAATGAGGAGCCCAGGGGATGGTTTAGTGGGTAAAAGTGCTTGGTATCCAGCCTGGATCTAACCTAAGGTCAGATCCCCAGAACCCACAGAAGCCAGATGTGGTATGTGTCTGCTCTCCTACTCCCGAGTACAGGAGGCAGAGACAAAATTCCCCAGAAGTCAGTAGGCCAACTAGCCTGGAGTCCAAGTTTGCCAAACAAGAGACCTTCCTGCCAACCAGGCGGAAGGAAAGGACTGGTGCCTGAGGTTGTCCTCGGACTTCCACGGTGTGCACCATCAAACGCACAGATCCACACACACATACACATATCATATACACACGACAAGCATTTTTAAGTGAATAATAACTATAAATAAAAGAAATGAAGCCAGGGATCATGGAGATGTAGCTCAGTTGGTAAACTACCTGCCCAAGGTGCACAGATCCTAGGTTCGGTCCCCAGCACTATGAGCATTGGGTGTGTGGTGGCTCAGTCTGTAATCAGAGAAGGCTGAAACAGGAGGGTCGGAAACTCAAGGTCATCCTAAGCTACCTCAGGAGTTTCAGGCTAGCCTACGATGCAGGAAGCCCTGACTTAAAAAATAGTGATAAAGGGCTGGAGAGATGGCTCGGCGGTTAAGAGCATTGACTGCTCTTCCAGAGGACCGGGGTTCAATTCCCAGCACCCACATGGCAGCTCACAACTGTCTGAAAATCCAGATCCAGGGGAATCTGACACCTTCACACCAATGCACATAAAATAAAGTTAAATAAACCATAAAAATATTTTTAAAAAAAATAGTGATAAATGTTTTAACAAGGAAGGTTACGAAGCTGGGGATGGAATAGTGGCACACATCTGTATTTACCTCAGCATTCCAGAGGCTGAGGCAGCCTGAGTTCCAGAGTTTAAAACTGCCCGGGGATACGTATGTAGGTAGCCTCTGTCTCAAAACCAAAAATGAATGAATGATTGAATAAAGAGGTAAATTTTAAAATGTTTCCTTAGGCCACCAATAGATTCAGCAGACTGCACACTAGAATCTCGGGAAGTGCTTTCTAACTGTGTCTGCCTCCATTTGCCTGCCTCGGGGATTCATTGGCTGAGGGGGAGCACGGCATGAAAGAAGCTCTCAAAGTCCCCATGTGACTCTAATATGAAGGCAGGGCTGTGCTCCAGGGTTTTAAACAACTTTATTAACCGAATAACTGACCCTTACCTGACATGATAAACCCTGCAGCCCTGCTCCTTTTGAGCCTAACTAGGTTCCTTGGCTCCGACAAGATTTCAATCACATTTTAAGATACTTAAGGGTGCCCACTGTGAATTAGCTGATGGTCTCCCCCCCATCAGCTTTGTTTTATTGTTTTATTCTGTTTTATTTGTTTTGTTTTATTCTGAGACGGGGTCTTATGTAACCCAGGGTGGCCTTGAACTTGATATGTTGCCAATGATGACTTTGCCTTCCTTTCAGCTTCTACCTCCCAAGTGCTAGCTAGGATTGCAGATGCTACCACCACACCCAACCAGCTCCTATGTCTTTAAATAGAAGGCTTTTCTTGAGTTCCAGTTTGAGACATTATCTTTATCTTTATACTCCCAACCCATCTCTTGGCATCCTTAGCCCCACCCAATGTAATTATATCATAATTTCACTTCAGTCACTATTCATTATCCATATCATGAATTCTCATGCTATGCTGAACTGAACCATGTAATCAGCTAAGATTATTTCTTTCTCACACTTTGTATCCTTGAGTTAATAATTGCCCTAATCTTTCTTACTTGATTAGTTTTGTGTAAACTTTTTTTTCCTTGAGTTCTAATAGTTGTGGAGATCTCTTCTGCAGATATTCCTTCCCATTAAGTTTCTCATGTGTGATCTTGCAGGGTCTCCCAGCTTGCTCACGCCAGGCTGTCCTTCTCCTCTGTTCCAGGTACACAGTCACCACTGTCCCTGCAGTGTCCAGACTCAGGATTCCTGTCTCCTCTCCTCCCCGTGGAGTCTCCTGTTTCTGGCCTTGCTCCTTTTTTGTCTGTGATCCTTGTTTTGCCGGAGCGCATCCTCCTGCAGAAGCTTCCTGACCAGGAGTAGGTGGGCAGGAGATTGCCTACAGCCTTGCTTGTCTGAACATCTTATCCAAGATGTACAGTTCTAGATTGCTCATTGCTTCCTTTCAGGATTTAGATTCACTTTTCCACTTTTAGTTTTCAGGGTTTTCCCAGCATGTGTAATTTTCTCAGCAGGGCCGTTTTTTTTTAATTTTTTATTTTATTTTTTTTTTCAAAACAGGGTTTCCCCTGTGTTACAGTCCTAACTGTCCTGGAACTAGCTCTTGTAGACCAGGCTGGCCTTGAACTCACAGGGTTTCACCTGTCTCTGCCTCCAGAGTGCTGGGATTAAAGGCGTGTGCCACCACTGCCCGGCCTTCTTTTTTTATTTTATTATTTATTTTATGTGCATTAGTGTTTTGCCATGGGTTTCCGGTCCCCTGTAACTGGAGTTACATTCAGTTGTGAGCTGCCATGTGGGTGCTGGGAGTCGAACCCAGGTCCTCTGGAAGAACAGCCAGTGCTCTTCACCGTTGAGCCATCTCTCCAGCTCCCCAGCAGGCCCTTCTAGTCGACATGGCTTTCGAAGTTTTGCAGTCGCTGGTGGGTGTTGCCATCTACCCCGCTTAGATGAAGTGAGGTTTTCAATCAGGGCTCATCTGTCCTCCTGGCCTGAGAGAGCATCTTGATCTGCTCCCGTTTTCCTTCCTACAATTTTTAGCAATTCGATTCTGGACTTCCTTTGTGCTATATAATTTACTTTCCATCTTTTAATGTTTGCTTTTCTCTCCTCCCTTCCGGGGAAACTAGGGTGACACGGAGTAGCAGGTGTGAGAAGGAAAACATTGTGTGGGTCAGCAGACTAAAAGTTGAATGCCTTTCAGCATGACTGTGACACTATGTTCCCGTCCAACACCCGCAAAACAAGTGGCTCTGTGCAAGAGGAAATCAAACTTAGAAGATGCGTACTTTGTCAGTTTGCACACCTGGAAAGGGCCAGTTTGGCTAGGGAAGTCTCCCGCTTTAGAAGCAGGTCAGATAAAGGAGGCCAGGGCCCCTACTCACCCTCAGGACCCTTGTGTGTGTCCTCTGTACCCTCTAGAAACTGAAGTGTCTCCCACCAGAGCCCAAGCTGCTGTTCAACGGCAAAGGCTGTTTCTCAGAAGTCACTTGTTAAAAAGAGAGAAACCGAGTTTGCCGTGTGTCACAGCTCCGACCACAGTCTTTACTACAGCTATTTATACAACTGAAGCTGCTTTCCTGTAACTCTGAGCAGCTCTCTGGAGTGGCAGTTACCCTCAGAGGCCTGTGACCACAGAGCCTGACCCTTGAGGAGGAAGGGGGTGTGTAAAGGGCCAGAAGGTAGCAAGTGCCCGGCTAAGTGTGAGAGAATGTAGGCTGTCCCACCCAAACACTCCCTGAGGAGGAAGAGGGTGTGTATCCAGTGGATACTGCAGACATGGGGAAAAGTGCCCAAGTGGACTTGGCTCCTCTCCCGTTTGGGGCAGGGTCACACGGCCTGGTTGACTACGATGGTGCATCCTTACATGTAGGAAGTGCTGACTGCCCCAGCAACCTGGAAATGCAGTGGTAACAGGTAGGTCACCTTTGACTTCTGACCCACAGACGAGGTTTTGAGAATTGCATGGGTACTTGCTTTTCTTCCTATCTACTCCCAGAGGCTAGAAGAGGGGAACCCTGAGGCAGAAACACCCTATCATTGCTGGAGGAGGGGAGGGGTAGCCTTGTGGCTTTTTCTTTTTTTTTTTTTTAACCAAAATTTAAATTCTCTAGCTCTTCATCCACTGAAGCTATAATTTTTCATTATTTATTATACTCATTAATCTCTCATCACTGACAATACATGGCACAACCTTTTTAGTGTGTGTGTGTACATGTGAGTCCAGGTACTTTCAGAGGCCAGAAGAGGGTGTAAGATGCCCTGGAGCTGGAGTTTAGGTAGTTGTGAGCCGCCCAACAAGGGGTATGGGCGAACCTAACTTGGGTCCTCTGCAAGAGCAACAGGTGCTTTTAACTGTTGAACCATCTTTCCAACCCCAGAAAGCAACTTTTAAAACCCATGTTTATCTTACTTTTTCTTAGGTGCTGAGGATGGAACTCAGAGATTCATGCTTAGGAGGAGCTCTACCATGGAGCCAAATCCCCACCTAGCATGCTACTTTGAAGGAAGGAAGTGATTATCTTGGCACATGGTTTAAGAGGAGGGTCAGTCAATCATGGTGTGGAAGGCACAGTGGCGAGTGTGTGAGACAGCTGATCACACTGTGTACAGAATCAGAAAGTCAACAGAGATGAGTGCTGCTGCTCCATTAGCTTCCCTTTCCCCTTTTTATAGTTCATCTGGGAGACTGGAGAGATAGTTCAGCAGGCAACAACAGCACTGACTTCTCTTCCAAAGGACAAGGGTTCGATTCCCAGTACCTACATGATGACTTACAGTCATCAGTAACCCCAGTTCCAGGGGACTCTAGCGCCCCCTTCTGCCTCCAACAGGTGCATATGATACACATACATGCAGATGAAACACTCAAACACGATAAAATATTTTTGGCTGGATACGGTGACATACATCTTTTAATCCCATCACTGGGGAGGCAGAGACAAGCAAATTTCTGTGAGTTCAAGGCTAGCCTGGTCTACAAAGCAAGTTCCAGGACAGCCCAGGGCTACAAAATAGAACACAAATCTCAAAAAACAAAACAAAAAACATTTGGGACTGCAGCCCATGGGATGATGCCACCCACATGCACAGTGGAAGCACCCTCATAACCAGAGGTGTGTCTCCTAGGTGATTCCAAATCCAATCAGATCGGCAGTACCTATTAAGCTTCAGAGTTAGTCATTTCCACTTATATAAATGGGTCCTTGCGGTTTTTTTTATGATTCAAAATTCTTTATGCTCAAACTTTTAAACTCCCAGCCTACATAACGTGTGAAGTAGGTCCTTAGGATGCTTCAACCCCTTGCTGCTGCTTTGAAACATCACTATTCTCCTTCACCCCCTGCATGGAGTGAAAGTGGGTACAGTGACTCCTTACTGTGTTACTCTTTAGGACTTTATGATGAGCCAAATACATACTTATGAACAATCAGGATGGCTTCTCACCCACCCCCCACCATGCTCCAGTCATTGTCAATCTGTGACCAATCTCATACTGATTACAGTTCACTTCCCATTTGCTATGTAAGTGGCTCAGCCTCTCCTGCAGGATCCTGAGTAGATCTGGTGCGAGTAGTAGCCATCCACGGCTTCCTTATGGCTGCTGTGACCAGGCATGCTGGGCTCACCCCGTGAATCTGTGACCCAGAGTATAATCAATCAATGCCTTTAGATGGGAAAGAGACCTGGCCTCTTGTGTTTTGGCCACTGTTTTGGGGTAACAGGCCGATTTGGGAGTTCCCAGACTCTCTAGGCCTTTGAAGATTCTTAAAGACAGCCACCCTCATTTGGTCTTGACTTTGTTAGAGTAAAGATTCAAAGTCAGGGCAGTCGGCATTGATGTAGCCCTTTAGCCCACTGGCCCCCAAGATGCAATGAGCTAAGGTAATAAGCAAGGCCTGTGGTGGGTAGAAGGTGACTAGCGCTGTAAAAAAGAAAAGCCACAGGGTGGAGAGGCAGACACATGGAGGGCTGATGTTATGTCTGCTTGGCACAAGCGAAGAGAGAATTATAACTGAGAAAATGTACCCACTAGATTGGCCTGTGGGCAAGCCAGTTTTCTTGATTGATAGCTAATGAGGGAGGGCCCAGCTCCCTATGGGTGGAACAAACCCTAGGAAGGTGGTCCTAGTAGAAAACAAACAGCAATCTAGGAGGAGCAAGTCAGTAAGCAGCACTCCTCCATGGCCTCTGCTCCAGGTCCTCCCTCCAGATCCCTGTCCTGACTTCCCTCAGCGATAGAGTGTGACCTGAGAGTTGTAAAGTGAAATAAACCCTTTTCCTTGATTTGTTTATGGTCATGCTGTTTATCACAGCAATAGACAGGGAAGCCAGGTTTTAGACTAACTAGGGCAGCAGGCTTCCAGGCTGTAGGCTCAGTCATCTCATGAAGAAGCGACCTCAACTTGAAATTTGTGGGTTAGTGTATATGCTACATACAGACGCCTGTGTGGATTGCCTGGGCCTCTCCTGTATTCTCTTCTAAGACTACTTTATTGGGTACATTGCAAGAGGGTGGAGGGCTGCAAAAGTAGTGTACAGTCAACTTCCTGTATGTTCATAGAAAAAGACCTAAGAGGGGTTGGGGTAGGAACGCAGGAAAGTGCTGGCCTTGCAGACAGGAGAACCTGAGTTTGCATGCCTGTCATCTCAGCCCTGAAGAGATGAGACAGAGCATTCCTGAGGCTTGCAGCTGGTCAGTCTCCCTGAGCTAACATGCTCCAGGTTCAAGGAGAGCCTGCGTTAAAACAAAAAACAGGTGGGGAGTGCAAGGAAGTCATGGGGTCTCCGTTTCTGGCCTACACAGACACATACATACACACACATACATATGTACACACAGAGAGATACACACATATACATACACACAGAGGCATACATGGGAAGAAAGAACTAGGAAAAAATATATCAAAAATACTACCTTTGGCCCTCTTTGGCAGGCAGAATTGTGGTGACATTTTTCTTGACCCTTTATTATAATTCAGTACAGTTGCTAAATTTTATAACATGAGTCGGCACAGTTTTATTATCAGGAATAAAACAATATATATTATTACACTACACAATTTAAACAGTAACTTGCCCTGTGGTCCCAGGAGAATTTCGCGGCTGACCATCATGTGATTTGCCTGGTGTTTGGTTTTTCAGAAGAGACTGCGTTCCTCCACGAGGGGGCGCCTGGCCTTCGGATGAGGAGACTGAAGCCTCAGGGTTGAGGGGAGCGGTCCCGTGTGTGTGGTAAATCTTGCATAACTGCTGGACACACCTAAGAACCTTACTCAGAATGCTCTGGCAGCTTTTAACACAGGAATGTCTGTCTCCTTGGTTACTAAGAATATAAAAGCCCATTTTCCCTGAAACTAGTAGAAAATAGTAGACCACAGCAAGACTTGGGCTCAGCTAGCCCAGGGGAGAAAGGACATGCTTGCCTTTGGAAGGTTAGCAATCTAACCAGAGAAGTCAGTCTCATAGTTACCCTTCCCTGTGTGAATGCCCGAGGAGACAAGGGAGGGGCCTGGTACAGGATTACCTCAGGAGAGATACAGAGGCCAGGGGATTGCATTATTGCATTACTGTCAAGCTTGGCCTGCATATGGCCAAAAAGAGATGCCCAGGGCTCATGGTTCGACATTTGGCTTGTTAGTCTCTATGTATGTGGGCAGAGGGCAGCTGGTTATGCTCCACCAAATATGTAGCAACAGCTAGCTTCTTTGCAGTTGTGCAAGAAAAATGGAGTAAGACCTGACCAGAGGACTGGGGGATATCCAAGCTTATACCAACACAAAGATGCCATGGGAAGATAGGGAGAAGCCACCCAGCCCAGAGTGTCAGGAAGGACTTCCTGAGGGGGGTGGCAAGTGAGTTTGTGGAAAAGGGCAGAGGGGAGCCTGAAGGGAGAAAAAGCCAGGCAGAGGGCACACATACACACTAAGAGAAAACATGGAATCCATCTATGAGCTCCTCCTGTGTGGTTGGAGCCAGGGCTGAGCGTTTGGGCATGCAGACAATGTTGGGATGAAGATATTTTATCTGAAGGGCATTATGGAGCCCCTGAGGGGTTTCTACTGTGAAGTACCTGCCAACCGTGTACACAGACATTCAATGAAGTCACCACTGTGGTCTATATGTGGTCACTGCTTAGCTTTTTGTCAGCTTGACACAAGCCAGGGCAAGTTGGAAAAAATGCCTCCATCAAATTGGCCTGTAGGCAAATCCATGGTGCAACTTCTTGACTGACCTAAGCCTAAGCCACATCCCCAGCCTGTGCCTCCTCTGGTCTCTGCAGTAGCTTCCCATGTGGCTCCCCTGGTTCCCTTCCAGCCTCCCCTCTTGCTCTCATGCATTCCCATGGTTTGGGATGCTTCTGTCCTACTTAGCAGTGACAAGGGAGAAGGGTGCTTCAGGGGCCAGCAGAGAGTCACATCTCCTGGGTGTTGAGGCCAGGGGAGGCATATCCAGACCGTATCGTGAGCAACTGTGGGAGGATCAGAACACAGTGTTCAGGGATAAGCAGAGGCATGAACTGGAGGGCTAAGAGCTGCTGACAGAATAATGTCCTCCATCTAAGTGAGGTTCAGAACTCACTGTTCTCAAGGGGTGAGGGACAGACTCTAAAATAAGGTCAAGTCCAAGGTCTGAGAACACGATGAATTCAGGGAGAGGCAGGAAACACAGATAGGCCCAGTGGGGCAAGGGAGACTCCAAAGTCTGGAGACTCACCAGAGGTAAGAATCCAGGCCAGAGAACTGGGTGTGGCTTCTGGCCCGGCTTGGTTCCCTAAGCCATGTGGGTATCAAGTGTCCAAGGATGTGCTCCCAGCTTTGTAGACAGAGAACTGAGAGTATGTGCAGGTCACGTTCAAATCTCTTCACAATATGAACAACGATAGCAGGAAAGTTCCGGTCCCTGCCCCAGTCCCGTTTCCAAAGTACATCCCAAGAGTACAAAGAATTTCCCAAGGCTATATAGTGTGCAGGCCATTGATAAAGCAAATAGTCTTCATATCTTATCAGGAGTAAAGTCACAAGCAAAAACACCAAAATATTATATTTAGGCTTTTGCAATGGGTTGGAAGAGCTAGATTATTTAATAAATGGTATTAGAATAACCGACTACACTCTTAGATGCAAACCAAGTCAGGAGTCTATCTTAGCATCACACACACACAAAATTAACTCTGCTAATAATTGACTTCAAAATTTCCCACAAAAAGTCAGGCCCAGGCTACTGAGATGGCTAAGAGGTCAAAGGCTGTTGCCAAGCGTAACGCCTGATTCGGTCCTCTGGAACCACATGGTGGAAGGAGAAGACCAACTCCCCAAAGTTATCCTCTGATCTCCACACACAGCCCTCCACCCCACACAAAATAAATAAAAAGGTAAGTGTAATGTTTTTGAAAGCTAGGCCTAGATGTTCTTACTAGGGAATTCTACTAAACATTCAAAGAACAGCCCTTCAGAAACTCTGCCTAAAGCACATGGGATAGTTCCCAATTCGCCCTATGGGAAGATGCCCTACAAAGGGTGGATGCTTGCAAACCATGCATCTAATCAGAGATTTGTTATGAAAATATGAATTTTTAAGCATGATAATAAAAAGGCAACCCAATTGCAGAGCGAAGGCCCTAGAGAGATCATTCCCCAAAGATTATACACAATACGGAAGTTCTCACTCTCACCAATCACCAGGAAAGTAGAAATCAAAGCCACGATGAGTGGTGTTTCGCATCCAGTAGGATGGTTGTAGTTAGGAAGACAGGCAATTGCTGGAAGGAAGGTGGGGAAATTGGAAGCCTTGTTCCAATGCAGTCTATGTCCAAAAAAGTGTAGCATCTCCTAAATTAAGTAATCATGGGACCTAACACGCTTAAGTATATACAAAAGAGAATTGAGCACATGCTTCCAAAAGAAATTACACACATACACACACACACACACACACACACACACATATATCACTGTCAATAATAGAGCAGGCACACAAGTCATAATGTCCACACAGCAGGGTGTTCCTTGAGGAGGGAAAGAAATGAAATAACGATAGAAGGGGTAACACGTAAAGCACTGCAACCTTGTGTTGTGCATGCGTGTGGACCATGAAAGTAGGAAGGAGATCCATCATGAGCCATGAAGATGTCTTAGGAAGCAAAGGAGAGAGTCATGGAGCACACGTGTTAAGAAACCAGAGGGGCTGTCTGGAAGGAAGAGGGAAGCAGGAGAGGTGGCAACCTGCAAGGCAGCCTCATTTAAGAGTTGCTGTGGTCATGTTGGGGAGTGCAACTTGTTGGGTTAGCCACAGCCTTGCTGAAGGAAATGTGTGACTCGGGGTGGACTTTGGGCTTTGCAGGGCCCAAGCTAGGTCTAGAGGCGCTCTCTCTCCTTGTTGCCTGTGGATCACAATGTAGAACTCTCAGCTCCTTCTCCAGCACCGTGTCTGCCTGCTGCTGGGATGCTTCCTGCCATGCAGCTAATGCTCTCAACCTGCAAGGCAGCCCCAGTTAAGAGTTGCTGTGGTCATGTTGTTTCTTCACAGCAACAGAACACTGACTAAGACAACAGGGAACAGGGGAAAGGGCATGAATTGTGGGAAAGCGTGATTCTTAGAATGAAAATACCAGGAAACCCATTACTTTGCATTTTAACCAAAAAGTTAATTATTTATTTTATCACATCTTACTTATTTCTCTCTCTCTCTCTCTCTCTCTCTCTCTCTCTCTCTCTCTCTCTCTCTGTGTGTGTGTGTGTGTGTGTGTGTGTGTGTGAGAGAGAGAGAGAGAGAGAGAGATGGGGGAGGGAGAGCGAGAGTGTTGTGTGTGTGTATGTGTGTGAGAGAGATGGGGAAAGGAAAGAGAGAGTGTGTGTGTATGTGTGTGTGTGTGTGAGAGAGAGAGAGAGTGTGTGTGTGTGTATGTGTGTGTGTAGGCACACACACATGCTAGGATGACTGTGGAGGTCAGAGGACAACTTACAGAAGTCAGTTCTCTTCCACCGTCTTTGGGTACCGAAATCAAATCGACAGGCTGGCAGTAAGTGTGTGTATCCACTGAGCCAGCTTGTGAGCCCAAACCAAAAATATATTATTTTAAGATTATATTTTATTACATATCTATTATATTGTATATCATATTATCTATTTTATTATATGTTGTACATGCATATTATATATGTATTTTTAAATTCATATTTTAAAATATATTTAAGAAAGAATAACCTCAGTAAACCTTGAAAACATTAAGGTAACTAAAAGTCATTCACAAAGGCCATGTGCATTGTGAGCCCATTATATAATGAGCCCATCCACAGAGAGAGGGGAAGTATATTCACGGTTGCCGGGATATTGGAAGGATGCATACTGAAGAATGGCTATAAGTGTCCTGAAATTAGAATCAGTGATAGCTGCAAACCCTATTAATAAAGTTCACGTTTAAAGGGCTGCACCGATGCCAGGTTGGATGGCACACACGTGTAATCCCAGCACTTAGGAGGTAGAAACAAGAAGTTCAGAAGTTCAAGGTCATCCTCCAATGTCAGAGCAAGCCTAGGATATATAAAATCCTGTCAAAAAAAAAATACTGGAAAAATATCAAAAGCACCACAGAACTAGGTAGCCTGGAGTCTTAATTTTACTACCACTGGAACTTGTGCAGGTTCCTTAATTACTGAATTTCTCTAGTTTTGCATCACAGATGGAAATACTACCTACCTGGTGTACTTAACCTTTTAGAGGAAAGTAAAACTCACATAAAGTTTCTCCTATCAAGATGTACCCTAAAGTCAAGGGTCTGTGGCTGAAACAGCTATTCATGCCCTGATGAACCCAACAGAGATAACTAAGTGGCGCCCATGCTTGGAGGACCCCAGTGTGCCCAGCTGAAGAAGCGCTACTCTGCAGAACAGCTGGAACAGCGCACTCGGGAGCCTAAGACTTGGGGAGGACCACAAGTTCAAGGTCAACCTGGGTACATTGAGACAGGAAAAGCAAAGCTACATCGCACACTATTGTATGCTACAGGCACTTTTGGTGACAATCAGCCACAAACAATCCTCCTGCCTGCCTTGCTCTCCCCATCAAAAGCCGATCCCGGGGCAGGGCTTCTTGAAAACATCAACAGCCTCCTGGCCATGGCAAAGGGAACCTGCCCTTCCACCCTCCCACCCCGCCCCCAAGAAACAGAAAGAGGGACGGATAGATGGCAAGATTCTAACAGAGCTGGAAGGATTGTATCTTTGGAACTATGGGCAGCCCCTGCTGCCAGCTGTCTGCATCAGAAAACCTTTGCCTGAAAAGGGACAAACAGAAGTGGGAATCAGCAGCTGGTGCCCCTCCCCCAGCCTAGCTCTGATTCTGCCTGAGACTCCTAAGAGCCATCTTGAACTATGAGAAATGTCCCCTTTTGGAAACGCTGGCCCGGGGGGTCTGCTGCCAAGGGTCCTTGGGTAACCGTGCGATCTGGGCCTTGGCTCGTGCGACAGGGAGATGGTACACAGGGATAGCGCAAGACACTTGGAAACAAGCTGCTGCGCCGACTTAACTAGGTCACAGACAGATTGTGCAAGTCTAACAGGTACAGTCATCCACTAGGAGCTGGGAAAGCCTCTGTGGAGCAGCTGACTCAAGAGCGACGAAAATGCTAACCTGAGCTGCACCCACATTTGAAAATGCAATTAAGGGTAATAAACCAGCCAGAGCCGGCTTAGGTTTTCCCAGAATTTCTAACTGCTTCTGGGACTGCAACCCACAGCTTGCTCTTCTACAGAGCCACATCTAAAGAGCCCCAAAGCCTCTGGGCCACCTCAATGATAGAAAATTGAGAATAATGAATACTATAAGATCTCTCTCCAACAAGCAAACCCCAGAACCGTCAATAAAGCACCACCGAACAAGAAGGAACGTGGGACTCTCCTCCATGTCTTCACCCAGCTAGTCAATGCTGAGGGTTCAGGTGCCTGGCACTGGTCGGCCGTGAAGAAACTGTGGACAAAGCCTCATCGTCAAGGGCTTATTCTCTAACCAGAGGGGTAGCCGGTCTGTAACTGTGTAAGCGTATCAGTGCTTGTGCAGGAGAGGAGAATCAAGAGGGCAGGGCACAGCAGGGCCGTGAGGTGTGCTGTTGTCCACACGCTGGTAGGCGATTTTAAATTAAAATATAGCGGCACCATTTCCCCTTCTCTCTCCTCCCTCCAACCCTCTCGTGCCCCTCCCTTTCAAATCCATGGCCTTTCTTATATATATATATATATAGATAGATATATATGTGTGTGTGTGTGTGTGTGTACGTATGTTTGTTTGTATGTATACATATATGTATGCATACCTTTATATAAATATGTAATATATAATATACTTTAGATATTCATATCTTTGTATATAGTATATTATAAATATCTAATATACTTTATATAATAAATAAATATATTTATATAATAAATCTATAAAGTATATATAAATGTAGTTTACATATTTAAATTTTAAGCATTTATATATACATAAATATAGTATTTACATATGTATGTATTTTTATTGTATAACATATAATGGACATATATTACATAATAAAAACACACAAATATTAACTATTAACAGTGAGTTAAAAAAAAAAACAAATACAACCTGATGTGACTATTTAGTGTTGCTTGCATCTCTTTGACTGCAGGGCTTACTTACTATTGGATAACCAGTTAGGGGATTCATCCCTGGGGAGGACTAAATTCTTCCTCTCGGAAGTCTTTAGTTACCTGTAGTTGTTTGTCTCGGGCTGGGGCCCCCATGAGTTTTCTGCCTTCCAAGTCAGTATACATATTGGCAGTCCTTGATCAGGTCTTACTTAGGCAGCTGGACTGTTGATACATTATGGGCATAGCTTCCTTGTCATTTTTAAGAGACACAATCTTACAACAGTCTTTTTTCTTTCTCTGGCTCTTATATCCCCACCCCCCACCCCTTTCCTAATGTTCCTTGAGCCCGGGGTGTAGGAGCTGTTTTGCAGATGTGACCACTGGGCCTGGGCTGCCCACAATCAGCTGTTCTCTGCATTCTGACCAGTTGTGTTTTCCTGTAATGGTCTCTGTCTGCTGCAAGGGAGGCTTCTTAGATGAGGGTGAGCGGGACACTTGTCAGTGGGTGTCAGGATGGGTATTTAGAATGCAGCTGGGAAGTGTGCTGGTCTAGTAAAGCAGTCATTGAAAGTTCTCTAAGTTCCATGATGTCACTAGCCCTTTAGCCACAGGCATGCTTCCCTCCTGTTGAGCGGGCCTTGCATCCAAATAGATAGCTATTGGTTAGGACCAAGACATGAGTGCTACGTTGCACCTTCAGTGATTAAATCACTGGTCACTGATGTGGTTCATAGGTGTCACAAACTGAGTAAGAATCTTGGTTGTTTACCT
>JAQHUG010000010.1:14900396-14915603 GCA_028555095.1 Dicrostonyx torquatus
AGATTTTTGTCAGATATTGGGATAGTAATGTCTGCTTGATTCCTGGTTTGTTTTGATGAGACTGCTTGTATTTCTTTAAGGTGATGCCTATTTTTTTTAAAAGCATACTAATGTTTTTAGACAGCAGAAAGATGAATTTATTTCTTTTATAAAAAGAGGTTTGAGGTTTGTTTATTTTGAAGATAAGAAGGTCTGTGTAGACCTGGCTGTCCTAGAACTCATTCTGTAGAAGATCAGGCTTGCCTCCAAGTCACAGAGACCCACCTGCTTCTGCTTCCCAAGTACTTGGTCTAACGGCACATTCCATCGTGCCCAGTTTATTTTATATGATGTGTATGCGTGTTTTGCTTGCATGTATGTCTGTATACCACATGTGTGCAGTGTCCATGAATGCATCAGATTCCTTGGGGCTGGAGTTATAGTTATGAGCCATCATGTGGGTGTAGTGAGTTGAACCTGGGTCCTCTGGAAGAGCAGTCAGTGTTCTTATCCACTGAGCCATCTAACCCCAGATTTTGTTTCTTAGTCTATTCAACCAGCCTGTGCCTTTTGATAAAGAGTTAAGGCCATTAATATTTAAAGTTATTTTTGGAGGGCAGGCATGTTGAATTCGGTCATTTTAATGCATTATTGTTATTTGTGTTATTAGTCTACTTTTATGTTTCAGTGATTATAGCTTCATTTGGTTTCTTTCTATAGCCCTTGGCTGTGATCAGTCTTCTCCTGAGGCTGGAGTATTGCTCCCAATATTGTTTAGGGTTGGTATGCTGGATATGAATTCTTTTAATTCTATTAAAATTTTTTTCTTTCATTGTCAGCTATGGCAGATAGTTTTGCTGGGTACAATAGTGCAGGGGCAGCTGTGGTCTCTTAGAATGTGGAGTGCATTGCCTCAGGATCTTCTGGATTTCAAAGGTTCCATTAAGAAATCAGATGTTAGGCTGGAGAGATGACACAGTGGTTAAGGGCATGGGCTGCTCTTCCAGAGGACCCAGGTTCAATTCCAGCATCCACACGGTGGCTCACAGCTATCTGTAACTCCAGTTCTGGAGTACCTGACACCCTCATGCAGGCAAAACACCAATGCACATGAATTTTTAAAAAAATCAGATGTTGCCAGGCAGTGGTGGCACACACCTTTAATCCCAGCACTTGGGAGGCAGAGGCAGGTGGATCTCTGTGAGTTGAAGGCCATTCTGGTTTACAGAGCTAGGTCCAGGACAACAAGAACTATACAGAGAAACCTTGTCTCGAAAAACCAAAAACAAAACAAAACAAAAAATCAGATGTTATTCCTTCATATGTGACATGTTTTTTTTTTCTCTTGTCATTTCCAATACTCTGTTGTATACATTGCATTTTAACTATGATATGTCATGGGGAGATTTTTCTGGTCTTCTGTATTTGATGTTCTAATGTTCTTGCATCTGTATGGCTGTGTCTTCCCTTAATTTGGAGAAGTCTTCTGTGGTCCTGTTGAAGATCTGGTCTATGTCACTAACTTAGAATCCTCCCTCATCTATGCCTATAATGTGAAGATTTTTTTCATGGTGTCCCAGAGTTCCTTCATACTGCCTTTTTTTCCCCATACCTTTGCTTGAATGGTCTAGTTCTACTTGATCTTCAGGACCTAATATTCTATCTTCTTGACTTTCCCTGAGTTTTCTAGTTGGGCTACTTCAATTCCATTTTTATCCCAGCTTGCATGCTCTTCCATATTTTTATAGAATTGTTTTTTTTTTAATCCTTGCATAGGGGCCATGCTAATCTTCTCTGTATCATTCCAATTTTAATATTTGTGCTGCCGAAGCAAGCACTGGAATTGTTTTTAAATGTGTTTTCTCGAGCATCTAATACTAATGCTTATTCTCTTACATTTTCTTTAAGTTCACTGAGCTGTTTGTGTTATCTTTAAGTTCCTTCAGTTTTTTTTTTTTGAAGGATGTGAATGTTCTTTTAAGTTCTGTGTTCTGAGGTCCATCTAGATAATTTTACAGGACTGGTGGATTGAGGGATTGTCTTTCATATTGTATTTCTGCGATAAAGCCTGGGCATGTGGACTTGTTTTGTTAGTTCTGTGTCAGATGTGGAGTCATCACACTGGGCTGCAGTGTAAGATGTGCTGGGCTCTAATGGGCCTGGAGGTTGGAGGTGGTGCAGGCCAAAGTCATGTGATAGGTGGTGGGCTGGGCTGTCAGGCAGGTGGTGTGTCATGGCCAAAGCCTGGGAGTTGGGTGTGGTATTTGAAGAGTTGACCAGATTAGGCCAGGGTCCTAGATATGGGACCCAAGCTAGATCTGGGGATTGGAGTATGTGCACAGCATAGAATCAGACACATCAGGCTGGGTCCTGGATCCAGATGTGCAGGTTGGACTGGGTCTCGAAATTGAATGTGCCATGGAGGGCTGACGTCAGGTGGTAGGAGGGGAGCCTGTGCTGGCACGTACAATGTGTCCTGGCCAAAGCCTGAATGTTGGGGATTGACTAGGTCAGGGCACGGGATATGGGCCCCATGCTAGATCTAAGGGTGGGGATGGTACATGGAAGGGGAGATCAGGTGGTGAGCTCACCATGCTGGTCCTGCTGCAAGACTGACTAGCTTCTCATGAGGAGGAGAGGGACAGTGACTCACTGGCCTCCCCAGACTAGGGGTGGGGGGGTCATTTAGACCCTTGAGTAGCCCAAGTGACAGTCTAACAGTTTTAAAGGATCAATCTGTGGGTTGGAGAGGGGATTCCAGTGAAGAGAGCTTGCTGTTCTTCCAGAGGACCTGAGTTCAGTTCCCAATGACCACATCAGGTGGCTCACAACTGCCTGCAACTCCAGCTCCAGAGGATCCAATGCCTCTTCCAGCCTCTGCTGGCACACACATACACATGCACAGGTACCCCCCCAAATAAATAAATAACCTATCTTTAAAAAATAAAAAAAAAGGCTCAATCTGGTTGAGTATGGTAGTTCATGCCTATAACCCTAGCACCTGTGAGGCTGAAGCAGGAGAATTGCTACGAGTATTAGACTAGCCTGGGTAACAGAGTAAGATCACATCTCAACCAGACCAAAAGCAACTAAATTAAGTGATTAAATAATAAGTAAATGGCCTGTTTTAGTTGCGAATTGAGAATAAGCTGTATAGGAGATGAAGGCAGCAATAGGGAACCTGTCAGGATCCCTATTCTGATCCCTGATGGCGGCCTGCATCTTATGGTGGCCAGAGCTGGGGGAGGTGGTGGGAGGCTGATTCTTGATATTGCCACAGGATCCCCTGGAGAATAAGGCATGGATTCCCAGAAAAGGCTTTTTTTTTTCCTTCAAAAGAGCATTGAGTTATTAGCACTAGGTTCTACACTGCAGGTAGGATCCTGAGGGAAAGAAGGGCTTTGCTTCCAGACCCCAGGGCTTTTGGCTTCCAGATGAAGACGCTTGTTTGGGGTAGGGACAAAGCAGACAGCTCATGGCAAGCCTGGAAAGTGGATCTGAATCAGGCGGGCCTTTAGGGACAGGGCTGCTCACACAGAACTGTTTCACGCAGGAGTTGGTGAGAAAGGATGAAAACAAGCCCAGGGTTACAGCAGAAAGCCCTGACCATCAAAGGGAGCCATTTTAATGTGGAGAGATGACTTACTGAGGCAGTCACAGACAATTTTGTTTCCATCTGATCTAGCAGGAATTAACAGTCCTGACAGGACACAGATTTCTAAAGATATACTTTACCCAAGTTTTCCAGACTATGGAAACAATGGGCTCCTGAAACTGGAATTTCCCGAGTTGTCTCATGCTAGAAGGCTGAAAGCTGGACCAGCTTGAGGGTGGGCGGGGACAAGATCCTGGAAACTTGAATGAAACTGGAGCCCAAGCAATGCTGACAGGCAGGATCAACACCTTGACTAGGACTCTTTTTCTGCATACCTCTGTCCCCTTAAACCAGAATCTCATGTTAGGACCCAGAAGATGGATTGGAAGGGAGGCTGAGGGAGGGGTGCCATTGGACCTCTTAATTTGTTCATCTTTCAAACTTAACCCTTTTCTGCCTTTTAGTATTAACTCGTCCCTTGAGCAGGTCTCTTGAGAGCAAATGGCTAAGCCTGGACTATTAAGAGACTGTCAGGGCCTAAGCTGACACTAACTCCCATGATGATGGGGAATCTCTGTCAGCCAATGACTTATAAGAGGTGGGACAAGGTTAGGGCATGACCTTTTGGGAGAAAAATACCAGGTGCTCTCTCTGTGGTTCCTGCGCTTCACAGCTGAGGTTAGACTTATCATTCTTGTCTCATGAGTTTGCCCCTTATAATAAAACATATTTAATTGGTTTATCTTGGTGTAGCCTGGGATTCTTCAACCCACGTCATTCAACACCATAATAAATGGACAATTAATTACTCAAATAAAACAAATGCTATTTTTAAAAAAAAAAAAAAAGCTTACTAAAAGGGACCAGAGAGGTGGTTCAGTGGTTAAGAGCAGGCACTGCTCTTGCAGAGGACCTGAGCTCCGGTTTCAGCGCCACAAGAAGCTAACAGCTCCCAGTAATTGCAGCTCCGGGGAGATCCGACAGTCCTGGAGTCCATGGGCACTGCACTCACACGCACATGCCCGTACACAGACACACAGTTAAGAATCCATCAGGCTCAGAGGTTAAAAGCACTGACAGCTCTCCTAGAGGACCTGGGTTTGAACTGCAGCATCCAGATGGCGGCTCACAACTGATGGTACCTCCAGTTCAGGGGATCCAATACCTTCTCCTGACCTCTGAATACTAGGCACACCTGTGATAGACAAGCATGCAGGCAAAACTCATATACACGAAAATTAAATGTATATAAAGTATCAAGCATCATGCTAAACACTTTTTCCAGTGTTTTCATTTAATTCTTACTATAACCTATGAATTGTGTATCAATGGCCCTGTTTTACAAATAAGAAACCTATGCAGAGACAAAGCTTGAGGCTTAGACTGGGCTCAGCTCTGAAGCATGCATACTTAAGCACCAGGCAACACTGCCCAGTGCACCATCCAAGTTGCTGCTGAAGTTAGGAAGGGGACTAAGCAGGCAGGTGTAGGAGCAGCGAGCACAGGCGGAGGTAGTCTGAAAGTCCAGACGTCAGTCTGTGGTGTGTTAGACATGAAGAGGCTTGGGATGGAGTTTAGAAGGGCAGGTGCAGCCTGAGCAAAACCCCATCACCATCCCCTGGTCTGCAGCAGTAAGGCGAGACCCTCCAGGTGCTGACAACTTGCACACCGGGTCACGTCTGCTTGGTGAGGTTAGTGGCACCATGGCTGACCTGTGTACTGCAGTGGAGACAGTGCTGTCCAGTGGGCGATGAAATCTCACCTCCTTCCACGGGAGCCCTGTTAGTACCAGACACGGCAAGAACACCCAAAAGTCACTCTTGGCCTATTTAAGACCACCACCTCAGGCCTTGTGAGTAAGAAGCTTGACAAAGAAATCTCAGGATGTCAGTTGTTTTTGTTTCTTGATCAGCAAGCACTGGTACACAGGATGAGTCTAGCCCAATCCAGACATTGTAGAATCTGTGAGCATGGCCTGGTGAGAACTTTCGTGATGTCACACTAAGGAATGAAGAGTCTTCTCTTAGAGCAGTTTAGACCAGGAGTGAGCCCAAATATGAATTCTCTACTTCTCTCTGTGTGTCTCCCATCTGTCTGTGGTTTGTGGCCTCTCTGAAGTCCGTTCATTTCTAACAAAGGACTTCGCTCTATGTTTATTGACCATCACAGAATACACAGTATGGAAAAAGAATAACCAAAATACCTTTTATGGAAATCTTTAATGGGGGTAGAACCTGGAGAGATGGCTCAGGGGCTGAGTACTCCCTGCTCTTCTGAAGAAACCGGGCTCAATTCCAAGCATCCACATGGTGGCTCCCAACTATGTGTCGCTCCAGTATAAGGGGATCTGATCACCTCTTCTGGCCTCTACAGGCATCAAGTACACTTGGTACACATACATACAAATAGTCAAAACACACTGATAATTCCTTAAAAATCTTCAACGGTTTTACGAGACAAAGTTACTGACCCAGAAGAGCACTCAAAACCACAAACACATCACCAACCTACACCCACGTTACCTCCAATATTCATGGTGGATACTTGTTTTAATTTGCTTCCAGGAGCTAAAGACATAGTTTGGTACTTAAGAGCACTGGATGCTATTCCAGAGGACAAAGACTCAATTCCAGGCATCCCCGTGCAAGCTCACAACCACCCAAAACTCCAGTTCCAGGAATCCCTCTTCTGGCCTCAGTGGGTACCAGGCACTGGAAAAGTTGCTCCCTCGAGGGCAGCTGCCTATAATTACAGTGCACTGTGCTATCCCAACTGAACACTCTGTCCCAGTCAGTTTGTCCGGGTCACTGGATTGTTGGGCCAGACACTTTGCATCTCCAAGTTAAAAAGGCACTTTGACTACATGTGGCAGTTACTCATCTATAAATTGGCACTCAGAAAGTAGGAGGTTCACGTAGGTCTACCTAGGCAATATACTGTCTCAAAACAGAAAAGAAAGAACGTGGGTCTACCACGATTGACAACCAAGTGACAGTGAATCCAGAAGTCATACCTCTCTACTTCAAGTTCGGCGGGCTCTATTCAGACCCGAATGGTGAGCAAGCTGGAACATCAACAGGCACAGGTGACACAACTGAAACGAGTTACTGTACTTGGCACATCTGTGGAGAGCTTACGGTAGTCCTGAATCCAATAATAAATGGGTACTGAAAGGGTGAAGTAAGACATGACCAGGTCAGGCTGTCTGATGACCACAATCAACTGTGTTTTGTATTACAGTACAGCACCTGAATTTTTGGTTCTTTTGAATAGAGTAACAATGTAAGGAGATTTTTAACTTATTTTTTTTCTTAAAGATTTATTTATTTATGTATACAGCGTTCTGCCTGCATGTATGCCTGCAGGCCAGAAGAGGGCACCAGATCTTATTACAGATGGTTCTGAGCCACCATGTGGTTGCTGGGAATTGAACTCAGGACCTTTCGAAGAGCAGGCAGTGCTCTTAACCTCTGAGCCATCTCTCCAGCCCTTTATTTTTGCTTTTAAAACACCATTTGATTCACAATCCTCTTTCATTCCTGTCCCATGTTGCCTAATGCGTGTTCTGAGAATCCACACTGCTGTTTCATCACCACACACTTACATAAACCATACACAAACCTAGATAAGCGAATCACTTACGGTCACCTCTTGGCACAGCGGGAGGCAGCTGCCAGCACGGTGCTGTTACGTTTCTAAGCTAAGCACAGGGTAGTGAGTGAACCAGAAACTGCATGAAGCTGCACTCGACTTTTTCTTTATGGTTTTACCTGCATGTACATCTGTGTAACACTTGTGTGCCTGGTGCCTGCACAGGGCAAAGGAGGCCATTAGACCAGGAAACTGGAGTTAAAGATTGTTGTGAGCCATGAAATAGGTGCTGGGAACCAAATCCAGCCCCCTAGAAGACCAGCAGCCAGTACTCTTAACCACTCAGCCATCTTTCCAGCCCCAATACTAAAAAAACTAAAAGAAATTGTGTGATATGTGTACCACAGTACAGGTACCTCTGAAGGCCAGAAGTGGGCATCAGAGCCCCTGAAATTGGAGTTACAGATGGTTGTGAGCAGCCCCATGTGGGTTAGGAAATGAACCTGGATCCTCTGCAGCAGCAGCCAGTACTCCTGACCCATCTCTCTAGCCCCCAATTTATAGCCTCTTATATTTCATATGCATTACAGTCTGTAGGCTGGCATGGTGACACCTGCTACAACCTTTGCACTCAGAAAGCTGACACAGGAGAACTGCAAATTTGGGCTATTTAGTGAGACCCTGGCTCAGTTATGAAGAGCACTGGAAGTTCTTCCAGAGGATTCCAGGTTGGTTCCCAGCACCAACAGCGGTTCGCCATCATCTCTTAACTCCAGTTTCAGGGCATCTGGTACTATCTTCTGGCCTCCTCAAGCACCAGGCGTGCATGTGGGACACAAGCATACATGCAGACAAAACACCCATGCAGGAGAATAGTCTGTATTCTGTCAATTATATTTTAAATCAATGCTGACTGACTGATAGCCAGGCAGGAAGTATAGGTGGGAAAACGAGACAGGAAGTAGAGGTGGGGCAATGAGAACAGAAGTATTCTGGGAAGAAGGAAGCTCTTTCCCCAGTCCTGCCCAGACCATTGAAGAAGCAAGATGTGACCTGCCCCACTGAAAAAGGTACCGAGTCATGTGGCTAACATAAACTAGAATAATGGGTTGGTATATGTTTTAAGAGCTAATACAAAGCCTGAGCTAATGGGCCAATCAGTTTATAATCTTCTGGAGACCTCTGTGTGACTTTCTTTGGGACTTACTGGCTGTGGGAACTGGGCAGGACGGAAACCCCAGCTAGCAGGCCCTCATGTTACACACCCATACACATAAAAACAAATTTTAATTACAACTAAGAAATAAATAAGGGCCTGATGATGGTGGTGCACGCCTTTAATCCCAGCACTTGGAAAGCAGAAGTGAGAGAACTGCCCCAAGGTCAAAGCCAGTTGGGGCTACACCGCGAGTAATAGGCCATAATTATACCGCATAATTGGTATAAGTAGATCTCTGAGAGTTCGAAACCAGCCTGGTCTACAGAGTAAGTTCTAGGACATGCTCCAAAGCTACAGAGGAACCCTGTCTTGAAAAAAACCAAACCAACCAACCAAATAAATAAAAGGTAAAAGTTTTGACTTTGCTAACAAGAACAGATGTGAAGTTTCTGCACACTGCTGAAGTTGCTATCAGTTTAAAACAGAATGTTACCATTGATATTTTAAATAACCAGTAGTAACTGCAAAGAAAATGCCTAAAGAAAAAACACACAAAGTCAACAAGGAAAGTAGGGAAAATACAAAACAATAGTTATAAATAAATTAAGATTCCAATGAGGTTTTTTGTTTGTTTGTTTTTTGGTTTTTCGAGACAGGGTTTCTCTGTAGCTTTGGAGCCTGCCTCTGCCTCCTGAGTGCTGGGATTAAAGGCGTGTGCCACCACCACCCAGCTCCAATGAGTTTTTAAAATCCAATTATATGCTATATACAAGACTCATGTATCAGTCAAGATCCATCTTACAACGGAGCGAATGGCCTATAACTCATGGTGTAGACCTTGGGGCAATCCTCTCACTTCTGCTTTCCAAGTGATGGAATTACAGGCAGGTACACCACCATACTTAGCATTCTAAGAATCATATAAGAATGGGAGTTGGGGATGTCGTTCAAATGTACTTGCTTCATATGCACAGGCCCTGGGTTCAATCCCCAGTATTACCTAAAACAGGCATGGTGGCTCATGCCTTGTAACCCCCACACTTGGTAGGCAGAGGCAGGAAAATCAGAGGTTCAAGGTCAGCCTGGTTAAGCCTACTTGAAACCCTGTCTCAAACAAAATAAACAAGAAATACCCAGCCTGGATCCCTACAAAGCAAGCATGTTTTATATAGTTATCATCCTCTTCCTCTGAGGGCTTTAAGAGATCAGATTGTTAACTGATGCTAGGTTGATACTCAGGAGCAAGTTCCCCAAGGAGAAAGACACCTTGGCTTCCCTCAAATGGGAGCATTTCCACTCCTCAGCCTCCTGCTACCACCTGCTGATCAGTTTCTAAACAGAGGTGTTCTACTGAGAAGTCTCCACAAGGTTCAACACTCCCTCAGGCTGTAAGAGCTCTGAGCTACATAAAGGTTTATTCCATTTGAATGTGTCAAAGTATATTAGCAAGAAGTTTTTGTTAGACAAACACCCCACCCCACCCCCTTACCCCCACCCCGGTCTCTTAAGAGTGTTTTGGTTAGGGATGACTAAACTTTTGACCCTATGAACGTTGGACACCTGGTGTTAACTTCCCCTCTGAAAAGAAGAAGAGTAACACCTGCTGTCCACCTTGACCGTTCCCTTCACGTAGGCCGACTGAAGAGCTGCACAGGATTCAGCAAAACAAAACAGGTGAAATAAGTCTAAAAGATTGAGAAGCAACATGCTACATTTAACCTAATTTTATTCATGCTTGCCTAGGGATGGGGAATAGATCATTCAATAAAAACATACAGTAAAAACAAGGGTGGGGGAGGCTTATCATGTACAATGTTTAAACTACAATAATGATGTACCTTAATTACTTCCATGCACACAAGTCTAACATTACAAGTTTTTAAAAAATAAACACAATTAAGACTTCTAGGAGCATTTTATAATAAATTCCTAATTTTTCTTTGTAGATAGATCAAGCACCTCCAAAATACAGATTCCTATACACAGTGAGTACTTTACTTAACGTACATGGACAGCCTCAGGGCAAGCTGACGTTATATCATCAGCTTGGCAGGCAACAAACCATAGTGCCAAATGGAAAAAAGGGCAGTTGCAAATAAACTTAAAACTAAGTTAACTCTTATAATTAAATACAGAAAATATACTGATTTGCTAAAAATAAATAAGATGTGACGTATGTAACCCTTCACTATAAAGAATGAACACCAGGACATGTATAATGGTGAATGGGTCTCAATAGTTTACTAAGGTAAACGCTGGCTAGAGTGCATATGCCGTGGAGCACTATGGGTGGTTTATGTTTCGCCACATACTTTTGTTACCTTGAGGTAGATAACACATGTGTACCAAATTCGGCATTCGTTTTCAGTTGCTGCTGGTATCATGTGTCTTAAGAAATGTGTACAGTATGAAAAGCTTGAAAATACTAATGAATGAAAAACATTTCAGGAAAAATAGATCTTTTCATGCAATTATGTACAGTCTCACTGTGTAAGTTTCAAGGCAAGGTTTTGTTTCCCGTAAAGCAGGTCACTGGTCTATGAGAATGTCTATTCGCCCTAGCGCATCTTGTCTCCTCCTGCACTGCATTGTTTTGCTCTATTCTTTGTGTGTGTGTGTGCAAATGACATGCCAGTTCAAATGAACACTAACTCACATGTAGAAAAAGTCTGCATTTTACAAACTGAGAACTAAGAAAAAAATCCTTGCAAATTAATGACACCTTCTGATTCAAGTAAAAAAATGACTTCAAACATTAGTGATAAAAAGACACAACACATTCCATGAAGAACAAAGAAATGTCTGCTGAGTGTTTAGTTCAGGTGTTTCAGGATGCTGCTGTATGTCTTGTGAGGGATCTGAGGGGACGATTTCATAGCGGAAGGTGTTAATGTGGCCTGGATGGACTTGAGCGGGGACCCCACTGGACTGTGGAACTGCGGGGTGCTTATGGACTCTAGCTGCTTGCTCAGGAGGATCTCCCCACTGCCGTTCAGAAGCCCTGCCTCACGTCCTCTGTCTCCACGCTTCCCTTCCTCGACTGGCTCAGTTTCTAGCATTTCAGAATCTTCCTTCCTACTGAAGAACTTGTCCAAATAGCTGGTGTACGTGTTCTCCTTCTCCACGTGCTCATCCTTCCTGACCTCACAACAAAATTGACTAATGAGGAAGCACTCCTCCCCACTGCTCACAAACTGGCTGTCCCAAGAGGACTGATACAAGGCTTCCAACTGAGCCAAATTAGCCATTCCCTTCTCTTGCTTCTCTCGACTCACTGACTTGGATATCAAGCTTTTCAATTCTAGCTGGGACACTGAGCTGTTCAAGTCATTTAACTTGTCAATGACGTCAGTAGGCTCACGCTGGGAACTGAGCTGTATAGTTCCTGCAATGAAGGAGTCAAAGTCAAAGCCCTGGCTCTTCTCCCTTTCCTTCTCAGCCAGCTGCTGGGATGCTTCCTCCAGCGCTATCTGTGCTTTGACCAATCCGTTCCTCTCACACTTTGACTTGCCTTTCTTATCGGATTTTTCTTTACTTTGCTCTTTCCAGTTGGAAAGATCTATAATAAGTTTGGGCTCATAGTAATGGTTAACTTCACTCTCCCTCCACACCAAGTTATCTAGATATGATGACGACCTTGTTTTGTAGTTACAGGTGTGGCTACACTCCAGATCACAGTACTTGTTCTCATGGTGATCTGGGTACTGCCAGCAAGGCTCGGCAGAGTAGCTAGTGTCAAAAGCGGGATCCTCCAGATACTTCTCTCGGTCTCCATCCAAGTATTTTCGAGGATCAACTTGAACTTCTTCTTCATCGGTGACATCAGACAGAGCTCTTGGGTCAAGCTGAACCTCATCGATATCAAAGTTGTTATGAATAGGCCAGTCATGCTCTGAGAACTGACAGTCATGATACCTGAAGAAAACACAGGCATTACTCCATGTGGTAATTTCATTTTCAAATGCACAGTGTGTGATCTGTGGAAGTACTGAGTGCTTTCTGTTTTGGCTTAGTTTTTGAGAGCAAGTCCCACTATATACCCAGGCTGACCTCACACTTGTACTCCTCAGTACTGGATTAGAAGTGGATGCTGCCACACTCAGCTCTGAATGTAAAAGTTGTGCAGGTCTCTCTGTGTGATGTGTGTGTGTGTGGGGGTAACACAAGAGAAAGTCAGAAGCACTCCCTCCCGCCAGAATCTATCATTTCCATTTGGGAACTGTGCTACTAACTAAAACACCAGAAGGCAGCATTTGGTGATGCCAACAGAGTATCAAATTTCATAAGGAAGTTCAGGGCTTCCATCTTAAGCAAGGTGGGTCGCCACTTCTCACTCACCTCCTCTGCTCTGTACTCTATTCTCACCCACAGGGAATAATCTAGGAGGCTGGTACATCTGTAATTTAATTCTTCCAGTTTTATGCTTTATGCCCCAAATTGGTACATCTAACTGTGAGCAGGTATTTTAGCAGTCTTGTTTGCATGGGTAATAAGTTAGCTGAGTAATGGGAAAGGCTTCCTGAAACCTGCCACCATCCGTGTGTGTGTGTGTGTGGGTGTGTGTGTGTGTGTGTGTGCTGTTTCTGCTTATTGACACAGCACAGCAGGGCACTACGCCACACCCAAAGGGAAGCAGACTGACACATCAACAGAGGTTGAGAACAGGAAGGAGTCAAGAGATGTCAGAAAGTAGCTGGGTATATGAGAACTGTATTTAGGGGATAGTCAGCAGACAGGCAAGTACACCGACATTGAAAAGGAGAAAACACTGTTTTCACTACTTCTGTTTCATCTGGCATGGGTCAAGACAGGATATTTCCCTACAGCCAGGGTGGCACCTACCTCTCCAGCCTCCAGACAGATGTCACTAGGTTCAGCTTAACTATTTCTTTTCAAACACAGAAACATGAAAACTTAAATCTCACTTGTCATTCTCAGTCCTGGCTATATACCAAATCCCTGAGGACCTTGCCTCTGCTGGGTAGTTCTAGGCTACCACCCCACTCTTACAGGCCAGCAGGACTGCACAGCTACACATCTCCAGAAATCAGAAATATAGAAATTCAACTTCACAGGTACAGGAATTGAAGACACTCTCTATTCCGACATTGAGTCACCTTACCAGGTAAGGCTGAGTATTGAGATCCAGGAAAAAGTGCATTATTTAGCTCAGAGCTTTGGGTTTTATCCTCATGATGAAAAAACATTAGGTGTATAATTAAAACGGTTTTTTAAAAATTGAATGACTTAGCCAGATGGTGGTGGAACACACCTTTAATCCCAGCACTCAAGAGGCAGAGTCAGGTGGATGTCTGTGAGTTCGAAGCCAACCTGATCTACAAGAGTTAGTTACAGGACAGCCAGGGCTGTTATACAGAGAAACCCTTCTCAAAAAAAAAAAAGAAAAACAAGAAACAAACAAAAAAAAAATTGAATGACTTTATAAAATTAGTTATAAATCATGTGAGTTTAAGATTTTCAACCAGTGTACAATTTAATTAGCACGCTTTCATGACTGCTCTCATCATTTCCTCACCAGGACCCAGTGCTGAATTCCACAGATGCTAGTTAGACAGAGACTTAACACAAACCCCACAGGCATCATTATTAAAATGCTAAGACAGCCATAAATATAAGCACACAGCACACAATATATGGTGCATTGAAAATAGGATGAGCTTACCTTTCCCAGTTATAAATGTGACTGTGTGTTTCATCCATAAGCAGAATATCATCAACTTCATCTTCTATGTGGAAAGGATGGCTTGAAATTGGCTCATCCGTTGGAAAGGAGTAGATGCTCATGTAAGGATGAGAAAGTGCTTCCTCTGCTGTCAGCCGGTCCATGGGGCTGAACGTCAGAATCTGCTCCAGGAAATCCAGTGCTAAGGGAAAGAGGAAAGGTTTACAGCCTGTTCATCTGAAAAAAACAAACTGAAAAATGCTACTTTCATTCAATACGTGTTTAGGTAAGCATGGTGGTGTACATTTTGGTGCTATGGTAGGGCTTTTTCAAAACAGGGTTTCTCTGTGTAGTCCTGGCTGTCTTAAAACTTACTTTGTAGATCAGGGTGGCCTTGAACTAAGGGATCCGCCTGCCTCCCAAGTGCTGGGATGAAAGAGGTACATCTCTGACTACATAATTCTGATACCTTGATATATATGACTATTACATGTGTATGTACGTAAGTGTATGTAAGTGTACATACTGAGTGTGATGCTAGGGGTCAAACAGGTGGCCTGAGCATGCTAGGCAAGTGATCTACCACGGAACCAAACTCAGATTTAAGTATTTTTCCCTTTCCTCACGAGAAGGTTACTTTATTACAGAGAACTACAAAAGCGGAAGATTTTTGATCAAATATGTCACTCCACTGAGATGAGAAATATATTATCTTAGTAGCTGATGTAGAAACTTCAAGACTGTACAAACTCTTACATCTAGCACTTCATGCTCCCAATAGTAATTCACAAATTCTTACAGGTTTTGTTCCTTTGGATTAATACGTGGCAAACACTATTTTACTCTTTCTTGCCAAGAAGATCTCTGCCTTTTCCTGACCCAATCCTTCTCCTATCTAAATTTAGGCCAGGGAGATGGCTCAGGGAGTAAAGATGCTTGCTGCCAGCCTGACAACCCAAGTTTGATTCCTGCACTCTCATGGTGACAGCTGACAACCCACTCTTCTTGTTGTGACTTCCCCATGTGTGCCTTTGCACACACTCTCCTCTGACCTCCATGTGTGCTTTTGCACACACTCTCCTGACCTCTGCATGTGTGCCTTTGCACACTCTCCTCTGACCTCCACATGTGTGCCTTTGCACACACTCTCCTCTGACCTCCACATGTGTGCCTTTGCACACACTCTCCTCTGACCTCCAC
>JAQHUG010000010.1:14916559-14967799 GCA_028555095.1 Dicrostonyx torquatus
TGTGCCTTTGCACACACTCTCCTCTGACCTCCACATGCATGCTTTTGCACACACACATTAAACTTTTTAAAGATTCAAGTGGTTGTTTGCTTTTATTTTAGAATATGGATGTCTGTGTGTGGCATGCATGCCTGATGCCCATGAAGGTCAGAAGAAAAGGTATCAGATCTCTTGGAAGTGAAGTTACAGACAGTTGTAAGTCATTATGTGGGTGCTAGAAATTGAACCTGCGTCCTCTGGGGAAACAGCCAGGGCTATTAACCACTAAGCCATCTCTACAGCTCCATAAAATTATTTTAATACAAAAAATAGTGAGTCATATTCACAGAAATGCCTGATTAGTGTTAACACTCACAGAACTCTATTACAGCTAAATGAGAACCAGTCATTCAATATGCTTACCCACAGTTAAGTGGGAAGATCAAATTGGAAACCGGGCTTAGAATCAGGAGATGATGGGTTTTTCTAAACTTCTAGAAAGCAAAGAAATAGACTATAGTCCAAGGGCCAGGTCAAAAGTAGAATGCCAGAGTTAAAGGCCCAGGTCCACCTAAAGTCCTACAGACTCTGGGAAAAGAACACACACCTCAAGATGGAAACAGGCTCAAGCCTCCATACTCCAGAGATGTGATAGTTACTCTTAAGTCACATTACCTTACCTTCTCGACTAATTCCCGGAAGCAGCTGAGTTAGCGGTTTGTGTGGCTCAGTCATGTCGTTTCTAATGTAAACTGGAATCACACTGAGAAGCTCCTGACGATCTTCCTCATGCACAACAGGAATAGATTCTAAGATCAGTTGCATCTGTTCAAGTTCATGTGCACCTGAGTGAAATCCAGACACCAGAGTGTAAACGAATCAACCACAGAGCCCACTTTCCCGGCAATAAGTACATCCACAGATTCTCTGAGAATCTTCCCTTCAAGAAGTCAACACCTCTCTGCACCGAGTCTGAGCTGTCCTTCATGACCTGATTTTAGCATGAGGCTGAAATGACAGTGTATAAGTTCTGAGGAAAATCACAAGGTAGTTCATGCTGATGGTCAGCTCATTTTTTTTTTTTGGTTCCCCCCCCCCGGCCCCCAAGACAGGGTTTCTCTGTGGCTTTGGAGCCTGTCCTGGAACTAGCTCTTGTAGACCAGGCGGGTCTCGAACTCACAGAGATCCGCCTGTCTCTGCCTCCCGAGTGCTGGGATTAAAGGTGTGCGCCACCACCGCCTGGCTTCAGCTCATTCTTTTAAATAAAAGTGTCTTACTATTCAATTAGTAAATAAAAAATTCTTCACAAAATGATTCAGGGACAACTGGACCATCCACAGACAAAGTAATAAAATTAGACCCCCCGCTCTCACATCATACACAAATAAACCCAAAACAAATCCTGATCTAAATGTAAATAGCTAAAACTATAAAATGCTTCGAAGAAAACATGGAAGTAAATATTGTACAGAATGGTTTCTCAGATATGCTATGCTAACACAAAAGATGGATTGGTTGGCCTTCAGCAGAACTGATGTTCCGTGCTGGAAAAAGATACTGCACACAGCATGGGAGAAAATAGAAATTATATCCGACAGACTCCATGTTCACAGTATGTAAAAAATTCTTAAAAATGCAAATAACAATTCAAAGAAAAGCAAACAAATGATCTGGATATTCTACAAAAAAGATATTACAATGGCCAATAAGAGTCTGGGCATAGTGGCTCACACTTGTAATTCTAGCAGCCAAGAAGCTGAGGCAGGAGGACTGCCTCATGAGTTCAAGGCTAATGAGCTACGGTGTAAGATACTATACTAACAAAAAGAAGTCAGTAAGCACCTTGAGATATCCTTTTTTCACACCCAGGTGACTGGGGAACGTACAACACACAGCTGCTTTAAAAAAAAAAAAAAAACTGTCTGGTCTCCAAAAATTCAACCTAAATTACCATGTGTCACCTACCCGTCTTATGCCTAGGCATGGAGGGATACCCAAGAGAACTGAACACACGCTCACATAAAAATCGGTACACAAGCATTCATGGCAGCATTGTTCAAAAGACCAAAAAGTAAAACTCAAACATTCACCAACTGATGAATGGAAAAACAAGGCCCTAGATTCATTCATACAGAGAACAGCATCTGGCATATGCCAACACTGATATGGACAACATGAATGAACCTCAAACATTGCCATGAGAAAGCAGCTTGTTACAGAGCCCAGTATATGGTTTCATCCACATGAAATGTCTAAAAGGGGCAATCCATAGAAAGAGAATGTGTGGGTACAGGAGCTGCGGGGAAAGGGATAACTACGGTCAGAGGGTCATTTTCAGAAGGACGGAGATGCCCAAGAATCAGACATAACCCCATACATTTTATGAACACACCCAACTGCACAATTTTCTGCAGTGCTAGATTCTGAACCAGAGGCTCTATGAATGCTAGGCAGATACTCTAAAATCAAGCCACATCTCCAGCTGAAACACACCCTTTAAATGGGTGAACTGTATGGTATGTAAACTAGGTATGTTTTTCTTAAAACATATTGGCTTTTTCCTTGGTCTTTTAAGGGATAAGAGTTTCCACACTGTGAGGGCACTCCTACTGTCCAAAAGAAACCTGGAGAAGCGAACAACAGAAATCTGTAGGACTTTCAACAGTAAACTTACCAGGATTAATTTAGATATGACTTACCACAGACCGCCACAAAACCCTGAACTTTAGAAACAAGCCGGCACATAATAGAACACCAGAGTTCTAACTAGACACTAGAGCAATTTAATGAATCTGTGAACACATTTTCTTATTTCTTAAGTAATATAAACACTGTTTTATCTTTGCATTTGAATATTCTAGACTATATTAAGTTCTTTGAAATCTTACAGAACCTTGCCTGAGAGATAAATGCAAAATGTCTACTTTTCCCCACATAATACTGACCTGCAAAGAGGGTTTTACCAGTCAGCATTTCAGCAAAGATGCAGCCTGCAGCCCACATATCAATGGCTTTAGTATAATTATTAGGAGAAAGTAAAAGTCGTGGAGATCTGTACCATTTGGTAACCAATCCTTCAGAAAGATGACCCTGGAAAAGAAACACCAAACAGACTTCAATTTCCCTTACTTTAGGAGTAGGGGGAATATTCATCCTCCAAAAGAGCCATAAAATCAATTACTGTTTATTTCTAAGCCCATTTTCAAAGCTCTTACCATCTAGAGGCCACAACATTCCCTTAGAGATGGGTATGCCACCCTTCTGATGACTGTCACAAAATGTGCAGAACAAAATACAACATAAGGCTTTGATGCCAACTCTAGGCCAAGTTCAACTTGTTTCAGAAGAGAAACGTGTTCTCAATCCAAGTTTTAACACAATTAAGGAGCAAGCATGCTTTTCAGAAGAAAAGGTGGGGGGGAGAGCAGCAGCTCCTAGTTACCACACTGATTCCCTCACCACCACACCCCACTCCTAACCAATGTCCACACGACCTTGCTCCACCCTCAGAACACAGAGACACTCACTGTACTGGTGGATATTGTTTTGCAGGTCAGAGCACTGAAAAGATCATGGGTCTGTTTGAGGACACACCTAGGTGAGTCCAGGGACACCAAGTAAAGGTCTGGGTGTGTCTCCTTCCAGTGCTCAGCGGGGACTCGACCTCTATGTTAAAAGTTGTTTATTAATCTATGTGGGTGAGGGAGGAGGGGGAGTCAGCAACCACATACCACAATGCAAGTGTTGAGAGGTAAGAGAACAGCTTGGAAGAATCCATTCTCTTCTACAGTGTAGGTCCCAGGGACTGAACTAAGTTATCAGGCTTGCTGTAAGGAACCTTTTTGCTGAGAAATCTCACCACCTCCCCTTTTTACTAATAGAGTGAAGATAACCAGTTAAGACAACACACATGGATGAAGATTTGTTTCAGACATGGGTTATGGAATGCCAAGTAATAGGACTTGCTCTCAGGTGTTCTTTGTCACCAAATCAGTTCTACTTTTTACTTTATTGAGACAAGGTTGCACTGTCTAGGCCAGAGTGGCCTTGACTTACATGAATTTACCTGTCTCTGCTTCCTGAGCACTGGGATTAAAGGTATACACAACCATTCCCAGCTCACTTTTATATTTTTTTCACTTTTATATTTTAAATATCAAGATTCTACCTGAAATTTCAATTTAAAATCAAAAGGCCCGAGTTCTCCTTGGAAGACACTATTAAGTTCTTATGTGAAAAAAGTTGCTTATACAGGGAAGCTGCTATGAATATATAAATATTATACTTTGAGATAATTAAATAAGAACTTCAATTACAATAAATAACTCTATATAGCAGCACATACTTGGAATCCAAGTATTTAGGAGGCTGCAGATAGTGAGTTTGAGGTTAGCCTAGACTATACACTGGAGTCCAAGGCAGCCTGATTAAATAGCAAGACCCAATCTCAAAAAAAATAAAAGGCCAGGCCACGGTGGCACACCCCTTTAGTTCCAGCACTCAGGAGGCAAAGATAGGTGGAACTCTGAGTTTGAGGCTAGCCTTGACAGAGCTAGTTCCAGGTCAGCCAAAACTACACAAAGAAACCCTGCCTCAAAAACCAAACAAACAAAGTCATACACTTCACTACTAACACACAGCCATGCACTTTGAGAAAGTTATACATAACTAAGATTCCACTTGACCTTCGGTTCAAACCCTGGAAATTATGAATGAAAACAGAAAAAGCCACACCAGCTGAGAGGTTGGGTGGAGACAGCTTTCCACATACCTTATGGGAATAATGAGGATCCATGATCCGTGCCAGACCAAAGTCACCTATCTTCAGCACCAAGTCTTCAGTGTTAATGAAAAGATTAGCTGGCTTGAGATCTCTGTGCAGTACGTTTGCAGAATGGATATACTTGAGCCCACGTAGCAGCTGATACATGAAAAGCCTGGCATGCTCTTCCAGTAAAGGGCCCTGCTCTAGCACGTTCGCCAAGTCTGTCTCCATGTACTCCTGAACAATGTAGACGCTGTTCAGCTCCGTGAGAGAGCCCACATCGTCTGTCAACTGCCTTCCACTGGGACCAAGAATTTCAAACACTTTCACAATGTTATCATGGTCAAGTCTTCTAATAATTTTGATTTCACGGAGAGCATGTTTGACGCTCTGGGGATCGGTGAGGACAATTTTCTTGATGGCTACTCTTTTGTCACAGTCATTGTCTACAGCGGAAAAAACCAAGCCATTGCCTCCACAGCCCAACGGTTTTAAGTCCATGTACCTAGAGCCCAGATCAAAACCATGAATGTTCATAAGACTTTCAAATTTCTCTGCCATTTTGAAACCCTTACAATCGCCTTTTCCTTTCCAATTGTTGAACTTGTGTAAACAAGGAAGAAAACTGGCATCAAAAGGAAAGATCTCTCAAAAAGGGAGAAAAACAATTCTGTTTCCACAGCACGATGGTTTCTTGATGTTCATTGCAGACGGATGCCAATCAGGCCCGCTGAGTTCCCCTCAGACTCAAAGCTCAAAAATCTCTATTCATACTGAGAATTAAAAAGATTGCAGTGCTCATAGTTCAAGGAAGGGCAGCAACTCTGCAGACATTTAAAGAAACACTCAAGAAACTCAAAGGGAATGAAATGACATACTATGCACTCAGATATACTATGCTAACTGACTTAACATAAGACAAAACTGTGAATAAATATGCACCCGGCAGGCCTCCGTGGACATCTTCTCACAGTGCAGATACATTCAGTGTTGGACTGGTCCTGAGCAGCATCCTAAGGCGCTGGGAAGCACTAGTTCCCTTTGCTTCCTGTCTTCCTTTGTTGCTGTATTTCAACAGGAAGCCCTGGTGATGTTGGCTGATAGGTATCTTTTGTTAGTGATCAGGTGGCTCCAGCTCACCACAATCACAATCAAAGCTACCGTCCATCTTACTCTGCTACAACCTGGGATGAAAAAGAAGAGGAGGAGAAAAATCACCACTACAGGAAGCACTTCATATCTGTGCAATGGCATGCAGTGAGGCATTTAGCAGGGAAGGACTATAGCAAGAATATGCCTATAATCTGGGGGGCCTGAGGTAAGATTGTTTGGGAGTTCCAGGACAGCCTGGGCTAGAGTACCTCCGACTCTGTCTGTCTCTCTATCCATTCATTACACACTTAGCCAAGTGGTAAGTTTCCCAGACCTCACAGTATTGAATTCTCTGGAACAGGCTCATCAGGTTGGCATTTCAGTGAGCAAGGGGCTTGATGTGCAAACATTGAGACCTAGGTTCAAATCCTCAGGCCCATGTAAAAAACTTGAAGCCCAGCTTCGTGTGCAGAAGTCGGGAGGGCCACTGGACCCTGTTTCAGGGGCAAAAGTCAAAGAATCATAGAGCAGGATACCAGACATCCTCTTCTGGCCTCTGAATGCACACAAGCATCTGTTTGCACACACAGGTATACAAATACACCATACACACATACAGCACATGAAATGCCAACCAGTATGGGAAACTTCATAATATTTTTATAGAACTTTTTACAAGTAAAAATCATTTAAAAGGGAAGATTTTAGTTAGTACTTTTCTTAGTTGGAGCACTGTATTATTATCTGTCAGTATCCAGTAAGCAAAGTCTAGCAGCACAGGATGAACTTTCAGAACCCGTCTTAAGCTGGTGAAGGAGTGAGTGTAGGCAGCTCACTCAGGAGATCGACACCACTGACTGCCAGAGAAATACAACTATGTCAACATTTCCAACTAGAAGAACTCTGGGGGCCGGGCCGCCTGCATGCGCAGATGTGAACGCCAGCATGCGCAGATGTGAACGCCAGCATGCGCAGATGTGAACGCCAGCATGACCGTCTTTTACAAGAATGCCGAGGAGCATCAGTTCCTCAGGCTTGATGGCACGCTCTTTACTCACAGCCATCTCTACAGGCCCCAGAAAAACACTTTAGTATTCAATTAACATCAAGTTTGAGGAGAAATGCAAAAAAGAAAAAACCAACAGAATATTGATACAGTATTGGTGGAAGTTCAAACTAGTAAAAGAAAGCAGGGCATAGTGGTGCATGCTTGTAAGACAGAGGCAGATGGATCTCTTCTGAGTTCAAAGTCAGTCTCATTAAAATAGCAAGTTCAGTCCAGCCAGGGCTACTAAGTATTAAGACTGTCTCAGAAAATAAATAAATACAACAGTAAAAGAACTTAAAGGTAATGTGGCAGAAACACATGAAGGAGGGAATGAATGAGTAACATGTCTTCGACCCCAACTATTTTTCCTTCGGGTAATTCCTTAGAGAAATGCTTGCTAATAAACATACAAATGCTTTCTTTTTATGTTGCTGGTTTTTTTTGATCATTTATGTTTTGGGGGGCAATGCCCCCATTCTATAAAAACTGGGTATTCTGTTCTAACTCTGGTCTCACCGTGCCACAAAGGACATAACGTGCACGTTTACATCTGAGGTACAGCCTTACAGGTAGAGCTATCTCTGCCATGAGCGCACACTTGCAAGCACACTGCAGCTTCTCAGGGTAAAGTGCCCTCCACCCCACCCCAGCCTGTCCACAGTGACAGCCTCTGAAAGGTGGCTTCTCCAGAGTCAAGTGAGCAGTCTGAGCTAACTGGAACTCAGCCAGTTGCTTTGGGAAGGGACAGGTTAAGTGGTACTCTGTACACTAAACCTGGCACAATTTGGTGCTGGCATCAAATTCACTCTTGTCTGTGACCATGCCTCAGACTCTCTAGTTACTGAGCTCTCAGGGCACAGAAGGCCACAGCTGTACAGCTTTACAGGCATTACTGACAAAGCCTTTGTTCCTCAGGTAGAGTGGCCTAAAGGTGTCCTTTCAGGATCTGGACCTCAAGGGGGCCAGTGGTGCAACCCAGTACTGGGTAAATCATCTCAGGAAGCTAACAGGCTTCTTTCATACAGTATCAGTAACTACTCAGCTACCCTTCATCCCAACTCTATCTTCTGGTCAAGACTTCAGAGGAAGATCCCAGCACTTGGGAGGCAGAGGCAGGCGGATCTCAGTGATTTAGAAGCTGGTCTGGTCTACCAAGCAAGTTCCAAAACAGCCAGGACTATTACACAGAAAAATCCTGTCTTGAAATACTTTTTTTTTTTTAAAAAAGGGAAGTCTCCTTATGTAGCTCTGTTGTCCTGAACTCACTAGGTAGATCAGGCTGGCTTTGAACTCACTCAGTGCTGTGATTAAAGTTCTGTACCATCACACCTGGTCCAAGACTTTGTTTGAGATGCTACATTGACCTAAGATTAAAGAAATATTGGAACGAATACAGGACCAAGAAACATTTGAACAACTTTTCTCCAGATACTTAAGGACTGCCGTCAGATATCTGTGGTCGTTAGGACAGGTCGGATAGCCTCCAAAACTTGGCAACTTAAGTCACAACAGAGTTGTTATCTAAGGTGTTATGAAGATACTACCTTTACCATTGATACTCAGTGTACCAAAGGATCTATGTGAGCATCTACACCCTTCTCATCCCCATGACACATTTACCAACTGATTACAAACCTAAGCAGGTCACACAGTCTCTCAGACACACCCACAGGAATTGAGGAAGTGCTACCCTAACCAGGACCCAGAAACACAGAGAACCATGATGTTAACAGCTGTAAGAGTCTGCATCTGTTCTTTTTCATCAGACAGAGTCCTGAATGCTCACTGTGTGCCAGCACTGTCTTCAGGCATTAAGGCGTAATGGAAACAAGAGAAACAACCTGTTTCCAGTCCTGACTCAGAACACTTCCTGCTCACTGTTCCTATACTTCCTTTCTCCTCTCTTCTAGCATTTTCACGTTCCCCAGGGTGATCCTTCAGGTCCTCTACTCTCCCTCTGCTAGACACCACCCCTCTCCACTATGGTGGTTGGCTGCTTTAAATCAAAAGGTTTGAGACTAAGCAGCTTACTAGCATTTTCTGAGCCCAGAATCTGGCAGTCACTAGCTGTCCTGTAAACTGTATTGAATGAATAAACAGCATACCCAATACACTCCTATTTTTCCAGAACCAGACTAGCCTGGTCACTGGAGAGCATCTGTGAAGATGCCACTCCAGCCTTTCCCCTTCCAGGCACTCCCTCCCTACAGCAAACAGCAGCTAGTGTGGGGGGGGAGAGACACACCTGTTTCAAGTCCTGGGAGGGCCAAAGCAAGAGCACTCAGCTGTGTTACACTCCCCGCTTTCCTGTGTGGAGGTGAAAGGACTGCCAGGGAACTGTGCTCTGGGGAACCACAGAAGCAGCCTCTGTGAAGGCAGCACCAGAGCACGTGTTCAGTCAGACTTTCTCTACACAAACTGATCTAGCAGGGTTTAGGGCACCCTAGGCCATACTCTACAAACTACAGGTGAGTCTGACCACCGCTGGCCTGCAGCTAAGCCTGACCAGTGACAGGAGCTTACAAAACTTATCTAGAATCAGTGGCTGAAGCACAAGCTGGTACTCCCAGCTACTCAGGTGGCTGAGGCAGGAGGCTCCATAGTTGAAGGTCAGTTTGAGCAAGGAAACCTGTCTCAAAACATCTGAAAAAGGACTTGAAATATGGGTCTGTAGTAGAACCCTTGCCAAGCACTCAAGAAGTCCTAAAGTTGATTCCCATCCTTTACTTCAGTTCTGGGGTGTGGGGGGTGGGGAATCTAACATGTTTTTCTCACCTCCAGTCACCATGCACAAATGTGGGGCACATACATATTCAGGCAAAACACTCATATACATAAATAAAACTCTAAAAATAAATTTATTAAAATGCCAAGCATTGAGCTGGAGAGATGGCTCAGAGGTTAAGAGCACTGACTGCTCTTCCAGAGGTTAAAAAATGTCAAGCCTTGCCAGGTGGTGATAACACACACCTTTAACTCCAGCACTCAGGAGGCAGACAGGCAGATCTCCGAGTTTGAGGCCCGCTTGGTATACAGAGCTAGTTCCAGGACAGAACAGCCAGAGCTGTAGTGTCACACACCTCTAATCCCAGCTCTCAGGGAGGCACAGAAAGGATGATAGCTGCAAGTTTGAGGCCACCAGGTTTACATATGGAGACTGTTTCCAGAATAAAAGGGCTAGAAAACCCACCATTTCCAAAGCAGCTGCCCTCTGAAAGCGGGGCCGAGACAGGAAGCTGAGATAAATGCCTCTGCAGCATTCTGCATCTTCAGAATAACAAGTTCATATTCTCCTAAGGCTGAGCCAAGGAAACATAGGGCCACACTGGAAAGCAAGAGAAAAGCTCTTGTAGTCGGCAATGGAGCCAGAAGTCAGGCTGGAAGCAGAAAACTCCAAGATCTGGGAAACTAATGAAACTTTAGAAATACAGCTCAGAACATCTTCAAAATCAACTAAAACTAAACCATCAACTCACGAACGAATTCACACCAAACCAGTCTGTCTCTGTCTCTGTCTCTGTCTCTGTCTCTGTCTCTGTCTCTCTCTCTCTCTCTCACACACACACACACACACACACACACACACGAACAGCTTTTAAAGTCAATCAGGAGAAAGAAACCAAGCATGTACCAGGGAAGAAAAGGAAGACTGAGGGCTGGTCATCACTAGGAAGGAACATCAGCGGCCTGGAAGAGAGGCAGAGAAATGAGGCTGTCACCAGAGAAGAATGTGAAAGACTGTATAGAGCACACTACATTCCACATTCTACGATATGCTGCCCCACAGGGTAGCCATAGCCACATATGGTGACTGAGTAACTGAAATGACTGACTCCACCGAGGAATTCATGTATTCATTCATTTTTCTGGTACTAGGGATTAAACTCTGAGCCTCATGCATGCTAGGCAAGCATTTTATCACAGAGCTACACCCCATTCTCCATCAATTAAAGGGGAATGCCTTTACACCCAGCACTGGGGAGCCAGAAACAGATGCGATCTCTGTGAGTTGCAGGGCTGGTCTACATAGTGACTTCCAGATCATTAAGGGCTATAAAGAGACCTTGTATCAAAAATAACAAGAGTCGTTTTTTTTTTTGGCTATAGGTACAGCTCAAAGATAAATTGCTTACCATGCATAAGGCCTTGGGTTCAACTTCTATAACCAAAACAAAATAAATTATTAAAATGCCTACATGTGGATAGTGGCTACCATATTGGACAATTCTACAGCACACTGGCATATTTAAAAAAAAAAATCTAACATTCAAAAAGGTGAAACTCATAATGCAGATAAAAAGCCTTAGGAACCTGAGAAGGAATCAAGAACATAGGAGCAGGAATGGGGGAGGGGTGATAGACAGACCAGGCAGAGCATGCATTAAGCCTGGTGAGAACCAAAACTCAGGGTGGTCACATACAGAAGAACAGGGGCCAAGCAGAAGGAAGGAATATAACTCATAATTTATCTGCATCTATTATGTGCCAGGCATTTTCTAAGTGACAAATAGCTCATCTCACAAAGAGCCCAGACGCTCCCAAAGGTGAGGTGATCTCATTAGGTCACATGGACAGTAAAGACAGGATCTGGGCACATCAGTCTGATTCTGGAGTCACAATCTTCCCAGTGCATACAGTTGGTGTGACTTTTGCAGAGCAAGGACCAAAATTCCCCAGAACAAGCTAAAAGGAGGAACTATTTATTTTGACTCAATTTTAAAATGTCATTCCAAGATGCGTGCAATACATGGCAGAGCAAGGGGCACATGGAGACTGAGTACAGTCTGGGGCCAGGACAGGGTGTAACACCGAGGCCATGCCCCTAATGACCTACTTGAAAGGTGCCACCTCCCACTTTTAAACAGCTCGCCAAAATGCCATCAAATTACAAGTCCATAAAGGGATTAAAGCCACCGATCAAACCAGAACCATCATAGATATACCAGTGGCCTCCTAGGCATCTCCTAATCTAATTAAATGGACAAGACAGACTACACACATCTGAAGAGAGCTAAAGACCTCTCCATTTCTATACCTGGAAGTAAGTACTCAGCAAGTTCTCCTGGTAGTTACCTCCAGAACCAGCAAACCTGGAGGGACTAGGCCAACACTGGACATAAAGTAACTCAGAAGACTTAATTCCTTTGTATTATTTTTGATCCAAGTGAAAGAAATAGAAAGAAATGTGCATGCATTCTTGCAATTTAGATTAGCTTTATTAAACAGAAAATTGGCACCACTTTCTAACAGTCATTATAAGAATATCCAAGCATAAAGTTAGTAAAAAACCTACCATCTCTTCAATTTGTACATAAAGAGGGAAGAATTATCAAATTGAGACTCATTAAGTTGAGGATTAGATAATTTCAAATTTAGTAAAAAAACAACAACAACCTACATTAGGCTAGGAGTATAGCTCAGCTGGTAGACTGTGTGCCTAACATACAGGAGGCCCAAGCCTCCATCTCCAGCAACACAGAAACCAAGTGTAGAAATGCACATCTGTAATCTCAGATGAAAACAGGAGATCTAGGCCAGCCTTGGAGGCCACCTGGGTTACTACCTAAGGCCCTGTCACAAAATTCAAAACAGAAAGCTAGAAGTGATTTCACACACCCCTAATCCCAGCAGAGAGAGGCAGGTGGATCTCTGAGTTCAAGGCCAACCTGGCCTACAGATCGAGTTCCAGGACAACCATGGCTACACAGAGAAACCCTGTTTCAAAAATCAAATAAATGAATAAATAACAGATTAAATTCAATTTCTCAGGGGGCATCAGTCACTTGTCAAATACTTAGTCATCATCACTCTGTCTCACTGAGACCTCATTCGTCAGCACAAAACAGAGCATCCCCTCATCACACAAGCTCTACCCAACAGTGATTACAGTCTCAACTTTACATTCACATTTCTCAGGAAGGCCAGGGGAAAACAACTCACAAGACCTGGTTTTCTGATGGCAAACCAGCTAAGCAGCTGAGGGCCACTCCAGTCTCTCTCAGCCAAATGGATGTGCATTCAAATCACAATATTGCTAATGTGTGTAGCTTCTAATTCACTGGGTCCCAGAACCTTTACCCAGCTCCCAAGTATTATGGTCTCAGATCATACTGGGCCTCAGCTGACTTAACATTTACTCAGTAAATGATGTAGCTGGAGCAAAATGTCCATGCCACTCTTTCAAACACTCACATGCACTTTATGGTTGCAGAGGCAGATTTCCTTGAAGTAAATGTTAAGGTTCTTACATCTTAAAGCATTTTTATTTATTCCTTTTGTGCATAAGACCTGTGCAACTGAAACAATTGCTGCAACATGCATGTAGAGGTCAGAGGACAACTCTGCAGTCAGTCCTCTCCCCGCACAAGAATTGCTGAGCTCCATCTCAGGTCAACAGGCTTGCACAGCAAGCAACGAACCTGCTGAGCCATCTCACCAGAGCAACATTCTAACAATTCTTTTTCCTTGCCTTTTCATTTTTTTTTAATATTTATTTATTTATTATGTATACAATATTCTGTTTGTGTGTATGCCAGCAGGCCAGAAGAGGGCGCCAGACCCCCTTACAGATGGTTGTGAGCCACCATGTGGTTGCTGGGAATTGAACTCAAGACCTTTGGAAGAACAGGCAATGCTCTTAACCTCTGAGCCATCTCTCCAGCCCCATTGCCTTTTCATTTTTTGAGACAGGCTTTGGCTATCCTGGAACTCGCTCTGTAGACAACTCACAGAGATCTGCCTGCCACTGCCTCCGGAGAGCCGGGGTTAAAGGCAGTCTGCACCACCACTTAAAAACAAAACACACACACAGCACAAACAACAAACTCTAGCAGCCAGGCATGGTGTCACATGCTTGTAATTTCATGAGGTTAGGCAGAAGAATTAAGACATTTGTGGCAAGCCTGGGCTATGCAGGGAGCCGTCTCAGCAAAACAAAACTGGGAGGGGTGCCTTTCAGGAGGACATACTACATTTTCCAAACACAATTCACAAAGAGAAATTTATGGTGCCATGGGCACCGTACCGACATCAACTCATAGGAGTAGCTCCCTGGCAAGAAGCCATGGGGTATAATAACGTCATTTTTATGTTTGTAAAGTCTGGATACTAAGCAATAAAACTGACCAAGACCTTAATACTGCAGGCAGGTTATAGTGTAAGAGTTCACAAGACAGCCTGCTGGAGCCAAGCAGAGGACTGCCAACAACAAAGTGACTATAGAGGCGTCTTCCTGAAGTAACACAGGCTCACAGGAGCAATGCAAATATGGAACTGGAGAGCAGTGATGAGAACTCCCCAACTCACAAAGCAACACCTTGGAGAAAGCTTGTTTTTAACTCCTGAATTCTGTCCAACCGTTAACAACCTGCATTTAAAAGGCCCACATGCTCAACTTCTAAGGAATGTGATGCTCTGAAAATCCCAATCCTTTTACATTTGTATTTTTGTTTCCTTTAGAAGACAACATTAAATATGAATTAATCTTTGATACAATTTCAAAATGTCTCCAAAGATTTAATTCAAATCCACAATACAACTTACTGCACAGTAAACTTCCCAAATAACTTTCAGAAAATGAACAGTATAGAGAAACAAACAAATGGGCGAGGAAATTTTTATTCATTTATTTCTTCACTTAGGAAACAATGTCTTCAATCTGTCTTGTTTTCCCTATGTAAACTGGTCTGTCCCAAACTCGCAGTCCTGCTGGGTTCTGCCCAAGGAGGAGGACTTTATATGCGACCACAACCCCCCCTTCCCACCTGCTTCAATCTTATTTTAAGCCAATTTGTTAAACACTGGCCATGAAATATGTCCAAATGTCTATTTTATCACCAAGCTTCAGCTTAAGTCCTAAATCTGGAACTATTCACTCAGTTTATCTCTTTAAGTGCTTCTAACAATGCTGGTTTCAACTTGTCTTTATTAAAATAGAAAATTCCCGGGGCTGGAGTGATGGCTCAGCACGTACAAGCACTGGCTACTCTTCCAGAGGGCCCAGGTTTGATTCCTTGCACCCATATAGCAGCTCACAGCCCTCTGAAATTCCAATGCCAGGAGATTCAGGGCCTTCTTCTGGCTTCTGAGGGCAAATGGTTCATAGACACTCAAGCAAGCAAAACATCCATACCGACAAATAATAATAATAAAAACTTTAGAATACAGAAAATGCACAAATATCACAAGAAAGCACTGTGTATGTTTAACAGCTCCTACTAAACTCTGGTGGTATTTGTACAACACTCAAACCAGTACCTTCTAGATACTATAAAGATAACTTTTACATAATCAATGAAAACCAGTCAATTTCCATCAAGACTATAATGTACTTACTGTCTGTCCTTTATAATAGCTTGCTAACAAATCTCTCTCAATAGTAGTCAAAGGCCTGTTGGTAACAAACATTTAATTTCAGCAACTAGCCAGCAGTTGCCTTTATCTTTTCTCTCAACAAATGTTATACAACTGCACCAGCAGGGTACTGGATATCCTTTTAAAAGGCAACTTAAGAAGCCATTACTTCTTTCTTGGGGAGGGGGCTATTCTTCAGAGAAAATAAAATTATGCCATGGGCAGTAATGCTTTAGCCTCTCATTTTTAAAGAAAGCAAGCAAGCCACGTAGTAGCGGCAGTGGGCAGGGTGAGTCATCAGCCAGCTCGAAACTTGCAACAGTTCTTCTGAGCCTCCTCCCACCCGACCCCCAGCTCCTGCACCAGGTACCCTGAGTCAGCAAGCCTTAAGGCTGGTCAGTTAGGAATTCTCAAGGCGCCTACATGAACTTATGTAAAACGCTGCAGCGATTTTAGCGCTCGCACTAGTCTTTAAAACGGTTCCCTTTTCTATTGCAAAATTAAACGTTCTTCGAGTCAGTCTTCTCTGGATTCCTTTTTAATCGCAGAAAGTGGGCAGGCTACTTTTAATCCTTTTCTGCAAATGACTAAATTCCAAAATAGCCTCACAGAGAAAACTGATTTTAAACAGTTTTTTCATTTCCAAGGTCTTTTTTTTTTTCTGAACAGTAATACTGAAGTGACAGAATAGTCTGCTCAAATCTGGCACGCTTCGGAGATGACAATTATTGGTTAGGACATCAGTAAGCAAGGCTTATGATGTAACTAGATTAATACAACATATATGTTTAAGCACATTACAAACAGGTTTTTACCTACAGCTAAAGATATTTTTCTTCCACCCAATTCAAAATTATTTCCAAACACCAAAACCTGTCGTTTCTAAGAAAACTCTAAAGCTGAGGATAATGGTGCCCACGTGTTAATCCCAGCAGGAAGCTGAGGCAGGAGAATGTTTCTCAAAGCCTAGCTGGAACCCGCTCAACAAATAAACAACAAAACCCCTTTGGGGGCCGGGCCCTAGTTAGACCCTACATTCTTCTTTACTCAAATCATTCTTTCCAACTCAGTACTCCAACGTTAAAGAGACAGAACGTGAAAAACCAGAATTTTACCAAAATAAACACGCTAGAATAACCAACGATTAGGAAATTATTCTGAAGCTGGCTGCTCTTCGTTTGATGGCCTGTGAATGTTTTTTCCCCTGACAATCATCTGTAGCCATAAAAAGTTAATACTGAGACTGACTCTTCGCAACGAACACGGGCTGTTCAAATGCAGTATGGAGACCTCCTAACTCCCTCTTACCAGGTCCCTTCGCTCGATCCTTCCATACTTTCAAACCGCAAAAAGGTAAAACACGGAAGCAATCTAAAGGAGCCTGCAGCTCGCAGCTCGTCCAGGCACCTGAGCCGGAGAGCCCACCCCAGGCAGGAACAAAAGGCGGCCGAAAGCCCACCGCTCCACACAACTCCCAAGTCGGATTAAAACAAGCTCCAAGTGAGGAGGCCTGTAACCGGTAACGTACGTTTTCATCGGGGTTGTTTTTCCGGATCACACCTTAACGTCCGGAAAGGTGTCAGGAGCCCTGGCTCAGGCCGGTGGCCGGCACCTCGTGGACCGCCAGACACAAACTTGGGCGGACTTAGGGGCTGGAACAGAGAGCTACGCAACGTGCTCGGAGACTTTGCCCGGCCTGAGTCAGCTGAGGCCGAGTCACCCGCCAGGGGAGGAGACAGGAGAGCGTTAGGTAGGCAGCGAGCCAGGAAGGCAAGCCTCCACTGCCTCAAGCGCTCCTGGACCACCGCCCTCGCCTGAGCGCTGGCGGGGACTCGAACCCGTGGAGCCGACGCGGGCGGCGGGGACTCGAACCCGTGGAGCCGGCGCGGGCGGCGGAGCCGGCCTGCTAAAGCCCGCGGCCGGCAGCCCGGCGAGGGGCGTGACGGGTGGGAGGGGCGCTCTGGCCGCGCCGCCAGCCCCACGCGGGGACCCGGCCCTCGCAGCTGGCCGCGCCGCCCGGGCCGAGCGGGCACACGGAACAAAAGCGCCTTTGTTGAGCGGCGGCCGCCCGGAGGGTCACACACAATGGACGCGGGAGCCGGCGCCGCTGCCGGGCCCTCCGCCGATCCCTCCCGCGCCGGCCCGCACACGGACACACACACAGACACACTCACGGGACTCCTCCGACTCATCGAGAGTGTGCGGGGCCCGCGGACAGCCCCCAGGATCGGCTCAGGTCTCCGGCTGTGCTGGCGGCAGCGGCGTCTCCGAGGCTCTCGCTTTGCCGCAGTCGCCGCCATGTAACCCCGACCCGCGAGAGAGGGCGCGGAGAGGAGGCGGGGCCTCGCGGAGGCACGCCCCTTCACGTCACAGGCTCACTCCACGGCGGCCCCGCCCCCGCCGGCCGGGAGTCGCACGCGCTGGAATTTCCAACGCCCGTGACTACGCGCGCCGCGGGGGTGACGGGAGCTGCACGCGGCCTGCTGGAGGGTATGTCCCGGCCTCAGCTGAACCACAGCCCAGGGGTGTCGCACCAAGTGTCCTGGCAGGGTGATCTGTGAACGGCAGCCGGGCCCCCTGGCTGTCGGGAGGAAGAGGCCGAGAGCAAATAAGTTAGGCCAGGTGCTGAGCAGATCACCTTGGGTGACGTAGGGAGGCTCCTGGGATCGGTCCCCTGAGGCCTCTCCGGGTGCTTCCAGAAGCACCCATTGTAGCCCAGGAGGTGAATAGGTGAGGGGTCGTGAGAGAAGTGTGAGCAAAGACCCAGGCAGGAGAGTGGCTGGCTTGTTGAGGGAGCTGGGATCACGCGTGTCAAGAGTAGGTAGTGAGAGAGGTGGATCGCTGCCCTTCCAGTGCTTAGGTGAAATTTTAGAGATTGAAGAACACAGGGCTTGCCTGGAAGTGGTGGCACATGCAAGAGTTTCTCTGAGTTCGAGACCAGCCTACATAGTGAGTGCCAGGACAGCCTGGGCTACAGAACAGACCTTGTCTTAAGGGACAAAAAAAGTAGGGGGAGTGGGGAGCTTGATGGTGTACTGCTGTGATGGAGACAAGGGTCAGGAGATGCAGGTAATCCTTGGCTGCATACTGAGTTCAAAGACAGCCTGGATTATGTGAGACAATGTGTCACAAAGAGAGGCTAGGTGGTGACGTTGCCTGCCTTTAATCCCAGCACTCCAGGATCTCTGACCAAGTTCCAGGACAGTCGGGACAGTTATATAGAGAAATCTTGTAGCGAGAAACCAAAAGAACAAAACAAAACACACACAAAAAAATGAAGAGATTTGGTCAGCCTTTTTTAATCTGTGATAACTGACCATCCTAAAAAAAAATCTGAAATACAGCAGTCCATTATCCACTGTATGCAGCAAACCCCTTAAGAGATGACACAGTCACTTGAAGTTAAGAGCTTGAGCTGAGCTTCAATGTCTTCTAATACAGGGCTACATTAAAATATAGACTTTGTGAGACAGCATCTCACTATGAAGCCCAGCCTGGCCTAGCACACCTAATCCTCCTGCCTTAGCTTCCCCAGTGCTTGGATTATAGGCTTAGGCTGCTGAGCCCTGCTCTATTATATTTAAAGCAATGCCATCTGAATACCAGGTGTGTAGAGGAGCGGGCGAGCACGGTTTCCAGGTCGGGGCTGCAGCCTGCTCTGCACTGCTCTGCACTGCTCTGTAGACACCCCCGCCCAGTTCTCTTCAGGGACTCTTCCACATCCACCTCGGGGTGGCGAGAACATAAGCAACCAGCATGCCTTCTCACAACAAGGTCTTAATGTAGTATCTCCCCTGACTTCCGCTAAAGACCCAAATAAGCTACTGGTTAGGCAGAGGCAACCTTACTGTTTGATAGCACTCAAGGGAATCCATGAAATTCCACCTTTGTAATATCTTAGAGAGGTCAGGGTGAGCTAGTTACAAGATTTGGGGATTTGGTTTAAGGCAGGTCTTTCATCGTGGGGACTTGACTGGGACTGAGTGGTGTAATACTTTGGGACAGGAAGGGGCAGTCTGAAAGAAGCCTAGGAGAGAGAGTGCAGTATTGGGTAAACCCAGTGACCTTGCTGAGGAGGGGCAGTTTACACCTTTAGTTTGGTCACTAATGTAACCTTCCCAAAAATAGGCTTTGAGGAAGTCCCTGCCTGAAAATGCAATAAAAATATTTGCAAACTCACCTTCCTGGATGAGACTTTCTTGATTTTTTTCATGCGTACAAACCAGGTGTGGTGGGTGTCATCACAGCATTCTGCAGGCTGAGACAGGAGAATCTTGAGATGAGGTCAACCCTTGGGGTTTATAAGACTTGTCTCCAAGGCAAGCAATCAAGCAATGAGGATTTTGAAAATGACCAAAATTGATTATATACATGTGTGAAACTATCAAAGAATTTTTAGATAAAGATCATGTTTCTGTGCACAGCTGAATTGCATTCACGTTAATAAAGCTGGGCATAGTTCTTAATCCTGATGTGTGAGTGTAAACAGTCCAGTTCCACCAAGGTTTGTTTTGTTTTGAAGTGGGTTATGAAACAAACTCTTTCTGTGAGGCCCTAACTGGCCTCAAATTCTTGATTGTCCCACCGCAGCCTCCCCAGTGCTCCACACTTCCACATCCAGCTGCTCCAAGTAGTTTTTGAAGCTGCAGATGACAATCCTTTAATGAGTAGGGAAATCATCTTTGTGGGTCATGACCAGAACAGTAAGTGAACACCCCTATAACAACAGTGAAGCTTTCTGCTTTGTGCTACATCTCAGCAAACCCAAGCGCCACCAAATAGGAGCCAGGCCACTTACTACTAAGAATGATAAAACTGAGGACTGGAGAGATAGCTTTTCCAAAGGACCCAGATTCAATCCCCAGCACCCACATGGCAGCTCACAGCCATCTGTGGCTCTAGGTCCAGGGGATCCAACACCCTCTTCAGCACATAGTGCACAGACACACATGCAGACAAAATATACATAAAATTCTTCCAGACAGTGGTGGTGCACACCTTTTATCCCAGCATTTGTGAGACAGAGGCAAGAGGATCTCTGGTCTACAGAGTTGAGTTCCAAGACTACACAGAGAAATGTTCTATGTTCAAAGCTGTTAAATAGAGGAAGGACACAATGTTGAAACATAAGCATATAGAGCTGTGTATATTGGATCACAGTGTGAGATGAATTTCTGCTTTTTGCTCATTATTGCCAGGAAAGTTTGAAAGCCATGGTTGTGGAAGTGTTGAGGAGAGGCTGCACATGGCTAAGGTGGCAGAATATGAGCACTTGCTGAGATGCAGTGGACTACTTGTGCAAGTTGAGCTGAATGGAAGGACCACTTAGTGAGAGCTAGGGACATGAGGGAAAGCTCACCTGGAAGAGAGCGTTTTACCTGGCTTGGCTTGAGCAGGCAGTAGCAGAACCAAAGAGAGTCCCAGTGAAAGAACAGAATAGAAGGAAGAAAGCATGAGCCTATAGACCACACTGTGGAAAACTGAAGTATAACAGGCCTGAGAAAGTTGGCACAGGATGGAGAAGGCTTTGAATGCCCTGCCAACAGTTCTAGATTTCATGATAATGACGCTAGGCAAGGAATTTAGGTGATGCAACTAATTATTGATGGCAATGATGATTAGACAATTATGTGTGATGCTACCCATGGAACCCAAGACTTCTGAATACCAAGTAGGCCCTCTGCTGCTAAACTGCAACCCCAGCCTGCACCAGTTCTTTGAATTGAAACAGTTGATATCAGCTAATGGGAAGGGCAGATGATAAAAGACTGAAGACCCTGGGAGGGTAGGAGAATCTATTGGTTCTGCGCAATTTACCCTATTTTGCTAATGATAGCTGCTCAGGAAAGCCACACATGACTTAATTCTCTGCCATCCTGACTTTCCTAACTCCTCTCTGAAAGTCAGGTGGGACAAAGGAGCATGGGGTGAAGAGGGGACAAAGACTGTCTGTGCCCTGTATCTTACCAGTCTCCTTATCAGAGCATTCTCTGTGCCTACAAGTTCAGATTTCTGATGGAGCAACAGGCGTCAGAGTTGACAGCTGTGAGGCCAAGGGAAGTGGCTGTCAGCAGTAGGGAGCTGGCAGCTCTCAGAGGCCGTGCTTTCCAGTAAAACCAGAACTTGAAACACAAGTCATGCACTCTGAGATGCAGAAGTCTGAAATGTGGCGGCATGGCTACTCTTGCTTTGTTCCCTGTGCTAGCCACGCACCTGTCCTGAGGCCACTTCTAAGCAGTTCCTCCGTACGCTTCAGCGACTCTTGGTAGAACGTGTGTATCAAGAGGCGAAACAATAAGGTTGAGCAAGTTCTGTGCAGGTTCTTGCTTCCCTGGTCAGAACAAAATATATAAAAATGTCTGATCCCTGAGAGAGAAACTATGACACTTTGGTGAGCATGCAAAAGTTAAGTGTCTTCCTACAACATAAAAATAACGTAAACTTTTCTCTTTAGAATCACATAAATTGAAAACAAAAGAGCTTTATATTTTACTGCCTTTAGCAGCATTCTTTATCTTTTTAATACAAGCCTTGACTACCACATCCAGTTTAATGTTTCTTTTTATGCCTTCTGAACAAAGGGCTTCAGAAATTCTCTAGCATTGCTAGGAAACCACCACCATGGCATCTCCCCAGCCCCTGAAGGTGAGTCAAAGAAAGACTCCCACTTATGGCACTCCCCTCCCTTCCTGAGCAAGCCAGATGAGACTAGCTGTGCTCTCTACAGAGCATTCAAGGCTGCTTGAAAGCCAGTTGCCACATGAGGCTCTCTTCCTGTAGTGACCACACTTGAGGCACACTTCCTGTAGTGCCCACACTTTTTGAGGCACACTTCCTGTAGTGCCCACACTTTTTGAGGCACACTTCCTGTAGTGCCCACACTTTTTGAGGCACACTTCCTGTAGTGACCACACTTGGGCTCCATTATTCTGGGAGTTAGGCAGAGAGGAAGAGCACGATCAGTCTTTATAACATGGTGTCTGTGAGGACACAAGTTAGAAATCCACTCTTAAGAACTCATCTCAGTGACAAGCAGAGACTGTCTTCCAGTCTCAGAAAAGCCAGCACTGTCCAGAAGGGTATAACCTGGGCAGACACACATTAACATGAGTTATTCACTCTGTCCCCTGGGGAGAGTCCAGCCCTCTGGAGTCGCAGCTTACAGAGCCTGCTTCCACCTAGGTGGACTGTCTCTGGCGACCAGCACTGCCAGGCTGGAGGTGACTAAACAGATGGTAATCCATCTAAGGACACAGAGATGACTGCTGAGTGAGACCCAAGATTCAGCCTGTCTGGTATTCTCTGGGTTTGACTCACTGACTCTGGTGTTGGCTGTAGTCGTCTTTTGGTAAGTGTTGAAAATGAAGTATTTTGAATTTATCCTTGCCAGCTACAGCCCAAACTTAGGAACTTGGCAGCAAGTGGTTTTACCACAGAGCCATCTTGCCAGCCCTTCCTCAGTTTTTCACAGCTGTAACAGAGTGCCTGACATAAGTCATGGTGTGTTATTTTGGCTTAGGGCTTCTAAGGTTCCATGGGCATCTGACTATTGCCATGGAGCTTTGGGAGGCAGAATGAGGAAGCCAGGCACAAGACTGACCCTTGGCGTGCACTCCATCCTCAGTGGCCTGCTCCTTCTGACTAGGCCCCATTTCTAAAGATTCTAGCCTTTCACATCCCGCTAGCACCATCTAGTAATTTTGCTCCCTCGGTGGGTAACTCTGTGTTGACATCAGAACTCTCAGGGTCCAGTCGCTTTCCAAAGCCTGCAGCAATGAGACTTGGGGGTATTCCCCATCCAAACTGTAGTGGGGTCTGCCTGGTTATTTGTCTGTTAGACCCTTTTTTAAGGTTTCCCAGGAGAATTCGATGCATGATTCTAAGTAATGTTTTATTACTGTCTTGGACAAAATAATGCTTTCAGTTGCTGACTTCAGCAAACAGGCAAGAGTAACTCGGGTCCTCATCTTGGAGCAAAGCATGGCTTCCAGCTCATCTGGAGCTCACTCCCAGTCACAGCCTAAATGAATTGTCCGAACAGTGTAAAAGGGAACTCATTTGCCATCCTCCTGTCCACCAGTATGACTTTGTACAATTTACCTTTCCGTCAGTGCAGATCGACCGGCTTGGAGTTCATTACTGTGCTGGAGAGCTTGCGGACATTTGCGGCCCAGTGACTTTTCCTATATGAGCTCATTTTCTGGTCTCCGAGAGTCTTGTGCCCTCCAGCAGCAGTGATTTGTGAGAGTTCCACTCTGAAAGTACCAGGAGCTGCTGGTGTGCATCTGCTGTCCGGATACCACCAGCATCCACCAGACCTGGGGGTTGGCTCCACTTCTGCCACTTACTGGTTGGTTGACTCCGGGCAAGTCATTTAATCTCAGGACAGTATAAAGAGCGCCCACCCCTCTTGTCTTGCAGAGTCATTCTGAGGGTTTCATGAGCTGCTGTGTGGAAAGTACCTTGGAAATGTGGAGGGACACACACAGGGTGTTCAGGCCTCCAGCCAGAAGCCTATTCTCCCACCATGGCTTCCTAAAGTAGGCCCTGTCTCCATCCACTCGCTTCATTCATACAACAGTTACTCTTTGAGTGTCTACCTTTATCTGAGTTAGAACATTTTCCCAGAGCTGGGGATTCGGTTCTGTGGCCCGGCACCTGCCCAACATACACACAGTTTGGGTTTGATGCCCAGCAACAGGAAGAACAGATAAAACATCTCTCTCCAAGCTTTCTGGGTAACTTGGTTGGGAAGTTGCTGTTTCCAGTGCCTGTCTAATGCCTCAGTTGATAGAAATACATTTAAAGTGTGGAGTGTGCTATTTGCATTTAATTATTTCTCAAAGGGATGATGAATACTGAGGTATGACACATACCCAAGCACATCTCTCAGGGACAAGGGGCCAGGCAGTCTGCCTGTGCCTCTCCCTGGGAAGAAGGTATGCCTTCTGCTTTTGGCCAGGGGAGGTAGAAGGAAGGTAATGATGGGCTAAGCAGACCAGGAGAAGGGCACTAGGGAATACCAAGGTGACTGGCAGCTTCGCCATTCCCAGCAACCAGTACCATCATGAATATGCTCATTTATACAAAGGCGGCTTTCATTCTCTGTATTTAGCCTGAGGTCAGTTTGAGCAAAGAAACATTTCTTCTACATTTAGAAACCTTTGTTGAAGGATTTCAGATACCACTTCCAAAGCAAAGGCAGAAGGCTAAATATCCTTGGGGGAAAAGAGAAAGGAAACATTTAAAAAAATGACTTAACAGGGCATGCAAGAATGAAAAGGAAGAAAATAAATGGCTCCTTCCTGCCTCCCTCTGTGACTCAGAGATTACCCCTAAAAACAGTCACTGTCCCAGTGTGGGGAAGCTGGGGGAAAGACTCATCTTCACAACTTCCATGGATGGCTGAGGAAGGGAAAGGAACAAAGGAATGAGGTGGGAACTAATTTTGATTTTGATTTTTTTGCCAGCAGAGGGGTTTTTTGAGACAGGACCTCACTATGTGGCCTAGACTAGTCTCAAACTTCAGATCCTCCTGCCTCACCTCCACAATGCTAGGATTACACATGTGCACTAGAAGGGTTGGCTGGAGATGCCAACTGTGCACCCAAAGAGGGCTCCCACCTCAGCTGTACCTCCAATCTTCTTTTTCTCTTGAAACAGGTTCTCTAATAAGTTTCCCAGGCTAGCCCTGAACTCTTTCTATAGCCTTGTCAGGTCTTGCACTTCTTCAGCCTCCAGAGTAAATAAGATTACAGGCCCATGTCTCTAGGCCCAGTGAAAACAGTGTTTGTGGTACAGGACATGAATGAATCCTGACCTCACTAATGACTGGCCAATGCTTTTACCACTGAGCTCTTCCCAGGAGCAGGAACTCTGTGTGGAAATTCAAAAGGCTAACATGCTCTGAAGTGAGACACAACTGAAGGCCTATCTAGCTGTGGTGAAGTCAGTGATTCCTACTCTTGTCCCAGTATTTTTTAAATATGCATATGAGAGTGTTTGGCCTGCATATATGTCTGTGTACCACATTTGTGAAGTGACCAGAAAAGGGTGTTGAATCTCTTGGAACTTAGGTTATTGACAGTTGTGAGCCACCATGTGGGTGTGGGGAATCTATGCTGGCTAGTTTTATGTCAACACAAGCTAGAGTCACTGGAGGGGAGGGAGCCTCAGTTGAGAAAATGCCTCAGTAAGATTATACTATACATAGGCTGTAGGGCATTTTCTTAATTAGTAGTTGAGGGGGGAGGACCCATCGTGGGTGGTGCTATCCCTGGGCTAGTGGTCCTAGGTTCTATAGTGGTAGTTCTCAACTTTCCTAGTGTGACCCTTTAATATAATTCCTCATGTTGTGGTGACCCATAGCCATAAAATTATTTTTGTTGCTACTTCATAACTGTAATTTTGCAGACATTGTAACCATCTGTTTTCTGATGGTCTTAGGTGGCCCATGTGAAAGGGCAGTTTGGCCCACAGGTTGAGAACCACAGTTCTGTAAGAAAGGAGGTTGAGCAAGCCATGGGGAGCAAGTCAATAAGCAGCACCCTCTGTGGCCTCTGCAGTATCTGGAGCTCCTGCCTCCAGGTTCTGGCCATGGTTGAGTTCCTGTCCTGACTTCCTTTGATGATGAATAGTGTTGTGGAAACATAAGCCAAATAAACCCCCTTTCTTCCCCAAGTTGCTTTTAGTTGTGGTGTTTTATCACAGCAATGGAAACGCTAACTAAGACAGAATTGAACCCAAGTCCTCTAGACAAGCAGCCAGTGCTGTTAACCACTGAGCCATCTATCCAGTCACTCACCCCATTATTCATAGGACTTACACATTTTATTGCCTTAGGAAGCTCAACTTGTTGTTTCAGGCTTGTGTCCCATTGAATCTCTAAGAGACCCATGACTTACAAACTCAAATGGATTTTCAGTTTTTCAACCTCCCAATGTTTTTTCAGTTATTCAAGTATTTTTTATGGAAAAGTATTTTATTGTTAGTATTTCAGACTTAGAGAAAAGTTGTACACCCAGGCCATGGATGTAGCTTACTAGTGGAGTATTTGTCTAGCAAGGAAGAAACCCTGGGTTCAATTCATATTACTGTAAAAGACAAAAAGGGACAGAGGGCCTGGAGAGGTGGCTCAGCCAATAAGAACACTGGCTGCTCCTGCAGAGGACCAGAGTTTAGTTTCCATCACCCATGTGGAAGGTAACAACCACCCATAACTCCAGTGCCAGGGGAATCCAGTACCTCTTCTGACATTGGCTGTTCCAGGCATGCAGAAAGCACACATACATATGCAGACAAAACACTGATGCAAATAAAATAAAACAAGTATAAAATAAATAAAGAAAAACTGTCCACACATAGCACAATTTTTTCCCTATATGTTTAAGATAAAATCCAGGTTTCACTTAAGTGATCTGCTTAACTCCCAACCAAACATATCAATTTCACCTTAACAATTAGAGAGTAAGTTGCCAGCATGACCCCTGTGGTGGACACTCAGACCACTAGCTAACTCTTTGAGAAAGAACTTGACGCTTACCTGTTGGCCCTATTGCACATGGTTGTCAATCATTTCCTTTAAGATTTGCCTAATCTGCAGAGAGCAACCTTGCCCAGAGAGATACACCTTTCCTCAGTGACCCAAACTCATTGACAGTCAAAGCAAAACCAGAAAGAGCCAAGGACTTTGGCCCTGCATGGGATAATGCTGTAGGCTTTTTCTGTATGAGGGCTTCCTGGTGGGGTTAGCTCAGGTCACATTAGTCTGCATCTCATTTCAACTCCTGCCCAGTCCTGTTTCCTTCCCCTCCCATCCACAGATGTTGATTCCAACAGCTCTCTCTAATAAATATCCTGAGCACTAAGTCTGTCTTAGTCTGCTTCCTGAAAAATCCAAACTCCTGCAGTTAGAGCCAGGGGAGGTCTGAGAAGTCAGAGATCAGACAAGGTTTGGAGCTGGCCCATTCGTCACTGGCAAGACAGACCACAGGTACCATGAGTGACAGATGGAGCACAGATAGCCTTTGGCACTAAACAAGCAATTAAAAGACTTTAAAAGTGTCTTCTTGTTCACTTAAAAAGATTGAATTTATTTTTAGTTTGTGTGTATGTGTGTGTGCATCTGTCTGTAGGTATGTGCATGTGAATTTATTTTTAGTGTGTGTGTGTGTGTGTGTGCATCTGTCTGTAGGTATATGCACGTGAATTTATTTTTAGTTTGTGTGTGTGTGTGTGTGTGCATCTGTCTGTAGGTATGTGCACGTGAATTTATTTTTAGTTTGTGTGTGTGTGCATCTGTCTGTAGGTATGTGCATGTGAATTTATTTTTAGTTTGTGTGTGTGTGTGCATATGTCTGTAGGTATGTGCGTGTGAATTTATTTTTAGTGTGTGTGTGTGTGTGTGTGCATCTGTCTGTAGGTGTGCATGTGAATGCTGGTGCCTGTAGAGGCCAGGTGTCAGGTCCCCCACCTGATGTGGGTGCTAGACCAGGTTCTTTGAAAGAGCAGCAAGCACTCTTAATCCCTAAACCATCTTTTCAGCGCTCCCCCCTTTTTTTTAAAAAGACAAGGTCTCAAGTAGTTCAGGCTAGTTTCAAAAATTCCTATGTAGCCAAGAATAATCTTGAATTCCTGATCCTCCTGCCTCCACTTCCTGGGTGCTAAGATGACAGACCTACCTATATTATAACAACCATCTTAAAAAGACTTTTTGTCAACACAAAAGGAGTAATGGAGGAAGAGAGAGACGAAACAGACACAAGGAATAGCAAAATGGCAGATATAAATCCTTCATATAAAATGACTCAGCCATGTGAGTCAGCTTTTGTCATCAACCACACCATGGCTGGCACAACAGATGCATGAGTGAAGTGACCCTGTGGCAGTATGAGACTCTTTGGAGTCCATTAGTCTAGGTTCTCGCTTACCAGGGCTTAACTACTTATTGTCTCTACCAGTGTCCAACCTGACAGCGAGAGGCCTGTGTAAGGCTTTGGGTATGTCATCATCCCCCCAAGAAACCATCTGGTGACAAAAGCTGGATACTTTAGAACCCTTCTTTGGTGAATGATTCATTCCAACAGGAATGGACAAGTATTTTGGTGAGTGTTTTGATTGTCTCATCCCTCAGGCATCACCCTGGGGTTCTGGGATATTCCATCAGCATAGACTCTCACAGAACATTGCATCAGACTGGAGAACAGAATGAAGAAGTGGTGATGGTGGTCCCTCACATGGAATCTACTGTTTGTACTGCCCACAAGCTGCACCTGTGCCTGCCTGCCTTCCTGCCTGACTCTGCAGACATGGAATGCCATTTTCCAGGTTGCATAAGGACAGAGAACAAATTTTTTTTTACTGTGGTTCTGTGTCTGTAGTCGGATGAATATGTGGACCTGGGAAGCAAACTTGCTCTCACTCCCCTGGGTCCCAGATCACTCCTGCTGTTCTGATTCTGTGGGGCTAAAGGACCTGGTTCCTAAAATGGGACTCTTTCCACCAGCCATGCCACAGAAGTCCCTTTGAATACCTAACAGTAGTTGCTGTCCGAGCACTTTGTGTGTCTGGTATCCAAAGACGAGGGGAACGGTCTCCCGGGGGACATTCCCCGCATGACCAGGACCCACCCTTCACATCCTAGCTGATGAAGAGTGTGGTTCCTGGTTCAGGCTGGACCAGGGAAATGGCCCATTGGTAAAGTACTTGCCTTCTGAGTTTGAGCCTCAGGAACCATGTAAAAGGCCAGGTGTGACAGCACGTGCTTGCAATGGTGGAGGCAGGAGGACTTCGTGGGACTCAGTCAGCCTGGCCTACTTGGTGACTTCCGAGCCAGAAAGACCTTATCTCAAAAGGCAAAGCAGATGACTCCTGAAGGACAAACCTGAGGTTGTCCTCTAGCCACCATGTGCATGTGCACACACGAGCATGTGAACTTACACACACACACACACACACACACACACACACACACACACACAACACAATAAAAACTGGTCCCAGAACTTTCAGCCTGGTTGGGGGCACTGCGGTTCCAGAGTTCCTTCTGGGTCAATTAAGGCTGCTGGTCTTCCTTGCAGCTTCTGTTTCCTTCCTCTGCGCTGGCTTCCTTCTCTTCCCTTCCCTTTGACAGGTGTCAGTTTCAAAGGCACTCCCTAATAAACATCCTGGATGCTAAACTGTGACTCAGAGGCTTCTTCCTGTGCAGTCAGAATTATGAAGCTGCCCTGTTGCCCCTAGACCTGTAATGTGTTTTTCTTCCTAATGAGCGCACTCAGAGCATCTCAGCAAGTCATCTAAATCAGGATCTAACAAGCTTGCCTCTGATCTCCACACTCCACTCAAACTGTCAAAGTTCTCAGTATCCTATGTGGGGCTGGAGAGATGGCTCGGCAGTTAAGAGCACTGGCTACTCTTCCAGAGGTCCTGAGTTCAATTCCCAGCAACCACATGGTGTCTCATAACCATCTGTAATGAAATCTTGTACTGTGCATGCAGGCATATACATAGTAAATAAGTCTTTAAAAAATAGTATCCTTGCCAGGCGGTGGTGGCACACACCCTTAATCCCAGCAATTGGGAGGCAGAGGCAGGCGGATCTCTGTGAGTTTGAGGCCAGCCTGGGCTACAAGAGCTAGTTCTAGGACAGGCTCCAAAGCTACAGAGAAATCCTGTCTTGAAAAACCAAAAAATAAAATAGTATCCTATGTGTTTGTTCATGTGTGTGTGAGTGTATATGTACATGGGAGGGCTTTGTGTGTGCATGTGTGTGTTTGCATGTCAGTACATAACCTTAGGTGTCACCTTATTTTGAGACAGGGTCTCTCACTGACCTGGAACTCTCCAAATAGGAGAGCTGACTAGAGAGAGAGCCTCAGGGTCTCCACCTCTCCAGCCCTGGGATAACAAGTGGACACTACCAGACCAGACTTTTCCACATGAGTCCTGGGGAACAAACTCATGTCTCATGTTTGCAAAGCACACACTTTACTGAGCTGTCCTCCCAGCCCCAGCCACACCTTCCAGAAATCACACCTATGTTTCGATGGTGGAACTCTCCAATCTGGTTTGTTTGTTTTGTTTTAGCTATATGGTTACTGACGTGTATATGTATATGCACATGGAGTGCACAAGAACAACTTTGTGGCATTATGGAATCCATTGTCTCCCCCGTCTGTGTGGGCTCTGGAGGCTGCATCATGGGCAACATTATCAACATTATCCCCTTAGCTGTCTCACCAGCCCCTCTGGTCTTTTTCAACACTGAAGTTTCTTAGTCATTCTTTCACCTTATATAATAATCACATATGCAGTGTTATGTAACATTCACATATACATGAGCCCAGGCTGGCTTCAGACTTCTGCCTCTACTGCCCAAATGTCACAGTGTGCACCACCATGTATGACTTTTCTTTGACTTTCATGACTCAACAGTTTTCAAGACTATAGGCCACTTCTGTTTGTAAATTTTTGAATTTTTTTTTGAATTGCACAAACACAATACTTTAATCAAGAGCAGAATTATACATATAACAAAATTGACCTTAAATTTGTATCAATAAGCAAAGAACCATACCCATGCAAAGTATCCAACTCTATATCATATCCCCCTTTATATGTAAACAAACATTTATGAATGGTCATTTAGGGAATTTAAGCATAGTTCTATTCAAACTGCTTGCTGCTTTCTGTTGGGCAAAGTAATTTTATAAATTTTTGAATTTAAGCTTAACCTGCAACAGAGGAACTGTGAGGGGAGATCTCTGGTCATGGACTTCACTCTGGCAATGGACACAATGACTATATCACCTACCACACCTCCTACAGGCTGCCTCTGACTCTGTTCAGGTACCATTCTCAGCAGGCAGGGACTGCCATCTTCCATGGTTCAGAAAGACAGAATCAAAAACTGGAGTTTTATCACAGTTAGATTCAGGTCATGTACCTTTGACCAAAGTACTGGAGAAGCCACTTCTCATTGCATCCTAACGGGTGACATAGGACACCAGTTTGTTTCCTCACAAATGTGGGTAATGATGATCACATGATTAGGTGGTGGCTGCCAAGATTTCTCAATGCAAGATTACCCTTTTCCTTCATAATTGGTTTTGTGGGGACATACATTAAAGCTATGACTAAATATAAACGATAAGTAGCTAGTTGGTGGTGGCACATACTTTTAATTCCATCACTTGGGAGGCAGAGGCAGGCAGATCTCTGTGAGTTTGAGGTCAGCCTGGTCTACAGAGTGAATTCCAGGACAGCTAGGACTGTTAGAGAAACCCTCTCTCAACAAACAAGAAAACAAAAACAAAAATGTAAACATCCGACTCTTCATCAGACCTTTAGTGTATTGACTCATTCCTTCATGTCTGCATTGGGTGAAGAACTCCTGTTTCATTCAGTAAATTATAATCCATCACTCCATTATTTTATTTTGTCTTTGCCTTTTGAGACAGGTCTCCCTATGTAGCTCCTAACTGTTCTGGATCTCTCTGTGTAGATCAGGCTGATCTTGAACTCAGAGAGATCCCCTGTCTGCCTCTCCCTCGAGTGGTGGGATTAAAGATGTGAGTCAGTCACCATGCTTTACTGTTTCAGAGTATTTCAGCTGATCTTCGCCATTTCATCTGTGCTTCCTTGCTCACTGTGCAAGACACTCCTTGCTTCCTCGGGATCTTTCATGCCCCAGCCCTTCAGCCATTCCCTTAGAAGCCAAGATCTGGGCCTTAAATGTGTTATTTACTCTTCTGACTGTTCTTGGGCCGATTGACACAATACAGCTAGGGAATATAGGAAAAATTCACATGCATGTACATGTATGTACTAAATAATAATGTACATATTTGGAGCCATAGTTATTTCTAGACTCATCTGTATATATCCAAAATAATATCACTCTTACCTCTGATTCTAGTCCAACTTGACCAGCTTCAGTTCTCTCATTTCCTATGTATGCAATGTTCTCTACTGGTGAAAAGCTTGGGTCCTCATGACTTATCTAATCAGTCATTCTCTGTGTTAACCTCCCCATGACAGCCTGTCATATTGAGAAATAGATTTGGTCTTTGCAGAGAAATCCACAAACCTTTGTAATTTCCCGAGTAACACTGGCTTCTAGGAGATTTATTTTTTTTAAATATTTGGCCATTGACCCTGGCTCCTGACTCAGAGGTCTTCAGACCTCTGTAATTTATTAAGTTACTGCTACATCTAACTCAGGGCCTCTAAATCCTTGGAATTTCCTGAGTTAGGTGTATCCTCTGTTGAACCAAGGCAACTCTTGACATGTTCCTGGATAGCCTCAAGATGGAGCTGGTTGCCAGGGGAACCAGCCATGTGATCAGATAGGGCAAGAGCCGCTGAAGGTGGATCTGGACATGAATGGCCAGTGTTTTAAGCAATACTGCTTCCTAATGAAGCCTCCATAAAATTTCCAGGGACAAGGTGTGACGAGCTTCCAGGGCACCAGTGGAAGCGAGGGGCACTCGGAGGGCACTGCATCCCTATAGCCTTCTGCCATCAACTACATCTCTTGTACTAGACTTTCTAATACGTGGATGAACCCCAGCAAAGTGTTTCCCTGAGCACGTGAGCTGCCTGGCAAACTAAGTAAAGTTAAGGAGGGCTGTGGGAACGCAGACCTGCAGCTTCTGTCTGAGACGGCTTGAGAAGTGGCGGCAGCCTTATGGTACCAGACCCTCAGTCTGTGGGTTCTGCTCTCCTCTGGGTAAAAACTGTCAGAATTGAATTGGAGGTGGCCCGGTCTGTGTCCACTGAGGAACCTGGTGCCAGAAATGTTAAGTGTGGCTGAGTTGGAAGGACACAGTTCTTTCTCCTATGTCTTGCACTGTCCCCCTGCCCCTCTAGGTGTGATTGTCCTCACCTGCACCCGGACCCAGTGCCCCTAGTCTCTGGCAGCTTGACCAATGCACCCTGCAGGCTTCCTCTCATCTTTCTCACCCTTTGCCCCATGTGTTTATTTACCTTGGCTTTCAAAGCCTGATACCAGCCTGTCTCTAAAGGAACTCCACTCTCTCAGAATACTCCTCTGGCGTCCCTTCCTTGTGGGAGGTTCCCTCTCCCTCCCAATAAGTCACCTTCTGAACAGAATCCTTTTTGTCCCTCTTGACTTTAATCTCCTTTTCCAGATCAATTTGCCACCCAAACACTAGCGCACATGGCCCTGAAACCTCCGCCTTGCTCGGCTCCTGCCTCAGTTTGTTTTCTATTGCTATAACAAAAGAACTGAGGTTGGACACTTTGAAGAAACAAGATATTTAATAACTCACCATCCTGGAGACTGATCCTCTAAGATCAGATGGTTTCTGGCGAGGAACTCCTCAGCTACATCACACCATGCCAGATGGCATCATGGCAGGACACAACACAGAGAGAAGCCAGGCAGCAGAGAGGCCTTTTTATAACAGCAGCGCATCCTCCTGAAAACAAATTCCCCATTCCTTCCAAGGGCAACACCTCTGATGATTTAACAAGTGTCCTGAACTGTAGCTCTTAAAGGTTCCACACCTCCCAACATCACCCCACTGAGGACCAAGCTTCCACCTAGAGAAAACACATGCAAACCAAGACAGCCTGCACATGGTTTGATCTGTGTAGGAAGGGAGGGAGGAGCAGAGGGGAAAGTAAAAGAAGCGACACACCATTAATCACTTTTCAAGTTTTACTTTTTATTTTTGGGACAAAGTCTCATGAAGCCCAGGCCAGCCTCCAACTTGCTACACAGTTTAGAGTCACATTGAACTTGTGATTGTCTTGTCTCTACCTCTTGAGTGCTAGCATTGCAAATGTGCGTCATGCAGTGCTGGGATCGAACCCAGGACCTCCTGCATACCAGGCCAGCACTCTACCAACTAAGCCACTCCCCATTTCATAGGTTCACTTTCAACAAACATTATCTTGAGGTTCAGTTCCATTTTGTCTCTATCTAGTAGTTATCACCTCTGTTAAGTTTATATTTGCCAGGGGAGCCAAAGCTGCCTGTCCAACTGTTTAGTTTTTGTCTTTGTTCTTTTGAGATAGGGTCTTGTTATGTAGCCTGTGCCAGCCTCCAACTCTTGGTGTTTCTCCTGCCTCAGTTTCCCAAGTCTGCAATTACAATTACAGGCCACCATATCACTTCCACCCACTCTTTATGATGCCACAAACTCTTCTAGCAGAACCTCCATGGCCACTGTCATGTCCCACCATTTCTGTTAGCAGAGGGGCATGGGCAGCTGCTTTAACTTCTTTGAGCCCCTCCCCCTTTCTGTTCTCCTATTTCCCTCTAGAATGTTTGCTAATCTTTCTAGATTTGTGTGTGTGTGTGTGTGTGTGTGTGTGTGTGTGTGGTGTGAACGTGCCCATGTGTCTTTGGGGGCCAGGAGTCTATGTTTCTATATCAGGTATTTTCCTCTATTGGTTTCCACTTCTTTTTCTTTCTTTTTTTGGACAGGTTCTCTCACTGACTAGGTTGGCCATGGAGTCTTCAGGATCCACTGTCACTGTCTGTTGTTTCTAGGGTTACATATGTGCATGACCACATATGTCAGAGCTGGGGGCCAACCTCAGGTCCCTATGCTTGCACAGCAGATAGCTACGTCAACTGCTGAGAACCACCCGGAACCCCACATGCATCTAAAGTTCTTAGTTTTTAGAATTTTATTTACTTGGTGGGGGAGGTGTCTGTGTCATGGCATAGGCATGGAGGTCAGAGGACAGTATTCAGGAGTTAGTTTACTCCTTTTACCACAGGAGATCAGATTCAGTCAGGCTTGGCGGCAAGTTCATTTTATCTTATGAGCCAACCCTGCCCAGAAATATAAGCTAGATCCCCCCCACCATGAGCAGATATTTCAGATGACCTAAAGCTGTACAGGCCAGGAACCTTTTCCTCAAGTACACCCCACACTATCTGTGCCTTATTCATGCAGATTCTTCTCTCAGGCCTGTCTTCCAAAGACACTGCATTTCATTTGGAAATAGCATTGTATTCCCAAAGACCACCACCCTAGCATCCTTAAAGGCATCCCACGTGCTATCCAAGGCCTTGCCAGTTTTCCAACTCTGTACCCTGGTAGAATTTAGGCATCTGTGATACATGTCCTTTCTGTTTTTGATAGTCTAATTATCATGCATAAGGAATAATAAGCTCCTTCCTGGAGACAGGTACTATGTCTTTCTCATGGTTTTACTCCCTGGAGACCTTGTATATAGCAACAGTTTGACATTACTTGTTACATTAAAACATCAAAACAGTTTATAGATTTCTTTCTCTGAGATAGGGTTGACCTTCAGGCTATCCTAGAACTCTGTAGATCAGGCTGACCTCAAACACACAGAGATCTGTCTACTTCTGCCTCCTTAGTGCTGGGACTAAAGGTGTGCCACCATACCTGGCTAATTAAAAGTATATACATTTCTTACCAGCACACATTTGTAGCAAAAAGACCTCATTTTTTTACCTTAGAGAAGATAAGATACTTCCCTCACCTAAAGGACAAGAAAATTAGAATGGTTGCCTTTATCTCCCAGAATGCAATGTGCTGTGTTAGTACAGAGGGAAAACCCACTCAACACTGCAAATTCAGACTTGCCCATGTAAGTCCAAATTTTTTCCTTGCTCAAGTGGTATTCCATTCTAACTTTTTAAAGCTATGAAATATTGACCTATTTTCATTTCCCATAGAATATATTATTCGTTACTTTCTTATTGCATAAAACCCTATTTTCATCTGCAGCGACATGTCCCCAATCCTCATTCCTGGTAGGAATTACATAATGACAGCAGGAGAGCTGCTTTCTTTGTGCTGGTCTTAGCCTGGAATCCCATAATCTGCTTCAAAACAGGGCATTGGAAAATCTGGCTGCGCTGCTCTGGCAGACATTCTCTCAACTTAAGTATATTTAGAGCAAGAAGAATCATTTGGTTATAGCCTTCTACTGTTCCAGCCCCTCCTGTCATCCTTGGGATGATAGGATACTATGGATCTGCAGAGTGGGACTTCACCAAGTTCAGTTGAGTGTGTCCGTTCTCTCTACGCCATCTGCTACTGATCTTGCTGTGCTTGGCAGCTGAAAATACAGACTTCTGGTATTTTCCTCACATCCTGTCATACTGCTCTGAATGTCTGTTTGTCCTGACTGACCTAATCACCAAGTTATTAGTCAGCCATTTTAGGAATTTTAATCTTTACATAGAAGAGAAAGAAGGGCTGGAGAACAAGTCTAGACATTCTTACAACACAGACAAAGGCTTCATGCCGAGTTCCTACATCCTTATCCTTGTGATCTGGAATGTGACCCCCATGGTGAGAAACGGTATTGAATATGTGGTTAAGTCAGGAGTTTTGAGGTGGGCCGTAGACACAACAGCCTATACCCTTAGAGAACAGGGCAAAGGGAGATTTGATACAGTACAGAGGAAAGGGTGATGAGACCATAGATGGGAGATTCTACTCATGTGGCCAAATGCCAGGGAGTGTTGTCTGTTATCAGAAGCCTACCAAGACAAGGACAGGTTTTCCTGAGCTCTGCCGAAGCCGTTTTCCACCAGTGAGATTGAATTCCCAGCCTACACCGTGAGTGGTTACATTTCTGCTGAATTCAGCCACCAAACTGTGGTCAGCCACAAGCAAATAAAACAGCAGCCTATCCCTGAAATGTTTCTATCTTCGCTGCTTTCCTTTTTGAGTCGGTGTATTTTTAAAACCCCATCTTATCCTTTATAATATGTTTTCTCTAAAAAAACAACTTCCCATGTTCTTTTCAGTTTCCTTAGACGCTGGATCTCAAAATAATCTAACACACATTTAGCAATCATCTATTGTGGCCTGGAATGTTTAGGCACCCTACAGGACAGACACAAAGCAACACCATCCAGCCTGTCCTTAAGTGTCTGTAAGTATAAAACACTTTTAATAGTGCTCATTGCCAGTGCGTGATAAAATGGAAAGATAGAACCGTCAGGACGGAAGGGCTGCAGTGATCAAGGAGAATGAAGATCTGTGAGAGGCACCTGGGCTGTGCGGGTGGGCTTGAACAAGCAGACCTTACCGGGAGCCACTAGAACAAAGACGACTTCAGAATTTATCTTCTAGTCTTTCCTGAATTCCCTCCCCATTTTCATTTCTGTGTTGTACAAGTAACCTAGATTCTTTTTCTCCTTTTGTGTTCAGTGCTACAGATTGAAGCTAGGGCCTCGTGTATACTAGGGAAGTATTCCACCACTGAGCTTCTTTGACTTTGAGACACAATCTTGCTGAGTCCCCCAGGCTGGCCTGAAACTAGGGATTCTCCTACCCTCGCCTCCTGGGTGGCTGGGGTGAGAGATGTGTACCACCAAGCACCACAGGGTTTCACTTAAAACATTCCAGAAACATAACATTGTGCCACGAGATGCTTCTGTAATCTCATGCACACAGAGGAAAGCTTTGCTAGCAATTCGGAGTATCTTCTTCAGCTCCCCGCCCCGCCTGTACACACAGTGCTATGTTCAGGCAATTACTACAGGAATGGTAGCATGCTGCACACATTCTTTCCCTACCTCCTGTGAATAGGGAAGAACGGGGCACTTTAAGATAATTCATCTTTGGCAACACACACACACACACACACACACACATTTCCCTAATCTTATTCCGATCACATGCTTTAGAAAAATCACACTTCTCTAATCACACAATGGACACTGCTGAGGGAAGAAGAGAATGGGGCTGGGGGGAGATGGGAGCAGGGGAGACCCAGGGGGAGGGAGAAGGAGGGAGAGAAAGAAGAATTTTGTTGTTGTTGTTTTGTTTTTTACAATAATCTGAACAAACACAAGATGGAGAGGGTGTGGCGAGATTTCTTAGCAGTTAAAAGTACTTACTGCTTTTGCAGAAGACCTGAGTTCAGTTCCTAGAACCCACACCAGGCAACTTGCAACCACTTGTACCTCTGACTTCAAGGGATTGGACGCCCTCTTCTGGAGTCTGTGGGCATTGAACTTACATGCATACTCTCATACACATACATATAGCTAGAACTAAATTATTTATTTATTTATTTATTATGTATACAATATTCTGTCTGTGTGTACGTCTGCAGGCCAGAAGAGGGCCCCAGACCTCATTACAGATGGTTGTGAGCCACCATGTGGTTGCCAGGACCTTTGGAAGAGCAGGCAATGCTCTTAACCACTGAGCCATCTCTCCAGCCCCCTAGAGCTAAAATGTAAAAAATAAATTAATTAAAAGTTAAAATCAAGGTCTGAGGGCATAGCTCAGTTACCATGTGACATGTGAATGGCCCTGGGTTCAATCCCCAGTGCGGCAGAATTAAAAGCTCTATGTAATGACTCACATCTGTTACGCCAGCACTCAGAGGCTGAGGTAGGAGAATCTATACAAGTTCAAGGCCAGCCTGGCCTACAGAGTGAAGAAAAACAAAAGTAGGCTGAGTGGTGGTAGCTCACACCTTTAATCCCAACAGGTGGATCTCTGTGAGCTCGAGGCCAGCCTGGTCTACAGAGCTAGTTACAGGACAGGCTCCAAAGCTACAGAGAAACCCTGTCTCAACCCCCCCCCCAAAAAAAAACCAAGTAAAATTCACTATAAATTGGGGCAGTACCTGCTTAAGTCAGGAATGAGAAAGATCTTTTCTACTGTTCAACATCTTGGACCATGTTTACCTTTGAGATGCAGAAAAGTGCAAATGATGTAGAAAACAGTGGCCATTAAAGCAAAGCGCCCAAACCACCCAGAGTGCCTATCAGTCACCAATCACCACACATACATTTGGCTTGCTTTCTTTCGGGCATTTGTAACATATACGTCACAAAACGGCGTTTTGAGGGCTGGTGACATGGCTCAGCTAAGAGTATGCTCTATGCTAAGCCTAGTGAGTGACCTTAGTTTGCTCACTAGGACGTACATGGTAGAAAATGGCTCCTGAAAGTTTTCCTCTCATCTCCACATGTGCACTGTGCCACATGAGCATGAACAAGCACATAGACACAAAAATGGGCCGGGCGGTGCACGCCTTTAATCCCAGCACTCGGGAGGCAAAGGCAGGGGATCTTAGTGATTTTGAGGCCAGCCTGGTCTACAAGAGCTAGTTCTAGGACAGACAAACCTTGTCTCTGGGGGCAAAAAAGAAGAATAACATGCAGTAAATTTAAAACCACAATGCATATGTGCATATATATATATCATATAATGTATGTGAAGTGTGTCTGTAGTATGTGTGTGCATGGTATGTATACGTATTATTTGTGGTATGTGTGTATTTACAGCAGATGTGTTTGAGGTGCTGGGGATCAAGCCCAGACCTTCAGACATACTAGTTACCATCGAGCTACAAAGTAACCCTACTTAAACTACATTATAACTTACTTGGACAATTCCCCATGGCTTTTGTTTGCTTGTTTCAATTTCTAATTATAACAAAGTTTCTGTGAACATTTTAGCTATTTATTTGCATACCTGTCAATTTTTTCTCTCAAAATTAATTTCTAGGTGATGGTCTCTGTGCTACAGGCATGTTTTATATATATACACACACATACATGTAAGTAAAAAACCTCATACAATAAAAATAAATTTTAAAAAATTTACTTGCTTCTGTCTAGAAAAATAACTTTTTTTTGAGACAAGGTTTCTCTGTGTAACCCTGGCTGTCTTGGAACTCACTCTGTAGACCAGGCTGTCCTTGAATTTACAGAGATCTGCCTGCTTCTGCCTCTTGAGTGCTGGGATTAAAGTCATGGGCCACCACTGCTCAGCGAAAAATAACTTCTAATAACACAGGTAGACAGAAGATTCATGGTGTTGGTGGGATCATCTGTGTGCTGTTTCTCTTTGTTTAGTTTTTCTTGCTATTTTAAGCCCAAGAATATAAGCTATTCTTCTGTTCATATTTTGCTTCCATGTTAAGTAGTAGATAGTAGGTACATGCAGATGTGCTCATCTGGTACACCTTCCATGGCATAAGGCCTGCTCTGACATCTATACTCACAATACAGCAGCAACACAAGCACATATGTTCCCATATTTGAAAGCCAAATTTACCGGAATATCAGTATGAATCATAATCAACCTAAAATGTCACACCCATTAAGGGGACTATCCCCAGTGTCATTTCCTGGTGAGTAAGGAAATAAATTACAGTAAAGGAAAGAAAACCTTCAGTGGACTCTTTAGGGGAAATTTCCCACTTTACGGTGCCCAAGAAAAAAACATTTTCCTAAAAATGTAGCATTGTTATTTTAAACTGAATCAACAGCCAGGTGTAGTGGTGCACACCTGTAATCCCAGCTCTTGGAGGCTAAGGCCAGAGGATCAAGAGTTGAAGGCTAGTTGGGGATACAAAGAGTTTCAGGTCAGGCAGGGCTATATAACGAGAGGTTATTTAAAAACAAAACAAAACAAACAAAAACCACCAAAAAAGGAACAAAACCAGAAGTGATCACTTTGCCAGACACAGAGAGAGCTTCACTGCTCTCCTGTTTATTGAGTGACAAAGGAAAGATGATCGCTTGAGGGAAGGGGTTCAGGGCCAGCCTGGGGAACAAGGTGAGACCTCATCTTCAGCAGCACAGTATCAGGCTGAAAATGTATCTCTGTAGTGTTTTAGTTTTTAACTATGAGAAACAGTGGATGAACATGGCTCCATTTTATTTTACAGGTCACAAGGGGCCCCTTTCTTCAGTTTGCTCTGCTTCAGGCTTCCCCACAGGCTCACAGAAGCATCTAGCTTAAGAAAAACTGGCTATGGGTGGGAGGGGGCATGAGACAGATCTCTTCAGCACACCGTCACCATCTTGTGGCCTTTGCCACATTACTGTGAAGACCTCCACGCTTTTGTAATTGAGGCCTGAAGCCTGTCTCCTCCTAGTGACTCCCTTGAGAGGGAGGAAATATACTGTGCCAGCCAGCCAGGCACACCAGTTCCCACCCTCTGCTGAGATGGCATCTCTGTGTTTACTCAGGATTCTAAAATACCCAGTTAAATAAGTAAACACACCAGACAGATTTAATCTGAGCAGCGTCACCATAAGGAGAATGCTTCAGTTTTGTCTTTAAGTCTATTTTATTCATTTTATCCTTTTTTCGAGATAGGGTTTCTTTGTGTAGTGTTGGCAGTCCCGGAACTCGCTCGGTCAACCAAGCTGGCCCTTGAACTCAGGGATCCGCCTATCTCACCTCCTGAGTGCTAGGATTAAAGTCATGGACCTCCAAGCCCAGCTAGCTGAATCTATTTTAGTAGTTTTTTTTTTTATTTCATTTTTCAAAAACTGGACATACTGGTGCAGATGTGCACATTCCTAGCACTTGGGAAATAAAAATAGGAGGGTCAGATTCAAGGCCTTCGTAAAAAATACAGGAAGTTTAAAATCTGTTTGGAGGGATCTAGGCTGTGGTGGGGCATGCCTCTAGTCCCAGCACTCGGGAGGGCAGAGGCAGGCAGAACTGTAAGTTCAAGGCCAGCCTGGTCTACAGAGCCAGTACTAGGACACCGAAGGCTACACAGAGAAACTGTCTCGAAAAAAACCACAAACCCAACTCCCCCGACCCCGCAAAGCCTGCTTGGGCTACATGAGACTGCCTTAAAAAAAAAAAAAAAAAAAAAAAAAGCATGTACACACATTGCAGAGGAGTGGGGTTCCCTAACATTCTCCTCTGTTTTAGAAGTTGGGTAGTGTTCTCTCAGTTTTGTCTCTAGATCCTCCCCACTAATTTATTAGAGTTTTAAAAGATGTTCTTTTATGTCCTTATTTGTCGTCTCTGTTGTCCGGGTCTCTCCTTCCGGGTACTTGGTACTGTCTCCGTGGTATCCTTACAGCTGTCACTCTCCTCCTAGCAGGCCCCGCCTCCTCTGCCTGTTCCTTCCCTCTCCGCCTCCTCCCTTTGCTAGTGCAGCAGCTGACCTCATCCTGCCTCTGGCGAGGTCTTTCCAGGACACAGTTCCCTGGTAACCCTCAGCGAGCAGGAAGTAACTAAACCCAGCCTTCTCCCGAGCCCCTCTGCGGTGGAGGGGAAAGGTCCCAACAAACAAAAGGTCCACCTTTCTTTCTCTAAGAAATGCTTTCGGATTTAGTAACTTTCTTCTGCTTGCTTTTTTCTCTTTTCTCCACATACATACACATTTTCATAGGAAGTGTACCCAAACCTTTCCAACATTCACCTTCCCTTGCCTAAACTCTCATTTACATAGGGAACTTACCAGGGCTTCAAAGTCGACAATCAAATCCCCTAAAAACCCAGGTGATACATGGCAATGAGCAGACATGGAGGGTAAGGATAAAATACTTGCCATTATTTTGGAAAACTGGTCAGGCTTAATTTTGGGAAGTGTTGTCTATTTCTATATACCCAGAAAACTCTTCCATATGGAAATTAGCTTTGATAAATGCCAAGTATGTACAGAGAGAGAAAGGGGGGGAGGGGAGAGTGTTATACGAGGCAACTAACTAATGTGACTCTCAGTTTATACTATATTATGCATTTTCTACTTTGATTATAAAAACAATCCTCAGAATCCTTCTGTATTTCTATTGCTGTGATAAAACACTGACTAAAAGCAGCTTGGGAAAGAAAGGATTTATTTCACCTTACAGTTTACATTCTGTCATGAAGGGGAATCCGCAGAGCCACAGAGGAATGCTGCTCACTGGCTTGCTCAGCTTGATTGCATATATGAACCACCTGTCCAGAGGTGGCGCTGCCCATAGTGCACGGAGCCCACATCAATCATGAACCGAGAAAATGCCTCACAGACTTGCTGACAGACCAATCTGATAGATGTCTATTCTCACTTGAGGTTCCCTCTTTCCAGATGACTCTAGCTTATGTCAAATTGACAAAACAAAACCCTATCCAGCATGCCAAATTAGTAGGGAAAACATAACACAGTCTGTCCTACTAGATAAAAATTTCCTTGCTTACTCTAATTTATTTCCATTGTAGAAAAATCTAAAAAGCAGAAGAAAAAAAATCTTTGCACCTAGAGCTAATTAAGCACCACTGGCATTTGTGATCATTTTAGTATATCTAAATTTGACTTTAAATTTAGAGGACACGTTATACAAAAATCAAAGGGTATAAAAAGGTGATAATAAAACAGGAGAGATGGCTCAGCAGTTAAGCATGTACTAGACTGTGAGGCTATGGGGTTGGTTCCTAGCATCCGTGCCAAGTAGCTTCACAATTGCCTGTAACTCAAGCTCCAGGGGATCTGATGCCCTCTTCTGGATTCTGCTAGTACCTGCATGTAAGCGCTACTTGTAGAGACACGAAGGCATACATGCAAAACGACTCTTTAAAAAAAGATAATGGAGGATGGCATTTCCCCCTCCCTATCCTCCTGACCTCGGGTTCCTCTCTTGGGAAGCAACCACTGTTTCCAGCGCCTACAGAGGGAGTCTTCTGGAGAGAGAGTCATTTTCAGGCTACCCACAGGGTTTTTGTTCTTTTGAAACAGGATTTCTCTATGTGGCCCTGGCCGTCCTGGAACTCTCTATTTAAACCAGGCTGATCTTGAACTCACAGAGCTTCATCTGCCTCTGCCTCCCGAGTGCTGGCATCAAAGGCATGTGCCATTGTGCCTGGCTCACAAAGTTAATGGTAGCTTTTTATGTATGCTATTCAAATTTTTCTTTCTTAACCACATATCTTAGACATATTTATTTTCCTTCCTTCCTTCCTTTTTTCTTTCCTTCTCTTTCTTATTTATTTATTTGCTGGTTTTTCGAGGTGGTTTATCTGTATAGTCCTGGTCATTCCATAGACCAAGCTGGCCTTTAACTCAGAGATCTGCCTACCTCTGCCTCCCAAGAGCTTAGATTAAAGTCGTGTACCACCATCACCTGGCTTTGCATCTTAATTTTAAAGGCAGGATTCTTTATTTTTTTAAAGATTAGCCGGGCGGTGGTGGCGCATGCCTTTAATCCCAGCACTTGGGAGGCAGAGACAGGCGGATCTTTTTGTGAGTTCGAGACCAGCCTGGTCTAAAAGAGCTAGTTCCAGGACAGTTCCAAAGCTACAGAGAAACCCTGTCTCGAAAAACCAGAAGAAAAATAAAAGATTTATTTATTATGTATACAGTATTCCTCCCATGTATGCTTGCATGCCAGAAGAGGGCACCAGATCTCATTATAGATGGCTGTGAGCCACCATGTGGTTGCTGGAAGAACAGTCAGTGCTCTTAACCTCTGAGCCATCTCTCGTCCCCTAAAGACAGGATTCTTTGAGCCCAGAGCGTGTGGATTCCGTGCTGGGATTACAGTTGTCAGAGCCTTACTTGCGTTTAAATAGGTGCTGGGGTTTCAGAACTTTACCGCCAAGCTACCTCTCCAGCTTTTTTTTTTTAAGAGGTTGGGGGGGGGTCCTCAAGGATCCCACGCTGCTCTTGAATTTGCTAGATAGCTGAGGATGAATTTGGGTTTCTGATTCGGCCTCTGAAGTGCTGGATTACAGGCGTGCACCACCACGTCTGGCTAGAGTTCTCAACGTCTTATTTGTTGAGACAGGGTCTCCCTATGTAGCCCTGGCTAGCGAGAACTCGTTATGTACTCACAGAGATCCCCTACGTCTGCCTATGCAGCGCAGGGATTAAAGGCGTGAGGTTTCCAAGGAAGCTGAAGCCTGCTGCAGCTAACAGGTCCTAAACAAGTCGGCCCTGCACCCCAAGCTCCGCGAGGCGGGTGCAGCCCAGCGGGCGAGCTCCGACACTCCGGAGGCGGAGCCCGCCGAGCGCACGCGGAAACTAGGTCACAGAAGCAAAGGACACTTTTGTGCCCATATTTACGACATTGTCGTGTTCGCTGGGGCCCCGGCCGTAAAGCAGGCTCGAGTCGGCCAGGCCAAGGCCGCGGACCGAGCTGCCATGGCGGACATGGAGGATCTCTTTGGGAGCGAAGCGGAGAGCGAGGCGGAGCGCAAAGGTGCGGCGAGCGGGCGGGCCGGCTCCGCGAATGGGCGCACGGGGTGCCGATTTGCTTTCCGGCCGGAGGCGCGCCGCCGGGCACCGTGGTGCTCCCACGCTCTTGCCCAGCGCCCCCTGCATGCCCGGCGGTGCCTGCCTCTCCCAGGAGAAGAGCGGGGGTGCAGTCCAGGGACGAATAGTCTGCGCCCCGCTGTGCACATCTGGCCGAAGGAGGGGTGGCGGCAACTAAGTGGAGACCTGTTCCCTGTTCATCGGGCCCGATAACGCCCTCCTGAGTGAGACAGTGAGATGATGGGGGCACTGCAGATGCTCGTGAAGGGTCTGGGGGTGGGATGGGGACCAGGGTGGAGCTGTGTCGACGGACTGCGCGCTGGAGATGAGAGCCCTTGGAGAGCCCGTTCAGAAAACTCCTTTCCTTGTCTGTGATGTAAGAATGGGGGAGCTTGTGGGGTGTTGGAGAGAAGTGACAGAAGATTTGGTGAAGAATGAATGGATTATATGGTGCATGGAGGTTTTTCTAGCACAGGGCTAAGAATATTTGGATTTGAGATATGAATAGAAGTAATTTGGAATGAGGAAAGATCCGAGACCAACCACAGAATTCTTGCAGCCCTCCAGGCCCAGATGAGCCTGCATCAATGTCTTTTCCTCGCCCCTCCCCCCAGTTTTCGCCAACTCCAGTTTATTTGTAATTACAGCAGTGAAGGGAGCAGTAGGTGAAAGTACAGAGAAGAGAACTGAATTCTGCTGTGAGAGCTCCGGTCAGGATCAGCCCCCGATACCTCTGCATAAACTCCCGTCCCACAGCTTTTGCTAGTAGTTTTTCCTCTTTGTTTATTCTTGTCTCTTTGAGGCACACAGTTCTGTGTAACTCTTCCTATGACTTCTATAAGGTTTTTCATTTCATTAATCCAATAAACAACGATTCCTATAATTTTTTAGCTACCTTGCCAGGTGTTGGGAACGTAATCATGAGGAGACAGGTTCCCCTCTCCCCAGCCTAGTTCTTTTTTGATACACAGTTGATGAGAAGCATTGGTTAGTGAGATGTACCCTACCTACTCTGTAGTGCTTCCTATGGCAACACAAGTCACTGGGAAGTGGTATATCGAGGTGATTGCAGTTCTAAGCTGTTCTTCTGTCTTCCTTTTGAAAACTTTTAAGGTCATTACAGTTTTCTTCCATCTTACCTAAGCTAGTGGACACTCTCAGGTTTACTTCTGGTTCTGGTGTGCTGTCCTTGACAATGGCTCTTGATCTTGAAGTTGGAATGGACATGACAAAGTAGTACTTGGTAGGCCTGCCTGCTTGTCTGCCCTGCCATCATCACCCCCACTCTGACTCCCGGCCGCCTCCTTCCCTTCCTTTTTTCCTCTTTCTTCACACGATCTACTGTGTGTGTTACTTTTGTTGACTTTATACTCCTGAATCTCTTGCCTCAGTGAGTGCTGGTGTTACATATGTGTACCTCCATTTCCAGCTAGTCATTATTTCATAGTTTTCATTTCTAAGGTAGGTTGATTTTTGTGTCTTGTTCCTATCTTGCAGCTAATATATTAGCTGTAATAGTTTTTGTGGGTTTTTTAGGATTTTCTACGTCTGAAGCCATGCCATCATGCTTAGAGAAAGTGTGCTGTTTCTTTCTCTTACCTGTGTATTTCACTTGCTTGGGTTAGCACTTTCTTTAGAAGTAGATATTGTTCTTGACCTTAGAAGGAATGTATTTAGGTTTCTAGCAATTTTTATGGTTTATAAACATTGATTCTATAAGGCCAATAATGACATCACCACTTCCATTCCTGACTTTAGTAATTTGAATCTTGTATTTTTTTCTTGGACAATCTCACTAAAGGCTTAATTTTGTTAATGCTTTTAAAGAATGAACTTTTAGCCAGGTGTGATGGTGCGTCCTTGTAATCCTAACACTCGAAATGTAAGAGTATTGGCACAAGTTTTAGGTCAGCCTGGTCTACATACTGGTTACAGGTCAACCAAGACTACAAGAACCCATATGATGGGAAAAACAAACCCACAAACTTCTGGCTTTATTGTTTCTCCACTGTTTTTCCATTCTTTTTATTTGTTATTCTCTTGCTGTTGCTATTTTGGGCTTTTTTTGTTTGTTTGTTTTTTTCGAGACAGGGTTTTTCTGCATAGCCCTGACTGTCCTAGAACTCACTCTGTAGAACAGGCTGGCCTTGAACTCCAAAGATCTACCTGCCTCTGCCTCCTGAGTGCTGGGATTAAAGGTGTGTGCCACCACTGTCCTAGGTTAGACTTTATTTTTTTTATTTTTTATTTATTTATTATTTTTTGGTTTTCGAGACAGGGTTTTTCTGTGGCTTTGGAGCCTGTCCTGGAATTAGCTTTTGTAGACCAGGCTGGTCTCGAACTCACAAAGATCCGCCTGCCTCTGCCTCCCGAATGCTGGGATTAAAGGCATGCGGGCCACCACTGCCCGGCTAGACTTTATTTTCTTTTTCTGATCTCTTAAGGTATTGATACCTTAAAGGTAGGATATTGATTTGAGATTTTTTTTAAATGTAGGTGGTTGTAGCTATACATTTTCTTTTGAGCAATACTGCTTTTCCTTTTTGACCCCTAAGAAACTATTTTCACTTTTATTCATCTTAAAATAATTTATAGTTTATCTGAGGATTAATAAGCCCTTTAAATTATTAAAATTTTTTTGAAGCATAGTTGTAAGATATGAAAGTCTAGGTTAGGCTGGATCATGCTTAGGGGGTCATGGGTCATATTTTTGTCTAGCACATGCTAACCCTGTTCTCAGCACTGCAAAATGAAAAAAAAGATGTGTGTTTGACAGTCTTTTTCTTTCCACATTTGAATGCCTGTTTTTGCTCTATAGTTTCTGATGAAAAATCAGTTGTCATCCTTATAGAGGATACCTTTTATGAGACAATCTTGCTGTTTTCATGATTCTCTGATAACTTGATGATATGTTTATGTGTGAATCCCTTTAAGCTGTTCCTGTGCGGCATTGACATTCATTAAGCTTTTTGAATGTGGAGGCTGGAGAGATGGCTCAGTGGTTAAGATCACTGGCTGCTCTTCCAGAGGTTCTGAGTTCAATTCCCAGCAATCATATGGTGGCTCACAACCATCTGTAATGAGATCTGGCTCCCTGTTCTTGTGTGTGGGCATACATAGAGGCAGAATTTTGTATACATAATAAATAAATAAATCTTTAAAAATTAAATGATGTAAAAAAAACCTTCTTGAATGCGTAGACTCATCAAATTTGAGTCATTATTTCTTTAGCTAAGATTTTCTTCTAGAACGCCATAATGAACATGTGTACTTGATGGTACCTTGTACAGTTTTTTTCCTATACTTTTGCTTTTAAGCTCTGTTTATTTTTCATCTTTTCTCCTCCTGCTGCATTTCTGGTACAGGTTTCAGGTAATGGTACCTGTACCAGAAATGTAAGACTGTGTACTTATTTGTGTGAGTGAACTAGGCAATGAAGGGTGGGGCTGGGTAAGGTAAAACATGAAGAGTTCTGCATTATTTATTTATTTCAGCTTTTCAAACAGGGTCTCATGCTGTAGCCTAGGATAGCCTAGAACTTAACTGTGTAGCTCAGGCTAGCCTCGAATTTGAGTTGATCCTTTTGCCTCAGCCTCTTGAGTTGATTATAGGTGTGGGCTACTGTGCTTGATTACTGTGAGTTTGCTAATTTTTCTTAACTGAACATTCTCCTGGTTCTTGAAACTTCTTTGCCTCTGGAACATTGAGAAAGTTAGCTCCAACAGTTTTGCCAGTTCGTATTTGCCTTTTATCAAGTTGAGATGGACTCAATTAAGCCTTTAGTCAGATTAGAGTTCTTTACTTTGCTGACATTACCTTGTGTTTGCACTATCCCCCAGATTCTGATTCCGGGTCTGACTCAGACTCCGATCAGGAGAACGGTGCCTCTGGCAGTAATGCTTCTGGCAGCGAGAGTGACCAGGATGAGAGAGGTGATTCAGGACAGCCCAGTAACAAGGAACTGTTTGGCGATGACAGCGAGGAGGAGGGAGCCTCTCATCACAGCGGCAGTGACAATCACTCTGAACGATCAGACAACAGGTCGGAGGCTTCCGAGCGATCTGACCGTGAGGATAATGAGCCCTCTGATGGAGAGCAGCACAGTGGATCTGAGGCCCACAACGATGAGGATGATGAGGGTCACAGATCAGATGAGGGGAGCCACCACTCAGAAGCAGAAGGTTCTGAGAAAGCACAGTCAGATGATGAAAAGTGGGACAGAGAAGATAAGAGTGACCAGTCCGACGATGAAAAGATGCAGAACTCTGACGACGAGGAGCGGGAGCAAGGGTCTGATGAGGACAAGCTACAGAACTCCGATGATGACGAGGAGAAGATGCAAAACACAGATGATGAGGACCGGGCCCAGCTCTCTGATGATGACAGACAGCAGCTGTCTGAGGAGGAAAAGGGGAATTCTGATGATGAGCATCCTGCAGCTTCTGATAATGATGATGAGAAGCAGAACTCAGACGATGAGGACCGGCCACAGGTGTCCGATGAGGAGAAAATGCAAAACTCTGATGACGAAAGGCCACAAGTGTCAGATGAAGATCGACGGCATTCAGATGACGAGGAGGAGCAGGACCAGAAGTCAGGTAAAGATTCATGGGAAGGTGCAACTCAGTAGAAACATCTGGGTGCAGCCTTGCTTCATTCTTGTTTCTTTCTAAAGACTTTTTTTAAATCCTACTTTATGCAGATTGCTTTGTTCCCTGGATGCATATCCATGTGCCACGTGCGTGCAGTGCCCATGGAGGCCAGAAGGGGGTGTTAGGTCCCCTGGAACTGAAGTTAGAGCAGGTTGTGAGCCATCACATTGTTGCTGGGAATTGAACCTGGGTCCTCTGGAGGAGCAGCTGGTGCTCTTAACCATTGAGCCATCTCCCCATTTCCTTTATTCCCATCTTTATTATGCTGTTTTTCATTTTTGTTTTCTCCTCTTCTATCCTTTTATTTTTACCTTTTAAAACTCTCACATACACTTTCTCTGCATTCTTCTGAATTTCCCTGTTTGTTCACACTGTCTTTCCCTTCCATTCATAAACTGACTAGGTAGAGAAAAATATTAAAGCGCATAGTCTTAGAGATGTATGGTGCTAGAGAAGCTAAATGAACTGAGTTGGTTCCATTTTCCTGAGTAATTAACAAGCGCATGTGACAGATTTGCCTGCAGTAAATGATGGCATCATTGAACTATCCCGTATAGTAGTACTGAGATATGGGTGCTATGTTCCACCTTAGCATTTGTGTGTATGTGTGTGCTTAATAATGGTTGTGCCATAGCGAGGGGGTGGAGGCCAAAGTCCAGCAGAGCACGGCAACCATACAGCCTGATTTTTGGCTCTGGGTCATCCTCCCCACCCCCTTATAATTGTCAGTTAGATTGCTCAGCTCAAATCAACACATTCTTCATATAGGATAGGAAAATATTTTAGAGATTGAATTAACGACTTAGGTTAAATCTTTCTGGAGTAGTATATGGATTGCTTCATTTCTGTAGGTCACTGGTTAGTTTGTTAAATTAGTTTGGTTCAGTCTTGGGAAGCTTAAGTACACAGGGAGAATTGTTCCTGTAATGTCTTATGAGGAGCATTCAGAAACACATTTTGACTTTTTTTTTTAGAAGAGGGCAGGATGTTTTCCAATATGTGTATAAATCTGCATAGACTGTGCTTAGGGCTCCATAAGTATTTAGTAACTAGTTCAGAATAAGATTCTCTGTGAGGTTACCAGAATGTTTAAGGCTCAAATAGTGCTGGCAAATTAATTCAAGAACGGGTCCGAGAGGATCTGCTTTTTTGCTTTGTTTTGTTTTGTGTTTGATATAGGCTCTCATATAGCCCAGTCTGCCTCCAGCTCCCAGGTGCTAGGATTCCAGGCATGTGCCACCATATTCATTCTCCATGAATTTGTTTTGTTTTGGTTTTGGAGAAAGGATATCACTCTGTAACAACCTTGGCTATCCTAGAACTTGCTTTGTAGACCAGGCTGACCTCGAACTCATAGAGATCTGTCTGCCTCTGCCTTC
>JAQHUG010000010.1:14971104-14981372 GCA_028555095.1 Dicrostonyx torquatus
CTGCACACGCGTGCCTCAGTGCCTGTCTCTGCACACGCGTGCCTCAGTGCCTGTCTCTCTGCACACGCGTGCCTCAGTGCCTGTCTCTCTGCACACACGTGCCACAGTGCCTGTCTCTGCACACGCGTGCCACAGTGCCTGTCTCTGCACACGCGTGCCTCAGTGCCTGTCTCTCTGCACACGCGTGCCACAGTGCCTGTCTCTGCACACGCGTGCCACAGTGCCTGTCTCTGCACACGCGTGCCTCAGTGCCTGTCTCTGCACATGCGTGCCTCAGTGCCTGTTTCTCTGCACACGCGTACCTCAGTGCCTGTCTCTCTTCATACATACCCCACAGTGCTCTTCTCTCCGCACACGTGCTGCAGACCTAGGTTTCTGTCATTTTGTGATGCTGGCCCAGAACTCTTGGGGAAGACCAAGTGTTAATACTGCATTTTTCCTTCTGCACTGCAGATAATAATGGAACCATGGATCTGTTTGGAGGTGCTGATGACATATCTTCAGGGAGTGATGGGGAAGATAAGCCCCCTACTCCAGGACAGCCTGTGGTAAGTCAGGGTACTAGTGTGAACTGACCCATACTCAAGTGAGACAGAGTCTCAGCTGAAAGCTCTCTCTCTTTCCAAGAAGTTGCTAACTAAGTCGTCATATGAAAATACAGTGAGTGGATGACTTTCTGTGGGAACCTTGGTTCCAGGGAGGAGTAGATGTGACTGCGGCTTCCGTGAGATGGTGCTGGGCCTGGGCCTCACAGGCTGAGAGCATGAGGACCTGACATTTAAGAACCTTTCACTTTATTGTTTTCCTTACTCATGCAAAGTGTGCTGTCCTAGTAATTTTTCCTCCCTTTCCTTTTTATTGGAAACAGGGCCTAGCTATGTAGCCACAGACTCACCATGTGGTGCTAATCTTCTCTGATGCCATTAGCATGGCTGCATAAGTTCTGACTGAGTGAACACTTCTGTCCACGAAGGTCTGGAAGATCCTAGGTCACAGTGCTCTGTAGTGACACTGCCAGCTGTGTCTTGCCTTTCCTGAGATGTTTTGCAGATAGATGAACAGTGCTGAGGACTGAGGGTGCATTAGTTCTAAGATAATATCTTAATATGGTTCTTGCTGGGCATGGCAGCTCATACTTGTAATCCCAGTACTTGGAAGGCTGAGGATTTCTGTGAGTTTGAGGCCAGTGTGGGCTATATAGTGAGTTCTAGGCCAGCCTGGATGACAGAGTGAGATCCTGTCTCAAACAAAATTGAGAACAAAGTGAAAAGCAAACAGTGTTTGTTGCTCCCTTGAGTTATAAAATGTGGAGTTGACCCTGGGCTGGCGCTCACTTCCAGCAGCTCTGACCTTCTGCCTTCTTGCACTAGGATGAAAACGGCCTGCCTCAGGATCAGCAGGAGGAGGAGCCCATACCTGAGACAAGAATAGAAGTAGAAATCCCCAAAGTAAACACTGACTTAGGAAACGACTTATATTTTGTTAAACTTCCCAACTTCCTCAGTGTAGAGCCCAGGTAAGGAAATCAAGATGTCTTCTGAGTGTTGGCTAAAAATATGTGGGTATTAGCCTGGCAGTGGTGGCACACACTTGGGAGGCAGAGGCAGGTGGATCTCTGTGAGTTAAAGGCCAGCCTGATCTACAGAGAGAGTTCCAGGACAGCCAGGGCTGTTACACGAAGTCCTGGGATCACAGGTGTACACCATCACCGACTGGCTACAATTAGATCCTTTCTTATGAATGAGGGGACACCTGGTCTCCAAGACACTTAGTACCTACTGCAGCCCAACAACACTGCAGTGAGAAGCAGACCTGCTGGCCACTGCAGCAGCTGTTGTCACATTAGGACAACAGCTATTCAGCTATTGGTGAAACAATGCTGGGGACTCCTAAGTTAATGCTCAAAGTCTTGGGTGATTTTCACGCTTCACGCCAAGGAAAAGGATGTGGCCAGCTACAGTGTATGTGCTCTTTTCTTTGCAAGATTCCTGTAATATGAAAAATTGAGAATTTTTTTTCTTTGTCATTGTCTCACTATGTAGCCCTGGCTAGACTGGAACTCACAGATCTGCCTGCCTCTGACCCCTAAGTACTGGCATTAAAATTATGTGTCACCACATTACTATCTGGAATGTTTAACCTCATTTATAATTTATTTCAAGTAATATATAATAGCATAAAAAAATTTTAATTTTAGCATATTTTGAATGTTTTTAAGTTCAGCTTCAAATTGAGCATTGTGGTTTTTAAAGTTATGATTTTTGATATAATGGGTTGTGGTAACTATAACTACACCATGGCAATGCTCTTTATGAAATAGGATTAATAGTTTATTTTAAAAACCACTTGTAGGCCTTTTGATCCTCAGTATTATGAAGATGAATTTGAAGATGAAGAGATGCTGGATGAAGAAGGGAGAACCAGGTTGAAACTGAAGGTACCATGCAGTCTTTGCTTCCCTTCTATAGAGTGAATCTGAGGACACCAACCTAAGTCTTGAGCTCTGAAGATGGTTTTTGTGTCCCTTGTTCTATCAGCCGGATTAACCATCTGTCTTCTCAGAATTCTTTTGATGCTAGGGATTGAACCCGGGGCCTCTGCATACTCTTCATAGAGCTGCATCTTTGGTCCCTGACATGTTGCCGGGGGGGGGCTAAACCTAGGCCCTTGCAGGTTAGGCTTTTTTGAAAATTGAAGAGAGAGTCTCACTATGTAGCCAAGTTGTCCTTAAACATGTGGTCTTCCACCTCCACCTCCTGTATTCTGGGTCACAGAAATGAGCCACCATGCCGGACTTGGGGCTGAGCTGCTTCATTTCCAGTTGCACCATCTTCACCACATGCAGCAGCTTCCTGAGTGTCTATGTGACATTGCTGAAGATGGACCCTGTCTAGGGACAGTGTCTAGAGCTGTCAGTGACCACTGTGGAAATGCAGAGCAAGTAAGAAAGATGAAAATGCCAATAATTTGCTCAGGATCAAACAACGTTTGGTCTGAGAGATGGTTTGGACTTTTTATTTGCTCTGCCCTGCACTGTCTTTGCACTGCAGGCTCATATGTCAGTATTATTTGCTTGGTGTGCATGTATATTGATTCAGAGTTAGCAGTATTAGTTTCTTGTAGCCTTTTTAGTGCCTCTGATTTCTTTTTGCTGCTTCTCATTATTTTCATCATTTATATAAATTAATGTGGTAGTTCTTTATTCCTTAATCATTTTAGCAGCTTTCTCTTTTCTGTCATGGTGCAGCAGTATCCAGTGTGCACCTCATAGTTTAGACATCAGTATATTGCTCTAAAAACCTCAAGTGCTTCAGAGTACAAAATGTCAGTGTTTAATATAGGTAGCTCTCCTTCAGACGCTCGGGATGTGATGGAAAGTGACCCTAGATTTGTTTCTTGAGTGATGGTTGAGACAAGGTGAAGAGGCTTAGAGTTAATTGGTGGCATGTTAGTTCTTTACTGAGTCAGGAGCCAGCTATGTGCTCTGTGAGATTCAGTGTCTTTAGCAGTGCTTCCATGTGCTTCCTTCCTGTAGAATGAGACTTCATAGTGCGTCCTCAAAGACATCTTTCAAATGTCTCAGTTGCTAATACCTGTGCTGGTTTGAATGAGAACTGCCCCCATAGGCTCATATAGTTAAATAGTTGGCCCTCAGCTGGTGGAACTGTTTGGGAAGCATTGGGAGGTGTGGTCTTGGAGGAGGTGTGTCACTGGGAGTCCACGTTGAGATTTCCCAGGTTAGCTCTGTCTGCCTTGTGCTTGTTGATGAGATGTGAGATCTCAGCTACTGCTCCAGAGCAATTACTGTCTACCTGCCGCCATGCTCCCTGCATGATGGGCATAGCTCTAACTCTGAATCTGTGAGCCCCAAATTAAATTCTTTTTTTTCTTTTTATAATTTGTCTTGGTCATGGCATTTTTATCTCAACAATATTAAAGTAACTAAGACAATACCGGTATACATGTTCATATATTTATATGTAACTAACTTTAGTTGGAGTTTCTGTTGCTGTGATAAGCACCGTGACCAAAAGCAAGTTTGGGAGGAAAGGGTTTATTTTATCTTACACTTTCATATCATAGTCCATTGTTGAAGGAAGTCGGGGCAGGAAGCCGGAGGTAGGAACTGAAGCAGAATCCACTGTAGAATGCAGCTTACAGGCTCTCTCCTCATGGCTTGTTTAGCATGCTTCCTTAGACAACTCCGAATCACCTGCCCCAGGGATGGTACTGCCCAGGGTCCGCTGGGCCTCCCATAGCAATCATTAATCAAGGTAGTACCCCACAGACTTTACTACAGGCTGATCTGATGGAGACATTTTTCAATTAATTCTCTCTTCCTGAATTTATCTCTGAGTTAAGTTGACAAAAATCAACTGGCACACTATCCTGTTGTACATAAGAGAGAAAACAGGAATAGTAATAGATTGTTTTACTTTAATTTCTTAAATTTTTAAAAATTACTTATATTTATATGGTGTGTGTGGTGTGAGCATTCACATGTCCATGTCACACATGAAGTTGGGATGTTTCCTTCTGCTTGTTTCAATCTTCTTCACCCTAACCCTGCCTCTTTAGACAGGGCCTTGCCTTGTAGCTCAGGCGGGACTGAGACCCATAGTCCTCCTTCTGCAATGCTCCTTCTGTAGCGCCCCACATGCTGGGAACACAGATGTGCACCACAACCCATGGGTCATTCTGCATGAGTGTATTTTCCCCTTTACTGTTATTTTAGTATGTTTCCGGGATATAGCATGATAAATGCATGCATTTAATATGCTGTGTTCTCCTGGAAGGACCATCAAGTTTTTAATTTCTGCAGCAGTGACTTATTTTCTAAATCTGTCTGGCATTTTTCCATCCTGCAGGTGACAAGTCCCCATATGTGTGTGGGGAGAGGTATTTCCAGGCTCAGGGGGCCAGTAGGCAGAGTATTTCGATTTCACTTTTACTGGTTTCTAGGTCTGTGATGCTACTTCCTCTACATATGTATCTTACCTCCAAAGTTCTCTTTGGAGTTCAAGCTTTGTCTCCTGTACCTCAGAGCTTTTCAGGTTTTCAGTGCTCTGGCTGTGAGCTACCGTTATCATACTAGCAGCTCAGAAATTCACTTAAACACTTACCGTTTTTCCTGCTTTAATTTATTACAAGAGGATTTCACTGTTGCCTATTTTTCTGTCATGTACCTACCGTGCTTATTGTGACTGCATGTCTCTCAAGGCGAGTACCACAAGTACCGTTTCCTAAGGCTTTGTATTGTGAAACAGGTAGAAAATACAATAAGATGGAGGGTGCGCCGAGATGATGATGGGAATGAAATTAAAGAAAGCAACGCTCGGATAGTCAAGTGGTCAGATGGAAGGTGAGAGCCGCGTGCCGGCACTGGGCACCCAGACAAGTGGGGAGGAGAGAATGCTGTGGACTTCCGACCTTACTCAGGGGCCAGCTCTTGTTAGAGAATCTCCACTAGTTACTGCTTGTGGTTGCATAGGAAACCTGGGAGAAATGATAGTTGGAGGTGTTCGGGCTGGTGGGAGACAATAAACTAATTAAGTTTAGAATCTTAGCCTCAGCCCCATTGCATACTACTCACTTGTGAGGAAAAGTGTCCTTCCCTGGGAACCGGTAGAGGCGGGGCCTGAATCACAGCAGGTGTGACTTCAGGGAAGTCATTTTCAGTCACAGTGTTTCCTCCTGCATTTTGAATGAAGAGGGGAAAGTGGTTGGATCACATTTTCAGGGAAGTAAAGCTGTAGAGCGAAAGCCTTTAGATTTAACATGCCAAGTGTTTTTTCTTTTCAGCATGTCCCTGCATTTAGGGAATGAAGTGTTTGATGTGTACAAAGCCCCACTGCAGGGAGACCACAACCATCTGTTCATAAGACAGGGGACTGGGCTGCAGGGGCAGGCTGTTTTTAAAACGAAGCTCACCTTCAGGTAAGTGCTCTTAGGAACATTGCTTGGTTTTGATCCTTGGTCCCTGTGGTTGACTCCGCAGCTTCTGGAGGCTGAGACTTAAAGGACAGAGAACGTGCTTTCTCAGGAGCCAGGTCCTTCCAACCAGGTTTACATGGCTGTGATGTTAAAGAGAATGTCAGTGTATGAGTTCTAGTGACTACTGTCATCCAGGAGAGCTAACATGCTTGTGTCTGTGCTAGTCAAATGGACTCTTTGTTCTCAGTAAAACTGACCCGGAGACATCGGATAATTAGGGCTTGTGTACGCTAATGTCAGAGGAAAGGCACGGAGTTGGGAGATGTGAATCCTGGGGCTGTCCCGTTGCCTAGTGCTGTTTTGTCCAGACCTTTGTGGGAATGTGTCCCCAGCAAATGAGAGCACCCTGGGCACTGGTGAGAGGGTGCTGTGCTGCTGCTTTCTTGAGGATAAGCAGACCCCTTGTCCTAAATGACAATCTGGAGGGGGCACCAACTCAGAATTGCTAAACTAGGCTTTGGGATTGGGCCTGCATCTATTTCTACTTGTGTGACTTTGGACAGCTTTCATTTTGTGAGATTATCTCATGGCGTAGATGGGTAAGGTCAGATGCAGGGGCTCAGACAAAGAAAGCAGTGTCCATCAGCACTGCTTGAGCCTCTGGTGGCCATGCTATACAAGCTCCTTCCACTCCTGTTTCTCTTTTCCACTTTTCTTGTCTCACTGAGCTAGATAAAGTCCACAGCCCTCCAAGTAGAATATTCGATTTTATGGTCTTGTCTACCTAGTCTTTGAACAGAAAGTGGCTGCTGTTTTTGTGTTTTTATGATGTGGGTATGACTGGCTCACAAATATATAAACAGTGGGGAATTTCTGTTCATTTCCAACAGGCCTCACTCTACAGACAGTGCTACACACAGGAAGATGACTCTGTCACTTGCAGATAGATGTTCAAAGACACAGAAGATTAGAATCTTACCGATGGCTGGTCGTGACCCTGAGTGCCAGCGCACAGAGATGATTAAGGTATGTTGAGTAAACTTCATTCGGGAATAGTTTTGTGTATTCAGAACAGACTGTAGGGAGTGGAGAGATAGCTCAGGAGTTAAGAGCAATGACTGCCCTTCCAGAAGACCCCGGGTTCAATTCCTGGCACCCACATGGTGGCTCATAATTTTGCAACTCCAGTTCCAGGGGACCCAACACCCTCACCCAGATATATATGTAGGCACATTTTTTTTTTTAATTAAAATAAAAAAAGAACAAATTGTAGCCGAGTGGTGGTGGCACACATCTTTAATCCCAGCACTTGGGAGGCAGAGGCAGGTGGGTCTTTGTGAGTTTGAATCTAGCTTGGTCTAGAGAGCAAGTTCTAGGATAGCCAGGACTACACAGAGAAACCATGTCTCAAAAAGCAAGGAAGCAAACAAGCAAACAAAAAGAACATATTGCCCAAACCGTGTGTTTGTCTGTTGGCCTTCCCTTCCTTCTTCTAGTGGCATGGGCTATGTTAATTTACTAAGCATATAGTAAACAGAGATGTAGGGGTAGTGATAAATGTATGCAAGCTCTTGGGTTCTTCCCCGGCAGGGCTTGAAAATTCCACAAAATTGGTCACTGAAATACCTGAGTTTTCATATATCAAACACCACTAAATCATCTACACTAGCTGATCCTGTCAGAGCTCAGTGGGCAGGCTAAGGAGGAGGCACAGCAGTCCAAGTGAAGACGGCCTAAAGTGGAGTCTCACAGAGTTGTGTGAGTTTTGTTTTGTGATGCTGAGGATTAAACCTAGAGCCTGTGGTTCATAAATTGTGAGTTCTGAGTCAGCCTGGTGTATGCTAAGATCTTGTCAAAAAAGCAAGGCAAGAAATTTATTCCACTTAAGCCTAACAACCCAGGTTTAATCCCCAGCACCCACATGGTGAGAGGATAAGACCAGCTCCCATAAGCTAGCCTCTGACCTACCCCCCCACAAACAAATAAATAAAATTAATTTTTAAAAAAAAGGGTTTCGAGGCTAAAAGAATAAGGCAACAGTGGCTGGTGAAGGACTTCTTGCTGCTTTCAAGCATGGTGGAAATCCTGGTGATGCAGAGGGAGCAAACTGGCTTCCTCGCTTCTGTACTGGCCAGTGCCCCGACAGCCCGTCAGTCCGTTATCAGTTAACCCAGGATGAACTAGCTAGGGACTAAGTTTCCAACACATGAAAGTGGGCTCACTTTCAAACCATAGCAACTGGTTCATTTGCTTTCTCACAGAAAGAAGAAGAACGCCTGAGGGCCTCCATCAGGAGGGAGTCGCAGCAGCGCCGCATGAGAGAGAAGCAGCACCAGCGGGGCCTGAGCGCCAGCTACCTGGAGCCTGACCGATACGACGAGGAGGAGGAAGGCGAGGAGTCCATCAGCCTGGCAGCCATTAAAAACCGATACAAAGGGGGCATTCGAGGTGAGTGTGGTATAGACTTTCATGTGTGTCACCTTGCACACGAGCTTACTGCTGGCCATTGGACATCGTAAAGAGTCAGTGTCTTAAAGATACTGAGCATTCCCTGCCAAGTCTCAGTGATGAAGTCTCTGTGTCCTTGTCTGACACTGTCCTGGAAGGGTAGGACTTTCGTGGCTCTCTTTCAGGTGTTTTGATTTTGGAGGCTTTCCTTGGACGGGTCCTTCTTGCTTGTCTCCTGGGTGTTGGGGTTACAGCCATGTACACCACATCAGGTCCCTTGCAAATTTACCCCTTGTCCTTCTGATTTCCACTTTGAAAGGGTGACGGTTTTTGTTTTCGTTTTTTAGAAAAGCTCTCATTCTAGTCCAGGTTGTCCTCAAACTTTCACCAGTCCTCCTGCCTCAGCTTCTTTAGTGCTGGTAGTCCAGGCATAAGGCACCTTACTCAGCTAAGATGCCAGTTATCAAGAACACATTACTGAGCTACGTGGTGCTTTCTTTTGCCCTCCTGCCTACTTTTCTCTAAGCTGTGTTCTGCAGCTCTCTCCTCTCAGTGTCTGAGTGTCTCTCCTCTCAGTATTTATTCAGCACATACTGAATCCCAGACAAACATCTGTTCTCTTTGATCTCTACAGTGTTCTGATGTATTTGCTCACTGATGAAACTAATGGCTCAGAGCTGTCTGTAACTCTAGTCCCAGAACTCTATGCCCTCTTTTGGCCTCTGCAAGCATTAGGTATACACATGATGCACAGACATACATGTAGACAAAACACCCACACAATAAATAAAATCAGTAATGTATTAAAAAAAAAAAAAAGAAAGAAAAGAAAAGCAGACTTAGAAGCAGCTAGGATGACTGGAATCCCCCTGCCTCAGCTTTCCGACTGTGAGGTTGCAGGCTGTATCACCAAGCTAGTTTTTTCAAAGAGTGGTATTTGAAAGGCTCCACAACCTTTTTTGAACTTCTGCTGTGTCATGTGAAATAAACACTCTGCTAATGGTACCTGGAACCTGCGCTGAGGACTGAACAGAGTAAATGAGTGTCCTAAAGCCACTTTGCTCACCTCGTCAGCTCTGAGCACGTAACGTCTCAGTTCTGAATGTCACCTGCCGTGTCTGAAAATTGAGAGATGAGGTCTGCTGATGCTTTGAGTTGTGTGTGGCACTGGGTCTAAAAGTCAGGACTTAATGCCTATTAGGAAACTACTGTACCACTGGACTTCACTCCAGCCCCTCCCTGGTTCACTCTGACAGAGCTGTGTAAACCAGAAGTCAATCATACATACCATAGTATAAGAATGCACATGACCTTGCATCCTATCCTGGCTTTGCTTGGCTGAGTGATAAGTTCTACAAAGACATAAATTCCCCTTTATCTGACTTTTCTTGCAGGACTTCATGTGATCAGCTGAATGCTATATAGCCTATCTATTTTGAGAACTCAGTACAGCAGCCGTCTTCATTTTGCCAATGCTAATTCATCACAAAAATCTTAATTGTAACACTTTTAATGCAGAATATTAGAGATGCATTCAAGGATTATGGTATTTAACATTCATCTTAGTAGAGATTAAAACCAGGTAGATGAGTTCAGTGGTTCCCAGCAGAGCAAGGTACTCACCTAGCAAGGATGTAGGAAGCTGGGAAGGCATTATATTTGGAAAGAATAGGTCTGGTTCGTTTTCACATATTTAAAACTATAAGAAAAGTTAAACTAGGACTGAGGAGGCTCAGTTGTTAAAGCACTTGCCACGCAAGCATGAGGACTGGAGCTCAGGTCCCCAGAATCTGTGTGATCTGGGTACCTGTAATTCAAGTTTGGAAGGTAGAGGCAGGCAATCCCCACAGAAAGCCTCCTAGGGAGATTAGCTGTATTGATGCGCT
>JAQHUG010000010.1:15015480-15043729 GCA_028555095.1 Dicrostonyx torquatus
GTGGCATACCAGGATACTTCTGTTGCATGCTGAGGACAGAAGACAGTCTCTGGGCCACAATGGGCTCAACTTGACTTTGGTGGCAGGGGCGCTGTGTTCTCTGAGATGGAGACAGCTGTTGGATGATGTGGTGCTTTGAATAGCAATGGCCCCATAAGCTCATATATTTGAATGTTTGGCCACTAGGGAGCGGCACTAGGTGTGGCCTTGTTGAAGTGTGTCATTGGGGTGTGCTCTGAGGTTTCAGAAGCTCAAGCCAGGCTCAGTGTCACTCTCTTCCTGCTGTCTGGCAATCCAGATATAGGACTCTCAGCTCCTCCAGCACCATGCCTGTTGGCATGCCACCATGCTTAGCTCCATGATAATGGACTAAACCTCTGAACTAAGCCAGACCCAATTAAAAGTTGTCCTTTATAAAAGTTTCTATGATGCTGGGCGGTGGTAGCACTCACTTTTATTCTGAGTACTCGGGAGGCAGAGACAGGTGGATTTCTGTGAGTTCAAGGCCAGCGTGGTTTACAGAGAGAGTTCCAGGACAGGCTCCCAAGCTACACAGAGAACCTTGTCTCAAGAAACCAAAAAGAAAACAAAATTATCCTGACCTAGAAGCCCTAAGACAGATGAATACTGCAGGAAGTAAACTCAAGCAGGAATCTCATTTGTGGAACACCAATGAAGATACAGTGAGCATGCTGAGCAGATCCAGGTGAACAGAATGCATGCCACTCTGCCTCGGCAGCCATCAGTGCTGCATCAGTGCTGCAGATGGGAAGGCAAACAGCAGGCACTAGAGAGTGCAGGCTGGAGGCCGAAGAGCAGGAAGCCAGACTGGCTCTGACTCTGGCACTGGCATTCGGGGCTGGAGATCTTCAAGACAACTCAGGCATTCTGTAAGTGCACAGAGTGGCTCAACGTGCACAACCAGCTGCTTTGATACTACAGGGCCTCAACTGTATTTTCTTAGTAACCAAAGTTGAGATATCTGAATTATTAGGAGTTGTATAAGAACTTTACATTGGGAGTTATTTCATTTTGTTTATACAGTTGAAAGCATATATAGTATAGCTACTGCAATGAAAACAAGGAGAAAGGAAGAAACCTCTTAGATATTGTGTCCTTGGTGCCCTTGTGAAGATTGTAACTGGGTTTTCTGGATTACAGGTTGTAAATACCCAAATCCAGCTTTAGAACACGTGGGGCCAGTGAGCTGATACGGAGGGTAAAGGTGCTTGTTTTGTTCTCCAGGAGGAGAGAACAGACTTCACAGAGCTGTCCCATAACCTCCACGTGTGCCATGGCATGTGTACACATAACCGTATGCACATGCGTCTGCACACATACACATTTTAAAAAGAAATACTGAGAATTCATTTTTAAGCTTATCTGGATATATAAATTACAGTATCTGAAAATTTTTTATGGGATTTTCTCTGTATCAAAGCACTGAAATGTAGAAAAAGGAATGACATCTCTAAGGGTGAGGGTTACCCTAAAGATGTGAACTTGCATCGGTTAACACGAGAACAACAGAGCAAGTGGTATTTTAGTGTTAGTCTATTTTTGCCTGGCCTTTAAAACGGGTATCCCAGTCCAACTTTTTACCCGTTAACTAAGGCTTTCTAAAATACATGATAAAGCAAAAACATAAAAGTAATATGCGGCAATGATTAATGTAGTTTACTTAGAAGTGCTTTTTTTTCTAGCTGATCTCAAGGTTAGCCCTTCTAAATGACAGACTGAAAAGTTAAATTTAAAATGAAGTGTTATATTTACTATAAAATCTGCATATTTTTATTTTCTGTGTGTGTGTCTGCTTGTCTGTATGTCTACCACATGTGTGCAGGGGCCTGCAGAGGTCAAAAGAGGGCATCATCTCTGGAACTGGAGCAACAGGAGATTGTGAGCTGCCTGATGTAGGTGCTGGGAACCGAACCTGGGACCTCAGCCAATGCTCTCAATGACTGAGCCATCTCTCCAGCCCCTATGGTTAATTTTTATAAGGAAAGATTTATGGAATCAGATTACAGTGCAGAAAAGTCAACAGGACATGAAGCCTTACTTTCTCAGTTTGGTAGCAGCTGTAAGTGTGAAGAGGGAGGATGACAGATGCTCAGGCCCCAGAGCTCACACCTGTGTCTGGTAGCAGCAGCAGCAGCTGCTGTCTCTCGAATGATCACAGCTTCACTTCTCTTGGGTGGCATGTCTTCAGTTGATGCTGTTCAGAGCAGAGCAGGACATGGCCAGACACGGCTTCAGGGCGGCAGTGGCTGTGACTACAGCTGAACTGTGTGATTCAGATGCTGGGTAACAGTGGGAAGAGTGGCTCCTGACTTTGTACAGAAAAACTGAGACAGCCCTGGGAACCACAGGTTTTATGAAGCTTAATAAAGTCTTCTAGTGGCAATAAGGGTTAAACATGAGGTATATACAACTAATACTTTATTAAGACGTGTTCTTTTATAATTTTATTATATCACCTTTAAAGGAAAACACATGAAGGGATTATCAGTTAGAAACACTTTTTCAAGTTATATTTACATCACCTTCTCAGGAGTGTGCTCCTTGTATAAGCGTGTGGCTAATGTGACCAGTGATGATGTATAACTTAAGGACCACGACATTCTCCTTGGAATCACCAACATCTGCTTATATGTTCAATACAAAATGTTTATTTGGTCTTTGAAATGACAGGCACCTTTAGAAAATGTATTTTACTTATTCTTTAAACTCCAGTAGGTTTCAGCTATAATAAAGTGTATAGCACCAAAATCTACGTTCAAGGTATTATTAGCCAGTAACATTGAATTTAATGTATACACTTTGATGTAGACATAATGAAAATCGTAACAATACAAAGATGAACACACAGTTTTATGAAATGGGCAATTTAAAGCTTTTTAAAAGAGCAATTTAAAAACATGAATGTTATTCTTATATAACCATTTAACTTGACATAAAACTCAAGGGCTTAGAAAATCTTTGGCTTAAAATTAAAACTGTCGCAAAGTCCTAATTTATTACTATGTCATAAAAATCTCAGAGGAATTTAAAAATACGGAGTTACTAAAAAGTCAAGAGGTGCCAGACTTTTAAAGATCAAGGTAAACACTGTTTCCCATTAGAAATTTTTTTTCTTTCAAGACAGGGTTTCTCTGTGTAACAGCTCTGGCTGTCCTGGAACTCGCAGAGATCCACCTGCGTTTGCCTGCCGAGTACTGGGATTAAAGGCGTGCGTCACCATGCCTGACCGCCATTATAATTTTTAAGGCATATCTATTTAATCAAATGAGTTGACACTAAGTTACTTATAAAGAAGTATTTTCTTCAGTTATATAACATATTATAGAACAGAACTGGAATGGTATAAGTAAAAGTCAACTTATTCATACTGGACCTTTTCCTCTGTTGCCTGTGGCTGTGAATGCCTCTGCTACTCCTTCTGTAGGAGCTGCTCTGGGACAGGGCATCAGTGTGCAGCCTTGCCCCACCCCAGTCTGCAGTATACTCTCAAATCCTCACTCTAATGCCTGGGTGATAACGATAATCTATGCTATAGGAATTCTTTTTAACCATATGGATTTTTTAAAGTGCAAGATGGAAGGAAGCATCTGCTAAATTGAATTTCTGAAGAATGGCAGTTTTTGCGATTGGCTGGAGCACTGTGGAGTGGGCATTAACTCCACGCATGCAGTGCCACATTGCAGCACTCACGTATGGAACGTTTTACCACACAGTACAGGTTCTTCTTTTCTTGACCTGGCTTCTGACATCTGTAGTCCAAACTAACCTGGAATTTCCTATGTAGTCCAGGCTGGCTTTCCTTTCTCAGCTTCCCGAGTGCTAGGGTTATAGGAGAGAGTCACCATAGCTAGAGCTCACGGCTTACTTTCTAAGTGGCAGTGCTCACCAGCTTTAGTGGCTGTGTTGCGACTTTCTTGGGCTTGAACTCCCTCCTATATCTAACAGCACCTTTCTTTTTTCTTTTACTCTAAGTAACTGAGTATTGCCCAAGAGCCTTTTATGGGGAAGAAAATAACCTCTCTACTTTGATGCTCTTTAACCATTAGCTTTTCCAAAAATTTAATGCCCACAGCAAGATTAAATACTGTAGTAATCTTAGATATAAGTATATTTTTAAACAAGGTAGGCAGTGGGGCAGTATTACGGAGTATTAACAAACAAACAGACAAACAAAAACCCCAGTGTAGCTGAGGTTCAATGGACAAGTCCAGAAGCCTGCAACACAGAGGCCCATTCTGTCTCCCAGAGGAGGACTAGTCTGTCTCCTGGAGGCCTGCGCTGGCTTATGGAGATAAATCAGATGCTGAGCCATCTTTTAAAATTCTGAAAATTTATTTCCCTAATAAGGAAAAAGCAAACTCTTGCCAAATTCATGGATTTTTAAAAAAGGAAACTGCCTTGTACCTTACCTTTTATGTATAAGGAGCAACATTGAGTCAGCAATGTCCCTTTTTGATTTAAAAAGATTGGTCCTCAAGGTGTTCAAAATTATTCTTACATACATGACTTCTAAATTTTTATCTAAAAATTATAAGCCATTCAATTAAGCTAAATTAAAATGATTTCAGTAGAAAGGCTACAAATGTAATACTACCCATCACTGATTTTACAAATCAAATATAATACCTTAAGCTAGGAAAATAATGCATATAGTTAAAAAAAAGATTTCCAGTCTTTTCCCTTCTACCCAGGAAGTTTTTACATCTGCTGTCCCAACAGGAGTCTCTGGTGATCTGCAGGCTTCCAAGGTTACCCTCGGCATTCTTACTGGTGATCTCCTTCAATTCGCCTCTTGCGCACTGTGGGGAAAAAAAGCCTGTTATAAATCCCTGTGGGTTTACAAAATGCTAACGTGCTTGTAACAAGTTTCTCCATAGCAGTTAATGTCTCATAAAAACGAATTGAGTACTTCTGATTCATATGACCATTAACAAAGAAGGCTTGGCGATCTGCCACTGTCATTTGCTTGATGAAAATCAAGAGGCTTCTAAACGAGCTATGTGTCAGGATGTAGGTGCTTACATAACAGCGGGATAGGACCTAAAACACAGTAGTCAGTGAGTGTTCAGCACTCAACTTTCAAGTCATTTGATTCTAAAAAAAAAAAAAAAAAAAAAAAGGTATGTCTACATTTAGAGAAATGATCTGTTAATACAGTAACATTTACAATGACATTGGCAAGCCATGGTTAAGAAGTTATATCAGGGGGCTGGAGAAATGGCTAAATGCTCTTCCAGAGGACCTAGGTTCGATTCCCAACACCCACATGGCAGTTCCCAACTGTCTGTGGCTCCAGTTCCAGAGGATCTGACACCTACTTCTGGCCTCCACTAGGTACTATGCACACACATGGTACAAAGACATACATGCAGGCAAAACACCAATACACAAAATAAAATCTAAAAAGTTTTATTAAAAGTATTTTGAATATTCCCCTGGTTAGATACAACGTATTCCCTTACACTGAAGGAATCTAGAAATACTTTCATCATTTCTAAAGGTACTAACTGACTTACAAAGTTTTTCCAAATTTTTTCTCTTTACAATTTCCCTTCTGGGCACTATAAATGCTGATTTCAGAAAGTGGCTAGCTAACTAGTTCAGATGATGGAGCAAACAAGATCCATATGCCTGACAATGCTCAGTCTTTTCATGGACTGGTGACATGAAATCATTGCTGAGCTCACTGGTACAAGTAAGGTCTTCAGCTATCTTGCTCTTTTGAGTATTAGTAACCCAGGACATTTACCAAGAGCTACCATGTCAGTACTCAACACAATGGCTGACCACTATTCCAAAGGACAGAGCAGCAAGTTGCGGCGCTGGCAAGGGGACATCAGCACAGCTCTGCCACTCTTGTGGAGTGTGTGCTGAGGCGGCCAGCCTCTGAGTGTTAGCTTTCCTCTGTAACAGGAGAATAATGGTATTTCACGTGACAGCCATGGGATAACATGCTGCACAGAGCAGTGTTGAGAACATGGCAAGTGCTTAGTGCTCCTCTCCACCTGCCACTGCAAGAATACATGCTGAGGCATGGTCAGCCATGCTTCTAGTGAGGAAAAGCCAGCCTGGCTATCATGAGGATCTGTATGTACTGCTGGCCACTGGCTGTGCTACTTTGCACTCAGACTCTGATTATTGATCCCCACTTCCCCTCTGGAAGCCAGTCACAAGGCACTGACTCATTTTAGTTCAAATCAGCTGCCAGAGGAGCTAGTTAAGAGGGTGCTGCCTCCTACCCAGCCACAATAATGGCTGTTCCCATGCTATCTGACTACTGGTTGCTGGGACCAGACATTTACTGGTGTGTATAAGGACTGTCCAGTCATTGGTTGAGTGGAGTCAGAAAATAAAAGCCAAGGCTACAGTCTCCACAAACTATACTTACCTACTCACTTTTTCCTGACTGATCTAACCTATAGTAATGAGGAACAAGCTTCAAGTGTCTACTGAAAAATAAAGGGAGGAAAAAGCCAAGGAGACCATAAATAAATACAAATATATGCCAAAAAGGGAAACAGCAGGCAATTCTTAGGGTAGAATTTGGCTAGTTTTGGCAAACCACTTCAGATGTTAAAAAGCATGCTAAAAAATGTTAAAGGTGTTACAGACAGGATCTATAGGACAGAGCACAGCAAACAAAACACCATAGAAAGCTGCTTATGCAGTAAGCTAGTGTACAGATGATCCTCAGTGTGGACGTGACCACTATATGTGTACCATACAACCTCTTCTGTTAGAGCTGTGGCACTTCTTTCTTAGCTGGAGAGATGACGAGTAGCACAAGTATTTCAGTGGACAGCTGAGAGTAAGAAGACAATGAGAAGGCATTATAAAAACGAGGACAGAGATCTGATATAGCCCCATCTGCAAACTGAAGGGGAGTTATTTGTCCAGTAGACTGTGTCAGGTCAGGCTGCCAGGATCCCTGTGTTAGAGAGCATGGTTCCTGGGCTCTGTGTCTTAGTCCATAGGCAGAGAACACAGTGCACTGAAAGAACTGAAGCGAGGAGCAGATCTGAGGCAGCTGCTATGTGCACAACACGGCAGAGAGCAAGGGACAGAGCCAGTTTTGATTATTCTTTGTCACCCGGTGTCCTTGTTATCTACCAATTTTTGTTAATAAGTCTTAACTAACCTTACTTTCAGTCCCTAAAACAATGTTTTCTTTTAAAGTGTTGTGTTAATCATATAGCTATACTAGCTCCCAAATGCCTCCAACATAAAACAGCCCCTTCCAGGAATGTCCTTATTGTCACTTTACATGTATGACCCGTGTCTGTAACTCTAGTTTGCATCAGAATGGAACAGCATTAGTGCAGTCTAGGAAATTCCTAGCAGAAGTGTGCTTCTCAATTCTGCTTTGTGACAGACTGCACCTTCTTCCAAATGGCCTCTTTATCCTCACAGTACACTGCTGTGGACATCCGTATCTGCACTCTAACACTATTCTTCTCTGTAGGCCTGGGCACAGCATCTGTCACAGCTGGCGTGGTACAAGAACATAACTCCAGGGACCTAACAAAAAGGGACTTCCCTACTATTATGTTTATGGGCTGCAATTACACAATTCCTGTGGGTGTCATCTATGCATGACAGAGATGACCGGGGTCATGTATGTTGGTGGCATTTTGGAATTTAAGGTAGTTTCAGGAGAGGAAAATGGAAGATTTGTCTGGTTTAGTTTAAGATGATACAGTTACCAGAAAACTATAACTGAATAAAGATAAATTCTACAGCCTTATTCCCCCTTCCTCTTTTTGGTTTTGCTAGAGACCAAACCCAGGACCTTGAACATGCTAGGCAAGCCCTCTATCCCTGAGCTGTATCCCAGTCCCTTAGTACTTTTTTACAAATACCTGCTATGGGTCAGACATGATTTCTGAACATAACTCCTGACAGCAACATGTCCCTATGCTAAACTTGTAATGTCTGAAAACAGACTATTTTTTGTTTTTAAATGTTTATTTACTATGGTTGTGTATGACATGTGATTGTGTGAATGCATGTGTGCATATGTGTTATGGTATGTGTTTGGTCAGAAAACAATTGTGTGACACGGGGTCTCCTTTTCCATTGGTTCTAGGGATCAAACCCAGGTTGTCAAGCTTCAGTGGCAACCACTTTACCCAGTAAGCCATCTTGTCTGCCCTAAAAGACTATTTTGGCTATCATGCTGGCTCATGCCTATAATTCAAAACACTCTGCAGGTGGAGGCAGCAGTAGGATCACCAGGAGTTTGAGGCCAGCCTGAGCTATAATGGCAAGACCCTGCTCAGAAAAAAAAAAATATATATATCTGGAGACAGACACTTTAAATGAACTACAAATTGTTGCTGTTTATTTTTTTACTCTTTTGGGGACCCATCATCCAGCTCCCAAATAAATCATGGACATGGAGTCTTATTCTTACTTATGAATGCCTGGCCTCATGTTGTTTCTAGCCAGCTTTTCTTAACTTAAATCATCCCACCTACCTTTGCCTCTGGGCTTTTCCTTTTCTTCTGTACATCTTTACTCTTATTCTGTGGCTGGCTGGCCCCTGGTGTCCTCCTCTCCTTGTTCTCTCTTGCTCCTTTTTCTCTTCCAGAGTTCTCTTGTTTACTCTCTCTGCCTGCCAGCCCCGCCTATCCTTGCTCCTGCCTCATTATTGGTCATTCAGCTATTTATTAGGACTGTCAGGTGTTTTAGACAGGCAAATGCAGTATAACAGAAATCACACACTTTACCATAATATTCCCCAACAATTTTCAAAGTGTGACAAATATTAAGTAGAAAATGCGTATGGCACATGTGTTCATGACATGTAAAATACATATGGCACATGTGTTCACGAAATGCATTAATGCCAGACTCAGAAACTGAAATGTCTCCTGATAACCAAACTAGGATTTCAGTGAGCATGAAGTCAGTAGGATTAGAGCACTTTGTAAGGGTCCCAGCGCCAAGTTCCACCCTGTCCTAAATCTGACTCTCTAGGGGAGGGAAGCCAATAATCCAGGTTTTGAAAGTTATCTAGCTATTAACAAAGTCAGCCCAGACTTAGAAACACTTCTCTAAGCAGCAAAGTCAAAGCACTTGGAGGAAAATAAATGACGGTAACCAATACTAAGACAATTGACTGGAATCTAGAACCAAGAGTACACAAAACACTATTTTCTCTTTTGAAAGCAAGTGGCTAAAATACCCTGTGGGCAACTGTCATAGAAAGGCAATTAAACAGCACTGCTCATGTAGCTAGATTAAAGGAAAGCTGGCTGAAGTTTAAAAGAAATACGTTGCTCAGAAATATCCCCGCTGTTGAGAGGACTTATTTTCACTCTTGCCTACAATGAATCTTGTAAAACAGTTTAGTGTAAATAGCATAACTGAGAAGGAAGTCACTTTCTGGCAATACAGAAAAACAAAATTATGAGCACAGTATTTATTAACTCATCCAGGACTAGAGAGTTCATTTCCATCTGAGACCACGAGACTCAGCAGGAAAAGGAACAGAGGAGGACGGGATCACTGAGGCAGGCGAGTGCAGGAGGAGGGCACTGCACGCATCAGAGAGGCTGGGGAGTCCAACTGTACTTATCCTGTATCTCATAACATAAAACTGAGTTTCTGTCTGACTCTGCTTGATAAATAGGCAGAATACTTTCTGATGGTGCTGAACTCTTTGTTTCAAAGCACAAGGAGTAACTGTCAACATGAACAAAACATCTGTCATGGTAAGTTTCACTTAAAGCTATTACATGCTTGTCTCAGAAGTGGTAACAAACATGAAGACGACTACAACCTGGCACAGCTCCGACCCACTAGGACTGAGCAGCATTGGACGCTAAGGACAGGTTATTTTTCTATGTTAAAATTTAGCTCTAAAAATAGCGTGGTATTGTAATTCAGAAACTTGACTCAGTATTGCATTCATCTTACCTAAGTCGTTGTTTTTCGTTATAGCATTGGCTGCCCTGGTTCGGGGTCCCTGCTGTGTAAACTGATACCCAAATTTAAGAATATTCGTATTTTCTTCAAGCATCTTAGCCATTTCTAATTCTACAGCTGTGCCCAACTGCTGTCTCTGTAAGGATCAGAAAACAAAGAATAGCATTAATGAACTAGATAAAAACATTTTTTACATAAATAAAATTTAAGACTCAGTCCCATGCTGATTCTGATGGTCTCTTAAGTTTTCGCAGTTTCTACAACATATATAAGAAATACATCTTTAAAAGTTCAATAGATACCAAAAGCTCTATAGAAATAAAAAAAAAGTGCAGATACTGTGCCACCTCACACCCATAAGTATGGGTATGATGAAAAAGACAGAAAGGCTGAGGAAATAGCTCAGCTGGTGCTTCTTAGCATCCATGGAGCTCTGGGTTCAATCCCCAGCACTGCATACACTGTGAACCCCCAGTACTAGCAGCTGAATGCAGGCCTTTAAGGTCATCTTCTATCAGAGAAGTTTGAGTTAGCCTGGGTTATGTGAGACTATCTCAACCTTGGCCCCAACAAGATCAAACCAACAAACTACCCATCAAGAAGATGAACGAGCAGCAGGCATGGTAGTGTGCACCTATAGTCCCAGGTACTGGGCAGGTTGAAGTGAGAGAAATGCTTGATCTTAGATCAAGAACAGTTTCGGTAACATGGTGAGACCCTTCTGTTTGTTTAAGGGGTTTTCAAGAATGTAGCAAAGTGGGCTCTTGGTAATGGCTTGAAATTATCTTATTAGCCAATACTACTCGTAGGTATAGGCCCAAAGAAATAAACATGTATGTTCATAAAAAAACTTAGATATGAATATTCATATTCATGTCTAAGGAGCATTATTTTTCTTAAATTTTTAAAAATGTCATACACATGAGTTGTGTCTTTTTCCGTATGTATGTATGTATGTGCACCATGTGTGCCAAGAAGACCAGAATTGGCATCAGATTATCTGGAACTGGGGTTTGAGGTGACTGTGAGCCACCATTTGGATGCTGGGAATTGGATCCAGGTCCTGTCCAAGAGCAACAAGGGCTCTTAACTGTTGAGGGGAATTGGATCCAGGTCCTGTCAAAGAGCAACAAGGGCTCTTAACTGTTGAGCCATCTCTCCAGCATTATTTTAATAGCTCAAAAGTAGAAACTCTAAAAGTGATAGAATATTATTTAGCCATGTACAGACTGGAGTTTTGACATGTACTGCGACATGGATGGACCCTTCAGGACTTTATGCTAGGTTACTGAGTTATACTTTTATTAAAAATTTGAGACCATGTATTAAGAAACATCTTGGTTTAATTTTCAGATGTAACCAAATCTCTTTTCTATCTTCACAGTCTACAAAATTTATTTATTGTGAAGGACTCAGGAAATCACTTGCCAAGTATCTTTTCAAATAACAAGTTTTTGTGTGTATGTGGCATTTGTGTGTATGGCATGTGTTTGCCTGTGCATGTGTGTGGCAGCAGCCAAAAGTGGACACTGCTTTTCTCTATCATTCTCTACCTTATTTTTGGAGACAGGGTTTCTCACTGAACTGGAAGCTCATTGATGTGGCTAGGCTGGCTGGTCAGTAAGCCTGTAGGATCTGCCTGGTTTTGCTTCTGTAAAGATGGGGTTGAAGCCGGGTGGTGGTGGCGCATGCCTCTAATCCCAGCACTTGGGAGGCAGAGGCAGGCGGATCTTTGTGAGTTCGAGACCAGCCTGGTCTACAAGAGCTAGTTCCAGGACAGGCTCCAAAGCTACAGAGAAACCCTGTCTCGAAAAACAAAACCAAAACCAAAAACAAACAAAAAAAGATGGGATTGAAGATGTGCACTGCCACACCCTGCTTCTTTGTGGGTGCTGGGGATCCAAACTCAGGTCCACATGATTATGCAGCAGGCACTTCCCCATTGAGCCATCTCCTCAGTCCCTATAGCTAATTTTCAAATAAAAAATTAACAGTTGCTCTGTGTGGGAATAATTCTAGTATGTATATTTTTCTCTCTTACAAAGTTTGTCTGGGGGACTGGTGAATGGTTTAGCAGCTAAGAAGACTTGCTGCTCTTCCAGAGGATCCAGTTCAGGTCCCAGCATCCACATCAGGCGGCTCACAACCATTTGTTGCTCCAGCTCCAGGGAATCCAATACCTCTGGTCTCCATGTGCAAATGTATGCATGTATGCGACCATTAAATATAAAAACAAACAACAGTACGTCTAGGAATAGGTGGCCCCACACCCATGAAGGTTTTAGCATTGTACTTGTCTGATGAAGATGGTGCCTTCACAGCAACCTGGGTACTGGGATGTTTCTCTTATTGGACCTGACACTTGCTCTTTTGACTATCAAGCTCCTGGGACCTGCTTTTCACTGACCCTCAAAGTTGGAGGTGTTCCACACAGATGTGGCCAGTTATTTATTTATTTATTTTTTACAACAAGTGCTGTAGACTCAACTCAGTTCCTCTTGAAATCATAGCAAGTGCTCTCACTCACGGAGGCATCTCTTCTTCTTTCATGCAAAAAACTCTATTCATATTCTCTGTATTTGGTACCTACTGTCCTACTGTGACACTCTCAAAGAACTGGGGAAGAGTGAACTAAGTCATATGTAAAAGTCTTTCCAGTTCAAATCAGCCACCTATTTAACTCCTTAAATTGACTTAAAGAGACTTGCTGTGTATTTGCCTGTTAAACATTAATATTCTGGCCAGGTGGTGGTGGTGCATGCCTTTAATCCCAGCACCAGGGAGGCAGAGGCAGGTGGATCTCTGTGAGTTAGAGGCCAACCTGGTCTACAAGAGTTAGTTCCAGGACAGGCTCCAAAGCTACAGAAGAAACCCTGTCTCGAAAAACAACAACAACATCAACAACAACAAAAAAAACCAAAACCCAAAAAAACAAAACAAAATAACATTAATATTCTAAATCCCCAAATGTATCATCACCCCCTTTCTGCCACTATCTTTCCGAGAGGGTTACAGCCCTTCTTGCAAGTCCTCCTGGCAGTGGGGCTGCAGTTTCCTCCGCATTGCTACTGAACACCAACCTGATTGTCGATCTTGAGCTCTGTCAGGGTCTCATTGTCTCTCAGAGCATCAATCAGTGCTAAAACCCCAGTGCCTGTGATGAAGTTGGACTCCATATTTAAACTCTTCAAAGTTTTGTTCACTTTCAGCATGTCTGCAAATGCCTAGAGATTCAGAGAAAATATTTGGAGATTAAAATCTGATAGCACCTATTTTTTACTGCACATGCCATAGGTAAATTCATAAATTGAACTTTAAGTTTCTCGTTACATTTTTTAGCTTGTTACACTACTGTTCAGGTCTCACGTGCATTTACTTAGCCCATGTACATTACCATATATATATATATATATATATATATATATTTTAAAGATTATTTACTTTAGCCAGGAGGTGGTGGCACATGCCTTTAATCCCAGCACTCGGGAGGCAGAGGCAAGCAAAGCTCTATGAATTCAAGCCAGCCTAGTCTACAAGAGTCAGTTCCAGGAGAGGCTCCAAAAGTACAGAAAAATAAACAAACAAACCAAAAGATTATTTATTTTATGTGTGAGTGTTCTATCTTCATGTATGCTTTCATGCCAGAAGAACAGGGAATCAGATCCCACTAGAGATGGCTGTGAACCACCATGTATTTGCTGGGAATTGAACTCAGGACCTGTGGAAGAAAAGTTGGTGCTCTTAACCTCTGAGTCATCTCTCCAGCCCCACCATATACAATCTTCAGATTATTTGGTCACATGTAATTTCCTGGTGCTGACATTCCTAATCCTATTTCACGTTCACTCATTCTCTACTCCTCATCTCCTCTCATGTGTCCTCTCAGTTTCGGTATGGAACTAATTCATTATTATCTCTTACAGGTTGAGAACGAGTAAGAAAGAGGTGGCTCAGGAAGACGGCAACTGCAATAATCCAGAAGAGAGAAGACCGCTTGGATCAGGGCGGGAGTAACAAAATGTGAGAAATGGTTGGATTCTGAGATTATTTTCCTTTCCCTCTTTTTATGACAGGCAATCATGCATCCCAAGAGGGCCACAAACTCTCTATGGAGCTGAGGATGGCCTCGAAATTTTTTTTGTTTTTACGCTTTTTTTAGGAAAGGGTTTCTCTGTGTAATATCCTTGACTGTTCTGGACCTCTTTGTAGACCAGGCTGGCCTCACGCTCCCTGAGATCCGCCTGCCTCTGCCACCTGAGTGCTAGGATTAAAGGTGTGTGCCATCACTGCCTGGCAGCCTTGAACTTCTGATCTTTCTGAGAGCTCTACTTCCTGAATGCTGGGATTATAGGTATGTTCTACAACATTTGGTCTGTGCAGTGTTGGGGATAAACCCTGGACTTCGTGCATGCTGAATAAGCACTGTGCCAATCTCTAGCCCTCCCAATCCCCCTTTGAGACAGGTTTTACAGTGTAGCATAGTCTGGCCTGGAACTCACAGAGATTGGTTTGCTTCTACCTCCAGACAGCTGGAATTAAATGTGTGCACCATCGCTTCAAGATCTAGCCCATTAAACAAATAGGATTGTGTCTACGTGTGCGTTTACAGTGTGTGTGGATGCATATGCATTATGGTGTGCATGCAAAGGTTAGGAGACAGTTTTGTGGAGTCAGTTTTCTCTTTCTGCCTTTACATGGGTTCTGAGGATTGAACTAAAGTTGTCAGGCCTGTGTAGCATGTGACTTTACTTGCTGATTGATCTCACCAGCCCCATATTTCTCTCTCTTTCTCTCTCAAGAACTTATCAAGTGGCCCAGAATGGCCTGGAGCTTGCTATGTAAACCAGGATGGACTCAAACTTATGGCAGTCCTCCTGTCTCTGCCTCTTGAATATTAGGATTACCTGTGTGAGCTAGCACAACTATCCTGGACTCTAAAAATATTTTAAAGACAGGACTACTGAATATATGCTTTAAGGATGAAAGAAAGGGAGGTTAAGAATGATTGCTTTTCATCTGTTTCCTGTCTACTGGGGAACTAACTGACGCTGTCATTTAGTGATAAAGACTGAGAAAAGCAGGCATGGGATAGGGGTCAGGAGTTCAGTCCACATTCCTATAGGAGAAATCCATTAGACACCCAGGTACAGCTACTAAGTAGGTAGCAGGGTGTTAGTGCAGAGTTAAGGACAAAGGTACAAAGTGGACGATGGCACTGGAGTCACCAGCATGTGTAAACAACCTACAGCGCTGAAATGATGAGCTTGCCCAGGCAGTAGTGAAGGTGAAAAGAAGACGTCCCTGGACCACTCCAATGTTCAGAGGAAGAATGTGTGTGGAAACCGGGAACTAGTGAAGTTGGAGGAGAACCAAAGAGTGCTTGCTGCAAAGCCAACTGAAGGAAAGGTTCTTAGGACAATCGATGTGATTTTCCCAAGGAATGCAAGACTGGTTCAATTCACACACTCAGAATTGGTTTTAAAAGGACAAACACCACATACTCATCTCCAGAGAAAACATTTGATTAAACCCCAAATCACAGATCCCTAAGTGGGGCCCTGTACAGATGTTAAGGATATAACAGACCTCTGTATGCTGACACAAAGAGATCTCTAACATATATATTTAACTGAAAAATCAAAATCAAGTTAATTCTTTCTAATTTTTTTGTGGTTGTGGAAATTGAGGACAAGGACTTACATGCAACAGGCCAGTACTTTACCATTTAGTCATATTTCCAGGCACCCTTCATGCTTAAAGAAAGGAGGAGGCCAAGGCAGTAAGATCATGATTTAATGCCAGCTTAGCTTATCCAGTGAGTTGCTATTTTGGGAATCTACCTCTTTCTGGCCCCAAAAGAGGGAAAAAAAATATAAATGATAAATATAAATAAAAATTTAAAAACACAAAAGGGTATATAATGTCATGCCAAATAGTGAGGTAAAATGCCCGGTGAAAAAAGGACACACACACACACACACACACACACACACACACACACACACACGCACCACAGTTTGGGCCAATGAGATAGCTCAGTGGGAAGGGCACTGGCTATGGAAGTCTGATAACTTGAATTCCATGCCTGGGACCCACAAGGAGAGAACAGATTCCTGTAAATTGTCCTCTGCCCTCCAAACACATACTGTGATACATGTATACACAAACATACACAAACATGCACATATCTAAATAAATAGATAAATAAATGTAAGAAGAAGTCACAGTTTAAAAGGGTGCAGTGGTACAGGCCTATAATCCCAGCACTTGTAAAGTAGAGGTAGGAGAACTGGGGAGGTCAAGGTCATCTTCCACTACACATAGAATTCACGGCCAGCCTAGGCTATGAGAGATCCTGTCTCACAAAACAGATCGATTTAACCTCACTATAACGCAGGTTTGCAGACATCAGTTGGGAATTATTGACTTCATCAATCTGAGCATACTTACAACAGCCACGGGGTCATTGCTCCTGGTGGCCGCAAGACTGAAATGTTTCACATGTGTGTTGGTTTCCAAAGTCTTTGCAAAATCTTTTAGAGTTGGAATTGGGATATTCTTGAAAGAAAAAAATGTGAAACGCCATCAACATTTCAGTTATCAGGAAGTTTAATCCATCAATCAAATACATTTATACTTACTGTTTGCTTTAAAACATACTCAGAAAGTATGTAAACAAATAGCCTAGTCTACAAAGCAAGTTCTAGGATAGCCAGGACTACATAGAGAGACCCTATCTCAAAGCAAGAAAGCAAGCAAGCAAACAATAATAATTTGAAAAAACAAAAAACAGATCCTAGAAAGCCAATTTCTAGTCACTGGTCATGAGAAACAAAAACTTGTATTTTTCAAAGGCCTCACATGTAAATATGTACAGCCACTTTCCACATAACCAAACTGGAAGCAACCTATATGCCAACTAACTGACTGTGGCATATCCTATGAGAGAACAACTCCAAACCTACACAACACGGGACAGCCTCACATGCATTATGTCAAAAGGAAGACTCAAATGCTGCAAGGTGGAGTCCACTTATAAGGCTGGAGAAGGCAAAATGAATAGCTCTAAGCAGCAAGAGTGGACAGAGAATAGCAAAGGAGCCTGACGAACTTCCAACATTACAGGTAGGCTTTATATCAGTTAGTCAGTTGGGTGTTTATTTTTTGTTTTACAACTTGACAGTGGTATTTTATAGCTTTACATCCTGGGAGAAGATTTTACTTAACTTTATTAAAAATACCTTAATAAACCCAATTAAAATAAAAACCAAGAGTTCAAAAGAGGACAGCACTTTAAAAATGAGAGTAACTTACGGATAATGTGTAGGGTCATATTCTTATATGATAATCTCTTTAAAAAGTGAGTAACAAAATATTTTCTATAACACTTGAATGTATAAGCTTTGAGGGAATCTATGTTCGTATACTGTTAGTACACTTCACCTTAAAGCAAAAGTTAAGACTACACATCAGAATTGCCACATTACTGACCTGGGTTTGGTTGACCCAAAGCAAACATCATGTGTTGATTCTGATAAATATGTGTATCGCATGCTTAACATACTTACTTTAATATTATTCAAATTAACTTCAACAAGGCGGGCATCATTTTCCTTAATTCTCTTTAAACTCTCTTCAACATTGGTTGGATTCGGTGGCTCATCAAACACTGGAAGAATCTTTTCACCTTTCACCACATCTGTAGGAACAAACGGAAGAGCGAGGGTTGACTAAGATGACTGGAACTGAGAGAGGACACATTTACTTGGTCATCTATCCTCACTCCCTAGGCCATACTCAACACATCTAATCTGAAAGTCCCTTCTGCACAATTGCTAAAAGATCCCTTATATGTTGGTAGCGATTTATGTCACCAAATAAAATGTTATGAAATGGATGACATGGGAAGAGTAGGCTTGCTCCCATTTAAATTTAATAAGACAGTTTCCTTTCATCTAGTGGACCATGGGAGGTGAGCAGAGTACTTCATCAATGAATGAAAACTTGAGTGAGCTCTCAGTTTTATAAAACACAGACTAGGTATGAGTCCAGCATCTAGTAATGGCATTGGGTGTTATGGAATATTAGTTTAAGATGTGTTACATTTGTTTATGCTGTGGAACATGTTTAATGATGCAAAGATGTGTTGCATTCTTTTACGTTGCATTTGTTTGACTCTGTAAAGCTGTGTTACTTTGTATAAAATATCTGACCGGTCTAATGAAGAGCTGAATGGCCAATAGCTAGGCAGGAGAGGGATAGGCAGGGCTGCCAGGCAAAGAAAAAAATAGGAGAAATCTAGGCTTGAAAGAAGAGCGAGGAGTGAGAAAAGGAGAAGGGGAAGAGGACGCCAGAGGCAGCCACCCCACTGCACAGCCAGCCACAGAACAAGAAGGAAAGAAAGATGTATAGCATAAAAAAGGAACAAAATAAAAAAAACAGTTGGGCGGTGGTGGAGCTTGTCTTTAATCCCAATCTCTGCTTGGGAGGCAGAGGCAGGAGGATCTCAGTGAGTGTGAGGCCAGCCTGGTCTACAAAAGTGAGTTCCAAGACAGCCAGGACTGTTACAGAAAAACTGTATCTCGAAAAACCAAAAGAAAAAGAAAAAAGAAAAACAGAAAGGAAAAAAGCCCAGAGGCAAAACATAGTTAAAGAGAAATGGGATAATTTAAGTTAGAAAAAAGCTGGCTTGAAATAAGTCAAGTTAAGCCTGGGCATTCATAAGTAAGAATAAGTCTCCCTGTATTTATTTGGGATCTGAGTGACAGGCCCCCAAAGTGTTAAAAAAAAGAAAGAAAGAAAAACCCTACATTTGGGATATATTTTTAAAATGTAACAAAATAAGTTTTGACTTTTAAAACAGTATCTGTTCAATGGGATGCTACAGTTACATGAAAGGTTCATGGGGAACTATAAGTGAATGGACCAGCCCAATTCCCGAACCAGTTCATCTTTTCTTTTCATTTTTCCCTCCCTTCTCATACACACAGTTTTGCCATGTAACCAAGGCTGTCTAGAACTTGGAATCTCTCTAGTGCTGAGATCAAAGGTGTGTAGCACCACAGCACACATGGTTCAATAATCAGTTAACAGTTTCCAGAAATGAGGACCACAACTGTTATCTGGTTTAAGCTTTGCCAACTCCCCACAATACTCACCAAGTCAAAACCCCTACATCTGATTCTGACGTAGCCATTAGACTTAACAGTTTATAGAAATACGGAAGACCGGGCTGCAATAAACAAAATCTAGAATGTAGAAGTTTTTATTTGGCAAATAACCTAGTTCATTGGTGAAATAAATGACAGGGCAAGAGGAGGGATGAAGTTGAGGAAAGGAGCTACTAAGAAAAAGAGACTGGGCTGGTGAGCTGGCCCAGGACACAAAGGTGTTTGCTGTCAGTCAGATGAACTTTTGACCCCTGGGACCCACATGACAAGAGAAAACAGACTCATGAAGGCTGTCCTCTGACCTCTAAATGCAAAAAAGAAATGAAGGGAGGAAGAAAAGAAGAGAGAACAAATGAACTTTCTTTAGAAAACATGTGAAGGAGTTGAGGGAGGCAGAGGGAAGGTTGGTAATATTAAGGAAATAGTTGAAGGCAGGTAAGGAATAATGTTTTCTTCTCTCTCACATTTGAACATGTCTGAAAATAAAAAGTTAAAAATCAAGGGAAATAGCCAACCCACAGAAAATTACAGGAGGGATAGCTAAACAAACATCTGAATGAAAGAAATCTGCCTGTAGTGCCTGGAACCCTCATTGCTTTTTTGTGTGGCACAAGGCTCTTCTCACTCTAAAATCCCAGCTCCTGTAAGGGAGCATTAAAGGGAACAATAATGCCTCTTCCATGGGGCTGCTGGAAGTGAGAAAAACCCACATTTGAGAGTTTGCACAGAGGAGGGCTATAGAAAGAATTAAAAAAGCAAGCAAACAACCCTAGAAATAGTGCTATAATTATGATTTTTGTTTTTGTTTTTCGAGACAGGGTTTCTCTGTAGCTTGGAGCCTATCCTGGAACTCGCTCTGTAGACCAGGCTGGCCTCGAACTCACAGAGATCCGCCTGCCTCTGCCTCCCAAGTGCTGGGATTAAAGACATATGCTACCACCACCCAGCGAAACAGTGCTATTACTGAAAAATTAAGTTGTGGGCTGAAGAGATGGCTCAGCAGCTAAGAGCACTGGTTGCTCTTCCAGAGGACCTGGGTTTGATTCCCAGTATCGACATGGTGGCTCGCATACACTTCTACTTCTAGGGAATTCAACACCCACTTCCTGCCACCATGGATGCACTGATATACATACAGACAAAACAGCCATAAAAACATATTAATTAAAATTCTTAAAAATTAAGTTGTGATAACTATATAACTTTTACTAAAAAGATAATTTATATAGAATATGTATACATCTGTGTATACTTTAAGCAGGGTAGAATTATAAAGCAGGATATACACCACCTTGTTAACAGCTGGGGGGCAGGTTACATAATGCTTGTGAATAGAGATATTTACTTCCTTTATAAACAAGTTACTTATGTGTATGTATGTGCCTACTTGAATATAAGTGCATCACATGCAAGCAGGATCCTACAGAGACTGGAAAAGTCATCAGATCTGCTGGAATGGAGTTACAGGTGGTTGTGAACCACCATGTAGGTGCTGGGAACCAAACCAAGGTCCTCTGTAAGAGTAGTAGACTCTTAACTGCTGAGTCATCTCTCCAGCTCTGAGACATTTACTTTGTTTGTAGTATATATATTTATGTCATATTTAAATATGCTACAATAGCATATATTTACCTGGAGAATTTAAAAACATATTTTTAAAAAGAAGGAACTTTGTCAGAATTTCCATGGATTCCTTAAAACTAGCAACACAAAAATAAAATGTTGACAAAAACTAAGTATGGCTGGGCTGGGGTTGTTTCAGTGGCAGAGATTTCACATAGTATACTTAAGGTCCTGGGTTGGATCCCCACACTGCAAAAACACTCATAAAAAACAAGATAAATTAAAAACCCTAAGCCTGTCTAGTTTTCACACTGCTTGTCATTAGTATTTATGTGACAAAAGCAATTCCCATTACATTTGAGAACTTTTTTGAGACAGGGTTACATTAAGACTAAAATACTGCCAAGTGTGGTGGCACACGCCAGCACTCAGGAGGCAGAGGGCAGAGACAGGCAGATCTGAGTTTGAGGTCAGTTAAGGCTACACAGTGAGACCCTGTTTCAAAAAAAAACAAAACAAAACAAAAAAGACTAAAATACTATTCTATTTTTTTTTAAATTTTATTGAAAAATTATTTTTATTTATGTGTATCCTATATCTATGAGTGTGTGTGTATGGGGTGGCTTGAAGGCCTGAAATGGGTATGGGATACCATGGAGCTGGAGTTGTATAATCCTAATGGTAGTCCTAAATTGTATAAGGTTGGAACTGAACTTCCATCCCCCAGAAGAACAGGAAGCATTCTTAATGATGGGATTACAGGCATGATTCACTACACCTAACTAAATTTCATATTTTAATGGCTTTCTGTAACAGTACTATCAAACTTGAGTTTTAAGTTTAATACACACACACACAGGATCTTTGGTATAATAAATACCAAAGTTAATACATGGAAGAAGCAAAACGTATGTGACAAATGATTGGAACTCTCAAGGCATTTTAACAACTCACTTGAAAAATGGTCTTGGTCGACACCGTTACTGCTTCCCACCACATCACAGAACTGGGCGTTTGTGATCAGATTGTGCATCCCAAGGATAGCTGCGGAGAGAACAGAGTTAGCTTCTATTTCTACCTGCTTTAAACTTTTTCATTTTTTAAAATTACTTTATTATCAATAAAGTACTTTATTACTTTATTTATCAATAAAATTTTATTGAGCTATACATTTTCTCTGCTCCCCTCCTTTTATCTCCCCTCCCCTTCTACCCCTTCTTATGGTTCCCTCCCTATACTCCTAATTTACTTCAACGTTTTCATTTTTACAGTGTTTAGATGGAGTCCTGCTGTGTTGTTCAAAGCCTTCCAAGTAGCTGTGACTATAGATGTGTGCCTAATACCCAGTTTGCAAACAAAAATATTTGTTAGTATTTTGAACATTTTCCAGACATTTTTTCTATTAAATTGAAAATGGAATTTACATAGCAAACAAGAGGGTGGGTGGGTGTAGTCAGAAATCACTGACAATTTCACATTCACTTTCACCAATACCCTTGTTACTTCCCAGCATCTCTTAATTTAGACAACGTGAGCCAGGCTGACCTTAAAAGGAAAGCTATGCTTAGCTCCCCCTGGTGGCTAAAAGAGGAAAGGGACAAGATCTACTTGCTGTTCACTATCCAGGTCTCTAGGAACAAAATACCATGCAGCATCCAAATTCGGTATGGTCTGCATGTGACTATACTAAAAGTATTGTTCTTTCATTTAAGGTAATGTAGCATCTTCAGAAACAAATCTTTTGACGTCTTCTCTGATGAAGGTACCATTTACAAACCCACCAGTCCTTTGTCTCTCAAGAAAATACCACCTTCTCTTGCTGTGACATCACACCTCACTCTGCCCCTTTCTGAGGTCCTTCCTAAAGCCTTCACTCCACTTTCAAACATATCGGTTCTTAGAGTTCTCTGGAATGTGGGTCTTCCTACATGTCACTCTGACAGGTTGGGGACATGAATACAGCTTTTGATTTCTATTCCCTCTCCATGAAACAGGGCAGAAATTGACCATGAATAGGACAGGTTCACCAGCTGGTGACATGGCTTTTGCTGTTAGCAACATAGGAAAAATTATCAAATAAATTTTATCAACATAAAATTTCACCATAGAGAGTACTTAAAAGAATCCTACTGTCAGGTTTACTGTGTAAAGTACAGAGTGTTTGTATAATACACACAGGCGCACCCTGCATGGCTCTCCCCACACTACCCCCATTTAAACTCTGCTCATCTGAGGAGATACCTCACCTGCAAGGTCACACAGTTCCGTATCAGAGGCACTTGTCAAAGCTTCTTCTAACTCTGGATCAAGGGATATGTTATCTTCTGTAAAAGTCTGCACAGGTTTCTGTTTGGGGATAAAAATTTTCCCTGAAAAACAAACATATACACACACGTATTTTGTTATTCATTTCTACTGCTCTTACTCATTTTTATTAATTTATTACCTTTGCCTGTCAAGCACTAGGTAACACATGTGCGACTGAAATGGAAAATCAGGTCAAAACTAACATCAACAACAATATACATACAAGAAAGATTCCCCATCTCTGAAAATAAAAACAGCTCTTTTTTTTTTTTTTTTTTTAAAATTCTGAGACAGAATTTCACCATGTGACTGAGACTGGCCTAGAACTTTCTATGTGGCCTAGACTGGCCTGGACCTCATAATCCCCTCACCTCTGACTCCTCAGTGCACAATGCTCAGTTCTTCCAAGGAGCAATTATGAACCAATATTTAAATGAAGCTAGTTGAGTATTCAGAGCCCTTGGGAAACTATGGAAGGAGGATCAGAAGCCAGCATGGGCAAAGGCTCCAGGCTAGTCTGGCATGGGAAAACAAAACAAAATCCAAACCAGTCAACCACCCGCGTGCATACACACATGTGCACAACACCCATGCGCACAATACACACATGCATGCACTGAACCCTAGAAAATCTATAAAACTTAAAAATAACAGCAGGATCCAATTTCTTACTGTGAAACTACAAACTGTTACAGTCACTTAAGGAATAGCAGAGACAATTATGACTCCAGAAATTTGAATTCTAATTTTAAGGAAATTTCTCTATGTTCTAAAACTTTGACAACTGCTCTTCTGAAGCAAGCACACTAACAAGCTGTGAAGTAGAAGCAAGAGGATCATGAGTTCAAGGTTACCCTAAGCTATCTGAAATCCTGTCTCAAAAAAAAAAAATCAAAACAAAGTTATTTTATGTTTCTGCTAAAAGCTCTCCATCTCTTTACCCCATTTATGCATTTCTGTAAGAGTCTTTGGTTATTTTTAAGCATAGTTACAGATTTATTTGTATTATTATTATTATTGACTTATTTTGCTTTGAGACAGGGTCTCTCTTTGTAACCCTGGTTACCCTGCAACTCACTATACAGACCAGGCAGGCCTTCAACTTAGAGATCTACCTGCCATCTGCCTCATGAGTGCTGACTGTTTGGAGAACACATCAGGTGTTTCCTGTCAAGGTCTGAGAGTTGGACCCTGAGATTTTGGAGGAGCTGCCTACTTTTCTGAGAACTGTGAGAGACCTCCCCCTCCCCCAGTATACCCCTGACTACAAGCTCACTAGATAGCCGACAGCTGTTTCCCACTCCCACTTCTGGCTTTTTGTACCTTGGAGACAATTTGATCCGCACTTACCTTGTCTACCTTCTACCCAGTGAGGGGGAGAGTGACCTGGAGAAAGCTGTAGCTCTGCTGCCCTCCCTTCGTCTCTCCAAGTTTACAGGCAAGCCTTGGGGAGTTTTTCCTGTCTACTTCTATTCTTGAAGTATCATCTCCATACTTAACACAGACTCACAGTCTGTCTTTATTGCTGCATTGCATCCAATGCCATATAGTCACTAGCCACATGTGGCAATTATAAAACTTTAGCCATATTTCAGGTGCTCAGTAAACACATCTAGTTTGATATCTGGGCTAACCAGTATGGCAGAGATTACCCAGTTATGGTTTATTGTTTATTTTGGTTGTGATGGCTTGACTGTGAAGAACTCAAAACTCCATGGGCAGATGTCCTGTTTTGCAGCTGGTAATCTGTCAGAGTGACTGTGACTTAATCCCTAGGTGGATCCATAACATGGTGGCCCTGGAGTGTGGGGTGGTGGGCAGTGGTAGTTACAAGTAAGTTACTGAAGTGTGGCCTGGGGAGATAACCTCATTTCTAGCCCCTTCTGGGCTGGCAGAGACAAACAGCTTTGCTACACAACATGCTCTGATCATGGTGTTCTGATTGACCTTAGCCAAAAAATAAAGGAGCTGGTTGGCCATGTACTGACACATCCCAGGCAGCGATCAAATATAAACTTTTAGGGCTGGAGAGATGGCTTAGTGGTTAAGAGCATTACCTGCTCTTCCCAAAAGTCCTGAGTTCAATTCCCAGCAACCACATGGTGGCTCACAACCATCTGTAATGAGGTCTGGTGCCCTCTTCTGGCCTGCAGGCATACACACAGACAGAATATTGTATACATGATAAATAAATAATTAAAAAAAAACCTTTTAAACAACTGGTCTTACTATATAGCCCTGGCTGGCACTGAACTTACAGAGATCCTCCTGTGTCTGTGTCAAGTGCAGAAACTAAATGTGTGTGTCACCACATCCAGCCCTAAACTTTCCCTCTAAAAGGAATAAAGTTGCTTTGCTGAGGTCTTTAGTTAAAATGACAGAAAAACTAAGACAGTGAGAAGAACAGTTTCTATAACTTCCTACATCCGAATTCAAAATCAGCAATGTTCTGATTCAGAACCTATCACTGGGTGAATCCAGATGGTTTTGTATGAGTGAGGACATGTTAATTACATGCATACCACAGAGCACCTGGCTGAAATACAGTGCTTTAAGTCTTAGCTACAGTAGTGACAATGTGCTAATGATGTACATGCCATAGAGCATCTAGTTGAGAAAAAGAGCTTGAAGTCTTAGCTATAGCAATTAGACAAGAGGAAGACATAAAAGGGATAAAAACAGACATCAAACTATTATTTACAGACTATATAATTCTGTCTGTACTTAAAAGATCATATGCAATGTAATATCTCTCTCTCTCTCTCTGTGTGTGTGTGTGTGTGTGTGTGTGTGTGTGTCTTAGTTTTCCAACACAGAGTTTCTCTGTGTAGTCCTGGTTGTCCTAGTTGCTCTGTAGACCTTGAATTTAGAGATCTGCCTGCTTCTACCTGGGATTAAAGGTGTGCACCACTGCCACCTGATATACTAGAAAACTCTTAGCTTCAATAAAAACAATATAGTTGCAGGATACACAATCAATATAAGAAACCAGTAGCCTTTATATTTATATACAAATACCAAACAAAACAAAACTCTCAGAGAAAGAAATTAGGGAAAGTATCACATTTATATTGAGTTCCTTTCTCTGCTAAAAGTTAGATATAAACCTAACCAAAGACATGAAACTTCTACCAGAAAACCTCAAGACACGGAAAAAGGAAATCAGTGAAGATATTAGATAAAAGAGGATTGTCCATGCTCCTGGATTTCCAGAATTGTGAAAATGGTGTTACTACCAAAACAAACCTACAGATTTAACACAATACCTATCAAAATTCAGACGCCATTTCACAGATCTATGAAAGAAAAAACTCTTAAGAATTGACGTGGAATCAAGACCACAGGTAGCCAAGGCAATCCTGAAGTGTAGGAACAAAGCTGGAGGTATCGCCAAACCTCATATTGTACTACAGAAGCTGCACTGACAAAGGCAGCCTGATAATGACTGGAAATAACCTGACAAAGCTGTGGACACCTAATCTTTGACAAAGGCAGCCAAAAACATGTAGCAGAAAAGGATAGCCTGTTCCTGTAACAAAAGGAGCTGGTAAAACCGGGTATCTACTGCAGAAGAATGGAAGTAGATTCAGTATCTTTCTCGTTGTGCAAAAATCAATCAGAAATGGAATAAATACCTTAATCTGCCCAGTTATAGGGAAACACAGAGAATCCTCTTCCAAACACCAGGGGGGAGGAGCTTTCTGAACAGACTCCCACTAGCACAGGAACTAGTCTCAATATCAACAGGTAGGACTTTGTGAGATTAAAATATTTCTGCACAGCAAAAAAGCTATCCTCAGAGAACACAGCACACAGATGAAAGAAAATTTTTTCCTGGGGGCTAATATCCAGAATATACAAAGGACTATAGAAATTAAACACCAAGAAAATAAAACTGCCAATTAGCAAAAGGGCTAATGAAATGTGTTAGCAAACAATTCTCAGAAAAAGAAATATGAATGGCCAATAACTATTTTAGAAATGTTCAACATCTGTAGTCATCAGGCAAATGTGAATTAAGACTACTTTGAGGTAGTATCTCACCCAGCCAGAAACATCTGACAACTAATGTTGGAGAGGATTTGGGGAAAGAGGAACCTTATCCACTATAGGAAGGAGCACAAAAGGACACAGCCATTATGGAGAACAGTTTCAAGTTCTTCGAAGAATTAACAACAGAACTATTACATGACCCAGCTATCCTATTCCCAGCATATACCTAGAAAATGCCACATCCTGCCAGACATGGATGCTTGCATACACGTTTATTGCTGCTCTACTTACGACAGCAAAGGGATAGAACCAACATTGATATCCATCATCAAATGAGTTGATAATGAAATCATCGTGCGTATACAAAACGGAATATTACCCAGCTGTAAAGAAAAATGAAATCATGAAATTTTCAGCAAAATGGACTTGGAAAGTACAATATTTAAGTGAGGTAAACTCAGAAAGAAAAGAGCTAAATGTTCTTCCTCATGTATGGATCTTTACCTATAACATATATATGTAAACAGGGTTAAGTATGGGTGTATTATAAAGTTTAGAAAGGAAACCAAGAAAGGAAAACACTAGGAATGCAAATAAAAGAGCACAAGAGTCATAAAAGAGGATATAAAGCTAATGTTTTTCTAGTTTCAGCTGTTTTCTTTGTGATGGATAAATAAATTTTTTGTTTGTTTTGCTTTACGAGACAGGGTTTCTTTGTGTAACAGCCCTAGTTGTCCTGGAACTCACTTTGTATACCAGGATGACCTTGAACTCACAGAGATGCACCTGCCTCTGCCTCTTGAGTGCTGGGATTAAAGATGCACACCACTACCACCTGGTTAAATACATTTTAAAAATGTAACTGACAGTGTAAAAGGCTAAGCAAAAAACTCCACTGCTTCAGAATGGCCATTTTACATCGACAGAAGTTTGCTGAGATGGAGGGAGCTGTGGTCTGATCAAGGGGGCTGAGTGGCCTCTTTAGCTATGTGATGTTTTCAGTTTGCAAGCTAATCAGAATAGGGGCTTTGTTTGTTTGCTTGTTTTGTAAGTATACAAGCACTCGGGAGGCAGAGGCAGGCGTATCTCTGTGAGTTCGAGGCCAGCCTGGTCTATAGAGTGAGTTCCAGGACAGTCAGGGCTGTTACATAGAGAAACTCTGTCTTGAAAAACTAGAAAAGAAAAAAAAAAGAATAAAACATGTAAATACAGCTCAAAATGTGCATCCCAGTCACTGAGGGAGAGTGTGATAAAAGTGTGAGTTC
>JAQHUG010000010.1:15047698-15072342 GCA_028555095.1 Dicrostonyx torquatus
CCACTACCACAATTCTTCCCTATTAGGTGCCCTACATGTTGTCTTACAAGGATGCTGGATAATTTTAAGAATAGCTTTCATTGGCCAGAGAGATGGTTCAGTAGGTTAGGATGCTTTCCACCAAGTCTAATAATCTGAGTTCAATTACTGGAATCCACAAAGTAGAAAGAAAAACCCCACTCCCTCAAGTTGTTTTCTCACCTCTACATGGACATGGACATGCCACCCACCCACACGCATATATCCACACATATAGACAGATCATAGATGAGAGAATGCAGTAATAAGGAAAAACAAATCTGGTGTTGGAGATGGTTCAGTGGTTAGAAGCACTTTCTGTTCTTCCAAAGGACCCAAGGCTCAGCACCCATATAGGGTGGCTCACAAATGTAGCTACATAACTCCCTCTCCTGGCCTTACACAGGAACCCTAATACATGGCTGCATAAAACATACACAGATACAAGCACATATACATATTTTAAAAAAGAAACCCTCGAATTCAAAAAAGCAAACTGCTTTTACTATATCAAGCAATCTACCTAATGTACATAATATACCTTATATGTGCATGTATTTGGTTCTTGTTTTATGTACTCTAATTTTCTTTTTTTTTTTAAATATTTATTTATTATGTATACAATATTCTGCTTGTGTGTATGCCAGCAGGCCAGAAGAGGGCACCAGACCCCTTTACAGATGATTTACAGATGGTTGTGAGCCACCATGTGGTTGCTGGGAATTGAACTCAAGACCTTTGGAAGAGCAGGCAGTGCCCTTAACCTCTGAGCCATCTCTCCAGCCCTCTAATTTTCTTTAAAAAATATTTATTTTTAATTATGTATTTGGGGGGAGTGGTATGTACAAGTGAGTGCAGTTCCCCTCAGAGGCCACAAGAGGGCGTTGGAGCCTTTGGAGCTAGAGCTACAGGAAGTTGTCAGTTGTACAACATGGGTACTGGAGACTGAATACAGGTCCTCTGGAACAGCAGCAAGAGGTCTTAACCACTGAACCATCTCTCCAGCCTTTACTGTAACTTCTGATAGAACTTGTATACAACTGAACTTTTTATCTTGCAGAACTTTCTATCTAGTTGGACTTTAAAGTGAAAGTCTACTACCTGTCCTTAGTCCCCATTTCCTGTTTCTTCATGTATGCCCCACTTCTAAGTTATTTATGTTAGCCACTACTTTTTTTTTTTTTTTTTTCGAGACAGGGTTTCTCTGTAGCTTTGGAGCTTGTCTTGTAGACCAGGCTGGTCTCGAACTTACAGAGATCTGCCTGCCTCTGCCTCCCGAGTGCTGGGATTAAAGGCGTGCACCACCACCGCCTGGCTACTAGCCACTACTTCTTGAGCTGTAACTTTAGCTGGTAAGCTTTTCACTCTGAAAAGTAAAGTTTAATCTAAGCCACATCTTTATGTATTGTTTGGTCTTGCTAACTGATTAAGGAAGATGAATAATGTGAAAGAGTTAAGACTAGAAAAATTTCCTCAAAGTTACCATAGGAAAAATTAACAAACAAAACTATGATGTATTAAGGAAGACAGCTAAGGAAGGGTATCTTCTAAAAAGCATGAATTATTTTATGGAATTTTACTCTAACGACTTTAACAAGTTAGGGAAGAACATTTCTTTGTCATGGCTTACACTGCAATAAATTAGAGGTTTTAAATTTGCTTCAACAACTTGTAGTGTGAAGTAATGTTGTACAAAGTCTCTGTGTAATATAACATCACTAAAGAATAATTAAGACAAAAATCTCACTGGATAAGCTGATAAAAATGTATCTAAACCACCTAGCAATGTTTTTAGGCTGACAGTCTGTGTCTTTAAAGGCTGCTGATCATGTACATCTAAAAACAATTTTCTCCTTGGGTAGCCATTATAAAAAGAACCCAAAGCTGCGGAATGACAACATATGATCCCAGACTCACCTTTTTTTTCTCCAGTGTAGGGCACATAGTCTTCCCGGTCTTTATGCTCCAATGCTTCCTTCTCTAGATAAGAAAGGAGACGTTCTCTATCGAAGGGCCCTGTGGCAGACTTTGATGTCTGGTTCTTTTGCCGAAACCCTGCAGGCAGAAGGGCATTCTGCCAAAGACAATAAGTCAGCCATTATGATCATCAAACCACCAAGAGCGACAACACCACATGCCCCTATAGATTTCCCATGTAAGAAAGATCAAGAAACTAGCATGACACAGACACTGAACACCTTGCAGGATTTTGGGATAGCTGTGTGAGATGTATCACAAAAAGTTTTTTATTTAAACACGGATTTATTGATTTTGGGGGTGGGGGAGTATATGTGCTATGGCATGTATGTAGAGATCAGAGGACAACATTTGGGAGTTGGTCCCCTCCTTCCACTGGAATCTACATGGGTTGTCAGACTCACTGGTAACTGCCTATACTGCTGCTCCATCTGATTGGCCCAGAAGTCTTTTTTTTTTTTTTTTTTTTTTGGACAGGGTTTCTCTAAGTCCTCGCTGTCCTGGAACTCGCTCTGTAGGACACCCTGACCTTGAACTCACAAGATCTGCCTGCCTCTTCCTCCACTACCGCGTGGCAAGTCTAATGCTTTTTTTTAAAACGTAGGTAGAATTCACTTACATTATTATTAACATTTGGGAGTTGGTCCCCTCCTTCCACTGGAATCTACATGGGTTGTCAGACTCACTGGTAACTGCCTATACTGCTGCTCCATTTGATTGGCCCAGAAGTCTTTTTTTTTTTTTTTTTTGGACAGGGTTTCTCTAAGTCCTCGCTGTCCTGGAACTCGCTCTGTAGGACACCCTGACCTTGAACTCACAAGATCTGCCTGCCTCTTCCTCCACTACCGCGTGGCAAGTCTAATGCTTTTTTTTAAAACGTAGGTAGAATTCACTTACATTATTATTAAAAATAGGCAAGTACAGATTTTCTTCAGATAGTATCCCACTGGGAGGAAACACCCATTGCATGTTGTGGTTTTGAAACAGGCTCTTGATATAGCACCATGATTGGCTTGGAATTCACAGTATGTTTCATGCTGGCCACAAACCTGCCATGATCTTTCTTGCTGCATCCTTCCAAGTACTGGGATTACAGAAAGGGGTCATTTTGCCTAATTTCACCCTTTAATTTTTAAGTATCCATGAATTATTATTTTTCCCAGGGATGGTTTTATGTTGACATTTATACTTGAGTTAATATTTTTATATTTCTCCAAGGACTATTAAGAAAAGTTTTCTTAGCTTGGCCTAGTGGCACATGCCTGTGTTCTAGCTCTTGGGGAGCTGAAGCAGGACAATACAAGGGTCAATGTCCAAACAACAGCAAAGGTAATTTTCTTAATTCATAATAAATGACCAGTAAATATGTACATAAACTACATAAGAACTGCAAACTACTATGTGTTATTCCTTCTAATGACTTCCATTTGATCACAGAGCTTTTATCCAGATAAAAAGCATACACAGTCCAACATCAAGACTGCTTAGTTGATTAAAATCTACCACATTTTATTGTGTATGTGTCCATATGTAGACTGAGCGTTAGTGTATGTTAGTTACAACTACTGTCATTGCCATGCATGCCTCATGGCACCCATACAGCATAGCCTTGAGCACATGGTTTGACTAGAAGTAGAAAAGGGAGGAAGGGTTGAAGTTGCCCCTGAAGTCAGAACTCTGAATTTGTGTTAAGGACAGGAATAACAGAGAGACAAGACAAAGTGAGCATCATCCTGCTTGTCAAAGGTCAGCCTCAACCAGGTATGGGGGTGCATTCTGTATTCTCAGCACTTGGTGGGAGGGACAGGAGGATCAAGAGGTCAAGCAGGCCATTCTGGGTTACAAGAGATCCTGTCTTAAAAAAGACAAGACAGGCTGCCTTGCCTCATACTCCTGAGTATTCCTTGCTCTACAATGGAGGCAGCCAGAGAAGGCAACATCTATTACTAACCGTGATAATCAACCTCACAGGTAGTATACATTTTCAAAAGGTGATTTTCCTATGGACAATAATAGGAAATGATTACTTCATAACTAAAAATTACATGCTTACTCTTGGACCATTTCCTGAACTCCACAACAGTTTTCATAACATTTGTAACATAGTGATACTCATTACTTAGAAAGCTGATCTACAAGGGCAAATCACAAAGATCTGTTCCTAACCCTAAATACTGTGTGTATTTACAATGAAAAAACTGTCTCTGTGTGGAACTATAAAGAACAAACATGAAATTTCTACCTTTAGATGTTGAAATCTGAGAAGAACAACAAAGAACCCCCTCAGCCTGCAAGTCTATCCAGTTTTAGTTCCTAAAGATGGCAGTCATCACTTCCCCATCTCCAATGCCATGACTCACTCTAATGTAACTGACCTCAGGGCACCAGGTACCCGGTCGCATCCTTCCTTCACATCCCTCAACCTGTCAGCCCAGGTTCAGCTCACACCCTGACTCTTGATACACTGGATTATTTCCTTCCTTGTTCTTGTCATACGTTTCCTTCAACCATGACCTCAAATATGTGAAATATGGAGATCACTTCCCCTGAAGGTTCTGTCCACCCTTTCCAGTCACTCACTCCTAAGACTTCAGTATATGCCACTGAGAAACGTTTTTTTCTCGTGTCTCATTCAAAAATTACTGTCTGTAGCACCCATCATTCTTTTAACACAGTTTTATTATCTGATTCAAGTCTCGTTTTCCCCATTCCTACTAGCCTGAATCCTGGGGCAAAAATTACATTGGTTTTGTTCACTCTTGCTTTTCCTGAGAGTAACATACTAACCAGGAACTGCAAGTTGTCCCCCAAACTGAATAAAGGTTTCAGAGCTGGGGAATGAAGCTTAGTATAGAGCACACACCCTATTGTAGGAAGTGGAGGAAGTCCTAAGTGAGGAAAGTCTTGAGTGAATGTGGGTTGTTGACATAGCCATGGCCATATCAAGGACCCCATAGTCTTAGGGAGAAAATGGTGAGCCCTTCTTCTTGGGAGTGGGGCTCAGAAGGAAATGGCAAAACCTTCCCTTCTGGGTCATGTGTTAGATGTAGACAGGATGTGCAAAAATGTCCACCATAGTTTTCTCTCCCTAGATGGATAGTCACAGCCTGAAGACTGCTCCCCAATGGAGATTGCTCCTACTGAGTCAAGGGGCTGTTAAACATTCTGTAATACACAGGACAGGCCCTCACAAAAGTCACTGGCCCAGCTGAAAATGCCAGGCTAGGCAGTCTCTTACATGCTTTCTAGTTCTTAAACCATTTGATTTAAATTGGTCTCATTGAATAACTGCCAAATATATTGTTGACAGCTCTGTTTTCCTGAGTAATCCTACCGACTTAGGTATGAGGAGTTTTCCTTGTAATAGTAATTATGGTCAAAGGACTTGCCCTATGGTATGGACACACCACTTAGCAACAAGAACAATTTTATAAAGCACATTTTAGGATGCTTTAGGCCCTAATATCCAGTACCTCTCCACTTCCTAAAAGCTCATATACCTCAATTCTTAAAGGGCGTATAAAACCACTGAAGGTAGGTAAAGTGTGGCAAATAACCACTACCTTGTGGTTCTTCCTGCTACCCTCTCCTCGAGTCAGACTTCAAAGATAAAAGATTCCACATTAGCTTTGTGTAGCATATAAGACAAGTAACAACCATTTGGCAAATACAGACAAGTATACAACTACAATGTCCCTGACTTAATAACAGTTCAACTCTAAGATGGTGTAGTAGTGCACCCACACAATCATTTTGATTTTCATTTTCAGTATAGCATACAACTTACATGATGTATTCAATACTTTATTACAAATTAGGCTTTACATTAGATATTTTTGTTCAAATGTAGGCTTATTTAAGTGTTCTGAGCACATTTAAGATAGGCTAGACAAAGTTATGATGTTAGTTGGCTAGGGATATTAAGTGCATTTTAATGTATAATATTTGCAATTTAGGATGGGTTTATCAGACAGATAAGAACATTGTTAAGAAACATCTGTGTTCAGATCTACCTTTTCCAATGCTAATAATTTATACCAATTGGTCAACCTTTCTCAAGAACCATTATAATCAGGTTTAAGCCATTAAGAACATTTTAGAGGCACAGGATACTAGCACCAGCCTTGTACAGAAACTCTGAAAAGAAACAGATTATTATAGACTAAAGAGCTAATTAGCTATTACTACTTTCAATTGCACAGAGGCAAGATTGTAGTAGAGGAAAAAATTGTGTAAATGTTTAATGATAGTTTAGAATGTCTGTGTCATAAGACATGGAGGTAGATGTGGAGACCTGAAGAAGAAAAATGCCAGTTCATTTGGACAGAAAGTGGGTGAAGGGTATGGGGGAGAGCCATGAGAAAGCAAGCTGGCAGTCTGAAAAGCTATTGCATTTCTCTTCTCCGGCTAGCACCAACCTCGGGGTCAAGATCATCCAGGACAGTTTCAAGCTGTTTCAGCTCTGTTTCTGACAGATTGCCAAGGAGCTCATCTTCATCCAGGTCCTTATACTCCCCTAAGTCCTTCCGGAATGATAGTGCCATGGCTCACACTGTATGAAGTCACGTGATCGGTCTACTTCTTATAGCTGTGGAGGGAAGAAACAACCATTTAAACGTAAGTTTTATCTAGTTGCATCTATTGTTGGGGAAAGGGAAATGTCATGTCCATTGTCATACGTTCTTCATCATATTATCATTACTCTTCCCTTCAGATAATTCATGCCTTCACTAGTTTGTCTCTGTAGAAAAATAATCAATGGAAATGGGAAGTATGAAAATCAATAAAATAATTACTTGATAGAATTACAATTTCTGATAGCTGAATTTCAGTGGCAATAGGAAATAATTTTTGCCAGAAAAAATTTCTATCAGTGATGTCAAATTATCTTAACAGATAACATTTGTTTTACTACAAACTGTTTAGGAGAGCAGTGGGACACAATATCAACATTGGAAAATAGCAACATGTACCTCACGGGAAGGCGTAGTTTCTTGTTTCTGGGAAATTTTTTATTTTAAATATGTTTTCAAAAAGATTATTTTAGGAACTGGAAAGGATGGCTCAGCAGTTAGGAATACTTCCTGTAGAGGGTTTGTGGTCAGTTTCCACAAACTGTGGATCCAATCAGGTGCTCCATGGGATAGATGGAACTCAGACTGACACAGCTAAGAATCAGCTAATCAGACTGGGTGGCTAAGAATCTGAGATAGATAGGCCATGGGCCTAAAGGAAAACCAAATACTATTGTTTTGCTAAAGGAACACAGCAACAAAATGACCTCTAACTGACATTCTATTATACCCCTATATCTTAGTTAGGGTTACTACTGCTGTGATGAAACACCATGTCCAAAAGTAACTTGGAGAGGAAAGGATTTTATTTGACTTACACTTCTACATCACTGTTCATCGCTGACGGAAGTCAGTATAGGAACTTAAGCAGGACAGTGTTGAAGTACAGAAGAGTTCCACACTAGCCCAGAATAGAGTATAACAAAGGTTTATTTATTAGGGGGCAAATTCACAGAAAGAGTAGTGATCCATAGTCCTCTGCATCCTCAGGGAACTGGAATCGAATCCAGAAGCCACCCCCCAACCCTGCATGCTTTTACATCTGCATTTATAGTTCATGGGACCATGCTGAAAGTGGGCCAGTATCTTAGGCTATTGGCTGAAGGAGTTCCCACAGCACCTCCCCACTTTGTCTAAGAGAGTTCTAAGCCTAATATAAAACTATATACAATAAGAACAAATATCAAGTATAAAAATTAGAATGACAACCAGCACGAACAACATCAAGTAAGAAACATATGCTAAATGTTTCAATAGTAATCCTATCCTAAGAAGTCTAAATCTTATATTAGAAATGGCTTGGCTAAGTCATAAGAGGAAAGTAACTACAATCATCTAGTCTTTAACCCCATGAAAGACCTGAGAAGGAAAATAATATTACTTGAATAAACAGGAAGTGCAATCAAGCAACTTCCAAAAGGTGCAAGAAATGACAGAGATAACCAGCTACCTGGATAATCACTTAGTTTCATTTGCAATGTTGGGCGCCATTTGTAAGCAGAGACTGCTCGTTCGTTTTCCAACTGCTCAGACCTGAATAATCATACAGAAACTATATTAACTACAACACTGTTTAGCCAATGATTCTAGCGTATTTCTAGCTAGCTCTTAACATCTTAAATTAACCCAATTCTATCAATTTGTGTATTGCCACGAGACTGTGGCCTACCGGTAAGGTTCCTAAGCATGTCCTTCTTCTTTGGCAGCTACATGGTGTCTCCCTGACTCTACCTACTCTCTCTATATATATCTGTTTGTATTTCCTGCCTGGCTTTACTCTGCCCTTTAGGCCGAAGCAACTTTATTCATCAACCAATAAAGCAACACATATACAGAAGGACATCCCACATCAGGACAAGAACATGGAGGCAGGCGTTTATAGAGGCTGTGGAGGAGGGCCACTTACTGGTTTGCTCATGATGGCTTGCTCAACCTGCTTTTTATAGAACCCAGTCCCACCAGTCCAGGGATGGCACCATCCACAATGGGCTGGGCCTCCCTCCATTAATCACCGATAAAGAAAATGTCCTACAACTGTATCTTATGGAGGTATTTTCTCGATTGAGGATCCTTCCTTTCAGATTACTCTAGCCTTTGCCAAGTTGACATAAAACTAGCCAGCACACCATTGGTCAGTGTCTTGCTCAGCCATCATCAGAGAAGGTTCTTCTTACAGTAGATGGGAACTAATACAAAGCTCCACAGCTGGTTCATGTGCAGAGGGTGAGAGGCTTTAGAACACTCAGTTCTAAATATCTTCATTAAATCCCTCCCCTAAGGGCTGAGGGAGCTATGCAGAAGAGGAGGCAGAAAAGTTGTAAGAGCCAGAGGGGGTGGATGATACCAAGGAAACAGTGTCTTCTAGACACAACAGGACTGACTCATGTATGAACTCAGAGACTGTGGCAGCATGCACAGGTTCCACAGCCTGGATGCCAGAGCTCAGAGGAAGAAGTGGACAGAAGCTCTCCTTCTTAACTAATAAGAAGCTGTCTCCAAATTGACAACCACTTGCAAAGAAAAAACCAGTTTGCTACAATGGAGTTTCACTGGGTATTACAACCCACAGTTGAGGGCAGACTCTGGGTCAAGGAGTAGAAGACCAATACAAAATGAACTCAGTGGTGTTTTTTGTAGGGTTTTTGTTGTTTTTATTGTTTTTGTTTTTTTCTGTTTTGTTTTATCTCATATTGCTTTGTTTGGGTATTTTTGTTTGTTTTGTTTTAATATTGCTGGTCTTTTGCTTGTATGCTTTAGTTCCTGATTTTGTTTTTATGGGTTTTGTGTGTGTGTTTCTTGTGTTTTTTCCTCTTTTTTGTTTTTGTTTTGGTTTGTCGTCCCCCCCCCCCCAAGACAGGGTTTCTCTGTATAGCCCTGGTTGTCCTGGAACTCACTCTATAGACCAAGACTTTGCCTGCCTCTGCTTCCCAAGTGCTGGGAGTAAAGGCGTGCGCCACTACTGCCCTACTGCTTTTTCCTCTTCATCATCATCACCATTATCATCATTCTAGTTTGTTTGCTTTTTATTTGCTCATTTGTTTTCTAAAGAGAGGAAGCCAGTGTGGAGTTGGATGGATGGAGAAGAACTGGAATAAGATGGGGGATGGAAAATTGATCAGAATATAGAAAACGAAAGTAATTAAATTTAACTTGATAACAAAGATTAATATCTAGCTAATTTAAAGACTTTTTTTTTAAAAAAAAATTAGGCCACTAGACTAGGGAGGTAGCTGAGAAGGTAAAGTGCCTGCCCCATCACAGAATGAAGATCTGAGTCAGATTCCTAGAACACACATGAAAAGGTAGGATTGTGGTGAGTGCCTGTAAATACCCCCTACCCACACTGCTTGGCAGTGGGAAGACAGATGGATCCCTGAAGCTCATTGGGCAGCCAGTGTAGGTGAATCATTGAACTTCAGTACGGTCCAGGTTTTGTTTTGTTTTGTTTTGAGAATGTCCCATAAATAAAAAGATGGAAACATACCCCACATCAGCCTTTGGCCTTGACATGCGTGTGCATGCATATCTGCAAGGGGGTTTACATCCATACTAACAAGACCATATACCACACACAGGAAAGGTGATATATTTTCTAAAAATGAGCAGTAGGTTATCCAAAGAAATAGGAATGCCATTGGTAAATGAACATGTAAAACAATGTATAACCTTGTCATAATTTAACAAAATGTACATTTAAGCCATGGTGAAATACCATTTCACATATTCCAGAATGCTAAAAATTAAAGTTCTGATCATACTAAACATAAACAAAGAAGAGGAACAACATGAATTGTCATGTATGGAATCTTTTAGAAATGTAATTTGGCATAGTCACTTTGAACATAGCTTGGTATTACCTAATAAAGTTGAGTGAGTATAAGTGTCTTAGTTAGGGTTTCTATTGCTGTGAAGCGCCCTTAGATCCAATCAGATAGTGGATGGTCACCAGTGTACCAAGCAGGAAGGCTATTCCTATAGATTACAGGGTCTGGAGCTGTGTTCTGTTAACTCTTACTACTTTTTAATGTATCACAGGGGAACATATGTCTATGGCTTTTACTTCAGCTTATTTATTTTTCCTTTTCAAAACAATGGAGAAGCCATTTCCTTGAGATTCAGATGGTAGAACTTGTGCCAAGAAAGAACTTCCAGTTAATAGAGTCAATTTTTCTAGAAATTTCAATTCTATAACAGCAAAGTGTTAACAACTTGTGTTCATGTTACCTAACCTTGCTCAAAACTCACAGGGGAACTCTGTCTCTTATCCAGTGTTCCCACTCTTAGATTATGCACTGTGATAGCCCATTTCCCCAACTCTCCTTTACTGAGGAGCACTGTATGCTGTCCCAGGAAAGCGGGGTCAAAACTGCTTTCCTTTGCTGCTGTTCTGAGGATGACAATCCTATCTCTTGCTTGTCCTCTGAGGACACTTTATTGGAAAAGAGAACAAATTCCAAATGATGAGGAGGAAAAACCAATATGCTGGACATGTGCAGCAACATGCATAAAGGACATTATATTCAGTGCAATAAGCAAAACACAGGAAGTCAAATTCTGTTTGTACAGGCTAGAAAGGGTATACTCAGGAGGATGTAACGGGTACTAAGACACAACTATAAGCATCAGTTCACGTGCTCTACAACACTGGCTTGAATTTGGCCTTCTGCCTGTTTTTATAAATGTAAACTGGAACAGTTACACTATTCATGGATTTATTATCTATCTCTGTTCATGTGCTGCAGTGGGAGAGCGAAATAATTATAATGGCTTACAGAGGCTAAAATATTTACTACTGGCCCTTCACAGGAAAAAAAAAAAGTTGCCAACTCTTTGAGAGAAGTGCAAATACCTCAGTACAAAATACAGTTTACAAACTGGTTATAGCTAATTTTCCAGTATTAACTCCAGCTGTTCCCTATCACAATACCCATGGCTCTAAACAGGACACAAACTCTAGATCCCCTATATCCTTGTTTATGTTCCCCTTCTCCACATGAGATACATTCTTTAACCATGTCTGTTTCCTCAACTGAAGCCCTATACATCCTTCAAGGCCTCACTGAACACAACAACACCGCTAGAAATTTTCTGAGGCTCCATTCTCACACAACCACGACCTAATTTATTTGTACCTGTATACCCACACTCTTGCTTCTGTAGATAAATTGTTCAGTTACTGTGTCCCCTGTGACCAGATCCCATCAATAAACAGTTCTGTTGTGTGTGGGGTTGTTTTCTTTTGTTTACAATAGGGAATCATCATATAGCCCAAGTTGGCCTTGAACTCAAATAATCCTCCAGTTTCAGTTGTCAGCAACAGCACTCCAGTTTTAGTAAAAATCATCAATGTACACTAAGAAACATTGTTTTCTCTTTTTTAAAAGAGAGTTTATACATTGTGTAAGTCTGGGTTGAGTAAAGACAATTGCCACTGAGCCTGATGACCTGAGTTGGATCCCCAGGACCCACTGGAGAAAGGTGATAATTGATTCCAGCAAGCTGTTCTTTGACCTCTACCATAGCACACGTATGTCTTCCACAAACAAGCAAACAACAATTTTAATTATTGAGTGTGAAAAACATTAATGTCCCTAACCAGCCTTTACTATTTTCTCCAAGTTTCTATTTTTATAGAGGAAGGTCTTACCACAGATTATGCTACAAAGCAACTATGGAGTTACACGATTCAGATATACAAGCATTAATCCCCATTTCCTCATCATTTCTACAGCATAGGTATATAATTTCCAGACTCTTCTATCTGTTCTCTTTGCACACATATGATCATGCTGTTCTCTGGTTAAACCTCTATGCAGATTCGTATTTCTCCAACAGGTTTGGGCAAACTATAGACAGTGGCCTTCCTTCTTTCCTACGCTCACCTACCTCCTTGATAATTTCGTACACTGACCACTTTTGAACTTTACTTCTAATCTGGACCTCTCTTCTGAACTCCATACCTAAAAAATAATTACCTATGCAAAATCTCTACCTGAGTAGCTAATAGCAATTCTAAATATAAATATACAAGAACCTGCTAGCTGGTGGTGGCACGCACTTTAATCCCAGCACTCAGAAGGCAGAGGCAGGTGGAGATCTGTGAGTCTGAGGTCAGTTTGATCTACAGAGCGAGTTCCAGGACAGCCAGAGCTGTTACACAGAGAAACCCTGTCTCAAAAAACAAACAGACAAATAAACCCAAACCAACCAACCAAAAAACAAAATAAATATGCAAGAACCCATACATATAATCCCCACTACACATACTCTTGCCATCTTATAATGATAAATAGCAGCTTCATTCTCTTAGTTGCTTTGACAAAAAAAATCTTGATATTAACTTTGAATTCTCTCACATTCCACATCTGAACCCATCAATCATTTTTACACTAAGTGCAAGATGGTCTCAGTCTCAGTTAAAAAAAAAAAAAAGATAGTCTCAGTTACTATCTCATGCCTGCATTATTTCAGTAATTTCAGTAGCTTCCTAAGGAGCTAGGTGCTACTCTAATGCCTTAGTCTGTCTTCTATAAAATACATTCCCTCCCGCTAATGTGTGTGTGTGTGTGTGTGTGTGTGTGTGTGTGTGTGTGTACATGTATGGGAAACATGTATGGAGCTCAGAGGACAACCTCAGGTATTAGTCATTGTTTGATCATGGTCTCTTTTTTGATGCTATGGATGAAGCCAGCTGGTTCATGAGCTTCGGGTCTCTGTCTCCCATCTTAGTGCTGAGATTACAGATACGTGCTACCACACCTGATTTTACATGAGTTCTGAAGATTCTAACTCAGACTTAATCTACTAAGCCATCTTCTCAGTCCAACTGAAGACTTTCTAATTGTAAAGTAAAGAATTATAATGGTCTATATTTGTGGGGCATAATGTGATATTTAAGCCTTTACTGAGATAACTGTAGAATCACACAGAGTGAAAATAAATAATATAGAGGGATTTCTTTCACATTGTCCATTTGGCTTGGTAATATTTTGTAAAACCACAGAATCACAAGGAAGACATTGGCCTTGACATATTGAATTAATCTTACTCTGTTTCCCCAATTTAACATGCAGTCCTATGTATGTGTTTGTTATAGTCTAGTTTTTCACCAGCACAAACCCATGCATTTCCCAGCACTGTCAAGATGCAGTTTCCACACACAGGGTTCCTCATGCTGCCCCTTTACAGCCACACCCCCGACCTCTCTACACCCAGCACTGGGAATCTGACCAGTTTCTAAAATTTTGGTTGTGGTGGCTCTTGCCACCATTCCAGCATTCCAGAAGCAGAAAGTGGATGATTTCTACACACTTAGGGCCAGCTTAGTCTATACAGTTTTAGAGCATCCAGGGTTACATACATTGTTTCCAAACAACAAAAATAATAAAAGAAGTTGGATCTTAAATATCTTTGAAACTAGTTTTTTTTTTTTTTTTTTTTTGGTTTTTCGAGACAGGGTATCTTTGTGGCTTTGGAGCCTGCGCTGGAACTAGCTCTTGTAGACCAGGCTGGTCTCAAACTCACAAAGATCCGCCTGCCTCTGCCTCCCGAGTGCTGGGATTAAAGGCGTGCGCCACCACCGCCCGGCTTGAAACTAGTTTTTATCATCATATATAAATCCCTAGGAATTCATCCAAGTTACTTCATTAGTACTTTGTTCTCCGCTGTAGTTCATAGTAATATTGTACATGTATCATTAATATTCAGCTGTTGATAGTCATCTGGAACGATTTATTATTTATTTATTTATTTCGTGGTGGGGGGAGTTCTGGAGATCAAACATGGGCCTCGTGCATGCTATCCACGTACCCTACCACAAAACCATACATCTAACACCCAATCCCACATCTTGACTATTATAAATAAGGTGACTTTGAAGATCCATGTACATGTTTTTTGTAAATTAATAGCATTAATTTACACTGCTTATGATATCTAACCGTATCAAATCTCATAAAAAGAATAGCCAAATGATCTTACAGTGGTTTACAGGACTCAAAAGATTACCCTAAGCCCCCACTCACTCCCAACAATTGACCTCTTAATTCAAAAAGCTCCAGCAATTCTGATCTTATCACCCTTCCTCCAGCAAACCAGGCGCACTTCTTCCCCAGTGCCTTTGTACCTAACTGCTCCTTTACCTTTAATACTCTTCTCAGGCAGCTAAATGACCTGTTCTCTCTTTCTTAGGCCTTTGTTTAAATGTCAGCTGATTTTTGAAAATTGTTCCTGATTACTTCTTACAAAACAGCAACCCTCACAGGTCCCTTACTGTTATTTATTTATTTTGCTGTATTTCAGGCATTGCATAACATATTACATTGTGTAATATATAATATATTTACATTGTATAGTATATTTGCTGCTTCATTGGCTATTCTATCACTAAACTCTAACTATGGTCAGGCAAGAACTTGGTTATCCTTAACACCTAGAATAAAGCAAGACACACACTAAGGACTAAAATGCAGCAAATATAATTAACTCCAAAGTTATAACTAATACTCCCAAAGTCACTTAATACACAGTTATCAAGATTATTGAAATATTAACTTTTTAAGTTTACATGACAGTAATTTTTGGGTGTTTCTCCTTCATTATTTTATTTTTGACACTATGTATCCCTAGCTGGCTTAGAACTTGCTATGTAGTTCAGGTTAGTCTTGAACTTACAGAGATCTGCCTGCCTCTGCCTCACAAGGGCTGAGATTAAATAAAAATGTACACACCCAATTTGGAGGAACTTCTGTTTGTTTGAGAAGGTATTACTTACTATGTATCCTCTGACTAGCCTGAAACTCCCTACATCATTTTAAAATAGGAAGCTATTTAAAAAATAAAAAAGGGAGCCAGTAAGATGGGTGAGCTGGTAAAGGCATATGACCCCAACCGGACCATCTGAGTTTGATTCCCTGAACGCACATGGTAGAAGAAAATCAGCTGAAAGTTGTCTTCTGATTCCACATGCATGTGTGTACCTTCCCCAACACATATACAAACTAAAACAATCAAAAAATTAGAAAAAAATTAAAAACATAGCTCAGTACGTTTTCCCATGATTCCCATCCAGTTGAGTTGTTAAAATTGAAGTATGTAGATCCCAGAAGCATAAGGAAAGTCTGAAGTTACTAGTTAGCCCAGCAAACTTGTTTGGGCCAGAACAAAGAAGAGATTTAATTAGATGTGGGTTACAGAGGTCAACCTTATAGCAGAAAGCTGCCAGATCATTTCGGTGACTATTATAAGAAAACACTTTAACAGGTTACTCACACCACTTCAAAAGCAGTTTCAATTTGAACCTGAGAGACTCTGGGGCTCCCATGTGAGTAACATACTTCCTATCCCGGCTCACTGCTGCAAGCCAGCTCCCACCTTCCAGTGACCCCTCCCATCTTCTTGGTGGAGTCTTGACAACAGATGAGAAGCAAGGTGAGACAGGAAGCCACCCAGAGAACCAAAGATGAAGCCAAAACAGGCACACCCTTAGCATGCTCAGTATTAGCGCCCAATGTTCATATTTTTCTTATCTCTGGTTAACTTTATAAGCCTCTACCAGTTATCCTATGAGTAAAACAAAATAGGGCTCAGCCATCAATAAAATGGTGATTCTATTCCAAATGCAGAGTGGAGGAATCTAAGGGTTTATCAATCTAAGGGTTTATTTGTTTGTATTCCCATTTCTCTTTCAAAGGAAGTATAGCTATGACTAACTCATTCTTTTGGAAGAATGTTCTTAATCTACCAAGTTAATAGGCATTGAACTACTTACAAAAATTCTAAAACTAGGCTAGATCTATAAGAAATCACACTGAGAGTAAGCCGACTTTCAGATACTGAACAAAAGTAGTATGTTAGCTCAGCTCTATCCCTTCTGAGATTTTTGGACTTAAAAACTTTTTTATTTTTTCCTTTATTTTGGGATGGAGCCTGAATTGTTAAAACCTCTCATTTTTCAACTTCACTTATTTATTAAAGGCCTCCTCCGTTTCATGTGTTATGGGAGGAGGACTGGACCAGCAGGACACGGACAGGAAAGGGCTGTGGGAACGAGAGAAAAGGTCTTGGAGAAATTACACAGAACAGAGTCTCCTCTCTCCCCACATCAGAAATGTTTCTCAAACTAGACTTTAAAAGGTCACAAGGATCCATGATAAGGCACAAACAAGACTCAGACTTAGTTAGATTCTCAAATGCTCCTTAAGGGTGAGTTAAGCACTGCCAGGATACTCATTTTTCTTTTCTTTTTCTTTTTTTTTTTTTTTGACACACTGTTGCCATCTCTGAATTCACAAAAGTGGTGACCAGCCAAGTTTGATCAAGCAGCAAAACAAATTTGATTCTGCTTCTCCTCCTCCACAGGTAAGCAGAACCCCATCTCCTAGCAACACTGTGTCAACAATTATGCCACAGTAAAGATTAAGAAGTGTGTCACTGCTCATATGAAATCTGTTCACAAAATTGTTCCCTTACGTAAAAACTGTACCAAGAAAAACTATCTTTAACAAAAGGTGCTTGAGCGAGTGTACAACTATTATCAGTAATACTTGGAGGCTGGTTAACAGTTAGTAAGGCATCTGAATACTCAGAAGGAAAGATGTCCCATAAATTTTAGACAATTTAATCAGATAAGGTTTTCGGTAAAGCATGGCAGAAAATGCTTTCAGAGATTGCTAAAACCAAAATAAGTCCACAAGATATGGCTATAAAAATATTCTTTGGGTATTTTTATATGATGATTTCCCAAATAAAGCTGCATATCAGTAATCTTAGCATTTCAAGGTCAGCTTGGACTGTATAAGGCACTGTCTCAAGCCAAAACAAAAACCATAAAGTTTCCCAGTCAGTGATTGTAAAACAAACACACATTGTCTTTTGAGGGAACAAAGAAAAAAGGCTTCATTATGTGGCTCTGGCTGACCTGCAATTAGCTATGTAGACCAGGCTAGCCCTCAGTTTAGAGTGATTCTCCTGTCACTGCCTCCCAAATTTTCAGATTACAGGCATGTACCAAAACACCTGGTGGGCAGATCTTGTTGGTCTGTTTTTTTTGTTTTGTTTTGTTTTTTGTTTTTTTCGCTTTTTGAGACAAGGTCTCACATGGCCTGATCCTCCTGCCTCCACCTCCTAAATTCTGAGATTATAGGTATGCATACTATTACCTGTATTAATTATAAGATAATAGATGAACTTGGCCAGAATGTTAAGCCAACCCGACACACACACACACACACACACACACACACACACACACACACAGAGAGAGAGAGAGAGAGAGAGAGAGAGAGAGAGAGAGACAGACTCTAAAATGAAAAGAAAGGGCCTACCAACTTCTGCCCTTGAACTAGGGTCAGCCAATCTATGGCCATAACTGGCTCTGTGGCTCTGAACAAGTCAATCATCAACTCTCAGCTTTCCTGCACCAGACAACAGTCAAAAGGTGGCACTGGTCTGGCAATCTATCCCCCCATGTCCATGGCAAACACTGCAAAGACCTTTTTACTACTGAGGCCCAGGTTCTAAGATCGGTTCATGTCCTCAGATTTCAGGGGCTCACGTCTTTCTAGATTTAAAGCATGATCTTAAATACCATTTAACTAAACCTTAAAAAAAGAAAAACATAATTGACTTGCCCTTATCAGAGCCAAGATGAATAATATACGAGCAGAAAGGAAAACCACGAAAGCTGACTCATGCTAGGTAGACACAAATATTTCAGAAAAGTGACTCTTTAGCTCAGCTTCCTGAGCCCTGGGATTACAGCTGTGAGGAGTGAGCCACCACACTCAGCCATTAAGATAATTCAAGTTGCAGGAAGTATATTTGTTACTGCCCAGCCTGCTACTCCTTGCAGCGTACTAGATAAACCTGTTTGTAACATGCTCAATAAACCTGTTTTCTTCCTATTCGGTCTAAAGAGGAATTCATTTACCGTCTATTGTGGCCATCTAACACTTTTTCTCCCATGGGAAAAAAAGAAGACTGGGAGTGGTGGTTGCACACACCTGCAATCCCAGCACTGGAGAGGCAGAGGCAAGAGAACTGTCACCAGTCTGAAGGACAGCCACGTCTCTATATCCACTTTCAAAGAGCCAGAACTATATAATGAGACTCTGTCACAAAAAAGGAGGGTGTGGGGAGAAAGGAAATTGAGATTTAAGAAAGGGACCTCTGGGAAACAGGTATCATCAAAGCTCAAATTTAATTTCAGGTTATATTCTAGGAAAAATTAAAAGCCCTCCATTATTTATTAACATCTGCACCTTAAGTTTGACATATTTTCTTTGGTACAAGAAAAATTTCCCCCAGTCTTTTGAGACAGGTTCTCACGTAGCTCCTGCTGGCCAGAAATTCCTACCTAACTAGGATGGCCTTGAACTCCTGATCCTCTGCCTTCATCTCCCCAGTGCTGGGATTACAGGCATAAACCATCATATTCAGAGAGAAACCACAAAGGTTCACTAGAAGCCCTTCTGGTCCTTCCAACTCTAAATACTGAGCTTTTAAAAACGAATGTAGAATAACTCTGGAAAGTTCTATAAGAACAGGAGAGAAACTGGAAAGCTAGTATAACAAGGATAGTACCCCAGTGTTCACTACACACCCAGGGGCACCTTCTCAGCTTTGTATCATGTTCGCTCATTCGTTTGTAAAGGTTCTGCACATGAAACAAATGTCTCTGATTTCTGAACCGTACACATCACACTCAGATAATAATAAAAAGTGTTGATGGAAAGAACAGAACAAGAACTCTGACCTACCCAACAGGCCTGGTAAGAGACTCAGAGGTTAGGCATAGCCTGCATGTTCAGCATTAGTGAGGCAATAGGTTCACTCCTCAGAACCACAAAACAAAAAAATGAGAACACACACACACACAAAAATAATTTTAGAGTAGGAAATACTTCACAATCTATAAAAGCAATAGCAAAACCTTATTCAAATATGCGTGACCACGTAATCTCTTAAGCTCCCTAATCAGAGTATTAAATTGGGACTCAGGCCAGTTTGGGGATTTTTTTCCCCCTTAATATCTTTTCCCTAAGGAAATACCAAGAGAAACAACCTCTAAAGCTCCACATCTCTAAAAATTAATTGAAAAACAAGCAACAGCAACACACCAGCATCCTTATCTCCAGCCCTCACCTCTTCCTCGGCAAGGGTCCAGGATATGCGCGCAGTTAGGAGGCAGCCTCACAAAGCTCCTTCCCAGGCTGCAAGCAGGCTGGCTCTGCTCCAGTTCTCTGCTTCCTGCAGCTCGCTCACGGAAGCACTCTTTTTCCCGCCACACCCCTGTACTTAAGAATGTTCTTGTGCCAGGTGATTTGGGTGACATTCCACCTCCTTGAACTAAGGATCACTAGCCCGGCTTCCTCAAGGATCTTCCAAGTTCATCGCCACCTTGTTTCCCAGAGAGGTGGTGCATCTCTGCAACAAGCCCCCAAACCATCACCAGATTTCTCCATTCCATCCAAATGCGTCACAATTTAAGTCCAGCTCAAATCTGGTCTTTCTGAGGACTTTTCTGCCTCTCCCAACCACCTGGTCACTTGTCTCTTTGAAAATCAACAATCCCAAGCACTCAGCTGGTAGGAAAGCCTGCCTGTAAAGGCATTTCCTACACACCTCAGACATATGGCATACTTTTGGCTTTTAGGGGACACCAATGATTATTACTTTAATTTTAGAGTCTGGGTACACAGGAAGCTTTGTTATTGCAAATTAATTTTCAGGTTAAGAAGCGGAAGCAGTCTTTATTAGGTGTGAATGTACACATGACATAGAACATTTGTGGAGCTCAGAGGACAACTTTTAGCAGTCAGTCAGTTCTCTTCTTTCACCATGTAGATGTCAGGAATTGAACTCAGATTGCCAGGTTTGGTGGTAAGTGCTTTTACACTCTGGGCCATCTTGCCAGGCACAGACACAGTTATTATACGTGTTATAAAAGGCATAAGACTAGAATTTATATGCTATACCTTGATGCCTTGTGGCATTTTAGAAAAGAACTCAGAGCCTAAGCTGGAGTAAGTGTGGTTCAGTAAGATGTGGTATTTACAGGTGCATACTGGAAGTTTCAAGACAAAAACACAAAATCTCTAGCTCAAAGGGAAAATTTCTTGTGATGCTAAAATAAATTTTCTAAGTGATTGAAAAACTTACTATACACCGGGCAGTGGTGGTGCAAGCCTTTAATCCGAGCACTAGGGAGTTAGAGGCAAGTCGATCTCTGAGTTCGAGGCCAACCCGGTCTACAAAGCAAGTTCCAGGGCAGCCAGAACTGTTTTACAGAGAAACATTGTCATGAAAAACAAAACAAAACAAAAAAACCCACAAAACTTAAAACTTAATATAAACTGGGAGTGGTGGTACATTTGTTTAATCCCAACATTTAGAGGAAAAGGCAGGCAAATCTCAGAGTTCAAGACCAGCCTGGTCTATAGAACAAGTCTCAGGACAGCCAGGGCTACACAGGGAAACCCTTTCTCAAAAACAAAATAAGACAAAAACAAATAAACAAACAAAAACCTCACTATAATACAGTCTTGAAAATTACAGTCGGGAGAGAGAATAGAGAAAAGTTGATCAACAGGCATTAAGTTACAGTTACATAAGATGAAGGATGAATCTTGATGTGCTGTGGCAAAAATGGTAACCAGAGATTAAAAATACATAGTACATTTTTAAATGGCAAAAGAAGAGATTTTGACAGTGTTCGCCTTTAGGAAATGATAGATGTCCGAGGAGATGAATTTAACCTTATTTGGACATTAAGTAATACATGTAAATATATACACCTACCACAATATCATGATGATATGTATACCTTTCATGTTTTTATACATTGGTTCAGATAACTTAAAAAACAGTCACATATAACATAAGCAAAGTAAAACCGTGTGAAATGACTAAAATAATGAGAAGCATAGAGTTAGTGGAGGCAGTTTCTGGGAAGAAGTGGGAGGGAGTGGAGGTGGAAAGAAAAACAAATCGATATTGAGGCCTGGTGAGAGCTGAAGAAAGCAGAACTGACGAAAGAAGAGAAGTCTCAGAAATTGTGGCTTTAGGCCAAAGAAGTCTGCTTTGGCAAGGTTCTTTAGGAGGAGGTTAAAGGACATTTTCCCTAACTCAAGAGGCCCACATAGAAATAAAAGGCCAATGGGAAGGGAAACAAGGTTGCGAGAGCCTAGTAAGGGCCCAAACAGAAGCTCAAGATACACCTAAAACTACCACAACTGTAACTATTATTTTTAAGTGGTAGAGTGAAACTGGCTATATTTTAATTATATCATGGGGAAACACTTCCAAATTGTATTTGTTATTAGTGTGTGCATACATGTACGTGATGTATGTATACCATCTCACCAGACCGAAACTTCATTTCTTTATTTAAGCCTCTCAGATTGATATGGGACCATGTGCCAGACTTCAAAACAATGAAGAAAAAAAGGACTACATTTAATTTGCATACATTTTATATGCTAATTTCTTTAACACTGACACAAGAATAGTAGTACATAATATAAAATGCAATACACAGCAATACATTATCTAATAATACTGCATTATACTAATATCCTAAGAAATTTGCTAAAACTAATCTGAGGCTCAGAAAGGAAAAAGAGCCTGCCTAAGAGCATACACTTCTCAGTGGATGTAAGATTTGAACAAGGCCTTAGACTCCCTATTTTCCCATAATTTCTAACTACATCTATAAAACATTCGATTTCAATCATGGTTTTCACATCACTAATACTTCACATTAACAGAAGCTAGCTAAATCAAAGTGACTGAGAACAAGCCACAGCTGGGTATAAAAGAGAAGGAAAAATAAAGTAAAATGAAAAGGGCAAAGGAATTGAATATTTACAGAAACCTCAAAACCCCAGAAGATAGATGCATTCTACAGTAAAAGTATTATGCAAAACAGAACATTAAAATACTATCCCAAGGGACTGGAGTGATGGTTCAGTGGTTAAGAGCACATGCTACTCTTGCAGATGATCTGAGCTTGGTTCTCAGCACCCGTGTTGGACAGTTCCCAACCTCCTATCAGCTCTAGAGGATCCAACAACCTCTAGACTCCAAGGGCACTGCATTCAAATGCACACATAAACACGTGATGAAAATAAAGACAAAATCTCAACAACAACAATAAAAAAAAAACCAACAAAAACCAAAACCAAACCTATTGCGTGGTGGTGGTGGCAGTAGTGGTGCACACCTTTAATTCCAGCACTTGAGAGGCAGAGGCAGGCGGATCTCTGAGTTTGAGGTCAGCCTGGTCTACTGAGTGAGTTCCAGGACATCCAGGGCTACACAGAGAAACTCTATCGTGAAAAACCAAAAATAGGTAAGATAGATAGATAAAAATCCATATTCCAATTAATAAGATCAGAAGAAGCATATAATAGGTATTTACTGAAGAAAAAAATGACGTAACACAATTTTAAAAAAGGATTTCACATATGTGGTACTTTGTGCTACTCAGGAGAATGACTTAATCCTAGGACTTCTAGGCCAGCCTAAGTAACACACTGAGCCTGTCTTAGGAGGAAAGTATCAATTGTAATTTTTATGAGTTTTAGAAGGTACTGAACTATATACAGGGTTGGTATGTTAACTAATTAAATGAATTAGCACACATAAATCACTTTAAACAGTACCTAATATAGACCCAAGTACTTAATAAAAAGCTAGCTAATAAAGTCACTATTATCTTTTAAAGTTTATTTTTAAGTAACTAGTTCATGTAAGTAATTGAGTTGTTACTATATTCTAAACCACATACCACCTGCAATTACTAGCAGAATTGGATGACAAAGATAAATGTTAAAAATATAAGAAATGAAACCGGCGTGGTAGTGCACTCCTTTCCCAGCACTCGGGAGGCAGAGGCAGGGAGCTCTGTGAGTTTGAGGCCAGCCTGGTCTCAAACTGAGTTCCAAGGCAGGTTACACAGAGAAACCCTGACTTAGGGGGAAAAAAAGGCCAGCCTTGTTTACAGAGTTAGTTCCAGGACACAGGACAGTCAAGACTCAGAGAAACCTTGTCTCGAAAAATAAAACAAGCAACAACAAACAAACAAAAGAGAGCAAGAGAGAGAGAGAAAGGGAGAGGGGTTGGGTTATATAAATGGAATCATAAGCTGCACACATTACACACATAGGAACATCACTACTTTGTTCATATTTTTATCAACATTTAGCTTACCATATCATAATCATTTGTATAAGTCTTTTTCTTTGCCACAGACGGAATATAATTTCCACTATTAAAAGAAAGTAATATCCTAGAGTGGAGAGGAGGCACAGAAAAGAGCCAAAGAGAACCCAAGAAAGCCACAGATTCAGAAGGCTGGCAAGGGGTGGGCATCTTTCTAAGATCTGAGTCCCAGCTGTAGTTCATTTCTGGGAGCTCAGCAGCCTTATAATAATAATCCACTATAACCCCAACCCCCAATCCCACAGCAGGCAAGCTTAAGTGGGTTTATGTTCCCTGAGATCTAAGAGACCGACGAATACCATCTAACTGGGAAAATGAAACACAGCATAGAGCTACTTTTAAAAACCAAGGCAATACATAGTCAGCAGCCTAAATCCGTGGGCCAGACAATTAGTGCTGCAGAAGTTCCAAGACAACTGTGGGTGGTCAGAAGAGGCAGATTCAGCTAGAAGGGATGTGGCGGGGGAAGCAGAGTAAGCAAAGCTCAAAGTCTAGACTAAAAGGCAGCAAGAAGGACTGGGACCAGGAGAAGAAAAGGGAGACAAGAGTGAAGAGAAAAAGGACTGATAAAAAAAAAAAATCGGTACATGTGACCTGAGAAGTGGTTCCGGGTAAAGATTTTTGCTGCCTGATGACCTGAATTTGATCCCCTGGACTCATATGGTAGAAGGAGAAAACGGATTCCTGAAAATTAAGTCATCCTTTGACTCCCACGAGTATGCTGAGGGACACACAAATAAATGTTAAACTGGGTGGTGGTGGTGCACACCTTTAATCCCAGCACTCGGGAAGCAGAGGCAGGTGGATCTCTGTGAGTTCGAGGCCAGCCTGGTCTACAAGAGCTAGTTCCAG
>JAQHUG010000010.1:15088690-15122025 GCA_028555095.1 Dicrostonyx torquatus
CTATGACTCGTGGTGACAAACAGATTATTAGAAATGGGCTGAATCAATATGTGAGAGTTAGCCAATAAGGGGCTGGAGATAATGGGCCAGGCAGTATTCAATGAATACAGTTTCTGTGTAATTATTTCAAATATAAGCTAGCTGGGCCCCGGGAGCTGGGCGGCGGGATGCAGCTTGGATTTTCGGTGGCTGCCAAGGGGCCAAATGCATGCAGGTCCCCTGCAGTAGGCATTTTACTCACTGAGCCATCTTCCTAGTCTCTGTTTTTGTTTTCTTGAGACATGAGCTTGCTATGTAGCTCTCGCCGACCTGGAAACTCATAATATAGACCAGGCTAGTCCCAAACACTAAGAAATCCTCCTGCCTCAGTGCTAGACTTAAATTCATTATGAAGCCAAGCCTGGTCTTGATCTCCTGATCTCCCTTCCTTCTCCCTTGAAGTGCTGGAATTATAGACATGAGCAACCATACCAGCCTAGCATGTTCTCTAGACCTTACTCTCAAGATTTCCTATCATCTGTGCCCAGTGAATCCCAGGCTAGCTCTTAGAGTTAGATCAGTGCTTTACTTCCATATGCTTACAAACCATTACTATATTGGATACTACAGTTTTCTAAAATTTTTTCAGGATTGATAAACCCAGGAGTCTAAAATTTGTAGAATTCTTCTTCCTATCTTCATACTTGTGAGCCCAAGTACCTGTGTGCTTTTCTTCCAACATCTATTGCTTAGCCCAACCTTATTCAATTATCTATTCATCTGGTCCTCACCAAGGCCCTGGGCATAAGGACAAGAGACTATGGACATCTGGTCTATCAAGTTTCTCTTTTTATTAGCATACAAAATAATGGGTTTCTAGGTTAGCAGCCAAAGAATGAAGACAGGGTATGGGCTACCACTTCTTTTAGTCCTAGAAAAAGGCTGAACTATCAAACAGTCCATAATGGAGGGAGCATTCCTTTATGAAATTATTCCTTTACAAAGCCCAAATATAAAATAACTCCAAGTCAAGGATTCAATTGAGAGTTAATCCCAGAGAACCTAGACAACAAAGAGGCTCCTAAGAGAGACATACAGGGATCTAAATAGGAAGGAGAAAAAGAGAAGATCTTCTGAGCAAATTGGTAGTGTGGGGGTCACGAGAGAAGGTAGAAGGGGAAAGGGGAAGAAGGGAAGGGAGCGGAGAAAAATGTATCATACAATAAAAAAAAAGAGTTAACTGCCAAATCCAGAAGCTAGTGTCTAGAAAACATCAAGTAAACACAGGTCCAGCATAGGGGAATGAGCAGGAACCCATCAGGTGAAAGCAACTTCTGAGCCAGCTCCATCTTGCTTATATGCAACTCTTGGAGCTATGGGGGAGGGCCTCTCTGCATAGGGAATGAGTAGTACAACCAAAATGAATATGTTTTTAAGAAACAAAAAGCCGTATGTATTGGAACACTTGGTAGGTAAATGCAGGAAAACCGGGAGTTCAAGGCTAGCCTTGGCTACATAGTGAGTATGAGGAAACCTTGGCCACATAAGACCTTGTCTCAAGAAAGCAAAATGAAACAGAAGAAGTGAATGAAAGAAGAAAAGAAAGAAAAACAACATTGTTTTGGTCCTTTTTTACTTTAAAGAACAGATTTATTTATGTGTAATGTGTGTGTGTGACTGAATGNGCCTAAATGATGAAATTTGGAGGTCACCAAGCTGAGCCAGAACTCAGCAAGGAAGCAGGGAGTGTAGGGTTTTTTTTTTTTTTTGCTACTTGAGGTCAAATCTTTATTCAGAAATTCGGTTATTTTTAGGGCTTGCTGGCAGAAAATATTCACAGCTACCTGTTACTCTGTATTCCTGCTGCTCATTATGTTAACAAACTTCAGCTGTGTAGCCACATGTGAGCCTTTTGTTTTCAACATGTTTCCATTTCTCCTACTGTGGCTGTGCACTTTATTTATATTTATTGTTTTTTCGAGACAGTGTTTCTCTGTGGCTTTGGAGCCTGCGCTGGAACTAGCTCTTGTAGATCAGGCTGGTCTCGAACTCACAAAGATCCGCCTGCCTCTGCCTCCTGAGTGCTGGGATTAAAGGCATGTGCCACCACCGCCCGGCTGGTTGTGCACTTTATCTTCTTTGTATTAAGGTGTCATTGTTCTCTTTGCAAATGTTCTTAAGTAAAGTAAGAACATAATGTCAGGCATTTATTTTGAGGAGATTCTCTTAAGAGCAGCCAGGAGTCAGGCTTTGACATTTAAAGTTAAGTTTATTCACCCCCATTTTTTACAGTTCCATTTACAACTATCATTCCAGACACAAATGAATACATGACATTTTTGAAAGCACAAAGATCTTGATTAATTGAAAGTTTATATTTTGCTCAGCATTACCTCTTAGTGACTAATTCCAAAGGGCCCCAAATTACACCTTTTTGGGCCAATGGGGTTCCTTATAATGATAAGTAGTTTAAAATTTGTACATTTTCTTTTATTTCACACTTACTTTTCACAAGATGTTTGTTTCACATTTAAAAAGAAAGTTAGTCTTTAGTTTCCTAGTGAATGAGCCAATTATCTAGCATTTGACCAAAAAGCATCAAATGAAAAATAAAGCCATGTGGCTTTTCAAAATTTGCTTAGCTAAACAAGTGTTACCAATAGTATACAAGTTTACAAGCATATTATTTCCCTTAGTCTCTTCAACACCATATAGGCAACAATACACATAAGGTCACACTTGACAGGCATAGAACTGGTAAGTCATGACTGGTGGCATGCAAGTATTTTACATTTTTGTGTGCAATGAAAAATGCTGCTTGTTTTATAGAAAAGAAAACATGAAACAAGATTAAGATAAAGGCTTACTTAAAATATAAATATGCTTTTTCATGTACATAGTTTTGTTCTTAAGAAGAAAGCAGAGATATAAATTACTTTTATTCCATTTATCTATTTATTTTAAAGACAAAGTCTCATGTGTCCCAGGCTGGTCTTGAATTTGATATGGTACTGAGAATGACCTTGAACTTCTGATCCTCCTGCCTCCATCTTCTAAGTGCTGGGATTACAGGTGTTCACTACCATGTCTGGCTTAGAATAATTTAAATAAAGATTGTCATGGTTAACATTTGGTACAAAAGTAAAGTTACTCAGGAAGTGTACTTTCTATCCTTCTCCTTTTCCCATTTGGCCCATTTCTGTCTACTCGCATCTAGACTGTGTCCCCAGAAGTTTCAAATCCTGGGCCAGTTTCTGTCAATACACTGTGCACTTTTGATTGTCTCTTGGTATGCAATCAATATGTGCTTGGAAATGCATATACACAGGTATTAAAAGCCTACTAAAAATACACTGGTCAGTTTCTTTACATTTTCCTCCCTTCCTTTCTGATTCTGAGGAAAAAAATATTATATATAAAGATATTCTATCTGTTTTTGAGGGAAGCATCCCGAACTTTTAAAGTTTTTTTTTTTTTTTTAATTTTGTAGTGCTAAGAATTGAACCCACATGTTAGGAAATGCCCTCCTACCCAGCTAATTTCCCAGCCCTGAAGTAGCCTTTTTGACAAGGCTGTTCTTCTAGAAGGACTCTGAAGTTATCAAACACGGCTGAACAGGAGCAAGCAACTGTCTGTGGAACATTCCTGGAGAGAGCAGGAGCTGCAGTGGGTAGATTATTCACTCATTTCAGAATCACAGGGTGGGTCTTTTGAGACAGGGCTTCTCTGTGTTACAGTCCTAGCTGTCCTGGAACTAGCTCTTGTAGACCAGATTGGCCTCAAACTCACAGAGATCCACCTGCCTCTACCTCTGAAGTGCTGGATTAAAGGCAGGTGCCACCACCACCTGGCTCAGAAACACAAGGTTGTAATGTTTGGAATCTGAAAGGGACACACTGCTTTATAGATGAAATGAAGATAAGATAGATGGAAAATCTTACCCAAGGTCACATACAGCTGGCATCCAAATCAGTATGATTAAATATGTATGTATGTATATACACCACATGGTTGTAAACAGAATATAATTCTTGTAGGGCTGATAGACAAGCAACACTTATAAAGCACCTATTATGTACAAGGCACCTTATTAGATGGTACCAAAGATAAAAGGACTGATGAGACACCATCCTTATGAGGCCATGCTTCAAGGTTTTTCTTGGCAGAAATAACTGGCCAGGGCTGAGCTGCTGGTGATAGGTAATTGCTGCTCCGGAGAGCTTTCTCCCCTTCCGTGTCAGAGCTGGCACCTGGATTCCAAACATGAAAACTCCTGGAGCCCAAGGAGATGCTCTCTAAGATTGCCAGCAATACCTTGAGTCTTGGCCTCTGTCACTTCTAGTGATGACAGAAAAGACAGCAGTGCTCTTGCCTAAATTCTTAGTCACCATTTGAGCTCTCCTTTGGGAGCCAGTATTTCCAAGGATGGTGTCCACTTCCTCAGGGGCTTTTTTTTTTTTTTTTTTTTTTGAGACAGGATCTCACGTGGCCCTGGCTGGTCTCAAATTCTATGTAGCCAAAGACGAATCTGAACTTTTGATCTTCCTGCCTCTGCCTTTTGAGTGCTGGGATTACAGATTCGTGGCACCCTGCCCAGCTAATGCGGTGCTGGGGATCGGATCGGGACTCGGTGCACACAAGGCAAGCACACTACCTTACTGGGTTACTCCCCAGCCCTTTTCAAAGTACTTTCAAAGTGACCCAGCAAAATGATCTATCATTTTGTATCACTAAAATATAACACCCACTGCTACCAAGAATCACGTCACTCACCTCTATGTTTAAAGTAAAACAATGCCCCAATTTGCCCTACTCCAAAAGATGAACCACTGGTCAGAATAAAACAGACTCAGAGGCAGTGGGAAACAGTGAATTGATAAAAGCGATCTACTTTTGTACAATGCTTTCTGGTTTCCATGGTGTTGTCATCCAATGATCTGATTATATTTTCTCACTACAACTCTGTGAGGTAGTTAGTGAAGATATTAATTCCCATTTAATAGCTGGGGAGCTTTAGCCCTGGGAGACCAAGTGGTTTCCTCAAAGTCACCCAGCTAAGAAAGTGTAGAGTCAAGTGTTCAGGTCACTTGACTCCATTTCCGGTGCGTATCCCCCATATAATGTATAATTAGCAGGCAATTAGATGAATTGCCCATGATCGTACACCTGCTAAGTGTGGGTAACGGGATTGGGATTTAGCCTCCAAATCTGTTAGTATGGTACCCGTTCACCATACCAACTAGCTGAGCCAACGCGCTCCAAATGACTGCCACAAGACACAGCCAACCAAGCCTGGTTAGTAGGTCGCTCTTTTCCACCCATGACTTCAAGCCTTCTCCTTTACCCTCTCCAAGGCAACAATGTGTCTGAAATAAGCTTAACCTCTGATTCATGAGCTGTTTCTAGATTAGTGCCCAGGATATAGACTTAAAATTTGTAACCTGTCCCTCACCTATCTACTGATTGTTTGGTCATTGCTGTTAAGCTAATGGGAGAGAGATTAAGAGGAGTGAGCAGGACTGAGTTCTGCCAATAAGTTAATTTACATATTACATTCTCAGCCCTTTCACTTTGTAGGGATCTTGAGCCACAGTGTAAGGTACAGTCGGATCTAGAATTGGGGACTAAGGAAACCACGGACATCGAGGTTCCAGGTACTTTTCTCTGGTCAGTTAGTTCCAAGCAGCTGCTCTGTGGTTTACCCAGTGGGATCAGCCTGCTACTTTGAGTCTTCATACCCTTGCTTTATGTGTGCCACAGCCTTTTAACTGAGACTGGAGTGAGTAGTGGGGGCGTGGGAACTGTGAAGAAAGCAAACTCAGTCTCTACTTTTTGAAAAGGCACTCAGTCTATCATCCCAACCCTAAAGCACAAGTAAACTTCTTTCAGACTAGAATTCTTAGGCTTCCTGTCTCCTGCACAGCATTTCGGAGAGGGCAGAGTCAGTCTTAGCCATAAAAAAGGAGGTACGCTCAAACACTTTGATCGGTATGTCTGAGTATACCGATGCTGTCACACCAGGTCTAAGCTTGTACACCGGAAATGTCTTGTGGCAATTATTCTGAAGGTAGTGGCTTCCATAATGCTGGTGCCCACCAGGGGTCACATCTCTGTGTGGAAGAGAAGCAGCTGTTCATGGTCCTGTATGCCAGTCCTCCTTTAGGAAAACTGGCTCCAGGGTACAGGCACTGTGATAGCTTCTGAGCTTTAACATGGAGATGGGTTTCTTCTACTGGAAGATGAGCTATGTGCTGAAAGATGGATGAGCCACACCTGCCCCTCCAGGCATGGGATTCTCTAACCTGGGCCCATCACCACCCTAAGAGGAGCAAGGGAAGCGTGGTCCCATCAATCCATGGTCCACATGTGGCCAAATATCTCACTACAATATTTGGTGGTCCTTATGCACAAAATTATTTATATACAGTGTGTCCTACAGAGATGGAAGGAGGGGACTAATTGATGTCCATGAGTATGAAATGATACACACTTTAGGCATATACGAAGATCTCAAGGGGTAGTAATCCAGTGAGCATTCTAAGAATCATCCTCCACACAACTGTGAAATGTGGTGGGTGACAGAAGCTACAGACGCCAGAGGAATTCCCCATGGAACCTGGGTCTGCAGCAGCTCTAAAAGGGGAAGGGAAGTGGAGCTGGGGAGAGAGCCTCCCCTTCAATCCGTTGTCCAGATGTAGTCAAATACCTAGTTAGATATCTGACAATGCACACACACACACACACACACACACACACACACACACACACACACACGTAGGGAGATAGAGGGAGGGAGGAAGATAACTTCCCTCAAAGATGAAAGCAAGGGATTTGATCATGCTGAAAAGGACGAAGGAGCTTCTGCTGCACACATAAGGCAGATAGAGAAACGCAGTTGTGCTACCGGACGAGCCACTATTTCTAGACTTGAGAAATAAATGTATCTCCTAAAAGCCATCTATCTGCACGTGCCATGATGAGACAGCAGGGACAGGAACCTTCAAGTCTAGGTGAGCAAGTTTTCATTTACACACAACTGTAAAGGGAAAGGGAGCAGGCTTAGGGGAACATGAGCTTGCTCCAAACAGCTAGTTAGGCATTAGCAAGCACTCAACACACTAGCTAGCAAAATATATACATATAAAAATAATTTACACATATTACATCTCATCATGATGAAATTAACTGTCTACTCTGGGCAGAAGGGAGGTGAAGTCTCAGACTAATCATATGATTTGATCCATACCCCCCAAATGTATGTTTTATCCTCTAGTAGTTATCTTCAGTATGGAAATACTCATGGAAATGTTACTTTACAATCCATTTAAAAATCCATAATGATAAAACAGTGGATTAGTAATAAATAATCTCATAAACTCATAAGCTAAAACAGTATGATTTTAAAAGTAATGCTCTACTATCTTGCTTTAATAATATTAATAACTCCTTATAAAAAGAATTAGCTGTGATTCAAATCTGATTTCTTTTTCTTGATTTTTGCCAGAGTGTGCTAACAACTGCAACCCATTCTTGAAATAGTGGAGCTGCAAGATAACACTCCGCAGGGTCAGAGTTTCTTACGAGATGGAGGCAAGAGAGTGAATGAGGAGAGGAAAAGGATTACTTGTAAAAGTCTGCTTTTAAAGTCTGTGACCAAAACATAGCATCCTCCCTTTGACAACACGGTAAGGAAAAAATATGATTGAAATACATTGTGCATATTTCACCCAGGTAGAACTGATGACTGCTTACCAGTCAACAATCTAGAGAGAAGAAAGGAGACGGCTTCTTACACATTGCTAATTCCCAAAGACTCTTCTCACCATGGCCAAGAAGTTAATGCTGAGAGTCAGGTAGTATTTATGACATGCAGGCGCGACATGCATAAATAATCTCAAGAACGCAGTTTTGCCTTTAGTATACCGACTGAACTGTAAGTGCATGTCACTTACTGTTTTGGTTGGGGGAGGGTGGGCTGGGGATCTCGTGTAGCAGGTAGCCAACACTGATCTTCCCTCTACTCCGAGGGCTAGGAACAGTGTTGTGTGCTGCCACACCTGGCTTCCTCCAATTCTCAGTAGTGCTATGGTGAGCAATAACTCACAGACTTCTTGAAAACTGAGCAACCAGCAAGCTTATATAAGCCTATATAAATGGGTGAGTAGGAAAGAAAAATTAGACTGAAAACCATCAAATGGAATGTACTAATACATTTCAAGATTGACAGGAACATACAGGATTGGGGATGACTCAAAAAATGTCAGCAAACCCGCCTTACTGTGTTCTGAAAAATGTAAAAACGAATAAAAAAAAATGAGATGTTTCAAAGGTCTTTTGCTTTCAGCTCTGGGTATTTATAGAACAAGTAAGTGTCCAGTTTCTCCCTTCAAGTGTCCAGTTTTTTTTTAAAAAGCTTCTCAAAATAGATTCCAGGAACTTTTCAAGCTATTTACCCACTAACTTGTCTTACTGCTACCAAGTAACTCAGGAACCCCCGGTAATTAAAACGATATAGGAATGGGCCCAAGATCTGCCAGGGACAGCAGCTTCTTTTGTTGTCAACAGCATAAGAGATAACACCTTTGTAAGACTCAGAGTCATAAAGAGAAGGGAAACAAGAGGGACACTGTGTATGGGAAGTAGAGGACAGGGAAGGGAGATACTATGACAGTTTATCTTCATGGAATCACATAGGGTGTGACCAGAGAAGTTTAACTGAAGAGGGAGGACTCACCCTGAATGTGGGCAGCGCCATCCCATAGACTGGGGGTCTCAAACTGGGAGAAAGGAGAAAGTGGGCTGAGTCCCAGAATGCATCTCTCTTGCTTCCTGTCTGTGAAAACGATGTGACCAGCTGCCTCATGCCCCTGCTGTCATTCTTCTCTGCCATGGTGGATGGTACCCTAAAACTGTGATCACAATGAACCCTTTCTTTCTTACATTCCTTTTGCCAGCTACTTGGTCAAAGCAGTGAGCAGAGGAGCGAGCACAGTTACCTCACAGAGGCTTCCACACACTGTTATCTACGACAGAAGAGAGAAATGATTAATCTGGGCCAAAGACTTCTGCCATTGTTACCTTAATTTTGCACTGCACTGCCCAACTATCACACTAAGAAATTTAATGCAATCATTTCACTTCTGTTTGCACAGGCTTTGTCTTTGAGGGGACAAAGATCTGAGTAGCCAGCCGACAGTTTATTTTTACCTAATGTTTGCAAACATCTGGATCAACGATGTCATGTGATAAAAAGTGGCACCTGAGTTTATCAAAAGGCAGAGAAGCAACTGCATGTGAAAAAAATCTATATAACTAACTCCAATGCCCACAATTTATCCTGTGAACTTGTCATGCTGAAAATGAAGCATCAATTGCTTTTAAATTTTGTCATATTCATTCAATCTTATGTATTGGAAACTTTGATTAAGGTGCCATGATCTATTAAACTTATTTTTAACCACATGTATATATATGGGGCTATGCACATATGTTTGTGTATGCCCTCAGAGGCTGGAGGCATCAAATTCCCCTGAAGATGGAGTTATAGGCCATTGTTAGGTACTTGACATAGGTGCTGGGAACTGTACTGTGGTCCCCTGGGAAAGTAGCAAGCATTCTTAACTGCTGAGCCATCACTCTAGCCCATAAGATGCCATTATTTTTGTTTTATTTATGAATGTGCTATTTTGAAATTAATTTTAGTAAAATTTAAAATTTTCTATTATACCTGGAAAACCTTTCAATGGCTTTATAAGTAATTATCTATTAAAAATAATTTGGGTTGGAGATATAGCTCGGGGGTAGAGTGTTTGCCTAACATACACAAGGCCCTGGGTACACTTCCTAGTACCACACACCTACACAAATGTTTAATTCATGTTTAATCATGGTAAAGTGTGTGAATGATCAATGTACTCATGGGATAATAAATAGTTAATGTGATAATGCTAGGTTAAAGTGCTGCCTAAGGAGGATCTGGGCATGTGCACGCAGAGACAGTTTTCTGGAATTAACGGAGTTTGTGAAAGATTGGCAATACTAACTTCTGATGTGAGCAGCACACTTCTCATGTACTCAGCCTAACTCAAAGTGATGCGTGTAAACAGAGATAGGCCTCTACTGCAATCAGCTACAAACACATGCTAAGCCCCTTTCCATGATTAAAAACACGTTCATGTAAGAAAGCAAGACAATGTGAAAGTGGTTAAAATCATCTCCAGTGCTGTCACTGTCTGAGATCCGTGTCATCCTGCTTGTGCAAGCTTCCAGGTGTGTCCAGGAGAAAGTCAAACCGCTACACACGTTTTCACATAAATAAGTAGTGCTAAAAAAGAGTAACGGTTAGGATTATGACTTCACGGTTAACGGAAACGAACAGCCTTAGTGGTCCCATGGAGAAGAGGATGAGTTTTTGTCCGTGGGTCAGATGGCTGCGTGGTGTGACTCCACCTCTTTTAGTGGAGGTTTACCTCCGGTCCCCTTCAACTCTCTTCTTGCGAACTAGGTAAGAGAGAAAGAAAAATTTAAAAAAGACAAATAGAAGAAAAGGATATTGTTTGAAAACATTCTAGAGTGGTGGTTCTCAACCTTCCTAAGGCTGCAACCCTTTAATACAGTTTCCTGTGTTGTGAAAGACAATACAATTATGACAGTTACTTCATAATGATAATTTTGCTACTATTATGAATATGCAAATATGTAAGATTCTGATATGCAGGATCTCTGATCCCCAGGTTGAGAACCACTGACCGAGAAGATATTCACCCCACAAAACTCTATGCCTCACACCCAAGGGTATGAACCATTTTAAACTTCAACATTCAATGAACTATGAAAATAAATGGGAATGGCAAAGCAATCTCTTTTAAGGACAAATTTAAATTTAAATAAAGCAATGTCTGTCTGATAGCTGGCAACTTCTCTGTGTGTCTATGGAGTAGTCAGTCCAGGAGAGACCACAGAGCAGTGAACTGCTAAGTATTTTCATGGGGATTTACACACAGGGCATCTCTTTGACTTTGTGCAGTTCTGTCACTGACTGGCCTTTGCAAAATCCTCAGGTGAACACAGCCTCACCCATGATCGCTGACTATCACTGGGAGACCAGGCTTCTGTAAAGAGAAGCTCAGATTCCCTAAATCTCTTCTTGTCTCTCCTAAGTCTCCGATGTGGTGGAGTGCATCTGCAGTCATAGTATTCTGGAGGCTGAGGCAGGAGAATCAAGAATTGGAGGCCAGCCTGGGCTACATAGGAGTTCCAGGACAGTCTGGGCTATACAGCATGGTTCTGTCTTCGAATAAACAAATAAAAAATTCCTAAATATTGGTCTTCAAAAAAAATGTGTGGTTTAGACAACAGGAAAAATCAGAGATTGAGGTTCCTTTAAACCAGTACTTGGGATCAAAGATACTTTGTCAAGATGGCCTGATTTGGTGGCTGGAAAGATGACGAGGTGGTTGAGGGCATTTGTTCTTTTGGATGACCTGGGTTCAATTCCTAGCACCCACGTAGCTCCTCACAACTGGCCGTAACCCCAGCTCCAGGAGAATGGAGCTCCTTGTGACCTCCAAGGATACCAGACACATTCATGGTACACAGACATACACGCAAACTAAACATTCATACGCATAAAATAATACATCTTTTTAAAAAATTGCCTGATTCTATCCTTCTCTTTCCTCCTCTGATATGGTCTTACCATGTATCCCAGGTTGGTCTTCAACCAGGATTTTCCTGCATTAGCCTCCCGAATGCTGGAATTACAGGCACACACCACTATACCTGAAACAGTCCTGGTTTGTACAACCCTTTTCTTCTCTTTTCACTTCCTGAGCTGCAGACTCTTTTGGTTCATAGCAAGGGGCTTCTGGAAGCTTCCTGGATTTAGCCAACTGGTATGCTGAGATCCCCTCTAACTTTCTACGTTCAGTAGCCCAAGCTGTAGGAAAGCTGCCGCCTACAGTGGCTGTTCCTGGGCATGGGATCTGTTGTCATTACTCTTTTTTGTTTTCTGGACTGCTCAGATACAGACCTAACATGCTTTCTTTTCTAGGTGTCTTCTGGTTGTCTCCATCCTTTCCCAAAGTCTCCTGCTGGGTCTCGCTCTGCACCCGATGGGTAAGTATGGCCCTATGTCCTGCCAGCATCTTTCTTTCTCTTTTGTCCAAGGTCTGGTACACTGTGCCCAAATCTCAAACAAGGACCCAAGCCTGCTGCTTGCTGACTGCCAAGCGGACTTGTCCAGTCTTAGATGTCTCTCTGCTATGCTGTTCCAGGTAGTTAAGATGCTCCTAGACAAGCCTTTCCAATCTGCTGCAATTTTCTACACGGTGACTGACCAGGAAATGTCCTATCTCCTTCCATCAGAAGGAAGAGTGTAGACTCCCCAGCAAAGCAGGGCCTTGCTGAAAAGCTCTGTGAGAATTTAACCTGTGTAATGTGGCTCTGTGAGAGTACTTCACATGTAAAATACAGAAGCATTCATGTCCCCACATTTAAGCCTGAGTACTGAAAAAACATGCCATTAGAAGTCAAACATAAGGAACCTGGGACTGCCATGCCCTGTGTCAGGACAGAGAGAGTTCTGATATGGGATGGCTTCTGTGAGTATGTTTATTACCTTTGGTTAATAAAGTTGATTTGGCCAATGGCCAGGCAGAATAGAACCAGGCAGGAAATCCAAATACAGGGAGAAAAGGAAGGCATAGTCAGAGGAGATGCCAGTAGCCGCCAGAGAAGTAAGATGCCAGCAAACTGGTATTGCCATGGCCATGTGGCAATACACAGATTAATAGAAATGGGTTAATTTAAATGTAAGAGCTATTTAGTAAGAAGCCTGGGCCATTGGTTAAAGTTTTATAAGTAATATATGCCTCTGAGTGATTATTGGGGAACTGGCGAGCCAGAAGAGAAACCTCTGGTTACAGATTACCATCAGCATGGAAGGAGGAGGAGAGAGTGTAGGGGAGTAGGGGAAGGAAGAGGAGGGGAGGGAAGAGGAGAGGAGAGGAAAGACAAAGAAACCAAGCAAGAGCTAAGCTAGAGTAAACAGCTCTTCTAAAAGAATGTTGTGTTGAAGCTTAAACACCTCACAGACCAGAGGATGACCACAAACACCGAGCCCAGCAACATGGTGTCTGAGATGCTACCAGAGCTTTTCCTACTGTCACCAGCACAGATTACATCTGCCTTACCCAGGTCATTATTTTTTGTGATGGCAGCTGCCACTCTTGTCCGTGGCCCTTGCTTGGTAAACTGGTACCCGAACTTGAGGATCCTTGAGTTCTCCTCCAGCATCTGTGCTATCTCCATCTCCACAGCGGTTCCCAACTGCTGCCTCTGGATGTGGATGCACAGACATAAACATGGGATAAATAGGAGGGGAAAGGAAACAGTTACTTACAGGGGAAAACTACATGACTACCTCCACAAAAAGGTTCAAAAAGAGAAAGCCACCAGAGATATCCCTTCCATGTAGTCACTGGGTCTGGTTCTTCATCTGGAAACAAAATGCAGACATCCCAAATGGCTGATACTCAAAAATGAAAAAGAAAACTAACCAACCAACCAAACAAAGGCAACAAAAACAAGAAATCAGGCTGGGGAGATGGTTCAGTGGGAATCGTGCTTCTGTGCAAGCATGGAGACCTGAATTTGGATCCCCAAACCCACGTCATAAAGTCAGACATGATGGTGTGAACCTGTAACTCCATAGCTGGGGGTGCAGAGATAGGTAAATCCCAGAGGTCACAGGTCAACCAGTCCAGCCAATCAGTGAGCTCTAGGTCCAGTGGGTGACCCTGTTACAAACACTAAATCTATGGTGGGATGTAACAAGAAGAAGATAGTTGACATCAACCTCTGGCCTCCATATATACACACATGTATTCACACACTCACATGCACATGAACACACACATAAGCAAAAACAATCAAACAAAACCCAAACCAAAACAACAGCAACAAAAATCCCAACAGTAAACAATAAATCCATTCTGAAGAAAAGATAAACTGGGTGTAAGACTAGAATTACAGTACTCAGGAGACTGGGGCATGAAGCTCTTTAGTTCAAGTCTAGCCTGTGCTAACCAACGGGACTGTCTCCAAAACAAATACATGACACAAAACAAACAGAAATAAAGAGAAGGCAATCCCTGAGTGAGTCTAAGCAAAACTAATATCTGGGCTTCCAAGTCACTCAGTGCTAATGGAATTAAAGCAGGGATGTTTCTTAAGTAGTGGGAAAGTCTGCTAGCTATCAACTCAAATACTGAATATACTATCCTGGAATCCATATCCAAAAACAAAGATCTAGGCTGGAGAGATGGCTCAGCCATTGAGAGCACCTGCTGTTCTTTTAGAAGACCTGTATTCGATCCCCAGCACCTACACTGGGCAGCTCTCGACCTCCTGTAACCCTAGAATCACTTATCTTTGACCTCCAACCTCTGGCACACACACCATTAAAAATAATAATAAAATAAAGATCATTGATCAATGGCCTCTAAACAAGAGCAAGTCTCAGTATCTGGGCAGGGCTACCTCACTTCCTTTCTGAGCACAGTCTCCGTAAGAGGCAATGTCAAGGCTGGGGCAGCACTGGGCTTTGGCTCAGACTACAGGATAAGAGAATAAACAAGCCAGCTGGCATGCCCCTCCTGCCTGGCTAGTTTAGGGCAGGGATAGCTGGTTCTTTGTGGGTCTGCTGGACTGCTGAGATGTTTACTTAAGATTATGCTCTGGGGCTAGGGAGAAGGCTTAGTCAGTAAAGTGCTTGTCATAACAGCATGAGGACCCAAGTTCAATCCCCGGGATGCACGTTAAAAATGCTGGTGTATTGGTGTGCCTTTGTAACCCCAACACTGGGGAGACAGAGACAAGGGGATCCCTGGGAATCCCAGCCAGCCACATTAGCTTCTCTTAAAAAAAGGTTGGTCAGCACCTGAAGAAAAGGTAGCTGCACACACACACACACACACACACACACACACACACACACACACACACACGGGGGGAGAGAGGGGGGAGGGAGAGAGGGAGGGAGAGAATAAATATATGCTCCCTCAATGGGCCAGAAGCTGTTAAGATTTATAGGACAGCCAGAAGACCCCATCAAGTCCATACAGAGCTTTGAGCTTCAGCCCACTCCCTGTGGGTCTCACTCCACCCACTGTCTAAAATGTAAGCTAGTTTTGCCCTCCTCCCTCTTCTGTACCTGGTTGTCAATCTTGATCTCTGTCAAGGTGTCATTCTCCCGCAGGGCTTCCACCAGAGCCAGGATCCCAGTCCCGGTGATGAAATTGGATTCTATGTTTAGACTTTTTAAGGTCTTGTTGACTTTCAGCATATCTGCAAAAGCCTGAGTGTCCAGAAACAGTTGTTAGGGTTCTAAGTACTGGTTTTACGAACATCTCTCTCCTGAATAAAAATAGTTTCATAGCACTTAAAGAAAACCTTTGTTAACTCATACTTTCAACTCTAAGAAAAATTAAAATAATTCTGGGTGGTGGTGGCACATGCCTTTAATTCCAGCACTCTGGAAAGATCCAGACAGGTGGATCTCTGTGAGTTTGAGACCAGTCTGGTCTACAGAGTGAATTCCAGGACAGCCATGGCTACACAGGGAAACCCTGCCTCAGTGGTTACGAGAGCTGGCTGCTCTTCTGGAGGACCTGGATTTGATTCCCAGCACCCACATGCTGTGTGAGAGTCTGTTTTGTCTCATTTTTAATTGTTTATTTTTGTATGTATGGGTGTTTTGTCTACATGAAAGTCTGTGTACCATGTGTGTGCTTGAGCCAGTAGAGACCAGAAGAAGGTATTACATCACCTGAAACTGGAGTTATAGACAGGTGAGAGCACCATGTGGGTGCTGGGAACAAAACCTCTGGAAGTCTCAGTCTCTCTCTCTCTCTCTCTCTCTCTCTCTCTCTCTCTCTCTCTCTGTCTCTGTCTCTCTCTGTGTGTGTGTGTGTGTGTGAAGACAGACTCTCAGGTAGTCCAGGCTGGCCTTGATCTTGCTGTGTAATTGAGGCTGGACATAAAGTGCTGATCTTCCTATGTCCATCTCTCAAGAGCTGAGACTACATACTCACTAAAGGAACACGTTTGTTTGTTTGTTTGTTTATTTTACAGTGTTTTGCCTGCATGTATGCCTGCACACCAGAAGAAGGTACCAGATCTCATTACAGATGTTGTGAGCCACCATGTGGTTGCTGGGAACTGAACGCAGGACCTCTGGAAGAGCAATCAGTGCTCTTAAGCTCTGAGCCATCTCTCTAGCCCCTAAATGAATACCATTTTAATACTTGTTTAAAGTGTTTCAGTACAAAGAAATTTTAAAAATATACATATAATTGGGGCTGGAGAGATGGTTTAGAGCACTTACTACTCAGTCATGAAAACAAGTGTCCAGATGCCAGCATTGAGAGGCTCACAAACATCTCTAAGTCCAGCTCCAAGGCATCCAATGCCCTCTTCTGCCCTCCATGGGTACCTACACTCATGTGTGTTTACACTTACCTAAACACATACATGCAGAGGCACAGAGACACATGCATATATAGATAACATCTAAATGAATTGAAATATAAATATACATTTAAGTATTTTGGGCCACACCCAGATGAACACGAGAGTCAGGATCTCTAAGGCTGTGGCCTGGCCTTCTGCTCCTCAAGTGAGTAAACAGCTGATTGGCAGCCACTTTAATTAAAGTCATAAAGGCAACAAGTAGAAGAATGAAAAACAAATTGCTAACAGTGATTGCTTCTAGGGAGTAGACTAATGGAGTTCTAAACTCTTTTAATTATCTTAATGGCAGCTAGGACGGGAAGAACAGAGACGGAATGCCACATGAAGTGGAGTGTCTCAACCTTGGCATGGCTAAGATCCGGGCTGGAGAATTTTTTTGCTGTGGGTGTCTGTGAACTGCAGGCTGGTTAACAGCCTCTCCGGCTTCTGAGACCTAACAATAGTACTGTCATCAACACAACAAACCCAACCATCTCCTGCCACCGCTACCAATGTGCCCTGGGAGAAAGGCAGCTTCTGAGCTGAGAATCACCAGGACAGAACAAAATCCTGTGGACTGACAGTTGTTTGAACTGGAAGCCCAGGGATATGAGCTAATGGGATGGCATGGTATATACTATGCAATTCAAGGTACACTTATTCAATTCTCTCTCTCTCTCTCTCTCTCTCTCTCTCTCTCTCTCTCTCTCTCTCTCTCTCTCTCTCTCTCTCTCTCTCTCTCTCTCTCTCTCTCTCTCTCTCTCATGGTGTATACTATGCAATTCAAGGTACACTTATTCAATTCTCTCTCTCTCTCTCTCTGTGTGTGTGTGTGTGTGTGTGTGTGTGTGTAAGTGTGTGCATGCTTGTGTTTTGATTTATCTAGACAGGGTTTCCCTGTGTAGCTGTGGCTGTCCTGGAACTTACTCTGTAGACCTGGCTGGCCTTGAACTCAGAGATCTGCCTGCCCCTCCTTCTCAAATGACTGGATTAGAGGCACCACCACACCCAGCCTACTACTTGGTCTTAAAGTTAAGTGTATGCATTTTAATCAGAGCATGAGAGGGGAGTTTGGCAAGTCTTTCCTATGGGACACACCAAGCTTTGGCATTAACTTTCAGTTCCAGAATAATAAAATGCCGGAACAATTAGTTCTTTACAAAAACTTGCAGAATCTCCTGGCAGGCAGCCAAGATCATGCTGTTTTATCCTTTATCTTAAACTTGAGAAAATACTTTTTCTCAAACTGAACAAAATGGAGCACGCACAGCCAAACATAACTTGGAGTTATTATACCCAAGTTCACTTCAGTTCAGCAAGTATCTGAGCATCTATTTCATGTGATGGGATAACAATGTCAGGGAAACAGACATGATTTCTTAAATGTTATATAAATAGAGTAGAAATACATGTCTGAAAAAAAGATTTGCTTTTTGTACTTTATGGGATTATACAAAATCATACTTTTCTGGGGCTGGAAAGATGGCTCAGCAGTTCAGAGGATGCGCTGCTCTTGGTAAGGACCCAAGTTCAGTTCCCAGCACCCACAGCAGAATGCTTACAGCCACCACTAACTCTAGCTCAAGAGTCCAGATACCCTCCTCTGGACTTCAAGAACACCTGATCTCTCTCTCTCTTTCTTTCTCTCTCTAATGCACAATTTAATTAAAAATTAAAATCAGTCTTTTAAATCTAACAGAAACCAGAATATATAGGTTCTCTGCTGACCAAATGTAGCTACAAGAAATATAGCTCCTAACCCTTTGAAAAATTGCTAGCTTGAACGGATGTGCTATAAATGTTTTACACTGTGGATTTCAAAGATGAAATATGAAAGAAGAATATGGAAGCCCTCAGTATAGTTCTAAATTATATCTATACACCTACACATCTCTCTCTCTCTTTTTAACATTTATTTTTATTTTATGCATATGAGTGCTTGGCCCGGAAGCATGTCTGTGCACCATGTGCATGAGGTACCCGAGGATGCCAGATCCCCTAGAGTGGCAAGGGCTTGTGTGTTGTCTGAAGTGGGTACTTTGAATCAATGCAGGTCTTCTGGAAAAGCCCAAGCACTCGTAACTGCTGAACCATCATCATGCCGGGACAACTTCGTTTTTCTAGTTTGACTTAAGAGCTGAGTGACTGATGTAGACTCTCAGGCTGATCCCCAGAACCCCTACCAATAACAAATTGTCGCCAATGAGTCACAACAGGACTGTGTGTGTAAACACAGCGGAGTGGAGCCAGGAAGACCTGGCGGTGACATCCTCTCACCTCTGTCATTCCTTGCTACACCTGGGAAAATCTACGCTCTCTATTGTTACAGTGGGAACTAACAACAGCACACTCTTGAGCTCTACAGTATGACTGGGTGAGGCAATGCAAAGCTGAGCGATCAGGAAAACAGACAGGAAAAGCAGTGAGGGTACAGCAATACCAGCATTCACTTGGGCGAAAGCTGTCCTGTTGGAATGAATGCACAAAATGCATAAAAGAACATAAAAGGGCTAGGAGTTTGGTTATGTTCCTTCCCACATTTTAATTAACCGAATGTCAAACAAAATGGGTCAGTATTTTGAATGTTTAAAGTGTGCTTGGAAAATTAATGCAATAAAGATTAAGATAAAATACACTCCAACATTTTTTCATATGTGCCAAGCTCAAATAGGCTTTGGGGGCTATAACATCCGATGACTGTTACAGAAAGCTACTGTAGAAGCAAAAGTTTCAGAATGTTTTTTCTCAAGACAGAAAAACTCTAAATATTTATTTAGCCAAATGCCAAGATGCTTGTCTCGTTTCTTTTTTGGAATGTGCAGTGCTGACAAGAATCCAGTTAATTCAATAAGCCTGCAGTGCACAGGCTGGGAGCCTGGGACTCAGAACTGGAGGTTCGTTCGACTTAGTTGACCAGATCGAAGACTTTCAATTGATAAAATAAATTAAAAAGAATCTCTGAGAGCCAGGGATGGCAATTTCATGCCTAAAATTTCTGCATAGGCAAGCTGAGGCAAGGGGATTCCTGGGAATTCAAGGACAGTCCAAGATACATAGTAAGTTCAAACCCAGGCCACATAGCAGACCATATCTCAGGACAACTAAACACAAAGTTGGCTAATTTTAAACAATAAGAAAAAACTAAAAATAGAGTCTCTAGCAAATGCCTTCATATTGTGTTTCAAGTCTTACTTACAAGGGCCACGGGGTCATTGCTGCGGGTTGCAGCCAGGCTGAACTTCTTCACGTGGGTGTTGGTCTCCAGAGCCTTGGCAAATTCCTTCAGGGTTGGGATTGGAATGTTCTAAAGCATAGAAGACAGGGCTAGTTACAGACTACTCACAGTCACTCATCCTCAGCTGAAAAACAGTTTCTTCATTTTTGATTAGACACAGAGTCTCACATGTGCTAAGCATGTGCTCTGGGCTCCACTGTCAGCAAGGCCCCTGTAACTTTAACTATCACCATCTAAAGATGGCTGATTTCATATCCTCTCAAAGTTGGCCCAGGTATGCTAAGCTATTCTAAGTGAATAGCGCCTCCTAGTGTTCAGTACAGCAATGGAACTCAAAAGAGCTTTCTTTCCATCTAGGACAGGTTAACAACTGAGGTCTCTCATATGCATACCCTTAGGTATGCTTTTCTCCTTGGCCCGAAAACTCCTGCTGCCTTTCCCTCTGTCTACTCATCTCTGAAGACATGGCTGAAATACTTCCTTTTTTGTTTATGAGTTCTCCTAGGCAACTCAAAACTTTTCCTGTCCTACAATTCCGTAACATTTTGGGGCTTACCACATCATACTGCCAACATCTGGTTAGTGTTTTACTCCTACTGTAACTTTTGTCAGTAAAGACAGAATGGATCTTAACTCGGTCTCCTGGAACCCAGGCTGGCTTCAGTCTGGCCTCAATTTCACTATGTAGTCAAAGCTCCCTTGAACTCATGGCAATTCCCCTGCTTCTACTCCGACAAGGTGGCATCTCTACAAAGTAAGGTCTCTTGCCTACAACATGGGCATGCTATGTTGGAAGTAGATCCTTTGGATAGATAGAAGGTGTGAGAAATCACATTTGTTTGTAATCCATTTCCTTTTCTTTTTTTAGATTTATTAATCGTATTTTGTGAGTGTTTCGCATGCATATATGGATGCGTGCCTGCACACAGATCACAGAGCACAGGACTGAGTACTGTGGAAGTACGCAGCAGGCAGCAAGGGGCAGTAATTATGAACAAATTGTGGAAACGTAATCTCTTCAAGTCTCACTGAAGATTAAATGAGATGATGGATAGCCAAGGATCTAACACAACACTATTACTGGGGCTGGAGAGATGGGTCAGTGGGGAAGAAGAACACTTGCTGTTCTTGCAGAGGATCTGAGTTCAGTTCCCAGCATCCATGTTGGGTGGCTCACAACTGCCTGCAATTCTAGCTCCAGGGGATTCAATGCTCCCTTCTGGCCTTCACAGGCAACTTCACTATGTGCACACACCCACATACAGACAGCTATACACATAGGTAAAAATAAATCCTTACAAGCAGTATTAGATGCTAGGGATCAGCCCAATAAGAATGAACAAAACAAGCCAGGTTGGTGGCACATGTCTGGAATATCATCTTTAGGGAGGTAGAGTTAGGAGGATGGAGAATTTGAGGTCAGCCTGGGTTACATAGTAAGTTTCGAGAGTTTAAGGCTAGTCTTGGCATCACAGTGAAACCTTGTCTCAAACCAACCAACCAGCCAACCTCAACAGAAGAGAATGAATACAAGGCCTTAGGCAATGCATATTTGTTCAGGCTTCTCCCCACTCCCTACCTCTTCTTCCCTTCAATAGCAGCTGATCTCAAACATGGTCCATGAACAAAGCTATGTGACTAGGTTTCTAATTAGACTGTGAGAAAACTCCAAGCAAACAAGACAAGAGCCTTGTAATCTCTGCTCCTCTGTAACATGGGTTCTCCTTGGAATGTGCTTTCGTGCCCTTCCCAGGTGGAGGGCACAGGAGTGAATTTACTCCAGATGACCCATCACAACTGGCTACTGTGATTTGTTTATATGCCCCTATAGAAAAAACCATGTTTTTGCCACATGTGGTTTATACTTGTGACTGTACACTTAACTCAGGTGATCTTTCTTAATCCTCAGTGTAAATTGTCTGACGCTCTGAATAAAGTTGGCTATTGCATGAGACTTCAGTCTGGCTCATGTTTAGGCCCCACCCTTCCAGCTTCACACTGCCATCTAGAGCGGCAACAGCGAGACTTATCACCAAAAAGAATAAGGTGGAAATGACAATGACAGTCTGTGGCTTCAGATACCAGGTCATGGAAAACACTGTTATGTGTTTCTTGCTATTTAAAAAAAATGTTTATTTTTGTCATGTGTGTGTGTGTGTGTGTGTGTGTGTGTGTATACATGTAAGTATGCGAACCCATAGAGGCCAGCAGTGTTGGATCCCCTGCATCTGCAGTTATGGTGGTTGTAAGGCACTTGATGTATGTGTGGGGAGCTGAAGTTAGGTACTCTGCAAGAGAAGCAATTGATTCTAGTCACTGAGCCTTTAGCACAGTCTGGCCTCTTGCTCTCTTTCACTCTGGGGTCACTTTCTTTGGGGAAAATCAGATGTGGTCGTGTAAGGACACTAAAGTAACCGAGGTCCATGTGGTGGGAAAGTGAGGTCCCTTGCCCACAGCCACATGGGTATGCCATCTTAGAAACGAATCCTTTGACAACTTTAGCCTGGACTGGCAGCTTCACTGTAGTCTCATGTGAGTGCCTGTGCCAACAGCCCTTCTAAATGACTCTTGCATGCCTGACATTTGAACCTATGGAAAGGGGCTGGGGATACCTAAGTGGCAGGGTGCTGTAGCACACACACAAGGCCTTGGGTTTGACTCCTAGCACTGAAAATAAAAAGCTGAAGCTGTTGCTCAGCAGCAGACACGATGCGCCTATTTGGTCCAGGTACTATGATTCTTTTGAGCACGTTCTAGAAATCATTCTTCTTGTAGACCCATGCCTTTTGACTGGGTTACTCTGTGTGAAGTCAGTGACTTGGAAGGACTGAAAGGCAGTGTAAGAGCAGGCAGTCGAGGATCTCCAGCCAGCCCTGTGATGCCAGGAGAAGCCAAGAGGTAATGGCAGTGATGTACCTTGATGTTGTTGAGGTTGACCTCTTGCAGGTTGGGGTCGTTGGCCTTCATCTGCTGCAGACTTGCTTCCACATTTGTGGGGTTTGGTGGCTCCTCAAATACTGGTTTGGCTTTTTCACCTTTGACAATATCTACAACACAAGTTTTAATTTATAAAAGATATGGAAAAGGCCCTCTATCAAACTAGCAATGACTTTCCCAGAAAGCGCCATTCTTTCATGTGGACTCTAAGACTCCAATATCAATGATAGAAGGTTGATTCTTACTGAGCAGGAACAGTGGTACTTCTCTGGGAAAGTCTGCAAGGAAGATGTTTTTCAGCCCTCTGAGGGGATTCAGTGGCTGACACTACATGAAGTCAAAGTACAGAAGGCCCTGGAGCAAACTCCAGTCCTCAAGGTATCCACTGCAGTTACTGATGCACCATATGGACTTCCCCACACCATCTTCACCAGAGCACAGTCTCTGAGATGCAAAACTGGCCACCACAATGAGTCTCTTCATTCCCCAAATCCTTTTTCAAAATTCTGTGTGATGCTGAGACTTGAACCCAGGACCAGCTCAAAGCAAATGTTCTACTACTGAACTACACTTCTATCCCCAGCTCTCAAATATTAACTCCCCTCTGGCTTCCTCGTCACTGCTCTCCTCCAATCTCCACTCTGCAGCTTTAGCTTTGAGGAAGGCATGGAAAGACCAAGGAATGGAAAAGAAGAATGAGAAACACGTGAAAAGCAATTGTTGGGGGCTGGAGATGGCTCAGCAGTTAAGAGCACTTGCTACTCTTGCAGAGGGCTAGAGTTTAGTTCCCATCACCCTCATGGTGGCTCACAGACTTCAGCAAGTCCAGTTCCAGGGATCTGAAACTCTCTTCTGACTTCCCTGGGCAACGGATATACGTGTGCATGTGTATGTATGTGTGTGTGAGTAAACAAAACACCTATACTCATAAAAATAAATGATAAATAAATAAATTACTCGAGCCAAATATAGCCAGTACGTGCCTGTAATACTAGAATTTAGAAAATTGAGGCAGGAGGATCATGAGTTTGAGGCCAGCCTGCACAGTGAATTTCAGGCCTGTCTCAAAACAAACAAACAAAAACCAAACAACAACACACCACATTTATCAGAAAATATTTAGAATGCATATAACATACAAAGGATTAATATTCTAATGTACAGAGAGCTCCCCCATCTTACCCCAAGACAGGGCTTCTCTGTGTGTAGTCCTGATTATCCTGGCACTCAATCTGTAGTCCAGGCTGGCCTCAAACTCAGAGATCTGCCTGCCCCTGCCTACTGAGTGTTGGGATTAAAGGCCAAGGTATTCTTCATGCTTTCTGGGGAAAGTAGGTATTTAGAGTCCAATGGCCAGCATCCATTATCAAGACAAAAATACATTGGAATAGAAAAGGGAACATAGTCAAGCTTCCCTCATTAATTAAAATATCCTTTGGAACATGAAACTCTATTTGCATTCTGAGTTGACTCTTCAAACTTACTAGGATACCTTCCCCCACCCTGGACAACGTGCCATGAAATGTGTGTTCTGTGGCTCTGGCCACACTGCCTGGCCAAGTGCCCACCATCAGCTTCTACACCGGGTTTGACTGCTCAGAGCCCAATGATGCTTTCTAGAAGCAAGGGTCTCCCTCCTAAAGGCATCAGACAGAGGCTCTGAAGCTTCAAAAGTTCCCCGATTCCTCATCAACTTACTCCTTACAGGCCCCTTGTGGCCTTTGCCATTGGTTGTTTCTTCATCAAACTTTGGATTGTTGAGCAAATTGTGGACTCCCAGGACAGCTGAAAACACAGGCAACAAAAACAAGCACTAAGTTATGAAATGCACATCAGGACAGCCACATGTTAACTCGTACCTTGATGAACAATGCTTGATAAAGCACAAAGTCTCCCAGGTTCCCTTTCCTGGAACAGTGTGTGGTATGTGTACAGCATTCAATAAAGTTACTGCCAAAATCTCCCAAGACCATCAGTAACTCTAAACGCCTCTGTGGGTTTAAAGGTGCAGGATCCTCTGGGATCTGAGAACCCACTGTGCAGCCACATCTTCCAACCACTGGAACACTGCTAGGTCCCTATTCTGGCTAGTCTTAACTGTCAATCTGACACAACCTAGAGTCACCTGGAAAAAGTCTTAATGAGGAATTATTACGGTTACACTGGCTGTTGGTCAAGTCTATGGGGGTTGTCCTGATCATTAGTGACATAGAAAGATCTAGCCCACTGTGAGTAACACCACTTTACAGGCTGGGCCTTGAACTGTGTAAGAGAGAAGAAAGCCAGCTGCACAGAAGCAGCAGTGTCTATGGGTTTAGTTCTCTCTGCTCCTGGCTGTGGATGTGGTGTGCCTAGGGGCTCACCTTCCCCTCAATGATAGATTGTAACCTAGAAATGTAAGTTGAATAAATCCTTTCCCCCACTGAACTGCTTTTGATCAGGGTGTTTTGTCGTAACAAAATAAATAAAATTAAAACATTCCCTCAGTTAAGAAGATTCAACATTCTGCTAAATTTTTGTTGTTGTTGTTATTTTGTTTTCAGGCTCTTGCCTTATTGCCCTGAATAACCTGGAACTCACGTGTAGGCTAAGCTGTCCTCAAACCCAATGTGATCCTCCTGCCTCTGTTTCCAAATGCTGTGATTATCTAAAAGGAACTGAGGACCTTCTTATGCTCAGCTAATAACCCTCCTCTTCTTTCCCAAAGGCAAAGAAAGGACAACTCCTTTTCTACTGAAAGAGGACCACAATCTTTCTGCTTCCGCCTCCATTTAGTTTTCTTATCTGTAAATTAAAACAAGGTGGGATTCAATTAAGGATTTTGTTTTGTTTGAAGTCTCACTATGTAACCCAGTCTAGCCTGGAACTTATCACATAGACCTAGCTGGCCTTGTCCTGGCAGTTCCTCCTGCTTTCTGCCTCTTGAGTGTTGAGATTAACACTGTACCCATAAGCCTGACTAAGTCTAAGGATTTTAAAGATCTAACGTGTGTAGATTTATGCTGTCCCCTCCCCTGGCCCCGGAGGCAGAAGCAGAAAGATTGTGGTCCTCTTTCAGTAGAAAAGGAGTTGTCCTTTCTTTGCCTTTGGGAAAGAAGAGGAGGGTTATTAGCTGAGCATAAGAAGGTCCTCAGTTCCTGGTGTTACACTGGAACTGACACCGGGAGGGCGGCATTCAGGGAACATCACTATCGGCAGGGTGGTGCTGAGCAGGTTGAAATGGATTTCCCTTCTAGTGAAATTACAGGCACAGGCCCCTGAGATTAAGCTACACTTTCAAGGGGAGGCAGTTAATATGGTACAAAGAAGGGCCAGTGGTTAAGCCAGTAGGAGCAGGGGTTAGAGGCAGGAGTGCGATAACACACATCTGCACTTGAGACACGAAAGGATTCTAGGTCAGTGTGGGGCTATATAGAGAGTTCAAGATTCGAGGTCATCCTGGAAAGCCTCCACTACACAGTGAGACCCTGTTTTGACAAAACAAGAGCTGGGGCTCTAGCTCAGTGGCAGAGCACCTGTCTAGCATGCCCAAGGCCTTGGGTGGGTTCAATCCTTTGCACTGCAAACAGAATAGAACAAAATGATCATGGAGTTGGTGTGTGTGTGGGGGAGGGGGGAGGCTGGAGCACGCAGTTTGAACCCTGGATGCCACACCCTAGCTGTGTGATCTGGGAAGTCACTGAATGCCCACGGAGTCTGCCTCCTCATTAACCCCAGTTGGTTAATGGCTAGGTGAGCAAAGCACACTCAGGGCTTTTCGTGACCATGTTTCCTGAGAGGATTCACTCAGGGGAGAAGCCTTGCTCTGAATGTGCCCGGCTCCACCCCGTGAGGGGAAGAAAGGAGAAAAAGAAGAGCCACTGCCACGCCTTCACACTGCTTGCCCTTCTCCTTGCCACCTTCCACACCGGCACAAGCAATGCTTCCACCCTTCTCTCCCGCAGGGCATTCCTTCCACTCACAGGCTGTTTTCAATCTTCTAGAAAGATCCACCTGAGAGAAGAGGCTGCATGTTTTCCATCCCCAGAGAAGGCTTTTCACTGAGTTCTTAGGAAGTGTCTGATGGGGAGGGGGAGCTGAGTCAGGAGAAACAAAGCAGTTCCTATTTGCATTATCTCCCTGGATTTATGACATGGATTCCAGGCTCAGGCATCTTCAGAATGATGGCTTTTTCTTTCTCCTTTCTCAGGTGTTTCCTGAGATTAATGTCCCACCCTGCATTCTTTCTTTGGGCAATTCTAGTAAAGCCTGTGAAGCAACCCTTGGGAAAAGCAGTAACCATGGAAGGATCTCTCCACAGTTACCACAGGCCCAAGATGCCCAGTCACTGTAAAATGCCTTCCTCAGTGGGTGACTCACACGCTCCAGAGACCTCCGACAGATATATGACACGTAAACCCTGATGTCACCTCCTGACATCATCAGAGATGGATGGAAATGTGTGGAGATGGCAGCCGCATTTAATAAGGCAGAGCAGGAAAGAGATTTCTACATACATCTTCTAGGGGAATAAGAGTCAGCATTCTGGGGTTGGGGAGCAGCTAAACTGATAAACAACTTCACTTGAAAGCACAAGGACTTGGGTTAAAAGCCCAGAACTTCTGTAAGAAACAGGTGCATGTCGGGTGTGGGGGCGTGCACCTGTGATCCCAATCCTGGGGACGCAGGGCCAGGCAGGGCTTTAGGCTCAACCAGTTAAGGCACTTGCCACCCTACAATGCAGCTGGATGCACCCTACAATGCATTATGTGAGTTTGAACCCACATAATGGAGAAAGAAGAAACCAGCTCCGTAAAGCTGTGCTCTGAATGACGCGCACATACTGAGATTAGCCGTGACTCTTCATCCTCCTGCCTCCACTTCCGGAGTGTTGGGATTAAGAACACACACCATACCTAGCTCTCATTTTCTCTTAAAGTCACGGTCTCACTCTGTAGCCCATGCTACTCTAGAAAGGAACTACGCTGCTCACCCATCCACACCACACTGGATTTTTGTTTGGTTTTGAGAAAGGACTTAATGTGGGGGGAAAGACTCGCTTTTTACTTCTTTTGTTATTTGCGCTTGTCATGTCTACGTGGTAGTCTGAATGCTAACGGTCACCACTGGCTCCTGTGTTTGAATACTTGGTCCTGCGTTGGTGGGACCGTTTGGGAGGGATTAGGAGGTGTGGCCTTGTCAGAAAAGGTGTGTACTGGGGTAGGCTTTGAGGTTTCAAAAGTCGCATTCCCAGTGTGCAGACTCAATGCTTCCTGCTTTTGGGTCAAGATGTGAGTATTCAGTTGCTCCTGCTGGACATGTCTTTGCTTCCCCACCATAGACTCTGACCTTCTGAAACCAAAAGCTCAAGGAAGCACTTTGCTGTAGAAGTTGCCTTGGTCATGATGTTTTTGCCACAGCAACAGAAAAGTAACTGAGGCAATCAGCATGTAAAATCAGTTAAAATGACAATCCTGCTACCATTGTCTTGTTTCGGGTTGTTAAGGAAACTAGGAGGCTAGATGACCTCCCGGCACAAATCAGCTTGTAATGGCAATTGTGAGGGAGATCAAGAACACCACAAAAATGTGACCAAAAGGCCACAAAAGGTGGTGGCACACACCTTTGATCCTGGCACTCAGGAGGCAGAGGAAGCAGATCCCTGAGTTTGAGGCCAATTTGGTCTGTAGAGCAAGTTCCAGGACAGTCAGGGCTACACAAAGCAACCCTATTTCGAAAAAACAAAAAAAAAACACTGCACAAAAAGAAATGTGATCATGAAATGTGTAAATCCTATAAGTTCATTTTAATGTGGAAGTTCCTGGGAAAGCATATGGGGATATTATTTCATTCATTTTTAACTTCTATGTAGCCCACGCTGGGCTCAAACTCGCAGTAATCCTCCTGTCTCAGCCTTTAGAGCGCTAGTGCTACCATTTCAGGCATGGGTCACCATACCTAGCTTGCAATTTTCTTTTAAGCTCTCAATACTATTACAAATCTGTTCTCTTTCTATTTATCATAGAAGTTTTGTAGGATGGGCATCATCTGAACAACAGAATGGGTTAAAACATGGCTCGCTCAGCCACAGGATCCAGTCTCGATAAAACCGGCTGCTGCCATCCTGGCAGCGCTGTACTCACCAGCTACCAGAAGCTCTGAGTTTTGCGCCAGGGGAGTGAGTGCATGCCTGGAAATCACGAGCCGGCCCGAGAACTAACCTGCAAGATCGTAGAGTTCAGTGTCAGATGCGCTGGCCAAGGCTTCTTCCAGCTCTGGGTCCAGAGTCACTTTTTCTTCTTTCGGAGCTTCTACAGGCTTTTCTTTGGGGATAAACACTCTTCCTTTAAATCAGAATGAAAACAAAGATGACCGTGCTATACTGCCTTATGGGTAAGGCACCAGACTGAACAGAAGACGCACCGTAGGCACGTATCACTGGGCTGTTTCTTATCATTTGAGGTCCCTGGACTGCTAGGATGGAGCTAATCTTGGGTGGTGAGAGGAATCCTGCCTCTTACCTCACAGGGCTCCCCTGAGCTACACTCATTTCAGCAATTAAGCTTCTTTCTAACGGCGATAGTTTCGTCAACTTGACAGAATCTAGGAAGGACGAGTCTCCAGTCATGTTTACAAGGGAGTTTCTAGACTGGGCTAATTGGGAAGACCCACCCTAAATGTGGGTGGCTCCAATCCATAGGCTGGAATCCTGGAAAAGGAGAATTGGAGCTGAGCGCCAGCATCCACCTCTCTGATTCCCGCCTGTGAATGTGAAGCGAGCTTCTGTCTTAGGCTTCTGCTGTCATGCCCTCCCTGCCACAGTGGGCTGCACTCTGGAGCTATGAGCCTAAACAGACCCATCATTCTGTAAGTACTTTTGTCAGAGCAGGACAGAGTCACTAATCCACCAGCCATCTCCCAAGCTACAGGGTGAGGCCGTGTTGTACCTTTTAAACTCAGACAGCTCTAGCCTTCTTTCGTCACAAGCCTCCTCCAGATGAACCTAGATGGGGTGGGGGAGGGTAATTTGCCAAAGCCACTCCTCTCCTCAGAGAAAAAATGACAAAAGTGTTTTCCTTAGTATCCTGTCATTATCTAACATATGATGGGATTTTATTGAAGATTAAAAAAAAATTTTTAGTTTAAGCTTGTCACCATCTGGTAAGTCCAACAGCAACTGTGTTACCATAGAAACATCTCATACTCCACAGTAACCCATGGCTGTTTACCTGACTCATCACTGATCAGCTCTACTTTCTTAATTTCCTTCTCAGTAGCATTACATGTATACAACACAGAGGGGGCGACGGGGATGGCTCATGCTCAGTGGTCAGTTTTCCATGCCACTGACTACAGGCTAAAAGACTGCCTCACTTCACCGGAGCTCAGAGGAAAGAGTACCTCCATCAGGTCACCCGGCTCTACTGGGGGTTCTCAAACTGATACAGAGACCACACAACCACCAAAGTACACAGCAAAATGATGAACATGGTCACAGAGCCGCAAAAGCAATGCCCAGGTGCCATGGTCAGCAAAAGGGGTGCATACAGAGAGGGGTCAGGGGAATCTGAGACCTTAGCATTTAAGCTGAGAGCTTCCTGTTTTTTTTTTTAAATGGGGGTATGGGTCAGATAAAAGTGCCGATGAGAAAATTAACTTGACTTGGACAAATCTGGGAACATGAGCAATGACACAGGCTGAGACTTAGCAAGGAAAGGAGAACTGTAGCCAAGAGGCAGTGGAGGCTAGACCCATGCTGAGGTTGCAGCAAGAAGTTGGGACATTATGTAGGAAGCATGCCTTAAGTTCCAGCATTAGAGGGAGATGAAGTCAGGAACAGAACGAATTAACAGTCTATTTAGGCAGGAGAGGCGGGGAGGGAAGGGACAAGGGGGAACAGGGAAGGGAAAGTAAGGGAAGGGAGGGAAGGAGAAAGAAGGGAGGGAAGGGGAGGGAAAGAGAAGAGGAGAGAAGAGGGAAGAGTGGGGGAAGGTTCTAGCATGGGCTTGCTCCTCACAGCCTTCCAAGTTACACCCCGGTGTTTCTTTGACTAGATGACAAGCATATTGAGGGCAGAACAAGGTCTTATATACCTGTGGGTCCAGGGTCTGCCACAGAGTTCTGGACTGGGGATAGCAAATGCAAGATGAATGAATGACAGATGGGATTTTCATCATAGCATGAGGTTAGGGAGTCAGGCTACAAGCACTCTAGACAGAGTAGAAAGGCCTTGCCTAGATGCCTACAGCTATGACCCAAAAGGCGGAGGGAAACACATCACTGCCTGTGCATCTCATTCGGGTAGGGTGCTGCTTTACATTTTCAAAGCATTGTCTTGAGACTTTGAAATTTCTTTTTTGAAAAAATTAGTTTCAGAACCATTACAGCCCATGTAGTCATTTAATTCATCACATATCCAGCCATGCTTTTTTTTCCTTTTAACTAAACTTTAATTTTGAGAATAGCTTTAGGTTCACATCCAAATTAATCAGATTATCATATATCACCCCAGTCCCCACTGACCTCCCCACCAGCATCCCACACTATAGTGGGGCATGTGTGACAACCAATGAACCCATAAAGCCCCATCCTCATCACCCATGAGTTGTAATCTACCTTAGGGGTCACTCTGGGTGCTGCATCTACCAGCCACAGCCTTCTGCAATCCCATGTGTGTTTGTAGGCTTATTTCCTCTCCCCAGGTCAGCTCCTTTGATTGATGCCCTATAATATGTTAAGGCACTTTGTCCCAAGAGGTACGGTCTGTGGCTCTTACCTTTCTTTTCTCCTGTGAAGGGCACAAAGTCCTCCCTGTCCTTCTGTTCCAATGCCTCCTTCTCCAAGTACATGAGGAGGTGTTCTCGGTCAAATGGGCCAGTGGCTGCTTTCTGGGTCTGGTCTTTCTGTCGGAATCCAGCCGGTAGCATCGCACTCTGACAAGACAGATATGAGATGAAGGGGAGACACATGCTGGACCGAGTTTGCTCTTTCTTTACTCTTTTGGACTCGCTGTATGTGGAAAAGTGGTGGTGGTGGGCACTTATACTGGCTGAGGGGTAGGGTCTCTAGGATGTTTCTAGGGACATGTTATTCTGACCTCCTTTGTTAAGGGAGGAAGCCCAACCAGCTCAAGGGACATAGTGACAGAAGCAGCCGCCTCTGGACCTTCTGCAGCTGCCTTATAGAATGTGGAGGGAAAAGGTCTTTCTGTGTTCATAATGATTAGGTCTGGTCAGGTATGCACACACGAGCTCCTAAGTCAGGAGTCTGGATGACTACACTCACTCACTTCGAATCTGTTTCCTCCAGACATAACTGAGAGGTAAGGAAATACTACGGTGTATGTCGATATTTGCCTGAGTAAGATTCATTTATTCGTCTTTTTGAGACACAGTCTCATGTAACCTTGGTTGGCCTCAAACTCATGATGTAACTGAGGCTGGCCTGAAATCCTGATCCTCCTGCCTCTGTTTCCTAAGTGCTGGGAAGAAGAACATGTACCAACATGCTCAGCTTTTGTTCTAATTTTTTTTTCTTTTTTGCCTGATAAAGTCTCACCACGTAGTACTGGCTGGCCTGGAACTCACTATGTAGACCAGGCTAGCTTTGATCCGTGTGCCTCTACCTCCCAAGTATTGGGGTTAAAGAAGCGTGTTATTATACCTGGCTTTATTTTCGATTTTTATGTCAAGATCTCACTTTGTAGCCCATGCTGACTTAGGACTCACTATGTTGCTCAGGCTTGACCCAAACTCATAATCTTCCTCAGTTTCCCAAGTGCTGGAATATAAACATGTGGCATTATGACCCCTGCTCTGATTAAGCCCCAAGTTCCTTCCTTATTTGTATAAAAATATTATACTTAAATAAAAAATTAAATGTTTGAAGTACCTGGTACAGCAGGATGCCATATAAATAGCTTTATGTACTTGCATCTTTAGAGTTAAGTCACTATTTTGGATGCCTTTTTTTAAAGTTTAACATAATGTCATCAGGGCTGAAGAAAATACTTGCTAAAGAAACACTATAATGAGATATTGAGTTTTTTAAGAACTGATAAAAATGTTAAAAACCTCCCCAAATTCACTTGGTGTTATGAGGATACTCATCTACACATTGTCAAAGAATTTCAAGTTATCTGTGTATTTGAACAAATAATACCAGTTGTGGTAGCACACACAATCCCAATACTTTGGAGGTGGAGGTAGAGCAATCAGAAATTCATTGTTATTCTTGCACACATAATGAGTGTGAGGCCAGTCCCTGCTACTGGAGACCGTGTCTCAAAAAAAAAACAAGAGGAGAAAAATATGATATAAAGTCAGGCATGGTGTTGCAGGCTTATAGTCAACACATAGGAGGACAGCTTAGGCTACATACTATGTTCCAGGCCAGCCTTAGCTACACAGTGAGACAGTGAGACTCCATCTTACACACACACACACACAAAAAAAAAAAAAAAAGAAAGAAAGAAAGAAAGAAAGAAAGAAAGAGTAATTCTGGGCTGCTTGTGGTATTATATATACTTAATCCCAGAACTTTAGAGGCAGAGAAGGGTAGATCCCTATTAGTTTGAGACTAGCTTGGACTACATAGTGAGTTTCAGGCCAGATAAGACTACATAGTGAAACCTGCCTTTAAAAACAAAAGTCTGGGCTGGGTGGTGGTGGTGCTCGCCTTTAATTCCAGCACT
>JAQHUG010000010.1:15122715-15157627 GCA_028555095.1 Dicrostonyx torquatus
CTGGGGGCTTGGGAGCCAGGTGCTGGGAACACAACCCACACCTCTCCCCCACTTGCAACATGTGGGTCACCCTTGTATGTGTGCCTTCCAATTATGAAAAATTAATACCATTTCCCCCAAGGACTCTTGGGCCCAGCAAAGGATCTGACACTTGGAAAATACTCTGTTTAGTCCTACAACTAAATCAGACTGTTCTTTCCCAATGGAAAACACTTTTCGTCCTCTGTGAACTAGTTTTTGAGAAACACACTTGCCATTTCTCACTGTAGTGACCCTGGCCCTGAACCTGTAAAAGAGCATCAGCCACAATGGGGAAGAACCCAGAATTCTACAGGGGAAGCAGGCACTTCGGAGACTGCTGAAGGAGAGATCTGCCCCCTTTCTCCCATACTCTCATTAAGCACCCCACTCCAGTTCCATGCCACCAACCTCGGGATCTAGGTCATCCAGAACATTTTCCAACTGTTTCAGTTCCTCTTCTGAGAGCTTGCCAAGAAGCTCATCCTCATCGATATTCTTGTATTTCTCCAGCTCCTTCTGAAAGGGGAGTGCCATGGCTTCGCAGGTATACCTTTCTCATGCACTTGGAAGTGGGCCAGCTTCCTGGGACTTCACACTACCACTGTTAAAAGAGCAACACTGTCATCTCCTTGCTGTAAACTGCAAGATTAGTAATGGACTGTGCTACACTGGCCACGCATTCTACCACACAGACAATTCATCTGGAAGGCAGCATTGCCTTCAATTCCAGGGCAGGGCACACAGCCCACGGTGTTTTCACACATAGCATTATTTCAACTATGTTTTCCCCTTTAGGGTGGCCCTGTAAGGAAGCATGCAAGATACCACCATCCGATGGATTTTACAGACTGTGATTGAGCTGGAGGTGACCGCAATGGGATGTGTGCTGGCTTCTGGCTCCCAGGGTAGTGAGTGTGTTTCCACTCTACTACAAGGCCTCTCCCCACTTTCCATTGAAAACCAGGGAAGAACAATGACTAATTGTATGGCAGCTGTAAGCAGCACACTTGTGCCCTTTCAGGGTAGAGAGTGCTGTGAAAGACACAGAATGGCATCCATTCAGGGAAGAGTTCAGAGGACCGGTGTGAGGACACATTGTCTTGTGCAATGAAACCAAGAGATGTCCTCAAGCCCTGGCCACAGTCGAGAGTAGTTCTCTCTCTCTCCTCTTTTTCCTTCTTCATTAACTTCTTTTTTGTAATAAAATGATATTTTTGAGAGTACTTTAATAGTATTTTTTTATTATTATTTGAAAGTTCCTCCCTTTAAATGATGTCTTTTGATCGCATCTGTCCACTACTACAGCTCTCCAGCGCTTTCTAGTGCCCGGTACCCTAATTCCCTCCCAGCTTCATGTCCTCTTTTTATTTTGGTTGTTATTCTTTCTGTAGTCATTCTCCCTAAGTTTTCTTTCTTTATACCCCCAAACATTCTCTCTTAGCCCCCCAGCCCTCTGAAATGCCTCATCCTTAAACTTTCACATCAAATGCAAGTTTTACTCAGTCCCTTGCAGAAAATTCTTTGGCTCTTCCCTACGAGACAACGCTACATTCCGTCTAGTCAGACCCTCCAAGACATTGAGTGTAGCTCTATGTACCTGCTATTGCCAAGGGCAGGTCTAGAAAAGTGCCCCCAGGAAGATCACAGCACAGCAAGACAGCCACACAAATGGCAAGAACAGTGTATTACAATAATGTCTGAAGTAGGTTAAAAAATACTGGGGAGGGGGAGGGGAGGTTTGAGAGTCATCCAAAAAAGAGATGTCATTGACTTTTGAAGGAAGAGGTCCTGAGGAGGACATGGGTGCACACGGGCCATCTAGGATAGAGAAGAGCATAATCAGAGACATGGGAGAGGAAAGTTCATGCAGGGTGGGTTGGTTAGGAGGAGGATTTGTGTGTGGAGTGGGAAGAATGGGACATCTGTGAGGGGCTTCTTTACAGGCTATGCTAAGGGACCTGGATCTTACCAACCGAGCTATATCCCCGACCCCTGAATTAAGGACCTAGCATAGAGAAAGCATTCTGATGTGTCTGAGTAGGCACAGATTGCTCCAAAGTACTAAGGTGATGGAAGGCAAATGGCCATGGCAGGGACAGAAGGCCAGAACATCGTGATTTCTGACTTGGAAGATGCAGGAAAGGCCATGAGAAGAGGAATTTGGGGCCTCTGAAAGCTGGAAAAGGTTAGGACTTTCCCTCTGCAGTCTTTAGAGAGCAGCAAAGTCTGGCTGACACCCATGAGATCATTTGGGTCTCTAACTTCTATAGCGGCAACACATTCATTTTTAAGCAACTGAAGTTGCTCTTTGTCACAACAAGACAGACACTAGCATCCTCTCCCCAACAGTCTCATCTCCAGGATAACTGTTCTAGAATAGTCCGTTCATCCATTTCTGCTTTCCATTCTGCTCTGTGCCCTAGGAGTGCTGTCTCCTTAGACTAGACTCCTGTCCTTTCTGGCTTCTGTTTGGCCAACAAGAGGCAACCAGAGGGGCAGAGGACACAGAGGCATGGGAGGAGGGCGGTGTGGAGAGGGTGTTTCAGAAGCCCATGTCACCCCACAGGCCACCTTCTTTTGCTGGCTTTGGGCCTTGGGGTGGTAAAGGGTCTCTATTATGACTCTTGCCAGATTTCTCCCTTGCTGTTTCTCCAAAGCTTCCTACATCCTTGTAAAGTGCCTCTTTATCGAACCCGTCTCAAGTTATTTGGTCTGAGACCACCCTCTATTTCTTGTCGGGAAGCTGGCAGATGTGGCACCATTACTTGGAATGTTCCTTTCTCTTTGTGCTCTGTTTCTGAGGCCTGGCGAAGATCCCAAGCTCTGCAGGACCACAGGCCTTCAGCGTGAGGGCGGCCTTTGGCCATTCAGCCCAGCTCTTGTGTTTCTCCTCTCACTCTTTGGTTTCTTTTCACAGTTTCTCTTCCTCTGCCTTAAATACCACTGTTCTTCAAAGTCTTACCTTAGAAATGATTTTCTCATCCCTTACCAAGGGCGCTTACTTACTTTGAAATTTTAATTATTTTATTTTTCCTTTTTTAATTAAATTTGAAATTTTAACTGTTATCTATATTCTGCTAACTCTAAAAATCTGTATCTGTAACCTAAATTTTGTCCCTGAGGACCAGATCTGAGTTATCTAACCAAAATCCTCCCTTGACTAGAATCTTAAAACCTTCCTTCAGACCCTTAAAATGTCAGAAGAGCTCTTACTTGCTACTCCTCTAGGATTTCAAGAAGTTGTTTAGAAACCAGGGTGTCATTCTTGATGTTTTTCCTTTGCCTCCTTCCTACCCACTAATCACCAAATCCTATCCTTACAGGACGAGGAGAACTCCTCCACTTCTTCATCCACGCCGCCCTTGACCTTCTCATCATTCTGTGTACAGTGGTCAAAGTGATTTTTTAAAAACTAACTTTTTAGTCTTTTAATCCCCCAGCAGCTTCTCATTGCCCCAAGGATAAAGTTCAGATTCCCACTCCGGCCTCTATAGTTCCATCCTCCTCTTCCCCACTGCCTTCCTCATGTCCTCCTGGACCACTTCCAATTCCTGGCTCATTTATGTTCCCTTTGCTCAAAGCACTCAGAAGGTAATGAGTGATGAAGGTTACATGGGTAACTCAAGGCCCACCCTCACCGACTCTACCAGGCTCATGTTCGAGTCTCAATGTGAGCTTCACCTCTTCCAACAGATCAGACCCTGAGTCGAAATCTGGGTCCTGTGCTCCCCCCTGTGTCCTTTGACTGCAGTCTGGCTTCGGCACAATTACTTGCTAATAATCTCAGTGAGAGTGAGGACTATCTAACTTTTATTTACCAATAAAATCTTGGTTCCCAGTACAGATCCTGACCCACAGTAGACATCCAATAAATACTGATGTCAAAAGAAGGAAATGAGCTCAGAGTAGTGAGGGGACCATGGGTCCAGAGATCTTTCCACTGCAGTTATTTCCCTACCCCCCCTCCTGGAGCCTGCTGAGATCACCTAAGCCCACAGACATCGCTCTTCTCCCTCAGTCTGCTGTGTCTACGTTGAGACTGGAAGATGAGCTGGTAGAGTCAGCGAGGCGTGGGCTCTGACTTAGCCATTTAACATTCATCACCCATTGTCTTTCATGTATGTTACTATACATACACGTATGTTACTATAGAGTTCTCTCTCCAGGTACCACCCCGCTTATTCTCAAGGCTCTTGGTTTTCTCAGGCTCAGGCTTGCATATTCATTCAACAGATGTCCACTGAAAGCCTACCTTTCCCCAGAACTGCTGAGATATGGCAGTGGACAAAACAGACGGTCCTTTGGGTGCTAACTGAGCCTATAATTCACAAGGGAAAGAGCATTCAATAATAATTTAACCACCAATAGTGCCTGTCAGCAAATTTCACATTCTATAGCAAGGTGCCAGGAGGTCTCAGAGCCAGGGGAAAAAGGAAAGTTGTATCGTTTAGAGTGTAACATTGACCTGAAGATTCAAGGAGAACCTAGTTGTTACTATTATTATGGTGGAGTTTTTGTTTTGTTCTTCTGTTTGAGGTAGGGTCTCACTCTATAGCCTAGGTTAGCCTGGAATTCGCTGTTTAGCCTAGGGCTGGCCTCAAACTTGTTGCAATCCTTCTTCAGCCTCCTAAGTGTTGTGACTATCGGCATATATAACCAAACCCAGCTATTTTTATATTTATTATTATTATTATTATTATTATTATTATTATTATTATTATATCATTTTTGAGACAGAGGCAGGAGGATTGACACAAGTTTGAGGCCAGCCTGGTCTACATAGTAAGAGTTCCACCTCAAGACACAACCAAACCCCTAAAACAAATCCAGGTGTGCTGTAGGGAAGAACGCAGCTTCCTCAGCTTCTGAAGTCAAATCCCGATTTCCCAGGGCTTGGCTGGCCTGCTGTACCCCTCCCAGGCCCTGCTGGGTTCACATTTGTTTCCCTCCAGGGAGTGATGAGGCAGTGGAAAGTTTACAAAGTCCTGCCGCAGACTCGCCTCCAGCAGGGTGTCTGTCCCATGGCAAACATTCAACACGCAACAGGATACCAATGCACACACCGGAAGGGAGCACGTGCCTCTGAAGCTTCCAGGAGCTCAGGTGGGCAAACACAGTCTGTCAATGGAAAATAGGCGTGGCCGTGAGCCGAAGGAAGTGCCTCTTCCTGTTACCCAGAAACACAAGCCTTGGGAAGGAAAGTTCACAGCGTGGTTTTCTGTGCTTCTTTTTCCACTATCTTATTAAAATAACTATGCTGCAAAAGAGGAAAATCAGCCTTTTACTGTCTCTACACAAAGATAAGCCGAACCCAAAACTGATGCTACTGACTTAGTTGAGTCAGTAAATGATATAAATCTTTTGTTTAGTATACCTTCATTATTTCACCATACTTGAGATTTACACAAGAGTCGAATCACATTTTTTTTTTATCCACCGAGCCATCTCTCCAACCTTCAAACCATGTTTTCTAAAACTAATAGAACAACATCACTTCATCAAAGCCCCTCAAACAAAGCACACACTGGCCCTGCATACTTAACTCATCTCTATTTTCTTTTCTTTTTTCTGCGTTGGGATGAGATAGGCTCTCACTATAAAGCCTTGGCCGGCCTTTGGAACACACTCTGTAGACCAGGCCATCCTCAAACTCATAGAAATCCTCCTGCCTCTGCCTCCAAAGTGCTGGGATTAAAGGCAAGGACCACCACACCTAGTCTTTAATTCATCTCTAATGCTGGGCAAATATAAAAATGTGGCAATTATAGCCCGAGTTTTGAAACCTAGCTATTTGAAAACAGGCCAGCAAAATCTTTTTCTTTGTTTTAAACTGTCAAGAAGCCAGGCATGGAGGTGCAGGCCTGAAACCCCAACATTCAGAGGTGGATGTAGGAGATTAGGCGTTCAAGGCTAGATTCATATACACAGTGAGCTGAAGAACAACCTGGGCTACGTGAGACTCTGTCTCTCTCTGAGAAATAACCATCATAGGATGAAAGACACAGAACACAAGAGAGGGAAGTTTTCTGGCAAAAAATTACAGCAAGGCAGAGACTGAGCAGGTTGAAAGGGAAGCGAGGACCTGATCTGACCAGATTCACAAAGTGTTTCCAGCTGAGACCACTCAAATCTTATAGCACAGAAAATGTCAGATGTTTTCAGCCTGAAAGTAGTTCCCTTTAATAACAATAAACCACAGAAGAAGCTTCTTTCATAGCTCAGAAAGCACAGAAGGCCTTGGAGAGGCTGCGAGGTTAAAGCAATGGACTTGAAAGCACAGAAGACTAAAAGCAAACCTTGGAGGTATCCAGGCTTGGACGATGCAGGCACACATGAAACTGATGACCTGTCCTCTGCAAAGCAGGCAAAGAACAGTGCAGCCACACATTGCGTCACCGCAGGGCAGAATGCAGAGCAAGGCATCACCCGGCAATTTTGTATTGTGCTAACATTACATGTCATACACAGTCTGAAGACAGCTACAATGAATCAGGTGATGTAATTCATAGAACAACCCCTGCCATGCATGTGCTCCACCGCCGACAAGATAGCATCACATGACGATATTTATCTCGTGAGATGTGGGTGATACTAGGGGCATTACTGTATTGTGAGGTATGGTGCCTAGTGCATACAAGTTCTCACAGTTACTTCTCGCTTATCTTTGGCCTGAGACTAGTCCTCTTCTGTCTGTCTGTCTCTGTCTGTCTCACACTCGGTTTTTCGAGACAGGGTTTCTCTGTGAAACAGTTCTGGTTGTCCTGGGAACTCACTCTTGTAGACCAGGCTGGCCTCAAACTCACAGAGATCTGCCAGAGAGCAGCATCATACAAGGGTTTTGAATTAGCACTGTCCAGCAGGGCAAACCTCCATTGTTAGTAGCAGTCCAAGCTGATGTTGACTTCCACCTGAGCAATAGCTAAGACTTCCCAGCTGGGGCAGAAGCTCTTTCATAGGGAAGTCTTACGGCCTTCCTATGCTACTTCCTGCCTTCTAATTTCTTTGTGGATCCTATGTCCCTCTGTTGCATGTCCCTCTTGGTTAGGCTCTATTTTCTGAGGAGTTCCCATTTCTTTTTGCTATTGTGTCCCTCCCTTTCCCTTCTGAGATAAGGTTTTGCCATGTAGTCCTGGAAGGCCTGGAGCTCATTGTGGACCAGGTTAGCCTTTTCTTTGTTAGTCCTGGTGACTACAGGGGCTGAACCACTGTGACTCGCTCAATCCCCATTTCTAGACCTCTTTGCCTTGTATTTCAGCCTTTCTGGTTTTTAGTTGCCTGCTGCTGGTGTTACCGTTGTTGTTATTACTTTAAATATTAATTTATTTATATTTGGTGTGTGGGTTATTTCTGCCTGCATGTATATTTGTGGGTCATGTGTGAGTAGAGTGTCTGAGGACACCAGAAGGTGCTAGATCCTCTGCAAATGGAAGTTACAGTTGTTAGCAGACACACAGGTACTGGAGATCCAACCTAGATCCTCTACAAGAGCAAAAAGTGCTCTTGACTGCTGAACCATTTCTCCAGCTCTATCATCATCATCATCATCATCATCATCACCATCACCATCGGGGGGAGGAGAGAGGAGAGTGTCTCATGTAGCTCTTGCTGGTTTTAAATATCTGATACTCTTGCCTCATCTCCCAAGTGCTGAGATTATAGGTGTGTGCACCAGTCCCAGATTCGAGCTGGTTTAGTACGTCCCTCATCCTGCCATTGGGAATTTAAAGACTTCTAACTTCCTGATATCATGGGTTTCCTGTTTTCGTCCTTTGATTCATCTGTTTTCCTGGCTTCTGCCTGCTCTTGTGGTCTTTGATCTACCTGTCTCCTTTTCTTTGGCACTGATCAGCTAAGTTTTGATTTATGACTTGTTATGACCTGTGGGTGGTATGGGCACCTTGATTCAGGATTGCTTACAAACCAACTTGGGATGATAGGTAAGCCAGAAAGCAAGCGGTGTGCAATGGCATTGCAATTCAGAATGGCTGTCTATAAACAAGGGTGCTCTCTGTTTCCTTCCACATTGCCTACATGATAGCCATGCTCATGAGACTCCAGAGTCCTGCAAGAACTCTGATGGGGGGCCTCTTGGTTATTCCTTAGTGCTGTGCTCCACCTGTGTGGTATTGTCATGTCCAGGCTTAGTAGAGCTTGTCCAGGAACTCCTGTCACTCACAGTCCTAGAATCAACCTTTTGCCAACCTAGTTGCCACTAAGGGAATCAGGGAAACTGGTAATATACACGAAAGAAATAATAGGAAAGTCTTTCTTCCTTCCTTCCTTTCCTCATTCCTTCCTTCCTTCCTTCCTTCCCCCCTCCACCTGCCTCTCTGTCTCTCAGTAAAGAAAAGGGCAGAATTAAAACAGGCTCTCACTATGTAGAGGCTGGCCTGGAACTTGCTATTTAGCCCAGGCAGACCTTGATACTGTGATCCTCCTGTATCAGCTTCCTGAGTGCTGAGATTACACACATGTACCACCATACCTGACAGATAGGGTAGTCTTGATACTCAAACAGGAAGGCTGAAAATATAAGAGCAAAAATGATAACCAATCATAGCTCTCAAGATAGATGTGCTGAAATACAGGACCCAGTTCAAAGAATTCAAACTGGCTTTGGAGGGAGTGGAGACAATTGCATCCCCATTGAAGAGCCAGTGCCTCTCTTTACACAGCCACAAAGTCTTCAAAGCTATATATACCTGAGTGTTTTAGAGACAGGGTTTTTCTGTGTAGCTCTGGCTGTCCTGGAACTCACTCTATCTGGTCTTGAACTCCTGAATGTTGGGATTAAAGGCATGTTCTACCATGCCCAGGACTATAATTGACTTTTTGGTGTACTAAAAATAAAAATTATTGGTGATAAAAAATTAATTAGCCGGGTGGTGGTGGCTCACGCCTTTAATCCCAGCACTTGGGAGGCAGAGGTAGGCAGATCTTTGTGAGTTTGAGACCAGCCTGGTCTACAAGTTAGTTCCAGGACAGGCTCCAAAGCTACAGAGAAACCCTGTCTCGAAAAACCAATAAAAAAATTAATCAGAAGAGTTTCTAGGAAGAAACAGAAGAAATTAAGGTTAGAAAAACAGACTGGAGTTAAATGATCCACGAGAACTAGAAAATGAAACTTGAATTCTAACCTGCCAGGTAATAAGAAACACAAATGACAATACTCATGATTTACATACTTACTAATAAGGGTGTTCTGGCCACCCACTCAATAATATTTAATAATAATTAAAGGCATGCACTAGTCTGGAACTTCTGATGAGCCTCTTATTTCTGCCTCCTTAGTGCTAGGATTAGAAGCAAGAGCCATAACACCTGGTGGTTTAAGAGTTGATTCTGAAGCTGGGCGGTGGTAGCGCATGCCTTTAATCCCAGCACTTGAGAGGCAGAGGCAGGTGAATCTCTGTGAGGTTGAGGCCAGCCTGGTCTACAAAAGCTAGTTTCAGAACAGGCACCAAAAGCTACACAGAGAAACCCTGTCTCGAAAAACAAAAACAAACAAAGGGTTAATTCTGTGTTATGTAGTCTGTAGTAGGAAGGCTTCTGCACATGCCTTCTAGAAATTTCTCTGAACTGGGTATAGCCTATAAAACAATATAACCTTTTACACAGGTTTCATGTGATTGACACTCAAAGGGACTAAGGGGGAAGTCCATTATTTTTGTTCTGTCAGAAGCTACATCAGTTACTTCCTCAGCATTTTCTCAACCCAAAGCAGAAAGACCCATCATTCGATACTGCTGTGTTCTCAAACTTCCTAACACACTGTCACAAACCTCAGACGTGGAAGGGAAAGCAATTTTCCATTCAATCCTAGCTAGAATTTACTTTCTCAAATTGCCTTACATACTGTCACAGATCTCAGATGTGGAAAGGAAAAAGACAGCTGACCTTGGTAGAGCGTCCCAGTCACCCAGCTACTCAGGAAGCTGAGGCAGAAGGAGCGTGAGTTAAATAAAGGCTTGCCTGAACCCTTGATTGTGACCATGACTCAAAGTAAGAAACAAAAGAAGACTGAGGCTGGGTGTGGTGGCGCACGCCTTTAATCCCAGCACTAGGAGGCAGAGGCAGTCTGAGTTTGAGGCCAGTCTGGTCTACAGAGCTCCAGGTCAGTCAGGGCTACACAGACAAACTCCATCTCAAACAAACAAAAAACATCAGCACCATCACAAATGGAAAGCAAACACAAACAAATAAACAAGGTCCAGTGGTAGAGTGCTTGCCTAGCACGTGTGGGCCGCATCTTTAATCCCCAGGGTGAAGAGGTCTTTCAGGGTAGTTCCTAGTTAGGGTAAGAATTATTGAGGGTTGGGAATTATTAGCATAGATGGCCCCACTAATATCAGTGAATTCCACATCTGCTACTTTAATCAATTGCATATCAAATTATTTTTTTAAAAATTGGGGCTGGATATCGGGGCCAGTGGTAGACTGCTTTCTGAGGAAGACTCTGAGCTTATGCCTAGCGCAATCTCTACTGTGTATACCTTCTTCTGGTCGTGCCATAAAACAGCAGGGAAAGTTATACTGTTACACTGTATCAGGTATACATAATTTAAAGAGGCTTTAAATACGTGGGGAGCATACATTTGGTTGCATGAGAATGCTATAATATTTTATAAAAAAAACTTGAAATCTTATGATGGGGGGGATGGTTTTCAATGACAAATTTCCCATGGGTACCAAGGATATGATGACACTTTATGTTACAGCAAGGGGATTCTTCTCTTAAGCATAAATGGTCGATACTAGTTAAGAAGATCCAAAAGAAGTGACTCTTTCCTGACTCCATCAACATCTCTGGGAAGATCTGCGTCTTGCTTTGGAATGTGAAGTTAAAGAGCTTTCTCCCAGGCTCACCACAGTGGCCAACAACCATGCAGCCCTCTATAGACCTTTCTGTGTGCTTGCTTATTTTTTTTTAAATTCCCCGCCAATTTCTTGTTTAAAAAGTTCAATCCTACAAAAGGGTGGAGCAAAATCCAGCTGCACCCCGCTCTTCTTGCCTCCCTAGCTCTCACCACTGTCTTGTGGCTATGCTCCTGGATGGGCTCTACCGCCAAGGAAGGCTCTTCTCTCATCCTGCGGTGCATACAGTGGATAGATGTAACAGTGCTCCACCTCCAAACTCCCAAACTTGCATAGCATCAGAAGGCACTTTGGATGCTGCTGGGGGAGAAGAGTCATCAATGGATACCCAAACAGTGAACCTGAATACTGACCAGCCAGGCAAGATGCGCTTATTGGCCTAACGGTGGTATGAAGGTGATGGGGACAAGCAACAGTTTCTGACTGAACAGGAGGCCTGCTCCACAGGAGAAGGGAATCATGCCTGGCCAAAAGAACATGGCTTGGGAGGCTAGAGGCCCTATGTGGGGGGAACCTACTATTGACGCTTTGCTAAATGGACACGTCATCATGCTATCTTCTAAATACATACGTCTATGCCCATATATTAGTGCTGCTTTCAACTTCGGCCAGAGATTCCGCAGCAGTGGGCAGCAGTTAATGCAGAGACTCTTAAATGACCAATGTATTGAGAAGAAGTGGCTATCAAGTGCTCATCCCTAAATGGGACATCTTTATCAACCACCTCAAAGCTCAGGGAGCATCACTTAGGAGGGAGTGGAAAGAATGTGAGAGCCAGCGGATGGGGAGGAGGGCAGGGAAATACTGTCTTCTAGACATGACACAGCTGTTGGGATCCTGAGCTCACAGCAGCTGTAATCACTGATGCAGGACTTTCAGACTGAGCCAACAAGATCATTCAACTTTGGATTTAGTAGGTGACCACCATTATTGCCATTACCACAACCACTGCCAAAGGCATGAGGGTGGGAAGGGGATGTATTGGGGGTTAAGGACAGATGGGTAGGATCAAGTATACTGTGTCAAATAATAAGTAAAGGTATTTTTTAAAAAAGATTTAAATTAAAAAAATCAGAACAACCTCCTATATACTACAAAACGATTATTGCACTTAAAAACAGTAATTCCATGTTGTCTAATATACAGTCCATATTCAGGTATCTTGAACATCTCCAAAATATCTACTTATTTCTTTATTTTGGATACAAAGTTGAGACATGGTCTCACTATATGTTGCCCAAGCTGGTCTGAAACTCACTATGTAGGCCAGGCTGGTCTCAAAGTCACAGACTGGCATTAAGGAAGGCACCGCCATGTCCTGACCCCCAAATGATCTTTGACAGCTACCGTTTCCTCATCTAGGAGTCAAAGTCCACACACACCAATCCACAGTGACTGGTATTGCCATCCATGATAGCTGTACCCTTGCATCATCCTGTCTGGAATATCCCATGGGTGAAACTGTGCAGGAGACTCACCAGAGGTACCGCCTGGACCTTTGCGGGGATGATGGAAACTTTCTAATTCCAGCATTGTAAAGACCCGCTCTCCCTGAGTAAACCCCTGCTCTGACCCTTCTTTCCCGCGAAGGTTTTGTACCAGTGGACAGTTTGGTCAGTGTTTGCACAGTGCCTCTCTCAGCCGTTCTATTGTGCATTCACTTTCCACACAATAACCCATCAGTACCACTCTCTCTTTCCTCACCCAATATTCTTTCTGGAGTCTCCGCCCCCACCTTCTTGCAGAGCACATTTGACGTCTCAGGCCCAGCCCTAGGGAGCCACCGACCTCTATCAGCTGATCGCACTGCCTTTAACAAAACCACCATACTGTGGCTTCCCAATTTATGTTAACATAAAACCCGAAACCTTTGTGATATTTATTGAACTAGACTGACAAGAATAGAGGGAATCAGGTAACAACAAACAAACAAAACCAAAAAACACCTCAATTAACTAAGCCCTGAAAATCTTCTGGCTTCCTTTATGAAAACTGTTTGTTCTGTCCCCCTCAAGCTTTCTGCAAAAGTGCTAAATACTCTTGTCATTTCAGTCCCTTGATACAAATATCTAAGAAGAAAAGCGGTTCAGAAACCATTTCACCAAATACCCCATTTTACACGGAGAACGCAGCTCAGAGGCGAAGATCCTGGCCCAGGATCCCTCAGTTCCTCAGCGGTGGAGCAGCTACAGAAACCATACCTCCCCTGATACCTCCCCTGATATTCTTTTTTTTTTTCCTCCTTTCCCAAGCGCATGATGAATCAGATATTTAAAAGGAGCCGAAGAAGCGGTGGCGTTCTCAGCCTCTTAGCCGCATCACTCCCCCCTCCCACCTTCTGACATTTTAAAGTAAAAATTCCCCAAACCTTTTATTATTACTATTTATTATTATTATTATTTAAAACCGACCTTCATTTTTTGCAGGTCAACAGGTTAAGGCAAGGAAGTCCTGGGAAGGCACGAACCAACATGATTTTGACCAGGAAGAATAAGAAAAAGATTCTCTGGGACCTGCAAAGGACGGCTTTTTGAAGGCTGAAGCGTCTTGTGACAGCTCCGGGAACCTCAGGAAAGAAGCTAACCCGATTCCTCCCTTCCCAGGCTCCTACTCAAATGAGGCCGCGAGATGCTCCAGACTCCAGAGATTTATCACACGTTCACCGGAGAGGAGAAAATGGGAAACAAAGCCCAATGTGGAAAACCCCAGTTTCGCAGCCCCGGGCGACCGGAGACCGCGCCCTCTCTGCATCTGCGTGTGGAGTGCGGTGTTGAGGGGGCTGCGGGGTTGCGGGGCACGGTGCAGCCGGTACCCAGACGCGCCCCGGGCCACCCCGCGCCATCCCCGCCTCCCCACGCACCCGCCACCCGTGTACAAGCTGCTTCTGGTTGCGCTTGGCTGTGTGCCACGCCATGGAGCATCCTCCCTCGGACACGCAGGGTGCAGCGGCTGCTGAGCTGCACTCGGGCGCTGCAGACAGGCTGCCCCTCCTGCCCCAGTTTCTCACCCTTGCTTGCGCCCATTCCGAAGTGGAAGGTGCTGACCAGCAGCCTTAGAGACCCAAGCGTGCGGGTCCGACCAGCAGGGGCGGCGCCGTGGCCCCTGGCTAGAACTGCAATCAACAGGCAGCTCGCAGGGGCCGGGCGCGGCGCAGGGTGCGCGACTGCACCGGGGCAGCCTGGGAAGCGTAGTTTCGGCGGTGCGCGGTGGCCACGCGGAGGCGGGACCCTTGCCCGGGCCGCAGCTGGGTCTCTCGACAACGCGCTGGCCTCACAGGGTCCTCCCCTAGAGTCTGGAGCAATATGTGCCAGCGCTCAACGGGGCAGGTGGAGCCTGGGCTTGGGGAAGCTGGGTAGGCTCTTTGGAGATGCTCAGGATCACTGACGCGGTGGGTGGCAGAGGCTTGGCAAGATTGTGGACAAGTGAGCATCTTTCTGTGCAGCCTTCGGGCCAGACTCAGGAACAGACCAGGCCTGATTTAGGATTTACTGGCTGGGCGTGGGTGTGGAAAGGACTAATGGGTTAATTGCTTAGGGAAGAGGAGGGAGAAGCTAGCTGAGGTTTCGGGAGCTTGGTAAAAGTTTTGGTTTGAGAGTGTTGGAGAACTTACACCTTCATGTTGGCTTACAAGATACGACCCTGGGCACAGGACTCGATACTCAGGGTCCTTATCTGTAAAATGTGTACAGCTTAAAGATACGCTGTTGGAGTCAACGACTACATACGTGTCTGTCTGTACTAAGAGCATACACAATGAGGATTCTTTTATCGTGGTTGCAAGAGAGGGTTTTTGGATGGGAAAGCCCTACAAAAAGTGCTATGCAAGAGCTAGCTGCGTCTCATTGGCCTGTGGCTCACTGGGTAGACATTAAAAACTCCCTGAGTTTATTGCTGTGGATCTCACAGTTGTCTCACATTCTCCCCTGAGTATGTGCTGGAATGTCCTTTTCTGTCGGCCAGGTTCTTAGCAACCGTAGAGGATTTTCTTGTTTCTGAAGCATAAAAGGGGTGGGATGAATCCCTGATTATGAAGTACATAGTGTATGAGTTCCTTCCAAAGATTTATTTTTCAGGGCGGGCAGGGTCTTATTATGTAGCCTAAGCTGGTCTTGAACTCATAATCCTCCTGATTTTGTTTTCTGAGGCTTGGGATGTACCACTACACACACGATAGAGTAATTTTCTAATTAGATTTGGTTTCTCTCTTTTCAACTTCTTGTTGGGTACTTTGAGCATGACCTTTGCCAGGGTACTTGACCTTTACAGCCGTGCTGAGTTTTTTTTCAAGTTGCTCCATGCAGTATTTCACTGTATGGTGGAGTTTGTGTTTAGAAACATAGGTAGGAACATGAACTAAAGAGATGAATGCAGCAGCGCTGATGGAATCCACAGCAGACAAAGGACGGATGAAAGTGAACGCCAATGAATGCTGTCTGGAGTGAGGTATGCAATAGTCATGTGGTTAAAGAAACAGGCTGCAGGGCTGGAGAGATGGCTCAGTGGTTAAGAGCACTGACTGCTCTTCCAAAGGTCCTGAGTTCAATTCCCGGCAACCACATGGTGGCTCACAACCATCTGTAATGAGGTCTGGTGCCCTCTTCTGGCCTGCAGGCATACACACAGACAGAATATTGTATACTAAATAATAAATAAATATTAAAAAAATACCAAAAAAAGGATAAACAGGCTGCAGAGGAAAGTCTATATTCGAAAATAATAACAGCAACTTCACATTTGTGTGGAAATACACTTCCCGATTCCCGTGTTGGCTTTAGTTTTGTAAAAGCCCTGCGAAATGGCCAGAGGAAGTTTTTAATCCCCTCAGAGTCACTCATGGCCGAGGCAGGATGTTTGACCTATCTATGTTGTATATTCATTACAAACCATCGCCTTCTAACTAAATAAAGATGGGACTGTGTACAGATGAAATCAACAGTTTTACTAGAGAAAGGTGACGTAGGCATAAGCTAAAGGCAACGAAGCACCTTTGCTCAGATTGGAGACCTGGTCGAAGACCGCCTTCCTCTGTGGCTGTCTCATGTCCTTTCATTAAGAAAAGGATGCACGCGATACAGTGAATCGATCATTACCTCAGAAGCAGGCTGTGAAATGAAGCAGACACAGAAGTGATTTCTTACACTGTAGTCATAGTTGGCAGTCCAAGCAGAGATAAAGAGCCACGTGTGAGCTCTGGGAAGATGTTGCAATCACACTAAAGATATCTGAGGAAAAAAAGAACATCTAGTCAACCTCTGCCTGTCCTGTGGGAGTTAGAAGCAAGTAGACGTCGATGGATAAACACATGAGGAAGGCAGGGCACTTCCTTGACTTTCCTATTTTTAAGATTAGCACTCAATAAACTAGGCATGGTGATGCACACCAGCACTTATAATCCCAATATTTGGGAGATGGAAGCAGGAGGATCAAAGTTCAAGGTCATCCTCAGCTACATAGTAAGTTTAAGGTCATCTGGGCTACAGAGAGCCTGTCTCAGAACAAACAAGCAAACATTAAAAAGAAGCTGGGTCTGGTAGTGTACTTCTGCAATTCTAGCACTTGGTAGCTGATGTAGGAGGATTGCTGAGAAATTAAGCTGACTTGGGCTACACAGTAAACTACAAGACAGCTTGGGTGAGATGCTATTTCAAAAAAACAAAATACCAACCTGGTGTGATGGTACACAACTTCAATCCCAGTTCTTGGGAGGCAGAGGCAGGAGGATATCTATGAGTTCAAGTTCAGCCTAGTCTACTTAGTGAGTTCCCAGAAATCCAGGGCTACATAGTGAGGCCCTGTCTCAAAAAACAAACAAAAACAAAACAAATAAAATCAACCACAAAACAAACACACATAAACAAAACAAATAGTGGGTATGATGGTCCATACCTTTAGTTTGAGTATTTGGGCGGTGGAGGAGGAAGGCAGATATTCAGGGCCAGTCTTATATATGGGAGAGGCAACAACAAAAAAAACCAAGCAAGCAAACAAACAAAATACATTAATGGTAGGATAGTACCAGTTCCAGTCCATGTAGTTCTTCAAAGATAATGTTGATGTTCTATTTATTTTTAGGAATAAAAAAGGACAACAGCCATACCTCTGACTTAATTTGACCATGACAGCATTTCTAGACCATAGTTAAAAATTATTTCTTTTTAAGATAAAGTTTTACATAGCTCAAGGTGACCTCCAACTTGGCATCTAGCTGAAGGTGACCTTGAACTCCCGATCTTGCCTCTATCTTTCAAGTTCTGGTGCTACAGGCCTGCACCACCATGTTAGTTTTGTCTCTTAACTTTAACTTGCTGTGTGTGTTGTGCGTGTGTGTATGTGCGTGTGTGTGTGTGTGTGTGTGTGTGTGCGTGTGCAGGTACTCTTGCACATATCTGAATGTGTATGTGGAGGCCAGAGGTCAACTTGAGCGTAATTCCTTAGATGCGATCTATCTTATTTTTTGTTTTTGATTTTGAAACTGGGTCTCTCTTTGGGGGCTGGTCAGTGAGTCCCTGTTCCTGCCTTCCCACCCCTTGCAGTTACTCACTGCCACAGCTGTCATTTTACGTGGGTGCTGAGGGTCAAGCTCAGGTCCGCGTGCCTGTGCAGCAAGCACTTTACCAATGGAGTCAGCTCTCCAGCACCTCAGTTGCTTTTAGGACTGTGGAGATGGAGAATTAAAGCAGAAGTGCTAGACGGAGGCTCTGGCGCAGACTCTTCATGCAGAGACGCTGACACATGGCAGAAAATGTCAGGTAGCAGAAAATAAAAATGTGGAAGCTACAAGGAAGTATTTTAATGATTTGTGAAGGAACATGCAGCACACCCCAGTGGGTAGCAGTATTGTTGGTTGCCTGGTTCACATCCATTCTAGTTTTCTATTTTCTTCTTTTCCTTCTCATTCCTCCTCCTTTTTTTTCTTCTTGACAGTATTTCTCTATGCAGCCCCCTCTGTCCTGCAACTTATTCTGTTGACCATGTTGGCCTTGAACTCAGAGATCCACCTGTCTCTGCCCCCCCCCAAGTGCTGGGATTAAAGTTGTACCTCCCACCATTTGGCTCTCTGATGTTCATTACAGTAGAATCCATCCATCAGGGAAGGGTGCCTTAATACCATCTCAGGGGTATGCGCCTAACCCTATTATGACTGGGGAAACAGGACCCTCTCCCCAAGACTATATGACATTAGGAGTGGCCACATGGCTAATTCTGGCCAGTGACACCTGAGGCAAGGTGTTCTGAAGAAACCTCTTTTTTGTCCTTTAATTTATTCTTTGATAATCTCATACGAGTTTATCCATTTCTCACTCCCTCCTTTTTCTCCTCTCAAATATTCCCCATTGAATCCAATTAGTGCTGCATGCTGAAATATTGACTGATTTTGTTGGCTTGACCTCGCAAGAAATAATAACTACACAATGGGTTCACGAGAGCAGCAGTCATGTCCAGAAGACAGCACTTCACAGCACTCCCCCCGCCCCCGACTCTTAACATTGATCCTGTCTCCTCTCCTGTGTCAAGGAACTTCGTGCCCTTAAACAGGGATGCACAGAGAAACATGATGGAAGCTACGGGGCTGTGTGGCTTGAAATTGGAATGGGCATTTTATAATCATCAGAGGTTCCAGTTGAAGGACAAAGGCACACTGATGATGCCCAAGTGAAGAGATGAAATGGACTGGAATCTGCAATGCTGTTGTTGAGTCAGTAAACCAACCGGTCCTGGTCTTGTCCTACTTCCAGCTTTCTTGTGTGAGATAATAAACATCCTTATTCTTGAGTGTTATGGAATAGTCTTTTCGTATGCTGTAAAGATGTGTTGCTCTTATTGGTTTAACAAAGAGCTAAATAGCCAACAGCTAGGCAGGAAGAGGTTAGACAGGACTTGTGAACAGGAAAAGCATGGGGATGAAGAAGGGAGGAGTTGCAGGAGGCCTGGGAAGAAAAAGATGGACTTGCTGTGCTGAGAAAAGGTACCAAGCTACGTGGTAGTAGGTAGATAAATCATATGGGTTTAAGTTGTAAGAGAAAGTAACAAGCCTAAGCTATTGGCCAAGCATTTATAATTACTAATAAGTTTCTGTGTGGTTATTTGGGAGCAGGCTGGTGGGTTTTCTATTACTTGGAGCTGAAAGCATCCTAAGTGTTTCTTAGGATGTGAAATGTGAAAGTTCTTCAGATATACTGAAAGGCTACTTCCTAGCATCTTAAAGCAACCAGCCACCGCAAGCCTCAGGCAAAGGAGTGTGAGGGGACATTGTCACACAATGGATAATAATGAAGATTTTTAACATCAGACAGACATGAGTTTGAGCCCAGGTATTTAGTGGTGAATTAGCTATAGTCTAAATTCCTTAACCTCTTTAAGCTTTGTGTTCTTCACCTCTAGATTGGAGATCATAATATGAACCATATGGGGCTGTTGCTAGGAAGATCAGATGAGATCACTAGCTTCAAGAATGCGCCAAAGGATGCGGCTGTTAGTAAGGACTGCGAGAGCAGCAGCACGTTAACAGATGGATTAAATCATATTTATAGCAGAATTGGCAATGAGCATTTAAAATCAAGTCACTGTATAATAGTGAACATGCTAAATGATACCACTATAATTCCACCAGCGAATTCAGAATCTAGCAAGCTACGTGCTTAACTGCAGCATTTCTTCATGCAGCAAGCTACATGCCTAACATTGCAGCAAGCTACATGCCTAATATTGCAGCCTTTCTTCATGTAACAAGCTACATGCCTAACGTCACAGCCTTTCATCAGAAACTGGAAGAAAAGCAAGAGGGAAGGAAAGCTTGAAAATATGTGGAAATTCAATAGATAACCAAGTAGGATGTGTAGATATTGGTTTGAACAAGACAGCTGTTAAAAAGTCACAATGGTATCTGTCCATGTGGCACACACCTGTAATCCCTGTGTTTGGGGGGTGGAAGCAAGAGGATCAGGAGTTCAAGATTACCCTCAGCTACAGATCAAGGCAAGACTGGGAGCACTGCGCTCCTACACACACACACACACACACACACACACACACACACACACACCCAGGGTTACATCCCCGGCACTAAGATGCAAACACAGGATATTTGATTATGTTAAGGTATTATTATATTAAGGTAATCATGGTATATGGTATCAGGATCATGTGTTTTATTTTTGTTTTTTGTTTTTTATAAGAATCCTTATCTTTTGGAATGATAAACAGTATTTACAGAAGAAATAGTTTCTGAGGTTTGTTTTTAAAATAATCGTCCTTGCGTGTGTATGTGTAGGTGCAGAATATGGTTATAGATGAAATAGGTCTATCTGTGAGTCGATAATTGTTGAACACCCCTCCCTTCTTAATAAACAGTGTTCTGGTTTAGGATGCTTTGTTTTTAAACTGGCTCTCACGTAGGCCGGGCTATCCTCTAACTCACATAGCTGGAACTGCCTTGCATTCCTAATCCTCCTGCTCCCACCTCCCAAGTGCCAGGACTGCAAGTGCGCAGCATTTTTTTTTTTTGACACAAGTTTCCACTATGCATCTCCAGTTGTATTGGTCTGCAGTTTTCTTTTCTTGAGTTTGACTGGCTTTAGTGTTTGGATAACATTAGCTAAATAGAACGATGTCTTCCTTCCTTTGGAAATGTTTGTGAAAGTGTAGTATTATTTTTTTTCTAAATGTTTGTAGAATTTGCTTGTGAAACTATCTGGGTCTTGGTAGAGTTGTTTTATTTCTGAGAAAGGCTCTCACTATGTAGCCCAGGCTACCTTCAAATTTATGATCCTGACAAGTGCTAGCATAAAGGTATGCACTGGGATTCCTGCCTTCTTTGTTGCTCTTTGTCCTTATTTTGAGGCAGGATGCCACCATGCAGTCCAGGGTGGCTTCTGACTTGCAGTCTTCCAGCATCAGTTCTTCCAAGGGTCAGATTCTAGTCATTCACCACCAGACTTTGACTTTCCTTTATTCAGAGTTTTGAAATGGCTAGATGAGTCTTTCTGTTTTTGGAGACAGGATACCATGTAGCTCAGGCTGTCCTGGAAACTCACTGAGGCTGGCTTTGCATGCCTCATCCTCCTGTCTCTCTCTTCCAAGTGCTGTGGTGATAAGCATTGCAGCTTTGTCCAGCTTGGATTCTATACCTCTTCTTGGGTTAGTGCTATGAGTTTGTGCCTTTTTGATAACTTTTCCACTTCATTTTAGTTATCTAATTTATTAGTGTAGTTGTTTACAACATGCCATCATTATTCCTTTTATTTCAACGAGATAACTATTGATGTTCTTTTAGTCTCAATTTGAAGTACCTCAATGTGACTTCTCTCTTTCTCTCCTTGATCAGGTCATGTAAAAGTTGATGAGTTTTGTTCATCTATCAAAGAATTATCCTTTGGTTTTGTTGCTCTGGTTTTGTTGATTTGCCCAAATTTTTCCAATCTATTTTATTTGGTTTTATTCTAGCTTTTGTGATTTCAGGGTGAATTCGTTTACACACTTAGGGAGAAATTATATCAGTTTTATACAATCTGTAATAGAAAGCCGAAGCAGTCACAATACTTGACTTCATCCTGCGAGGCCAACTTTGCCTTAGTTCCAAACCAAAGACATTACAATAAAAGAGAATCATAGGCAAGTCCCTCCCACAGACATAAATGCAAAAATCCTACAAAGTGTTAGTGAATTGGATTAAATTGTATAGAAAATGAATTATATAACATAATCAAGTGACTCAACACTTAGAAACCAGTTTAACTGATTTCATCAACAGAAGAAAGAAGAAAAAGAATGATCATATCTATGCATGCATTTGTAAAGCTTTTTGGCAAAATTCAGTGTATATTCATGTTAAGAAAGCTCTTGGCAGCTGGGCGATGGTGGCGCATGCATTTAATCCCAGCACTCGGGAGGCAGAGGCAGGAGGATCTCTGTGAGTTTGAGGCCAGCCTGGTCTACAGAGCAAGTTCCAGGACAGGCCCCAAAGCTACAGAGAAACCCTGTCTAGAAAAAAAAAAAAGTAAAAAAAAAAAACCCAAAACAAAAAAACCTCTTGGCAAACTTGTAATAAAAGGAAGCTCCCTTGATTTGACAAAGAGAGCCTATTAAAAAATAGCAACTTTACAGCTAACATAACACAATGGTGAGAAACTATGTTTTCCCCTAGCTGCATAAACAAGGCAGGATCGCCTCTCCCAACATTCCTAACCAAAAATCATGGTGCTAGCTAATGCAATAAGTTAAAAAATAAAAATAAAAAAACAAAAAGCGCTGGAGGAACTGGGCATAGGTGGAGAGGTTGGGGGAGGGTGGGTCACAAGCATGAGGATTTCTTCCAAGTTCAGGCTAAAATTCTAAACAGGGCCTGCCCCAACTGTCAGTGCAGCTGAGGAGGCAGAAGGGCGGCACTGACTCTCCAGAAGTCAGTAGTCAGTTTCTCACAGAGCCAAGCACAGCCTTACCACAGCAACTGGGCTCCTACGTGAGTTCGAGTTTGTGATCGCACATCAAGCTGTACCTAGAAGTGCACAGCTGCCAAAACTTGGAAGCAAAAGGTAACAGTCAGCGAACAGATAAACAATGAAACCTTGTCAGATAGCAAGAGAGAGCTGCAAGACTGTGTGTCTGTCAGTGTGCATGTGCGTGTGTGTGAGGATGTGTATGCACATGAGGTGTGTGTCTATACCACACCAGTGCCATTGCACACATGTAGAGGCCAGAGGACAACTTTTTGGAGTTGTTTCCTTCCTTTTACCTGTATATGGTCTCTGGGGAAAGAACTCAGGTCGCTAGCCTTGTGCAGTGTGTTACAGCTCTGGAGAAGAGGTGTCCCCTGAGTGGGCTCTGAAGGGAAAAGGTATCCTGGCCGTTCAGGTCACTTGAGAACTAGCCTTTCATGTTCCTCTGAACCCCCTATTGGGATGACAATTGCTATTGCAGAGAATTTAGAGGCTAATTATAGAGTTCTGACATTTTTATGACGTTCCTTCGCCAGGAACAAACACAGCATAGCTCGTCTTGTGTGTGTATATTCCACCCTGCCCCACCAGTTTAGATGTTGAAATCCTAACCTTCCTGGCCAAGGTAAAAGCAAGAAGAGCCTTTTGTGGGTGATTAAATTGAAAGAACAAAACACTTATGAATGGGCTAGTGTTCTTATAAGACAGACACGGGGTGCTCATTGTCACTTTCCACCATGTAAGAATACAGCACGAAGGTACCGTCTGTGAACAAGGACACAGGCTCACCAGACACTGACTATTCCTCGGCCCCCACCGTGGACGTAAGTCCTGCAATTGTGAAGAGCAAACTCCTGTTGTTTATAAACTATGCAGTATATCCTCGTTTGTCAACACAATCCCAGTGAACAAAGACAAACACTAACAAAAGAACTTTAGAAAATACCATTAAGCCAAATCTCCTAAAAAGATTTTATTATTATTGATTTTGAGACAAAGTCCCTCTCACTATACAGTTGATAGAGATCTGGAACTTGCTTCATAGACCAGTCTAGCTTCAGACTTCTGCCTTCTAAGTGCTTGGTTGAGGAGTGCACCATGGCGCCCAGCCCATCGACCCAAATCTTGATGAACTCTTTCTGGTTTGAACAGTTCTAATGTGGCTATCATCAGTGTGGCATGTAATTGTTTCAGAATTGCCTGTTTGTTGGTCATCTTCCTGTCACCAGGACAAAATGGCTGAGGTTTCAGCCTGACACGTGGAAAGTTAGTTTCCGTTTACACCGTCAGAGGCCTCAGTCTGCACTCAATGGGCCCTGTGGTCTTTGTTCTTAGAGCAGAGATGTATCAGAGCAGGGAGTGCACGCTAAGCCAGTTCAGACCTTAGTGTTTTCTACTGCACTTCAGCATATTTTTTATTCTAGTGAAGTAGGCACTGCTTGAGCTTTTAAAAAAAACATAAAACAAGGAAAGAACCAGTTATGCCTCCTAGGAGCATGCATCTGGTGGAGGAGATAAGGGAAACACACAAATGTTTCAAACAAAACACAGGGAGTTTAAACTGAACAAGATGTACAAACCACCCTGGAGGTTCAGAGGGGAAACAATAACAACTGGCTAGGCTAGGGCTACGGACAACTAGGGAAGAATCAGAAGAAAAAATTCCACGGATATTTGATTTTAGCATATATGCTGCCTAAGAGTACCGAGAGCGTACTGTTTGAAAAAGGACCTTAAAGATTTAAGAAATCTGGGCACGGTGGATCCCAGCATTTATTGTGCCTAAGCTTGGACGGTCATCTGAGTTCAGGGACTCTAGACCAGCTTTGGCAACATAATGAGACTCAGGCAACAAACACAAAACAAACGGGGATGTGGTGAGAAATGCCTGCAATCTCAGTACTTCAGAGGCTGAGACGCAAGGATTTTGAGTTTAAGGCCAGCCTGGTCTACATGGGCCAGTCTTGAAAATAATGAGAGATCTTGTCTCAGAAAAATCCCCCATTGCTGGGGCTGGAGATGTAGCTCATTTGCTAGAGTGCTTGCCTGGGTTCAGTCCACAGCACTGCCAAACCATTTGGGACGATACATGCCTGTGATTCCAGGACATACGAGCGGAGGCCGGAGACCCAAGAGATCCAGGCCAGCTTGGTCTATATGAAACAAACTTATCCGGCTGGAGAGATGGTTCAGCAGTTAAGAGGGAATGTTGTTCATCCAGAAGATACTTGATTCTCAGCACCTACTTTGGGCAGCTCACAACCACCTGCAATCCCAGCTCCAGGGAATGACATCCTTTTCTGGCCTTCACAATCCCCTGAATACACATGGAACACACACACACACACACACACACACAAATAAATCTAAAAAATGAACAATCAAAGGAACAGTAGACAGGTTATTGGGAGAATACTGTTACGAATGGATGGAGCCACGCAAAACGTGAAGGTGGGAAGGAGCTTAAGTGGCTCTGTTCACGATGGATTGCAGATGGGGGAGATGCTAAAACTACAAACAACTGACTTGGGTGCTAATGCGGGTTTATATTGATGCTGTTCTTCTTAGGCAGCAACTGAAGAAGCTTCCAGTGATGATACCGGGACCACTGCTCCTCTTCCGTCTTCTCCTGTGTCCTGAGTTTTCTCTTGCTTCTGTCAGCGCAGCAATACTGCACAATTTTAGACAACCAACGAAACCTCGCTCTCCTCATCTACCTGGGACGCTGGGTGTGTGTGTTGGGGGTGTCTCTCTCAAAAGTCAGGGCAGAAGGTTCCCGTTAACTCCACTCTGCGCAAGCCCTCCGGTGCCAGCGTTGAGGAGAGGGCGCTGAGATGGAGACAATAGACCACAGACTTAGGTAGTTTAATGATTAACCTCAGGGGAGTTATGATTTCAAGGTGACAAAGAGGAAGCCGGCAACAGAGACACAGCAAATTCCAAACAGTGTGCCAGGAGAATGAACCATAGCTATAGATTCTCAAGACACCCTAGGTCTAAAACTGGCACTGGTCAGCAATGAACGAACCCCAAAGGGGGAGTATTTAGCGGCTACACAGCTGGCCTAAGAACTAAATAGAAAGAATTGGTGTATGTGGGCATCATAGGTCAATGATAGAGCTTGCTTAGCCCGCACAAGACTGGGGTTAACCGCTAGTGCCAACAAGTGTGTGTGTGTGTGTGTGTGTGTGTGTGTGTGTGTTGGGAGGGTGTCAGAAGAACTATAACCCCCAGGGTGGAGAGGGATCTCTGTAGAAGCTATGTTCAGTGATCTTAAGGTTTCCTCCCACCAAGACTTTGATGTCATAAAGTAGGTAGCACTGAGCAAGCTGGCCCGGCTGCAGAATCAGTAAGGCAGGCAAAGCTTGGTGGGGGTCTACTATGGCCAGCAAAGGCTGTTGTCGGCTTCCTTCTAGTCTGCACAGTTCTGGGGTCCACCTGAGTTATAGAACACCTCCATGGGCCTCCCTCGGCCCACAGGCCTCAGCGCGCTCCCTCTTCCTCGGGGCCTTATCCCTCAGGACCCGCACACTGCGGCGGGACCTCGGTTCCCTTTCCCCTGAGCATGGCCTCAGAGAGCGGAGCACGCCATGCGGGTCCCGCAGCTCCCAGATCGGCCTCGCGCCTGCCGCCCCCGCGGCACGGCCAGCAGCAGCCCCAGTGAGGAGGAAGAGGCGGAGGAGGAGGCGCCGCCCCCTTGGCGAGCTCGGCGCCCCGGCGGCCTTGGCAGGACCCATGGCGGATCTCTCGCCTGCGCCGGCCCCGCGGGAAGGCGGCCCCCGTGCGAACCGGTCCTCGGCACCCTCCCCGCCGCCGCGCTCTCGCTCCGGCTCTGAGCCCGACGAGGCTGAGCTGTCGCTGAGCCTGGCCCGCACCAAGACCCGCTCGTACGGCAGCACTGCCAGCGTGCGGGCGCCGCTGGGCGCCGGCATCATCGAGCGCCATGTGGAGCACCGGGTCTGCGCCGGAGACACGCTGCAGGGCATCGCGCTCAAGTACGGAGTCACGGTGAGCAGAGCGCGCCTCCTCGGCCCGGGCCTACGGCCTCCAGGCGGGGTCGGGGACTGGAACAGAGGGTGGGGAAGCAGGCCGTGCGTCTCCGCGCCGCATCCCGGCGCGCGCTGCTGCAACTGCAGTGGGAGTCTAAGCTGCTGCTGCTGCTGCTGCTGCTGTTGCTAATAGGGGCGGCCGCCAGGGCTTCCCGTTCCCCGTGCTTTGCCAGTCTCAGATCGTGTCTAGCGTGTGAGAAACACTAAGGAGGTCCGCGTTTTTGTCATTACCCACAGCCACCTTTACCGGTTTTGCTATCCGGAACTCGCTACCTATTTACTCAAAGCCAGACCGATGCGAATTCTGCGCTATGTAAACAAGCTGTGATGAGTCAGGATGTACAGTTCTTCCCAGGGATGGTTCTGGTTCTATCGATTCTGCTGCTTTATTTAGAAGTGAAATTACACCCCCTGGGCTCACTGGCAACCCTGAACGTGACACCTGTCGCTAAACAGCAGCCAGGAACTGAGGTCTAGGTGAGCTAGAGGGCTGTGTTTTTACAAATTTATAAAGGTTTGCGTCTTGGGTATATTGCATTACACCTCAGGGAAGATCATGGAAACCTGAGGGAACAAATTGTTTCATTAAAATTACTTATAATTAACTGTGAGCTGTGTGATAGCCTTTTTACATTGGAGCCCAGTATCTGTTTTCAGTGCTCTTTCCTGAAGCTTCGTGGGCAGCAATCGGAAGAAAGATGATCTTATCTGCATCTTCAGAGTAACCTATTTTGCATATTTAACCGGGTGTTTGTTTACCGGCAAGTTTTTTTTTTCTATGATTTAAGCGTTCTGAGAGCATGGTCACCCCTTTTCGAGACCCTTCTCGGCAGTTCTAATGTGAATATACATGTCCAGCTGCCTTCATGCACATCCTCGGGGTCTGGTTTGGGTCAGAGCCAACGAAAAGCAGAACTGAGAATCTCAGTGGCTGCTCTTTGCTGGGTACCCGCTGTGTGCCAGGCACCACATTTGCCTGTTTTCATTTTTAGGAAAATGACTTTTTGATTTTATGTGTGCAAGTGTTTTGCCTGCAAGTATGTATGTGCACCACCTGTGTGCCTGGTGCCCACGGAGGCCAATAGAGGGTGCCAGATACCCTGGAAATGGAGTTACACAGCCCTGTAAGTCATCATGTGTGTGCACTGGGAATTGAACCCTGGTTCTCTGGAAGAGAACCTGTGCTCTTAGAGTTACCTCTCCAGCCTCTGTTTGTTTTCATATTGATCTTATTTAATTTGGTTTTCTTAAAAAGCTTAGGGGAGAGAGGTGTGGTTCATCTTTTTACAGATGAGAAGATAGGTAAGAGGTCAGGATATTCCCAAGAATAGTTTTCATCTAGGCGGACTTGAATTAACACAGGAAGAAAGTACTTTCTTTGCTTTAGATACTACTGATCTGCTTTCGCAGCAAGAGCTCTCAGCATCCTGCACACTGAAGAAGGAAGGTCATTGTGTCTTAGCTACGAGGCTAGCATGTGTATACTTAGGAGTTGTATTGCCTATGGTCTCTCCCATGATAATTTTTCTGTGACCTATGGTCTTGAATTGCTTGCATCTGCTCAACACCTGCTTAGTTCAAATGCCTTCTAACCTGTGATTTGTCTAATGTACCTCCTGTTACTTTTAGTCTTATCACCCTTTCCCATTAAAGTATAAAGCAGATTTTCATGACTTTTATAAAGACTTCTGATTTTCTATTTTTTAAAATGTTATTTATCTTATGTGCAGTGGTGTTTTGCCTGCATGTGTGTCTGTGTACCACATGCTTCCTGGTGCCTGTGGAGGCCAGAAGAGGGCCTTGGATTCATCTGGCGCTGGAGTTACAATCTGTTGTCACCTCTTGGGTGCAGGAAATACAAGCCCGGTCCAGGGTGGAGCAGTCAGTGTTCCTGACTGCTGGTGTCTCTCTACCCACAACTTCCGATTCTAATGTGTTAGGGTCAGTAATGAATAGGTACTCCACCTATGGTTACAAGAAGTCTATAACATGATTTCTCAACCTCAGCCCTATTGTTAATATGTTTTTTATATTAATTGATTAATTAATTAATTTTCAAGTCAGGGTCTCATGTAGCCCAGGTCAGCCTCAAACTCCGTATGTAGGTGAGGATGACCTTGAACTCATAGTCTTCCTGCTAGAGTACAGGTGTACATCATCATGCTAAACTCTGTTGATACAGTTGGGGAGATTGGTTTTCAGGAGGCTGTCCTGTGCAGTGTAGGATAGTTAGCAGCACTTCTGTGCTTTACCCACCAGACATGGACCTTCCTACTCTCATCCATACATTGCTAGGTGTTCTCTTAAAAGCAAACTCACTCATGGGTTTTTTTTCTTTCTTTCTGAGACAGGGTTTCTCTGACTTTCCTGGAACTTGCTCTGTAGACCAGGCTGGCCTCAAACTCACAGAGATTCCCTCTGCCTCTGCCTCCAGAGTACTGGGATTAAAGGTGTGTGCCACCACCCGTCTGGCTCTTTTTAGTCTCTCCTTACTTTGAGCCCTGAATTCAAGCTGATGAAATTGTTTTGGAGATGCTTCTACTGGTTACATAGAACCAGGGAAAGTGATTATATTTATCTTAAGCTGGGTATATTGGTACACACCCACAAGACCAGTAGCCCATGGGGAGGCTGAGGCCAGAAGGTTGCAGGGGTTCCAGGTCAGCCTGGGCTACACATGGAGTACCCAGCACTACATAATAAGACTACATGAACAAATAAAACCATTAGCCAAACAAACAACAAAACCTTTTCCATAATGGCCAAGTGTTTTTTTTTAAAGATTTATTTATTTATTATGTATATGGTATTCTTTCTGCATGTAGGCCTGCAGGCCAGAAGACGGCACCGTATCTCATTACAGATGGTTGTGAGTCACTATGTGATTGCTGGGATTTGAACTCAGGACTTATGAATGTGCAACCAGTACTCTTAAACTCTGAGCCATCTCTCCAGGCTCCAAGTGTTATTCTTATTTAATTTATTTAATTTTGGTTTTCTGAGACAAGGTTTCTCTGTGTAGCACTTGCTGTCCTGGAACTCACTCTCTAGACCAGGCTGGTCTTGAACTCAGAGATCCCCCTGCCTCTGCCTCCTGAGTGCTGGCATTAATGGCATATACCATCACTGCCCAGCTCCTATGTGGTCAATCTTATATGAGACGAGTCTCTTTTCCCAATGATTCTAGCTGACACAAAACTAACCAACACAGGTAGGTTTTGTTTTGAGACAAAGTTTCCCTGCATAATCCCAGTCTGACCTTACATTGTAATTCTGGAGTGCTGGCCTGTCCACCAGGCCTGACTGTAAAGGATATTAGACTATCTGAACTAGGACCAAGGAGAGATCAGATAGTATGAAGGCTTTTGTTGTGATGCAGATGAACTAGAAGAGTAACTTGGAGCAAAGCAGTGAAGACAGGAGGATGTGGTGAGTGGCTAGGTTCTGGGTGATCTGTTGATAGAGTGTCAAGTAGTCTAAACTGTAGCCCAGGACCACACACAAACCAGCTGTGAATGTGACTCAATGTAAAATTATTAACTCGTTTAACACATTATGGATTTGTCTTTTGGAAACTTGATTGCATGGCTCTTGAGTATGAACTTCTGTTGATGTAGCATCAGTCAATGTCAAAGAGATGGACCTGTTTGCATGTTCTTCTTATTTGTTTACTGTTTCTCTTGAGGATACCTGGCCTAGACATTTGCCTGGAGACCCAGGAGGCCTCTCTTTAAGAAAGAAGAATTCGGCTCAAGAATTGAGCCAGGTGTATTAGGCTCAGTTCTTCCTCCAGTGAGTTAGAAAATACATTTCTTCATGGAGTCACTAATAACTCATATTCGTTATTTCTTCCTTTACTTGTATTGAACCTGGGTTATTTGAGGCCCGTGTTAGATGCCAGGTCTACATGATCAGATGGTCGCTCTTTCTGGCACCTGATGGGTCCTCCACATGCACGCACCCAATCCTCAGAAAGTCGGAGTGGGGTGAGTTAAGCAGGCTCTGGAGGGTAGGATCCTGGGTTGGGACTCAGTGAGGACAACAGCCTGCTGAAGATGTGAACTGCAAGGATGGATTAAAGTGGGGCTGGACAGATGGCCCGGCGGTTAGGAACTCTGGTTGTTCTTACAGAGGACCTGCGCTTGGTTCTCAGCGCCCAGATGATGATTCACAACCATCTCTATCTAGTTCTAGGGGATCTGATACCTTGGACACCAGGCATGTACATGGCACACACACACACATACACACACACACACGCGCGCGCGCACACACACACACATGCAGGCAATACACATAAATAAGTATAAAAACATTTTTAAAATGACATTTCCTCCTTTGGGTGGGGGGAGTATGACATGCACCTTGGTGTGAGAGAGGAGGTCAGAGTTCAGTTTACAGGAGTCGGTTCTCTTTTTCCATCATGTGAGTCCCAGAGATCCATTTCAGGTCGTCTTACTTTGTGGCTAGTGCCTTTAACTACTGAGCCATCTTGTAGACCCTCCTTCATTGCTTCTTTTGAGACAGGATTTCGGGTAGCCTAAGGTGTCCTTGAAATCACTTTGTAGCCCACACTGGCCTTGAACTCCTGATTCCCCTGTCTCCATTTCAGAGCTTGGGGTTATAGGCCACTCCACAAGAAGGAGCAGTTCTGTCTCCTGGCTGTGGTTGCTGGTGTGTGCTCTCACCTCCTCCAGTAGTGAGTTCAACACTCAGTTACACAAAGTTGGACATCTCTACTAGAGTGTGAGGAAGTGGTTCTGGGAAACTGAAACCATTTGGGTCTGGTTGAGAAAACCATTAGCTGCTGTTCAAACCTCAGACCTCAACTTTCTTGTGCTGGAATGCCCCTGGCTATGTTTGTATACTTAGACTGCCAGGCCCCTTCCTTCACTCTGGTTCTTGATTGAGCTATTGTTTTGTTTTGTTTTTCCAGCATCCTGGCCCCTCCCTGTTGTATCTAAGCCTCTGGGGGAAATTGGTCAGAGCTCTAGGTTACCACTTAGAATATTTTTAGTTAGAAATGTTGGAGAAGCTAGAGGACAGCATAGAAACAACAAATAGGAATGGAGGCAGCAAAGGAGCTCTGTTTGCACATCTCCCAGAACTCTCTGGATCAGGGAAATGCGTAAACTGAGCTTCCTGCTTCTACCACCTGAGTGCTGCCATGACAGGCCTGCGTGCCTAGATTCAGCCAGATTTAGCCCCAGGTCATCTTGTCCATTTTGCGTAAGCTGAGTTGCTCCGCACTTCCCCACATAAAAGCTACCTTGCCGGGAGAAAATGTGTGATCTTCCTGTTCTGGAGGACAAGGCCTGGGCCTAACTGTGTGGTGGAGGTTGCTGACTGTCACAGTGCTGCCTAGAGTGAAAGGGTAATTTGGGGTTTTAATAGGTTTTCATGTATTTCCCCCCTCAGACATTGTCACTGAGTAATAATTACAGACCACACAATTCTCCCTGCCTTAAGTGTACAATTCAGTGATATTTAGTAAGTTTACAATTGTGAAATCGTTGTCAATTTCAGAAAGCCCTTCACCCCGAAGATAGCTCTAGAGCCATTTTACCTACGCATTATTCTCTGGTTCTAGGAGATGGATAATATGAAATGAGATAAAATGTATGCCCTGGCAATGCTGACGCATGAATGGGTAGCCTGTATATGGCGGTTCTGTTGAATGTGTTCACATTGGGCTTCATGGACTAAGTTGATGAGGACAAGAGACCAGGTCTTTTCCTCAAGAGGGCACCAGATCTCATTACAGATGGCTGTGAGCCACCATGTGGTTGCTGGGAATTGAACTTAGGACCTTTGGAAGAGCAGGCAGTGCTCTTAAACCACTGAACCATCTCTCCAGGCCCCTTCTGACATATACTTACCTTTGGGGGGCATTTCCTGTAAGTGGATATAATATAATCTTTTGGGAATGTGGAAGGAAAAACAAGCTACCTTTGACCCCATGTGCATATGGTAGTGGGAAGGGTCTGGTTACCACTAACACCCAGAATGGAACACGTTATGGATGTAGGGCACATCAGAAATAATCATTTGCTATTTCTGTCTTTTTTTTCTGTAAAAATAATGATAAAATGATAGTTGTATATGTAAGTGAGATTATTCTGCAAGCCAAGCCCAGCAGCCACTATTGAGCTAACTTTTGGGGCTAAGTCTTGTGAATCCTGTCCAGTGTAAATTCCCCTTCACAAAATGGATTCACAGGACAATCGTTCCAGCGATGGCTGCCCGTGTTCGGCTTTATTTTGTCCTGAGGATTCTTGCTTGGCTTCTCTGGTCTCGGCCGGGTTCACTGGGTCATCCTACTCACGCCTGCCTGGCTAGGAGAGAATGCTAAACCTCCCATTCTGAGAAACAGAAACTCATTCTGTGTCACTTTGAAAGGTCACCCTTTCTGTTCTCAGGATTGACGGGCTGTGAGGAGGAGCAGAGGCCTGTGGAAACGAGATTCCCAGCTCTTCCTTGGATGGGTCATGAGCTGTCTTACTTTCTTGTGAGGTGAAATTTCCAGACCTGTGTTCAAGATGGAAATAGAAAGCATTCCTCACAAGATTACAAAAAAAGTCCTCTGTGGCCTGGATTGCCCAGTTGCTAGTCCGCCACTGCGCGTGTCCCCCACAGTTCCCAAGTGGCTGAGTTTTGTTCTACGCTTGTGACCTAGTGGTCTTTAACTATAATTAGGTTACATCTCTCCCATCTTTCCTCCTTAGGAGCTACCTTTTTGTTTTGGTTTGTTTTGTTGGGTTTTTTGAAGCAGGGTCTCACGTATTCCAGGTTAGCCTCAAACTCAACTGTGGCTTATCGAGCTGGTGTGGACTTGAGCTTCCAATCATTTTGCCTTCACCTTCCAAGTGCTGAGGTTACAGATACACATGTCATGGGATTACAGACGTGTGCTATCGTGCCTGGTAGAAGCATTGCTGGAAATTGAACCTAGGACTTCAAACATGCTAACAAGAACGCTACCAACAAGAACGCTACTAAGGGAACTACACCCTCCCCCTCCCACCCCACTCGCACTTTTTTGAGACAGAGTTTCACTGTGTATCAACCTCACTTTTTTTGAGACAGAGTTTCACTGTGTATCAACCTCACTGTGTATGTAGCTTTGAAGCTGCAGGGTTTCCTCCTTCCTTTACCTCTCAGCACTGAGATTATGGGTTTGTGTCACCACGCCCGTCAAGGGCTTCTTAGCAAATTCAAGATAAACTTCGGCTTTGACACTGGATCTTAGCCAAAAGGCAGGGAGCGATGAATTCCTATTTCTTTCCATGGCTGGAAGCTTTGTTGTTCCCCAGCTGTGCCACAGTTTCCCTGCTCTGCTCCTTAGCTGGTGCTCTTTGCGTGGCTGACTCCATCCTTTAGCATCAGGTAACAGTGTCTCAAGACAGTGCTGTTGCTGCAAGCTGTCAAAGAATACAAGCAAAATCTTACTTTTTGAAAACCCTTCTCTTTTTATCTCATTTTAAAGAGCATATTGTTAATGGTACAAAACACTGGGTGTCATGTGACATTTTCATGTGTTCATACAGTGCACTTTGATCATATTCCTCTCTCATTCCCCTCTCCTGTCCCCTGTTTTCTCCTACCGGTTCTTCTGTCCCCTCTTCTGTTTCCGTGTCTTTTTTTTTTTTGTTTGTTTGTTTGAATCTGCATTCTTCATGGGGTGTTTGCCTTTCTGAGTCTGGCTTCTTTCTCTTTCCATGAGGAGCTCCAGGTTCCCTCCATTTTCCTGCAAAGAACATGATTTGGTTTTTCCTAATGGCTGCATCACATTTCTTTATCGTAGCCATTCATTGGTTGATGGCCACTTAGACCAGTTGCATAGCTTGGCTGTTGTGGGTACTACCGCACTCACCGTGGATGTGCAGGTATTTCTGCTGTGTGTGGACCCGAGTGCTACAGCTGGGTCATGTGGTAGTTCTATTTTTAAAACTTCTTGTCAGCAATAACATATTATGTTACCCAAATGGATTTATTTACACGGAAAACATTTAATTTTTGATAGTAATAGTAATAAGTATTAGTTGTGTGCGTGCATGGATGCACACCCCACAGCACCTGCATGAGGTCAGAGGACAACACTGGAGTCGATTCTCTCCTTCTCCCTTTTACTGGATTGCAGGGTTCTTATTCAGGTCACCAGGTTTCCCTGGCAAGTGCCTTTTTTTACTCACTGAGGTATTCAGCCAGCCCCATATTGTCTTTATATATGCTTACTTTAAAGAAAATAAACCTTTTAATGAGAGAGAATTCCTACCTTCCTCCCATCTCCTGTATTAAGTATGCACTTATTTATTTAAAAAATTTCTTTTTTAAATTGGAAATTTTATCTATTTTAATTTTATGTATATGGTGTTTTACTGTTCTGTGTGTTTGTGCAAGTACCATGTATATTCTGAGTCCACAGAAGCCAGAAGATTATTTTGAACCCACTGGAACTGGAGTTAGCAGCCATGTCAGTGCCGGAGTCCTCTGGAAAAGCAGTCTGTGCTCTTAACCACTGAGCCATCTCTT
>JAQHUG010000010.1:15167231-15177747 GCA_028555095.1 Dicrostonyx torquatus
GTCCCTCCTGCTTCTGCCTCATGGCTAGAGCACTGAAGCACCCTTGGCGTGGAGTCACTGTAGACAGGACCCAGATTCTCAGACCTGGCTTCTGCCCCAGTGTCACCATCTGTTGACCTCATGAACTTGAGCTTATCCGGTGGCCTTGGTCCCTTTGTGAAAGAATCTTCTTGTTTATAAAAATAGGATCAAGTGTACCCCTTCTGTCCTGGTTACCAAGAGGCACTAATGAAGACCACAGTAAAATAAACAAATTTCTTACTTTAAAAAAAAACCCTGCATAGATACTTAGGTACGCTTTAGAAAAGTGAGAGGATAAGATGATCCAGCCGGAGCCGGTTTCTTGTCTGAGGTAGAAGCTGATGTGCGGCATGGCTAAAGCAGATGACTCATGAAACAGTTGAGTCATGATGCTTTGGGAAATGCAGTCTGGGCTAAGGCAGGTCAAACTTTGTCTCCGCATTCACTTGTGACTGGGTACTGGCTTCTCTAGAACATGATAGACTAGTTGTGTTCCTGGCAGGCTTTGTGTTTTGTTTGCCTCTGTAGCTCTCCAGGAAGAACTATCTTCTATCTGTGAAAACCCAGTGTGACTGTGACTATGGGTGTGGCTTCAGAACAGCAGGGTAGGCACCAGCAGGTCACCAGAAGCAAGGACAGCTGATTCACAAAGTTTGTTATATTTATGGTTTCAGGTAAGCATATATAACTATTTATGCAATTATTTTACACTGAGTAACATACTCCAATGCCTCCTTTGATTTGGGAGCACCAGCATCCAGGGAGGACCACTGGCATTCAGGGAGGATCACTGACATTCAGGGAGGACTACTGGCATTCAGAGAGGACCGCTGGCATTCAGGGATCATCACTGACATTCAGGGAGGATCACTGGCATTCAGGGAGGATCACTGGCATTAAGGGAGGACCACTGGCATTCAGGGAGGATCACTGGCATTCAGGGAGAAACACTGGCATTCAGGGAGGATCACTGGCATTCAGGGAGAAACACTGGCATTCAGGGAGGACCACTGGCATTCAGGGAGGACTATTGGGTTGTGTAGTTGTTTCCAGTCTCGTGCTTGTGGTGGCAAACAAACAAGTGGCAGGAACCTAAAATTCGTAACCTTTTCCTCCCGGTGATTTTTGCCTTTTTCTGCCACGCTGCCTGATCCTTTGCTCTCTGGTGAGATAACATGGCTTGCATCAAATCCAGTTTAGGTGACTGGAATGGAGGGTAAATGTTGACTTCACTTTTGAACAGTGTTTGACCTCATTGGGCTTCTTGACTGTATAAATCTTTATCTCTGTTGAGTGAGCAGAAAGTGTCTGAAACCTCAATAAAGTAAAAAAAGAAGTGGGGGGGGAATATAAGTAGGGAGTAAATTGTTGATTAAATTCAATTTTGTGTGTGTATGTGTATGTCATTTATGTGTTCATGTGTGTGATTCTGTGCATATATGTGTTTATAAAGGCATGCATTGATGTGAGTGTGTGTGTGGTGCTGAAAATTAAATCCAGGCCTTTATGCAAGCATTCTGTCACTGCTATACTCCCATTGCTATACTCAGTGACTCCTACCCATTTTAACCTCCTTTTTGTGTCACTGGGTCTAACAGAGAGTTGATTAAAAAGGACAGCCCCAAAGCAGCTGTTTTTGTTGTTTGTGTGTATGGGGAACACGGAAGGGGCTGGAAGAGTGGTTGGGAGGGACTCGAGCAGCGGTTCTCAATCTGTGGGTCTTGACCGCTTTGGGGGGTCAAACAACCCTTTCGCAGCGCTCACCTAAGACCAGTAGGAGAACAGATATTTACATTACGACTCACAACAGTAGCAAAATCGTAGCTATGCAGTAATAACGAAAATAATTTTGTGGTTGGAGGTCACCACAACTTGAGTGACTGTGTTAAAGGGTCACAGCACTTGGAGAACTGAGAACCACTGGGCTAGAGAGAGGAAAGGGAGGGAGGAAAAATGATATACTTCTATTTCAATTAAAACCTTTCTTTTCTTTTCTTTTCTTTTTCTTTTTCTTTCTTTTTTTTTTTTAAAGAAGTGGCTGTTTCTCAGCACATTGAGGCTATGAAGAAATGTGGGTTTATTCCAATGCCCAACAGAGAACCGCTAGCGGAAGCATCATGTAACAAACACCCGACAAAGGGCTCAGGTGTCCAGCATGCCTGGAAACAGGACTTCTCAGGTCTTCAGGGAGCATAAGACAGTGGGAAGAAGGTTCAGACTTAGTTCAACCCATTCGAGGCTTTTCCAGAGCAGCACATCTCTGATTATAAAATGTAAATCCAAGAGGAAATACGGACTCTATATACAAAACCCTCAGCTTACGTACGCTTTACTTTTCATAAGGTATTTATGGCAAGAGATCTCTATTTTACCCATTTCTAAGGGATTAACTACTGTAAATTCAGCACATTCTAATACTCCTGGGAGGGTAAATCTTTAACTGCCAAATTAGTTTTTAAGCTATATTGTTTTTGCTGGAACAGTTGATAGGCTCAGGTTGCCTGCCATCTTCACAGGCTGCTGTAGATTCGCTTGATGGCATTGGCTTCTTCCTTATCGAGGATGCCTTTCTCCACATAAGCATCAGCTTGCTGGTTGATAAAGTCCTTCATCTTTGAAAGGTCATAATCTAGAAAATTAGTAATAGAGTTTTGTGAGAAAAGATCAGGAAAAAAAATCATCACAGTGTTTATTGTTAAGAGACATTTTGTGCCTTAAGTGAATTTCCAGCCTTGACCTTCACAATGGAAGACGTGACGTTCTGGGTTTGGACGGTACTGTGCTGTTTAAAGTGTTTTGGGTACCGTATTATCTCTCTACTACAACCCAGGGGGATATACCATCACCAACAAGGAAACAAGTTCATAGACCAGGGCTGATGTGGGATTCCCCTCTGTATGTTATGAATATGCTTTATTGCCATTGGTTAATAAAGAAGATGCTTTGGCCTATGGCAGGGCAGAATATAGCCAGGTGGGAAATCTGAACAGAGAGATATAGAGAGAGAGTAGGCAGAGTCAGGGAGATGCCATGTAGCTGCCGAAGGATAAGGACATGGGAAACTTACCGGTAAACCACAACCATATGGCGATACACAGGTTAATAGAAATGGGTTAATTTAAGATGTAAGAGTTAATTAATAAGAAGCCTGAGATAATAGTCCAAACAGTGTTGTAATAAATATAGTTTCTGCGTGATTTTTCGGGTCTGGGCGGCCAGGAAACCAACATGTAGTCTCCATTTACACAGGGCTTTGCAAATTTTAATGTGGATGTAGCACCTGGGGCTCTTGGAGTTTGCAGATTTATACTCAGGTCTCGGGTGAGGACCCAGTCTTTGAATTTTAAATGAACTCTCAGAAGGTGCTGCTGCTGAATCATGAGTGATCCCCAATTGGTCCCAAACCTCCTGATTTCAGCTTAAGTGAATTTTTTTTGTTGTTTGTTTATTTTGCTTTTTTTTCCAAGTTAAGAAATTCTGTGATTATTTCATGGCTGTTTGAATTGTGTACATGGAGCAAAAAGTCAAACCTTTCGTGTTTCCTATGTCTATCCTTAAAAATCCAGGCAAACCATCAAACCATGCACCCAAAATAAAGAGGTCCCCAAGGAAAACCATGACATCTTTCTAAAGACCCCCACACCCTTCCCCATCTCCTTTGTTTTTCAAGTATTAATTTATGTTTCTTTGTTTGAAGCAGGGTTTTACGCTGTAGTTCAGACTGGTTTAGAACTTACTATGAAGACCAGAGATTTGAACTTGAGGCAATTCTCCTGATTCAGCCTTAGAATTACATAGATGTGACACTGTGCCCAGTTTGCAATTTACATTTTGAAAAGCACATCTTCCTCCCTGCCCTTAGGACTTTATATAACCCTGCACCTGGAAGATGGAGGCAGGAGGATCAGAAGCTCTAGCAAGTTCAAGGCCAGCCTTGGCTACTTGAGACCCTGTTTTGAAAACAAAAAACAAGAGGCTTGTAGTTTGAATGATAAAATGTCCACCACCAGAAACGAGGTCAACACTTGATCCCCAGTTGGTGGCACTTAGATTATCAAACTCTTAGGAGATGTAACCTTGATAGAGGGAGCACGTCACTGAGTGTAGGCTTTGAGTGTTTGTAGCCTACTTTTGGCTCTTATTCATTGTCTACTTTCTATGACTTGATAAAGTGTGATTAGCCAGCATCCTGGTTTAGCTGTCTGCTGCCATGCATCTCGTCATTACGGACTCTTTCTCTGCAGCCATAAAGCCCAAGTCAACTCTTTCTTCTATTAGCCGCATTTGGTCACGGCCAAGTCAACTCCTTCTTCTATTAGCTGCATTTGGTCACGGCATTTTAACATGGCAACAGAAAGTAAACAATACAAAGTCATATGAGATTTTGTCATCATCCGCATAACCACTCCACATAGATTTTCCTTCCCCGGGTTTTAGAATGAGATTCAGGTCACCCAGCCCTCCGACAAACAGGAAAACGGCAGAGGCTAAAGGTCAGAACTCATAGTAAGTTGTCCTGTCTGCGCAACCACTGTCGTGGCATGGCCCTAGCACCTAGCCCTCCATAGGCATCGAGAGCCACCCTATGCACGCCAAGTGGTTCTCACAGGGAAGCAGGGAGCCAGAGCTCACTATTTACCACACGGTGTCCTTACTTCTTAGAGAGACAACACCCTCACTGTGAAGTTTTCTCACACTCCTTCCCTCTTCAAACACGGGATTCGAGGCTTCCCTGCATGGGTCTCTCTGGAATGGGACTGGCTGTGACTAGAAGTCAGACGCGAACGTGAATCAGAAGCAAACACTCCCAGTTGGTATGTCTGCAGTTTGCACGTGCTCTCTGGTACACTTTGGCACATGATGAGTTTCTTTGATACTAAGTGGAACATTTTAATTTTTGAGTGCCTGAAGTCCTCGATGGCATTGGTGATACTGAAAATGATGGATTTTAAAACAATGACAGAGTTGATGACATATTGTTTGTGTAAATTGTTTTGCATGTAACCATATGTATATCTCACGTTTGCATGTGGGAACGTCTGTGTGAGTGTGCCTGCATGTATACATGTGGAGGCCAGAGATTGATGATGGCTAGATGGCTAGGCTCCTTCGTTCTGTCTGACTTTCAAACGAGCACTTCCTTTGGCCCACTCCTTTGTATTTATTCACTTACGTATCTATTTTGTGGTACTAGTGATTAAACCTATGGCCTCCTATATGCCAGGAAGCTAGCACTAAGCTGTATCCCCAGCTCTTTGGTTGTCTTTGTTGTTTGTTTTGAGACAGGGTCACACAGGACTGGTAGCTAGCACTGGTCTTAAACTCACTCTGTAGCCTAATCTGGCCTCGAACTCATGGTGATCCTCCTGCCTCGGACTCTCAAGTGCTGGGATGAGTGACAGGTTGTGAGCTCTCATGCTGGACACAGTGAATCACATGATTGCATCAAGAGGTCATATGGAGCGACTGATCTCCACTAGGTTTGTGTTGGCTTCATCTATGATGTTGCATAATGGCAAATCCCCTAATAGCACATTTCCACACTCAGAGTGGCACACAAATACTTGGAGGAACCCCTGCGATCTAAATGGTTCCAGAGCTTGAGAGGCATCGCTGCAGCTGTCCTGGCTGAGCACCTGGGATCACTCTGGACTCTCCTCACAGCCCATGAGCTTCTCTTCTTCCTTCATTTCCTCGGCTTGCTTATGCTTCTGCCCCATCTTTTCTTGCCTCGTATTTTGGCTCCAGATCTGGGCCTCCTCTTGCTCTCCAGGGCCTCATTTTCAATCTGTAACCCACAACTGCTGGATGCTTTTCTTTTAAAAACACATTAGCTTCTAATGTAGGCTCCTGTGGCTAAAACTATCCCCCACTGTGGAGTTTACAAAGCCCCTTCCTGGCCTGGCTGCCAGCACTTCCTACGCCTGACTGCTGCCTTCAGGTTATATCTCAACAAAAAAATTATATCATGGGCCAGGGAGTTGGCTCAGCAGGTAAAGGTTCTTGCTGAGAGCTTGGCAACCTGGGTTTGATCCCCAGGACTACATGGTGGAAGGAGAGAACTGACGAACTGACTCCTGCAAGTTGTCCTCTGACCTCCAGAGACCTGCCATGGCACGCATGTACCCCCTCCCCAAATGTAATAAAAATTAAAGTAAAAAGCAATCGAGGAAGACTGTTGATGCAAACTCTGGCCTCCCACATATACATATATGTACATGTGTAAATGCACCAACACAAATTGAAATCATCCAATCAATAAATGGACAAGCATTTTTTTTTTTTTTTGGATAAAGTGTCCTACTATTTAGCTCTGGCTATCCTGGAACTCACTGCTTAGACCAGGCTGGCTTCAAAGTCACAGAGGTCCAACCAGGTAGTTCTTAAAGAAGAAGCACAAATGGCCAATAAAACCTGACAATATGTTCCACATTCTTAGCTATCTCTCCCTAGTCAGAGTGACTAACAACGAAAACAACAGATGCTGAGGATATCAGGGAAGCAGGTCCTTATGCACCATGGGAACTTAAACTGCTGTGCCACTTCAGAAACCAGTCCAGTGATTTCTAAAAAAGACTGCAAGTAAAGTCCTTTGAATATAAACCCAAGTGGTATAGATGAGTCATCCGGTGGTCCTAAGTCCTGCCACAGGGTTGTGTGCACATTCATGTCTATTGCTGCCCCATTATGGCAGCTTAACAGTATATGCAGTCTAGATGCTCATCAACAGGTGACTGGATAAAGAAATGTGGCTCATATACACGATGGCATTTTATTCAGCTGTAAAGAAAAATGAAATTATGAGAACTTCAGGAAAGTGAATGGAACTGGAAATAACTATGTTAATGAAATAAACCAGGTCCAGAAAGATAAGCAAAATGTTCTTTTTAGATTCAGATTCTTGATTTTAACTCTTGTGTATGTCTCCTCTGTGTGTGTGTGTGTGTGTGTGTGTGTGTGTATGTGTGTATGTGTGTGTAAGGGCATAAGACATGAAAGGGCAAGAAGAGTTTTTTTTTGTTTTTTTTTTAGTTTTTCGAGACAGGGTTTCTCTGTGGCTTTGGAGTCTGTGCTGGAACTAGCTCTTGTAGACCAGGCTGGCCTTGAACTCACAAAGATCTGCCTGCCTCTGCCTCCCGAGTGCTGGGATTAAAGGCGTGCGCCACCACTGCCCGGCGCAAGAAGAAATCTTATGGGAGACAAGGGTCATGAAATATATGGGACAAGAGAGCAGAAGTGGACCTACTGAAGGAGGGAACCAATAGGAGAGGGCAAAAAGTTGGAGGAGGTAGGGAGAGGACACCAATAATAACAAAGTATTATGTAATTGCCATAATAAAACCCAAGACTTGGGCTTGGTGTGGTGTGGTGCTGCAGACTTTTAATCCTAGAACTAGGAAGTCAGAGACAGGTGAAACTGAGTTTGAGGCCAGCCTGGTCTACATAGAAAGTTCCAGTCTAGCCAGTGCTGCACAGTGAGACCTCATCTCAAAAACAAAACAAACAAGCAAACCAAACCATTCTTCTGTATGATAACTTAAAAACCAAAAGAGAAGTAGAGGGCATATCCTTCTTGACATCTGAGAATCTGAGTTTGAGAGGAGACTTGACTTCAGGGATTGTAGTAGAAAAAGAACCCTGGGGAAATGGGTGGAGTTTGTGATGTACAACCACAGCAAGCCCCTACCTTCTTTGTTGCCTTTTTTGTTGTGTTTCTTCAACCACTCGATGTTTTTTCTAATGGCTTCCAAATAGGCTTCTGTTTTCCCTGGAAAAGGCAGGAGAGTCAGATTAAATATAAAACTTCACTGAGCCTCTTCTCCAAGGCCACAACAGTGTTCAAAACCATAAATACTGAAGTTGTAGAACAATAGGTTTCTATTCATGTGTGCGCACATTTGCTCGTGTATAGGGAGATTTCAAAGACAACGCTTGTGAATGAGATTTCAGACACAGACGGTGTTGGGAAGTATCAAGAATGGTTAGTTACGCCACACACAAATTTAATTGGATGTCTGCATAGGCTTTTTTTTAAAATAAAGATTTATTTAACTTTTAATTGTGTGCATTTGTGTGTGTCTGTGTGTGGGTATGTGCATGTGTGAATTCAGTTGTCCAAGGAGACCAGAAGAAGTCCCAAGGTTCCCTGAGGCTGGACTAAAGGCACTTCTGAGCCATCTGACATGGATGCTGGGAACTGAACTCAGGTTTTCTGCAAGAACACTGTATGCTCTTAGCTGCTGGGCCATCTCTCCAGCTTCTGCTTAGACATTTCGATTCCATTTACCAGACTGATGTGTCCCCATGATTCTTAGATTGGGCGATTCCAGGTTAGGGATGGTTCTTGTGAGGAGCAGTCTCAAGTCAAAGCATGAGTTGGAATGGCAGATGGCCACCTCCATCTATTGAAGGTTCACAATCTCTGGCTATAGTCTCTCTTACAACTGCAAGCCCAGTTTTGAGAGGGTCTAAGTCAACACTCAGATGAGAAGGTCGGACCAGGCCTTTGGGTCTGTCAGGATGATGAACTTCTGAACCAACTCTAATAAAACTTTTTTAGATATACTAATATACTGAATAGAAAATTATATATACAACTCTTGGAGGAGTTCCCCAGTATAACTGAGCACCGGCTCTGGGATACCATTGGCACTGGTGTCTGGAATAAGGTATTATTACCTTAAGAATGAGGACTCTGAAGTTTGACTAAGGCCATGAAATAATAGCATTGGAATTTGGCCTGTGTTGCTTGGTTTCTCATATGTGCACCATCTGAAAGACCAGATCCCACCGTCAGACGTGGACAGTGAGATAGCTTGGCTGACACTGAAGAAATCTGTCATCTCTAATGAGATGAACTCTCTATGTTCAAAGTATAGCAAGACACCAGGTAGCTCCCCCCTCTCTTTCATCTAACAGCAGAGGCCTTGAAAGTCCAGAACCTCTGTAGAGTTGGTTGTCCAGCTGCTGTGTGGCAATGACATCAATCTGTGGCCACCTTGAGCCCCAATGCCACTAGTGACTGCAGAGCTCTATCTGCTCTAGCCGGGCCGTGTGCTCACCATGTGCCACAGGTTGTTCTTCCTGCTCATCTACCTTTTTCTCTCAACAACTCTTTGAGGCAGCCCCAACATCATCGCTTATTTCCACAGATGAAGAAGCTGAGGCACAGAGAGAGTAAAGCAATATCATATATATATGTATATTGGTTAGTTATTGGTTAGTTGTAGAGCCGGGACTGCCCTAGGGGATTCTGATGACAATCCATGTGCAGTGTATCACTGCCTTAAGATCTTCCACAGTTGCATTTAAGAGGACTCTCTGGACAGCTTTCTTCCTGGCCCGAAGCCCATGCAGACTTCATTATTATGACTTCATGCTATCAGGTTCCCAATGAAGTGCTGAGAAACTTCTATGGAAGAGGGATAAACGGACAATAAAAGAGACTTGCCACAATTTTTGGCCCCTGTTTGCTGTCTTCACCTATGCAAGAGCAGCTTTGGTTTCATTGCTTTGTTTCTGTGAATGTGAGGCTTGTTTTCATGAATGTCAGGAGAAGGGGCTGGCAAGATGGCTCAGTGGGTTATAAGCAGTTGCTTCAAAAATCTGATGACCTGGGTTCAATTCCGAGAACCATTGTGAAGTGGGAAGGATGGAACTGGTGCTTGAAAACTGTCCTCTGATCTTCACACACCCTACCTCATAAACAATAACACATGTAAAGAAATATGAGTCAGAACACATACAAAAGAATGTCCCGGGTTAGTGTTAGCCATTTAGTACATGGGCATTGGTGCTGTTTGTTACTTGTTGGAGAGTTGACCAGCAGGATTTGGTAAGTTTGCTTATTGATTTATTTGAGACAAGATCTCTCCCTGATTCCTGATTGGTCTGGAACTTCCTACATAGACCAGGTTGGTCTCCAACTGGTAGCTATCCTCCTGCCTCTGCCTTCTGTGTATTGGGATTATGGTGTGAGCCACCATGCCTCCTTCTGGATTTAGTAATATAGTGATTTCTATTTGAAAATAATTTAGTTAGATGAGGCATTTTGAACAAGGAAAGAAATCTTAGTGCAGTTTAGTTTACTTTAAACTTAATTCTTCTTATAAAGAGTTTAAATCAAGTTAGTGATCATCATATGATGCATTTTAATAAATAGATAACACTTTATCAGTAGAATATTGGATAATTAGGGCTTCTGAAACTTTTGAGTATATTTTAATATATTCTGCTTTAAACAATTAAAAAATAATTTAAAGCATTCTTTTGAAAATCTAATCTTTGATATCGTAAATCTTATGTGAGAAAAAGAAAATCAATGCTTACTCACTATTTAAATACTACACTAAAAATGCTGCATTAGGAAGGTTAAAATATTTTGAGGGTCTGAGAATGGAATGTGGTTCAGTTGAGAGGTTTTTTTTTGTTTTTTGTTTTTGTTTTTGTTTTTTTTTGGCCTAGCATGTACAAAGCCCCAGGTTCTATCCCCAGC
>JAQHUG010000010.1:15196178-15283662 GCA_028555095.1 Dicrostonyx torquatus
CTCTCTTTTTTGGTTTTTCGAGACAGGGTTTCTCTGTGGCTTTGGAGCCTGCGCTGGAACTAGCTCTTGTAGGCCAGGCTGGTCTCGAACTCACAAAGATCCGCCTGCCTCTGCCTCCCAAGTGCTGGGACTAAAGGCGTGCGCTACCACCGCCCGGCCCCTGTTCTCTTTTTAATAAATTATCTAGTCCCAGGTATCCTTTTGTAGCAATGGGAAGCAGATGAAGGAAAAACCCTTTAGTATTTTCCCCTGACTTTTACATAGGCATCAGACTCCGCATGTGACTTTGAGGCTCTGCGTGGTCTGGGCTGGGGCTACTCCCAAGTCTCCTGACACTGCTCTCCTTTCCGTGTCAGTCACAAACCCTTGTTTTAGTTGCCTGGATACTCAACATACGTGACCTTTCCTGTTTACAAGTTAATCCTATTTGACTTCTAGTTTTCAGCTCAAATTGCTTCCTTAGGGAAGCCTGCTCTCATTCTAAGTGCAGAACAGGTGCCTTTTCTGTAAGCTCTTGATGTGGTTGCCTTTACAATGACCACTGTTTGGAGACAATCTACGTCTTCCACTGGAACTTAACCTTTGTGGGAGGAGAGATTGTGTCTTTTTAAATTAGCATGGCATTCTTAGCACCATACGGTACTCTGAAAAGATACTTTATTTGCATTAGTGCATTTAGAAGATATGAACAACAAGCCAAGCATATGGGTGTTTTAGAAATGAATAAATGTAACTAGTGAAGGGTTGTGGAAATCACAACTGCTTTTGTGTAGACCGGTATATCTGTTCCTCCACGAATATGGAAAGTTTGGTGGTTTGAATAGGAATAGACACCATAGGCTCATAGATTTGAATGCTTCATCACCCGGGAGTGACACTTTTAGGAGGTATGGTCTTGTTGGAGTAGGCCAGAACCAATCTTATTTTCTGGCCCTTCTAAAATAGCATCCCTGCAGGGCCTGTTGATACATATCTGTAATCCAAGCATTTGGGAACCTGGGAGGTGGAGGCAGAAGGATTTGATCTAGAGTTCAAAGACAACCTTGGGAACACAGAAAATTCAAGGTCAGTTTGGACTACATGAGAGAAACACAAACACACACCAAAACAAGACTAAACCCACAGAAACATTACCATGTTGCATGTGATAGTTCATGCCTAAAGCCTAGTACTTAGAAGGTCAGAAGGTGTATTTGTCATTGAATTGAGGCCAGCTTACATATCATGTGAGACTCAGCAAACAACCACCTTCCAAGAAAGCCCAAACCCAAAGCAGACAACAGAAGTGCTGTGTTCTACATCGCATTGCTTTGTATTGCAGAGGTTGCTGGAGGTGATAAGGGGGTAGCTTCAGGTGTGTGTACTCTAGAGAAGGTAAATCAAAAGCAAGGCAAGGAATCTGACACCCTCCTCTGCTACATTTCTCCAGAAAGAGAACTGATGGAGGAGACCAAGATCACAGTAGCTTTGTTGATGCCAAGAGGAAAATGCAGAGAGGAGCCCAGGAAGGGGAAATAAGAATGAATGGCAAGCTCAGACGGAAGGCTTCTGAACCAATGAAAAGGGGAAGGGGCAGGTGGAAGAACGGAAAACAGAGGGAAGATCAGACCGGGGGTGTGAGGCTGCTGTGCAGAAGGTTGATCTATCCATCCCCCATATATACATCTCTGTGTATATATGGACGTTCATACACATGCACTGGGAATAGATGATAATATTTATGCAAATGGTGGAATACCAAAAAAGCCCTGGAGCACTGGTTCCAGCACATTTGGGATGCTGTAGATACTTGTATAATACGATATGTTCCCAGTGTGCTAAAAATGAGACACTTTCCAAATACTCTTTGGCATCAGGTAAGTCACTAATTATACAGAGATACAAAAGCACACGCACACACACACACACACACACACACACACATGTCCAAGACACGAGCACATTCCTCACACACTTGTACATACCACTTTCTCTGATATTTTTCCAGCCTGGTTCTCGGTCTTGCTTGTGGGTTTATCCAGGGCCTCCTCATAATTGTTGGCTTCTTTTGAAATCAATTTTTGTAAAGCCTCTGCTACTTCATCTTCCAGAGTGTGTGCCTGGCTTTCAGTGATCTGTTACAAAGAGACAAAGCATGTATAGCTGCCATTCCTGTTCCTGGACATAAATAGACAAACAGACACCTGAACTCTAGTTGAATAACTTCTTGACCTTTTAGCTAAGATAAAATGTAAACCCCAGTTGAACATGTAGGCACCATGCAAGCTTCCAACAGTCCTACTCAGCTATGACTCCCATGAGCCACAGCAATGGACACCAGCATGGCACAGTTTCCCTAAGGGTACAGTAGTGGCAGGCATACCTTCATAGTAACCAACAGCCTCTAACCAGACTTAAGACCTGCTCAACGAAAGGGGAAACCACGCTGGTGCTAGAAACCTAGCTAACTACTCAATGCTGATGAAGTCATGGATATTGGAGGAGAATCTACAACTTCTACTTTACTAAGCCAGCATAATCTCCAACAACACAAATATTTATCTTCATACCCACAGATAAGTGTAGTCTTCACTCCTAATCAAAGAAACTTCTCTTTACAACAGACAATCCTTTCTTAGGCAGGCTGTGATGGTGACTGCCCAGTACTCCAGGAAGAAGTAGGCTATTCATGCAAGCTGTCAGTGGTACCTGCCGAAACCCTACGGATGCTTCCTTTGAGAGACACCTGAGGGATGCTGCTCTTTAGCTGCAGGTCACATGATCGGTTACATGATCCCTGTGACTAAGAAGCTCAGTAAAACCTGCTGGGGCTGTGTCAGGGCTGAGCAGCCAAGTCGTGACCGGGGAGGATTCAATCGCTCAGAGTTCCTCAAGCATCCACTGTCAGTCCTTGCTCGTGTTATTTCTGGTTTTGCCACACACATCCTCTGCCTCTGCTTGTTATAGCCTGACTTCCCTTCTAAGCTCATTTCAAACACCTCTTCCTCTGAAACCTTTCCCTACTTCCCACTGGGCACACACCACTCTCTGGCAAACTGCGCGGCTCATACGACTCTCAAGCAGCCTGTGTGATGGGTGTGTGGGCTTATCGGCTCTTCTGATAAACTCAAGGGAGCCCTTGGGAGCCTAGTACAAAGTAGGTGCCCCATAAACATTTGGTTTCTTGAATTACGAGGCTCAACTTCTCAGGACACTGTAGAGCGTACTAAGAACCGAGTTTGATCTCGTACAAAGCGCTTACTAGGCCGAGATTCAGCAGTTTAGAAACAATCTTGTCAAACACTCCTCTGTCGTTCTCCTCATAGATCCTGGTAGCAATTTTGTGGACAATGTCTTCAGCAGTTAGAGGCGTTCCATCCAGTTGATGCAGGCCATCCGGGTCATCTAGACAGAGCAAGCACAGCTTCACAGCACGGCGAATACACATCTATTCTATGCATCATATTATAACCCATACTTTTAGAAATACTCACATTTTTTGTTACATATATTTATCGCTTATTCATTTATCTTTCATCCATTTAGAGATTGTGTCCTACTATGTCACCTGGCTGACTTGGAAATTCTAGCTGTCCTTGGCTTCTGCCTCATGAATGCTGAAATTATAGGCACGTACTGCCATGCCTGGCAGCTGGAGTACCTCTACATAACAAAGCTTAACATTAAAGTTTTTTTAAAGATTTATTTATTTATTATGTATACAACATTCCTTCCACGTATGCTTGCATGCCAGAAGAGGGCATCAGATCTCCTTATAGATGGCTATGAGTCACCATGTGGTTGCTGGGAATTGAACTCAGGACCTCTGGAAGAGCAGTCAGTGCTCTTAGCCTCTGAGCCATCTCTCCAGCCCCATCGTTAAAGCTTAATAACAATAATAAACCCCAGTCTTTAAAAGACAGGGAGATTATTTTATGAGCTTGGAATAAAAATATTAAAGCAAGAGATCTACATGAACAACATGCAAATTTTGCAGAGAAGCCTGTGAATATATGTCCTTAGTTTTTTTTTTTTTTGGGAATTCATTTGGCAGCATAACTTCAGAATAAGGCAAGGGATCATTGTGAGTGAGAAAAAGGGGCTATGTGTTCACGCCTGCAATCCTAGTGCTTGGGAACCTGAGGCAGAAGAATTGACATGAGTTTGAGGCTAGGCTTGGCTAACAAGAGAGAGACCTTGGCTCACACAAAGCAAACTCAAACTCTAAACAACCGGAACAACGATGATGACAATGACAACAACTAATGTGAGGGAGAAAGGGGACGAAGCCAGTGAAGCCTTGGTCCATCCATACAAGAATCCCAGAAGTCTGTACCGCATCAATCAGATCCGCTTTACAGAGTATCTATACCACATCGAACAGATCTGATTTACAAAGTGTTTAACTCTCCCGTCACATAGAGGCAGATGGAAAAGATCAGTGGATTAGCACAGTGATTTCTCTTGTTCTCTATACAACCTTGGATCACTGTACAAAATAATAAGGGTATTGGTCTCTGTGCTTAGCTCAGTGGTGGAGAGATTGCCTAGCATTTGTAAAGCCCTGGGTTAGAGTTCCAGTACTGAAAACAAAACAATAAAAAATTATGAATAATAAGGATTTATTTAATTTGATTTTAATGGAGTTATAAGGAACAGATGAAATAAGATTGTAAATGCACCTTTTGTGTCATATAGTAGTATATGGAAGAGTGTACTCTTTTAATACGCATAGTGGATTTAGATTTTTTAATTTTTTGTTTTGTTTTGTCTTTCAAGACACAGTTTCTCTGTGTAACAGCCTTGGCTGTCCTGGAACTCACTCTGTAGACCAGGCTGGTCTCGAACTTACAGAGATCTACCTCTGCCTCCTAAGTGCTGGAATTAAAGGCCTGTGCCACCACTGCCTGGCAGATTTTTAAAGGAATTGTGATTATTTTCTGGAGAAAATGGAAATTGAATCCCTTGCCAGATATATTATGAGCAATGCTTTATTTTTTGAGACAGGGTATCATTATGTAGGCTGACTTTGACCTCTCAGAGATCTGCTTGCTTCTGCCTTCAGAGTGCTGAGATTAAATGCATGTACCGTAACACCCAGCTCTAAGACTGGAATCTTTATCACTTTCCCTCAGTGAAAGAACAACTTATTTCCATCCCAGTTCTGCCCTTTTCTTCCTAGACCCTCGGGGATCTGGCCAGGAAATTTCTCCCACGGCATGGCCTTTCTTCTAGACTGTGGGCATGGTGGCATCAGCAGCTTCAGGCAGACACCCTCTCCTGCTTTTGGACGCAGGCTTTATAAAGATGAGTGGTGATTAGACACAAAGGCCGAGTTCTTGTTCAGCTGCAAGCCCTTTGAGACCCAAGTGCCAGAGTGACAAAAATCATAAAATTAGTTCCCTTCTTGTCTGGTGGGAAGTTGAGTTGGAGCACAGCCTCTCTATCACTTCGGTCTGAATTTTCCATTTGTGGGTTGCAGGTCAGGCGCTGGGGACTAGTCTTCCGCCTCTGCAGAGGAGGAAGAATTCACTTCCCTCCCCACTTCTCCCTCAGGAGCCGAGAAGGAAAGAATGTTGGCTGCCTGCTGACGCTGGAAGAGAACCCAGATGACTGTTTTTCAGCTCATTTACTCCCCAACGGGGAGAACGCTGGAAACTCAGAAGAAATGTCTTCCTCCTCTGCTGCGCGGCTGCCGCCGCCGCTGGCTCTTGAGCCAGGAACTCAGGTCTCCCATGGTGGAACTTTGCGAGCTGCAGTTAAAAGTGAAGTACTTGGCCACTGCCCTTACCTTCCATCAGTTTCCCCCGCGCTCTTTGAAAACGAGAAGAATACCTTACGGTGATTTCCTAGTTGTGCCCAAAGGAGTGTTTTATGTTTCCCATGTGAAGCCTCAGAAAGAAGCCGGCATAGATTCAAATTTTAGACCTTTAGGCAGCTACAGTGTTCTATACAGACATCAAAGGACTGTGCCCTGTCGTTATCTTCCCTGTTATATCTTGTATTCCTTGTATCTCATTTAAAACCTAGAATTCATTTCTCCAGTAAAATTAAAGTCTTACTATGTGCCAGACACCAGAGGTAGAGTGCTGGCTGTACCTAGGAGCTCACTTAGCACGTGGAATTCATTTCTTCAGTCCAGTTGAATTTAAGTCTTAATATCTGCCAGACACTGGTAGAGTGATGGTTGGGTTTAGCATGGTCCCTGGATGCACAGAGCTTATTATCTAGACCATAGCCTGCAACATGGGAATTCCATGATAAATTCCTGCTACTGAACACTCAAAGGCACCCAAGCAAAAGCACATAAGGAGAAACAGGCAAGGATTTTGAATTTGGAGCTTTCTTAAAGGTGGTCTTGGGTCCGAGGACATAGCCTGCTAAAGAGCCTCTCTCTTGCTCTACCTCTTGGGGTGGAGCCTGCACATCTCTGATGCTCTTTTCTATGCCTCGGTGAGTTCAGCCCTGCTGGCTTTAGGATTTGCAGGCTCTGAAAGGAAACTAGACCTTCGTAGAGGGCTGGTTTTGAACTGCATAGAAACTCTGTGCAGGGGTGACTTGAGGTAGCATTCTCACTGACAGGCTTGGCAAACCAAGTCAGGAGGAGACAAACCTCTCCCATCAGTAGAATGCCTTGCCAATGGTCAGTCCTTGAGAACACAGATGTGCACTGTAGTTCAAAGGCTCTGATTAGGTTGTGGTTTGTCTTCTGATGAGGTGTTTTTACATATTATATTATAGCAAGAATTATTCCTATAACACCAGGCTTTTTGTTTAGACTAACTAGGGAACAAAGCCCTTGAAATTATTTGCAACCAAGTTACTAGTTTATGAAACTATTTTCATGTATTATGGGAACCTAGTTTGAATCGTGATTTGAGTATTATAAAAAGAGCACTGGTTTTGCAATAAGGTATGCAGTTGTATCTCCTACTCTGCATTCCCTGTGTCCTGATTTCTGCGGCACTACCCAGGGTCATCCACAACTGAGGAAGTTGTGGAAGGGTCCCCAATAGGCCCTCACCCATAAAATATTCTCTCTAAGACCCTTGACTTAGTCTCCATAGGATTAAGTTAGAGCAAATCCAGGCATAAGCCGAAAGCCATCAGGACCTGCCCTATAGTTTTAAGCCTATGAGCTGGCAGTAAAATGACTAATTAAAAAGTAACAGCAAGCTGGGTGGTGGTGGCACACGCCTTTAATCCCAGCAATGGGGAGACAGAGGCAGGCAGATCCCTGTGAGCTCGAGGCCAGTCTGGTTTACTAGAGCTAGTTCCAGGACAGGCTTGATAGCTATAGTGAAACCCTGTCTCAAAAAAACAAAAACAAAAACAAAAATAAGTAGCAGCTTTGTTTGTCATAGCCAGAACCTGTAAACAACCTAGATGTCCTCAACTGAAGAATGGATAAGGAAAATGTGGTACATTTACACACTGGAGTACTACACAACAGAAAAAATAATGACATCTTGATTTTTGCAGGAAAATGGATGGAACTAGACCATATCATTTTGAGTGAGGTAACCCAGACACAGAAAGACAAGTATCACATGTATTCACTCATAAGTGGTTTTTAAACATAAAGCAAAAAAAAAAAACAGCCCACAAATCACAATCCCAGAGATCTTAGACAACAATGAGGACCCTAAGAGAGACATACATAAATCTAATCTACATGGGAAGTAGAAAAAGACAAGATCTCCTGAGTAAATTGGGAGCATGGGGACCTTGGGGGAGGGTTGAAGGGGAAGGGAGAGGCAGGGAGGGGAGCAGAGAAAAATGTAGCACTCAATAAAAATCAATAAAAGAGAAGTAGCCGCTCAAGTTAGTAGTCAAGTCACAAAAAAATCTGTGTCTCTGCTGGTGCCTACAACCAGTGTGGCTAATCAAGCCAAACAAATATTACATTCTTTTTTTTTTTTACTTTATTAGACCAAATGTTCTGTTTAACCAGAGTGATTAAATTAATTTCTCTTAAGCAGTTATGCCCAGTGTCGATTTGCTTCTGGTCAACGTACCTTAGGTTAAAAAGTAAATTCAAGGCCGGGCGGTGGTGGCGCACACCTTTAATCCCAGCACTTGGGAGGCAGAGGCAGGCAGATCTTTGTGAGTTTGAGACCAGCCTGGTCTACAAGAGACAGTTCCAGGATAGGCTCCAAAGCCACAGAGAAACCCTGTCTCAAAAAACCAAAAAAAAAAATAGACAGAAAGAAAGTAAATTCAAGATTTAAATTCTCCAAATAGCAAAACATAAACCATTGCCTCTATCCACTCAACTCACACAATGCACTTTAAAACTCTCCTCATTGCCATGAAACAACATAGAGACAGAGAAGAAAGCCTATGCTCACTTCTAAGCACTGCTCTGCAGAACTGAAAATACTCTACTTACACTGGTTCACTTATTCCCTCATGCATTTTTTCATTTCTTCACTTAATTACAGAATCATACAATGAATTAATGACTATTCAGGCACTGCCTATATAATGTCTCTGTTCTTGTGAGATTTTCAGTATAGTTTTGGATAAAGGCAATCATAAGTGGTTACAGTTACAAATATAAAAGTTCAAGCTACAAGAAGAGCAATGAAGGCAAGGGGCAGATCATGTATGCTGGACAAGCCCAGAAGTGTTTGACAGTAGCTGTGAAGACAGGAACTATACAGAGGATTTTGGTTTTGGTCCTAAGAGAAATGGGAATCTACTAAAAGAGATTTATGGGAAATAAAGAAGGCATGCTCTGCTCATCACATATAATCCCAGCATCTAGATAGAGGCACAGGAACCTCAAGATTTAGGCTAGCCTGAGTCACATTCAAGGTCTTGGCTAAAAACAAATACCCAAACAACAAAACAAAATAAAACACAAACCTAATGGCATTCTGGTCATTGTGGCACACATGTTTGCAATCTCAGTAGTCAGAAAACTGAGGCAGGAGGATCATGAGTTTAAGACCAGCTTATTCTATATAAGAAATACTGTCAAAAAAAGAAAATCTGAGGAGTTGTGCTTGTAGCTCAGTGTTAGCTTGATTAACTGCCTATCATGCGCGAGGCCCCAAGTTTGATATCGAGCACCTCCTACAAGGAATGACATGCACATATTTCAATATTTTATATTTGTAAATTAAAAGTCCACTCCAGTTGTCTCATCATGAATAGGCTGAAAAAAGCTGTAGTGGTTGCTGGGAGATCTGTAAAATATTTTGTTGTAGTTCAAATGAGACACGATTGGGTATTGGGTAAGGATAGTGGTGACTGAGAACAGTAGTTTTTTTGTTTGTAGAAACATGGGAACTAACTTGGGAAGCAAAATGAATCAGTCTTGGAAGATTAGGATCAAAGAGGTAAAAAAAGAGAATTATTTCAATCCTAGATTTCTGTCATGAAGGAAAAAAGGATAAATAGCAGCAAAAAAAGGAAAGATCTTTTGAAGAGGATCTGTGAGGAGGAAAGAGGTCATGAGTTGACTCTGGTATACATTCAGTATTCTGTAGACCTGAACCTTCTAAGGTAAGATGCTAGGTAGGGGGGAAATAGGTCTATAGTCCAGAGAAGTCTGAATTTAAATGGAGGTGTAGAATGGCTAGATGAACAAAGGCAAGAGGTGGAAACTACCAACAAGAAAAGAGTGGACATTTCATTACTGGGGGGCATATTTTATTGATCTAATTATTTGAGGAAATACTATTTTATTTGTAGTAGTTATTAAAATAATTAGAAATAATAAAATGAATTTAATAATGTAAATACAGATATCAGGTTTTAAAAAATTTATAGCATCGGTAAGGAAACAAGTCACTGTCGTCACTGTTATTGCTTTTTTGAAGTGGAGTCTGGCTGGCCTGGTACTTTATGTATCTCAGACTGGACTTGTGATGACAGTCATGAGTTACCATGCCTGTTAGAGTAAAGGAAACATTAAAGGGAAAAGTTGAGACTCTAGACTGGTTTTTGTACATTATCAGTAAGTTTTGGTTTTACCTCAGCTTTGGACCCGACATATGACAGATTATAAGCATATTTAGATATATTTTGTGACTTTAGTATGAAATGAAAAGTTCAAAATGAGAAAAAATATAGCAAAACATCCGTTAAATCATTTACCTTGAAATTTATGGTCCAGTCCACTCTTTGTGGAATCATACTCATCAATCAGTTTCCGATTTTTAGTTGAATCAACATCTTCCATGTCCAGTTTGTTACCAAATGGAGGGCTTCTTATAGACTGTTTTTCTTTCTCAAGTTTTTCCTTTTCTGTTATTGCCCTTAGCAGGTTCAAGTTATCAACAGAAGAATAATTTCTTTCAGTTGGTTTGCTTTCTGGAAGAAAAGTTCCAAGCCCAACACATCCATTTTAGTTTAGAATCCCATGACCTACATTTTTTAACTGAACAGCAGTGTGATTTCCTTTTACCTGGAGGGTTTGTCTTTTTAATCTTGTCTGCCTCTGCCTCAGCAATCTGTGAAACAAACAGGAGAGAGACCACACTAAAGCATTGTTTCACAGTTTACCAAATAAATATACAAACCAAATGATTTAACCTCTGGGAGATTTAGCTTTGTTTGTAAAAAGCATTGCTAGGAGGATTAAATGAGATAAACAAAGGACTGGTGTACTTGAAGTAAGAATTCCTTTCTCCTCTAATATTGACTAAAAATAAATCTTCAACTAAGCAGTGTGGCATATGCTTATAATCCCAGCAATCAAGAGGATGAGGCGGGAAGATCAAGGATTGTAGGCTACCCAGCAAGACTCTGTCTCAAACAAAACAACAAAACAAACCACACACACACTTCAGTAAATTAAGCCATCTTCTAAGAGTGGATGCAGCATTGATCTTGCTGGGCTATCATTATGTGGGCACTCTAGCACTCCATATATTATACAGAACTCAATGGACATAACTGTGAGAACATACAATTACTGAAACTAGATTCCTCGCCTTAATTTTTGTCAGTTTATTATTAATGTCCCAGAGTTTGTAAATTCAAAATGGCTAAAATATCACAACATAATTACAATATGGTAATAAGAATACAATGACATAGCAGTTACAATTTTACATCCGACCTACCTGTTCATTCAAAGGTCTTTCTGCACTTAGTTCTCTATTATGCAGAGATTTGTCTAGAATAAATATATAAATATAAATTTAATTGTGCATTTGAGTGATAAAGCATGTTTCTCACTAAAATAAAAAACAGTAAGAATTTTTAGAAACATAATTCTGGATGGTTATAAAACAAAATTTATATTAGCAAAGATTATCACTTGTGTTCATGATGAGTATCAGTGTTGGTAAGCTTATTATATTACTGCATTTCCTGAGTTAAATGTAATCACACTTTTGTTTTTCAATCAGAAATTTAAGATATAGTTCTAATTCTTGACTTATTAAGTCTTCAATTAGAAATATAAATTTTGATTATTATTGCTGGCACATTAAAAGAGATCACAGATTCCTGCTTGTGTAATGAATAGATTATTTTAGGAAAAAAAATCCAAGCCACTTTAAGAACAGGCACTTGCTCCCCTTTCCAAAATAAGATCCTTATAAGCAGCTCATGTTATTGCTCTATTATCTAAAAAGTGAAGGAGAAAAATTTACCTTCGTTTTCTAAAGTCAAAACGATTCTGTCATTATGCAGGGATACGATCTGGTTAGAATAACTAGGCAAGGCGATTTAGAGCTCATAGGTCACACCAAGCTTTACCTTTGCTGGGCCAAATGAAAGAGAACTCAGATGTAGAGAAATGTTCACTTACCTTGACTGCCTTCAGGTTTGGGAAAAGCTTGTATTGGGCCGCTATTGAGCACCAATACCAGTATCCAAGAGCCGGTCCAAAGGAACCCCATTCTTCCTTGCTCCCTCTGCTCTCTGCTGGAAACAGCCTGGCTCTGGGCCCCTGAGCTGTAGCTTTTGTTATGAATGAGAAGGGGAGTAAGAAGCTGGCAGGGGCAGGAGCCGGAGCGCGGGGAGGGAGAGGAGCTGGGAGGATAGCAGTTGTGCGGGCCTGGAGAGAATGTTCCAGCCGGGCCCAGAGCAGGTGAGCAGGTGCAGCGGGCGCTGTCCGCTCCGCGGGTGCTGAAGTTCCTGCGCGGGCGGTCGCGGGCCTGGGCGTAGCTTTACTCCACTAGCTCCTGGAGAGGAAGTGAGGAAGAGGCGCATGCTCCATGCAAACCAGGGGCATGAGGATGGCGTCAGCGATCAAGAGCTACTCCAATCCCGCGGGAACGGAGAGGGGGAGGGGCGACAGGCAGGCTAGCGTATTTTCCATGCCGCAGTCCTGGGTATATTCCTATGTCCGAGTCTTGTCGGATTGCAGGATGCTAGGCATGATTGCTGTACCTCAAGGACTACATGCCCTCTCTACCTGTGAATTTGTCAAGGAGAAATGGATAATCTCGTCTAATTTTGACTTGTGATTCTTCTGCACTATCTGCTCCAAAATCGCTTCCTGCTATACTCAAAAGGTATTACACTTATAGAATTGTACTAAAAAAATATGATTCTATTAAACCTCAGAAAGCCCTGCTTTTAGTGACCAGTGTTGACATTCTCTTGATGCTTTTGCATCTCAGCTCCCCAGCAGTCTTTTGATTGGGAAATTGTACGAATATATTTTTTTTTCCAAATAGAATGCTCATCACTCTCGCTGATGGTGAGATAGGGAAGATAAAAAAAATGTTGTCCCTCTAGAATGAGAGTCCTCAACAGTCAGGGAGATGAGCAAAAATACTCAGTTTTGTTCTCCTTCTCTCAAGGAAGTAGGAAAAAATAGTTCACTTTTGTAACATTGTTCCTGGGGTTTCATTTATACCTGAGGATCTTGATGTTCTGGGAGTCCTCCTAGAAAAGCAAAAGCCATGAAAAAACATTCCTCCCCTCATAAGCCAGTCAGAGGGGTGCTTCCTATAATTATCCCAGAAGCCTGAGGTCATTGCATACAACTTACTATCCAAGACCAAAGTGGTGAATGCAGACAGCATAATGTGAGCAGGGTGCTGAGCCAGCTCTTTAGTCTGATTTTTAAGCAGAACTTGGATCTTTTCCTTTCAACTGCAGCCTGCTGGGAACAGGGCTGAATAATGACCAAAAAGAGGGATCCAGCACAATCAGGCCTTTGATTTCTGCATCCTCCCTTTCAAGGACCAAGTTACTTAATTAAAAACCCCAAGCAAACAAACAAACAAAAACAAACCACTGACAAACAAATTTCCCTCTTTCTGGAAGTTTTGAGTTTATTGGTCATGCAAGTATTTAAGTTAAGAATCTTAAAGTCTTTTTGTTTGTTTCCATGTGAATCTTTTTTAAAAACTGACATAAAATTTGAGGTTACAGAATACTCCCAAATCTAGCAGTTACTTTAAACCAAATAGCTTTTTCTTTCTTTCTTTCTTTCTTTCTTTCTTTCTTTCTTTCTTTCTTTCTTTCTCTTTTTCTTTTGGTTTTTTGAGACAGGGTTTCTCTGTAGCTTTGGAGCCTGTCCTGGAACTAGCTCTTGTAGACCAGACTGGTCTCGAACTCACAGAGATCCGCCTGCCTCTGCCTCCCGAGTGCTGGGATTAAAGGCGTGCGCCACCACCGCCCGGCCCAAATAGCTCTTTCTTAATGGTGAATAGAACAGTGTTATTGTCCTGGTATGCTGCAGGAGTGGAGAGATGGCTCAGTGGCTAAGAGTATAGACTGCTCTTGCAGAGGACCTAGCACCCACATAAATGCAGCTCACAACTGCCTGTAACTGCAGCTCCAGAGGATCTGACACCCTCTTATGGCCTCTGTGGCAACTCATGTACACATACTTGTAGTAGTGATATTTTGTTTGTGTTTTAACAGATAAAGCTTGCCTGAAGATCAGAGTGCAGAGTTAAGCCATTACAGGCCAGGCAGTGGTGGTGCACACCTTTAATCCCAGGACTCGGTTGCAGAGGCAGACAGATCTGTTAGTTCAAGGCTACCTTGGGCTACATGAAATTGATTCAGTCTATAAAAGAAACAGAGCTCACACAAAGGTGATCCCAGCACTTGGGGGATCCTTTAAGCCCAGCACTAGGGAGGTGGAGACAGGAGCCATATGGCTGGGTAGAGAGAGGAATATAAGGCAGAAGGAGACAGGAGTTCAATGAAGTTTGAGGTTTCGTAGAGACGCCATTCAGTCTGAGGATTCGGTGGAGACAGGTTCTTGCCTCCTTCGGTCTGAGAATTCAGTAGAGGTAAAAGGTCTCTCTAATGACTAACTCCTTTATTTCTCTGATCTTTCAGCATTTACCCTGATATCTGACTCCAGGTTTTTATTGTTAAGACCAATTAAAATTTGCACAACACATACCTCCACATAGATAGTCACCCATATAATAATTAAAATTTTATTTAAATATTAAAAAAATTATATCATATTTTAAAATTACAGCTGTGTGAAGAGTATTTCTTTAGATTCTTGTTTCTTAAAACATAAATGACAGTTTTGCTAGCTATGTATCTATTCCATTTATTATTGTGTTAGGTGGACACTTAGCCCTGGATCAAGTGATAGTTCAGATCAGCTGAATTATGGAGCAGGAAGGAACCATAGAACATGAATTAGTTTACTTTCTTTAGTCTTGTTATACATGACCATACTGGAAAAGCATAGATCTGTGAATGGAGTAATCTAATCTAATTTATTTTTTTAAGTTAACAGATACATATAGAGCACTTGGCATGTAGAAATGAATGCACCAGGTCTTAAGATAGCTGTTTGTATAAAAAGACAAGATAACATTGGTCACTGGTGGTCTCTTGCTTAGTAAAGAGAATAAAGGAAGCAAACAAATGACCCCCAAATAAAAAATAAACTGTAGTGAAACCAACAGCAAAACAACTATATAGTAGACAGGCTTCATGTACAACATGATATTATGAGTTAAGAATGGGTGAGCAAACAATCATAGAGGTTTGTTACTGGTCTTCATTGTGTGTATAGAGTTCAAGTGAATTCAAAATATAGAATTAATGACCAGGTAAGGTGTGATGGTTTGAATAAAAATGGCCCCAAAAGGCCCACAGGGAGAGGCACTATTAAGAGGTGTGACCTTGTTGGAGTAGGTGTGGCCTTGCTGGAGGGGGTGGGCTTTGAGGTTTCAGAAGCTCAAGCCAGGTCTAATGACTCATTTTCTCTTCCTGCTGTCCTGATCCAGATGTAGAATGCTCAGTTACCTCTCCAGCACCATGTCTGCCTGCATGCTGCATGCTTCCCACCATGATGATAATGGACTGTAAGCCAGCTCCAGTAAAATGTTTTCTTATATAAGAGTTGCTGTGGTCATAATGTCTCTTCACAGCAATAGAAACTCTAACTAAGACACAGGGTTTGGAAGAAAAATTTAATAATGTTTTAATATTAAAAATATTAAAATATAGCCGGGTGGTGGTGGCGCACACTTTTAATCCCAGCACTTGGGAGGCAGAGACAGGCGGATCTCTGTGAGTTCGAGACCAGCCTAGTCTACAAGAGCTAGTTCCAGGACAGGCTCTAAAACTACAGCGAAACCCTGTCTCGAAAAACCAAAAAAAAAAAAAATTAAAATATTTTATTCTTATATGCAAAGATATATAAACATTAAATATTTTAAACTATGTTGAATTTATAAGAGCATACCCCTGAACCAGATGATCACAGGGACAGGTAGTAAGAGTAGTAAAACACAGTGAGTTTGTTGCTGTGACCTGCGTGTTTTTCAGCACACAAGGAGAAAAACTGTCACATGAGAAGATGCCTCATCTGGTGGCACACACCTCTAATCCCACCACTCAGGAGATGGGGGTAGTAAGATCAGGAGTTCAGGCTAGCTTTATTATATTACAAGTTCAAGGCCAGCCTGGATTACATGAAACCTTGTCTCAAAAAGTAAACAAACAGCATAGCAGTAGGTAGGACAATTAGAAGATATGTCTACTTATTATGGAAAATATGATATTAATTATTGTAAGTGATTGTTATACTGACTGTTGTTACATATTTTATTGCAGAAGATGTCAAATATAAAAGTAAACAATATATGGAAATGAACACCATGAATCCATTGTCCAGCTTCAATAATTATAAACCCTCAACTTCTTTATATTTAAATTCCTAGCCACTGCAAGCCCATGGGAGGCCTGCCTCTTTCTGAGTGGAAATGGAGGAGCAGATGGGGAGGGAGGTAGACAGAAAAGAGGAGAGGACCAATGGAGGGGAGGGAGGGGAAACTGGTTGATATAAAAAATACATGAAAAAAGATTTATTTAAATAGAAAAATTAAAAATTCCTAGCCACTTACTACACATAATGAATTAATTGCCCATAAAAGCCATAGACATCATTTCATTTCATTTATAAATATATCAGTGCATTTCTCCAAAAGATAATCTTTCCAACATTATTGTAGCATTTTAAACAAACCTCACAAGAATAATACTGTTTTAGTATCATCAAATATCCAGAATTTAAATTTCTTGATTTTTCCTTATAAATATTTTTTACAGTTTCTTGCTTGGACCAGTATCCAAACAAGACTGTCCACTGCATTTTATTGCATGTGTTAGGGGAAACTTTCTAAAAAAATGCAAATAAATAAAAATAGGGGCAATAAAAATCACGTGCTCACCCATTCATCTGATAGAGATAACAATAGGTAAATAGAACATGCTTTTATCTAAGAAAATATTTTGTTTGAATATTTGTAAACCTGTGCCTCTTGCTATAAATATATATTCACATATCTGTCCTGTCTATACAACAAAACAATGAATTTGTAAAGAAAAAAGATCTTGCCAAAGTTATTGGTGATTTACCAGTTTTTTACACAGTATCTGGAAATGACTTGTTTAAATAATTAATGAAGTAGTCGAGGGTTGCCTACTTATTAGTGTTTTCATAATGCTGAAGCTAGGCTTGCTGTCCCAGCTCAGGATCACGGCACGGTCAGCATGGTCCCTGCTCAGCATTTTCATGAAGAATGAGTATTCACAAAAGGCCCGAGAAGAGAGTCTGAACTGCACAGACTCTCAGAGTTGCAAAGCGATGGCAATGGATCTGCTGCTGTGAGAGGAAATGACCCGGGTGCTCATTCTTGAGATGGCTAATGGTCCGGTGCAAAGGAGAAGTAAATGAGGAGTCTGGCAGTGTGCCATCAGAGGAGAGATGTAATAGCCCAACATAATGCAGCAAACAGCATGACTAATGCAGCCAAGAGAAGGGAAACGAGGAAAGAATATAAACAAACCAAACTAGTTCGAACAGTCAAACGTCATAGTTCACCTACATACGGAAACTTCCAGAACTGAATGTGAGAGTGGGTGGCAGGAGAAGGTGGTGACACAGAAAACTTTTCTGGTTCACTTATTTTGTCCTGTGGTTGAATGAGGTGAAGCTAATGGCCCAGCTCAGGGCCTGGAGGAGGAGATGTGGGGCACTGTGGATGCTCCCTTAGAACCACAAGGAAGAACAGTTTCCCATAATGAGTCGGAGAGAGAGTGTGAAGGCAAACAAGCCATCAGTATTTAAAACACATCTGCAATACAATATTGAACAGATCAAGCAGAACAGAGTGAAATAATCACTTTGCCCATCAGCATTGATTCCTATTACAAAGTGTGCCCTTTCTTTGTATTTTTGTGTATGTACTGTTTTATGTAGAGATTTATCATAAAGTTTACTTCCCATCATACTTCTGGTGGATGCCTGGTTGGGATTTTAGTTCTTTTGTTGAGCAGTTTAGAAAACTTTGAATTTTTCTTTTAAACATGAGTATGCCCTAGCTTTATGAAAAGAAAGTAAAGTAGTGTGGTCTAGGCAAATACTTGTACACGTACCACAGCGTTTTATATTCCGCTACATGTCAGACAGCTCTAAACCATTTTCTTCTGAGGTGTGAAGGTACTTTGTGATCAGATCAGCAGAAGGAAAATTAAAGCCAATAAACCAGCTCTGGTCTTCTCTGACATGCAGCCCCTATTTGAATGCTGTTGGAAACTATTTCCAAAGCACATCGCTTTTCCTTAATATTTCTTTTTTATTGTGACATTCTTGATGGAAGGAGTGATCCAGGACTCATTTACTTATCTTAGGGCCTAGCATACAATAGAAAGGCTGGTAAAAGTTGCAGGTGTTTCGCTAGCCCCGCGTCCCCTGGAAAAGGAATATTAATGAGGATTCCACCTTGGTTTACCTGGGGGATAAGAGGTGTTTTGTATGATAAATGCAGGTAGTTCTTCAGGATGAGAGAAGCCTGAGATGCCCTTCTGAGATGGCTGTGTGAACCGTGTCTTGTTATTTCCACATGCCTCCGTACCAACACACTTAGGGCAAAGCATTAGTTTCTATGTTGGGGCCACAGTCTCCGACACTTGACACCTTTTTGTTAAGCTATTTGTCCACCACAAGTGGCCAAACTACCCCAGCTCCTCATCAGTTCTTCCTGTCTTTTTACTTTGCAGGGATGAAGATACCAAGTGGTTACTAGCATGCTTGAAGTAGGCTAATGCTTCTCAAATGCCCTCGGGTTAAAGCCCTCCTGTGCACTTCTGCTGCCTCTGTGGCACCAGGAACTGGAATTAGGCAATGGTTCTAGTTCAGTGACACAGATATGGGGCTTGGAGAGAGTGAGGAATAAAGGGCACGGCTGGGTGTGAGTTATTCTTGGTTATCAACTTGACTACATCCGGAATTGAATAGAATTCAAGTATCTGGGTATACCTGTGAGGGATTTTTCTGAATTAAACGCTTGCCTGTCTGTCTGTCTGTCTGTCTGTCTGTCTGTCTGTCTATCTATCTATCTATCTATCTATCTATCTACCTACCTACCTACCTACGTTTTTTGAGACGTTTTCTTTGTGTAGTCCTGGATGTCCAAGAATCCAGTCAGTAGACCAGGCTTGTCTCAAACTCATAAATCCACCTGCCTCTGCCCTTCCCCCAAGTGCTGGGATTAAAGGTGTGCACTACCACTGCCTGACTGGAAAATATTTTAATCCAGTTCTTTGCAGGTGGGAAGATCCACCTTTAATCTGGTTCAGACCTTCAGCTGGCAGCCTATAAGAAAGGACACGGAGGAAAGAAGCTTGCTCTCTTGCCTGCTTGCTCTCACTCTCCCTGGCAAGTCCATTTCTTCACTGGCATTAGAGCCTACTTCTTTGGGATTTTGGCATATACTAAAGAACGACCGAGACACCCAGCCTCATGCAGTGAACAACTACTGGATTTTTGTACTTTCCATTGGTAGACAACCATTGTTGGAATAGCTGGACCACAACTTGTAAGCCATTCTAATAAATCTCCTATGTCTTTCTCTATCTATCTAATCATAGTCATTCTATAAATTCTGTTCCTCTAGAGAACCCTGAAGAACACACTGGATTTGCTTCCTGTAGAGTCTAGCTTTGGAGGATTTGGTAAAACATAAACATAGCTATGTGTTGCCTAATGATAAGATAGGTCCTGAGAATTGTGTCACAGGGATTATAATCAAATACAAGGAAGCTATGTTGTCACCGCGCTACATAATATTATGTGGCTACCACCTTCTGGAATCAACGTTTGACCAAGAGGTGTTTATGCTGTACATGACTCCTGAGGATCTGCACAAGGTATTAGCCCAGAAAAGTTCATTCAGCTCGTAAACTCAGGCCACACCTTCAACTCCCTCAGGAACTTCCAACTCCTCTTTCCCACTCCCACCAGACACCTCTAACATCCCCCTTTCCACTTCTCTTATCTCTCCCTTTTTTATTAATAGCTCGCTGAATCCAATTAGTGATGCTTGTTGGAATGTTGGCTGATTGTGTTGACCAATCTTGTGCGGGTAACCACAGCTACAGTGTGTTCATGGGTGCAATGGCCGTACCCCAAAGAGAACATTTCACTTGCTTCCTTTATTAGGAACAAGATGAGAGTGTCCACAGGGTGGACTTCACTTTAAGTTTGCATCTATGGATCCTGCAAGGGTCTAATGTTTGGATTTCATGGGAGAAATAGCCTCTAAGTCATTTTCAGGAAGTGATTGAAAGTGCACATCTCTCTAGAGGTCAACCAGATCACACACAGCAGCAGGAAGCAAATCCAATCTAAGTGTATCTGCCCCGTTTGAGCATGAACTAAATCAATGACTGAGGGAGCCATGTCCAGGTACAGAGAGTCTCCACTGGGGAGACCAAAGCAGCAGACACTTCTTTCTTGCTTAGCTCCATCTTTGGCTATCCTGGTGCCTTCCTGAATCTTCCTTCAAAGAAAAGTGATTCTGTAGAGGCTGAGGAGACTCTAACTCAGCAGAACTAGAGTGTTGCCTAGAGCTGAGCTCCTCAGTGGCTGCCAGTGTGTTCAACTTCAGTCTGAGCCCTTCTTTGTCGCATGTGGATTTAATCTGTTTACCAGGCTTCAGAATCTGGAAGGAAATGAAGAATAGCAGGAAACCTTGTCTTAGGAGTTGAGGCCACTTGGAGAACAAAGGAGTAGAAAGGATCCTTCAGAAAATCTCCCCCTCCTTTTCTCCCTACCTCATCATATCTCTTTCTCTGTATGTATGTGTATGTGCAAACACATATGTGTGTGTGCTTGTTCATGATATGGCTGTGTGTGCATGCACATACGTGTGGAGGCCAGAGGCCAATTTCAGACGTTCCTCAGGTGCTATTCACTTTGTTTATTGAGCTAAGGTCTCTCACTGGAACCCAGAGCTCATCAAATGGGCTAAGCTGCTGGCCAGAGCTCTGAAGATCCACCTGTACTCTTCCCAATGCTGGGACTATCAGCACCTGCCTTTTCCTTTCCTTTTCTTTTTAAAATATAGTTGATCAAGATTGAACCTGGGTTGCCACACTTATACAGCAAGCACTTTACCTGCTGAACCATCCCTGCAACCCCCTTATTAAGAAATTCTTAAGCTCTTTATATAATTGTGAGAAAAACCTAAGCTCTGTTAAGCATTATATGCTTTTATTGTGTGTGTGTATGTGTGTGGTGTGCATGCCACGGTTATACATAGAGGTCTTAGGACAACTACTCATAGACAGAGAAAGAGGTAAGACTGCTCTCTCTCCTTTGATTTCCCAAAGGTGTTCTGAGAAGACAATTGAATGTCTTCCTTTGTGGAAATGGAGATCAATGGCTTTGCTCTGGTGCTAAAAAGCCCATCCTCCAGCCTTTCCCAATATGACCCAGAATGTTTTAGCTGCCAACTCCCTGCAGTTTCCAAACCAATAAGGAATTCGGCTATCATTTCTTTCTAGACAGTGTCAAGGTGTAATTAGGTAGAGCTAATGCCTTCTGGGAAATAGTGACTATTGGTTCTTCCCATTCCCGACTCATGGAGCAATAGTTAAGAAGGGCTTATATGAGTGCTTCTGTGGTCTCTCTAGCCTTATTATCTCCCATCCCATCCCAGGCCCCAGAGCTTTAGCCCTGTCAGCCTCTCATGCTTTTGCCACAGCCAGGTGGGTCCTCACATGGAAGTTGTCACTGAGATTGCCTCTCCTGCTTGGAATAGTCTCTAATGGTTCATTCTCTAACTTCCTCTAAACCTGAACTCAGATGTCAACTCAGTGATAGGCTGCAGTATCACCCTCTTTTCTACCGTGTATCACAATCCTTTACCTTGTTCCTCTACAGTTGTCTCTTTTGGTCATCCTGTATAATTTATCTGTCTTTACAGAGTCCCTTTAATAGTACTGGTCATATAAATACTCACTGAAAACACTGAATGGACAAGAGGACGAAGTTCAGACCCATGTTCCTCAGTACTTCAAGCCAGTCCTGATTTCAAGCTCATTGTTATCAAACTGTCTTCCGGGAAACCTTCAGTCTATAGTTTAAAGCAACCGGCATGGTTTTTAAATCAAGAAGGCTGGGGGTCTAGGGATGTAGCTTCCTAGCCTGCTCTAGGTTGTAGGCTCTACCCTAGCACCCCAAAATAAAACAATCAAAGGAATAAAACAAAATCCCGAAACTTCAAATATTTCAAAGAACATGTGTTTCAAAGATAGAAGTCTGATTAAAGTAAGGGTAGATTTTAGGTCAAGAAATGTAAGATGTTACAGCCACCAAGCTTGGAGACATTACCAGTTTGAGGCCTGAACATAGGGAGAGAGCCACACAGAAAGGGCCATAGACAGTAACTACAGCCTTCAGTAGGTGGTACAAACCACAGGGAAGAAGTCAGAGAAAGAATCTGGAGTCCGCTCTCCACATGTTCTCTTAGCGTCTATTGGTGGTCCACCCTTAAGGTGACAGGACTCAACCAGAAACCTGAGGATATCTGTGCAGTCCCAGTTGTAAGCCTTCATAACACAGAGAGGGATGGATATGAGTACAGGCAAAGGAAGAAATCAAAGATGTTCACTCTGTTTTCAAGCTGCTGCAACCTCATGACCCCCCTTTATTTTTAGCTTAAATTTGAGACTTCCAATCTTGTTCTTCCTTTGGTGTGTGTGTGTCCACCTGTGCATGCGAGTGCACTGCATGTATGTGTGTGCGCATGCTGTGTGTTTCATGTAGCATAAGCTGGCCTTAAATTTGATACATAGCTAAGAATGACTTTGACTCCTGATGCTTTGCCCCCATCTCCTCGAAGCATTGATTCCTTTCAGTGAGCCTACATAAAACAGGCCCTCTCAACAGGAAACCATGTATCACATGGAGTTTCATAGAACTCTAACATGGAAAAATAAGCAATTGAGTACTGCTGAACAGTGGAGAAAGGGATCTTTGCCTTCATTTGTATACCCAGCCGTGAACCTACCAGGCTATGATAGACTATTCCTACCTACAGACTGCCCTAGTAAGATCCAGAGGAATATAAATAAAATAAAAAGATGTCAGTTCCTGAAAGCGGTTAGTAGAGATGTGGGCAATGTGGTCAGAGGAGAGCAGTAAGTGCCCGACAAAGGGAATGAGAGCAATCAGAAGCATTATGTGAGCATAGGATTATGGGATTGTATACCACACCTGCTTGTTCTTCCAACCATTGGTCACACTCCTGTGCATGGCTACCTCCTTTTCATCCTGGTAAAGGTCTCCTCAGAAGCAGGCTCCTTGATTAGCATCTCACTGGATTGTCTCCTATTACATCATCTATCCTTTCTGTCTTCGAATGCATCCCAACCTTCACTGAAAACATTTTGAGCTCTGCCTCCTTCTCCAGATTATTCATTCAAACTCTCTGCTGGAATGAACCTTGTTTCTTAGATTTCAACACTTGGGAGAGAGTCTCTTTGCACAGTAAGGATAGGTGCTCAGTGAGTAATATTTTGAACAATGACTAATAAGAGTAATAAACAATTGAGAAAATAAAGAAAAGTGATGGAAAAGTGTCTGATTAGATGTTAAATTACAATGCTGAAATATTTTGACCATGGTACCACAATGAAAAGACATGTGACCCTCTCTTAGAGAAGTCATGCCATGCTCTCTAGATGGTTTTTCTTTCTGAACACTTTTCTGTACTCTTGTGCTTAAATTGCATTAAAGTATCTTTATTATCCTTAGCAACCCAAAGAAAATGGTCCAGAAATAGAACTATTACAATAGCTTCCAAGCTTGTTTCCCTGGGATATGGTAATTTAGTGTTTGATACAAGTTGTATTTAAAGACTGTAGGAAAATATAATTATTTCATGAATGATGTCAGTATGATTAGCATTTTTTAAAAATAGCAAACATATTCTTCACACTTTCACTGAAATAAATTGAATTAAAGATCAGGGACTTAAATGGAAAAATATGAAAAACATGTGAATACTTTAACAACCTTGAGAGAGAAATATTATTCTAAACATTTCAGATAGAAAACAACAGGAAGGGGCTAGAGAAAGGCTCAGTGGCTAAGAGCACAGTCTGCCTCTACCTCTCCTGAGGGCTGGGATTAACAGTGTATGCTACCGTGCCTGATATCAGAGCATGTCTCATCATTGGAATCAGATTGAACCATAAAATTGACTCTTATTTCCTGCCTAGAATTAATTACATTGAAAATATAATACATTATGGCACAGTATAATAAAATGTATTTAAAAATGCACTTGCATATTTATATATTCAGCATATATTAAAATGATCTAGCAAAGTAGGCTTATTCCTAGGAAAATCAGTTGCAGGTAGCTTGTCATTTATTTAGACTTTTTATGGTTTCTATTTCTTTTTTTTTTAAAAGATTTATTTATTATGTATACAACATTTTGTCTCCATGTATGCCCCCGCACACCAGAAGAGGGCATCAGATCTCATTACAGATGGTTGTAAGCCACCATGTGGTTGCTGTAAATTGAATTCAGGACCTCTGGAAGAGCAGCTAGTGCTCTTAACCACTGAACCATCTCTCCAGCCCCATGCTTTCTACTTCTTAAAAAAGACTTATATTGTATGCTTATGGCTGTTTTGCCTGCATGCATGTAGATCTGTGTACATGCCTAGTTCCTAAATAGTCCAGAAGATGGTGTCAGGTCCCCTAGAAGTGGAGTGACAGACTTGTGACGTGCCTTGTGTGTGTGGTAGAAATCTTTGGAAGAGCAGTCAGTGTTCTTAACTGCTGAGCCATCCTCTACTACTAAATTTTTATTTTAAAACAAGCTCTCATGTATCCCAGACTGGCTTTAAAATCACTATTTTTCAAAAGATGTTTTATATTTTATTTATATGTGTGTATCTGTGCATATGTGTGCAGGTGCCTGTGGAAGCCAGAAGAAGGCATTGAATCACATGGGGGAGGAAATTATGAGTGCATTGGCTCACATACTGCTGTGGGACAATAGTCTGTACCCTGTTACTTGTATTTTAAATAAATGCTGATTGTTTTAAAAAAGAGGGGGGAAGTGCTGTGTGACAATGGTCTGCACCCTGTCAATTGTATTTTAATAAAATGCTGATTTAAGTGTTTTGTGGCAGGACCTCTTAAAAGAGCTGCAAGATTTTGTAGCTAAAGATGAGTCAGGTAAATGAGATGCACTTGCCTCCTGTAAACAGAGCCCTCTTGAGAAATGCTGCTAAAAAGAAGCCATGATTAACTCTGTTCTTTTGTATCTAGAATTACTTCCCAAGATCTCTCAGGTTTTTTGTGGATGCAGTTGTCCAAACATTGGGCACCATTTTTTTGACTGAGGTTTTTATCCCACCTGGTTCCTTAGCTGTTCAGTCCCAAAGAAATACACAGAGGTCTGCATTAATTTTAAACTGATTGTCCTATTAGCTCAGGCTTCTTATGAACTCTTATAACTTATATTAGCCCATAATACTTGTCTGTGTTAGCCACGTGGTGGTACCTTTTTCAGCGAGGCAGTCACATCTTGATTGTTCTGTGTCTGGCTTCCTCTCTGTCTGGGTGACAACTTCAGACTGACTTTCTCTTCTCAGAATTTTCCTGTTCTCATTGCCCCACATATACTTCTTGCCTGGCTACTGGCCAATAAGTGTTTTATTAAAATACAGGTGACAAATCTTTACAAAGTAATCTGCTTTTGTTTCCACAGAACATGTGAACCTCTGGATTCCTTCCAAGCTAATGTGGTTTGATGGACCAAGACACTCTGAAATGTCTCTGTGAACTCCAAAATTACTTCACCCAACAAAAAGGAAACAGTTTGAAGGGAACTACATCCAAATTCCCTAAATGATTGTTTATAAATGTTTGTTTACATTTATATCCTTTTAAGGGGGATATGATATAGAGATGAATATGTTGCATTGGTATGGATCTTGGTTTACTGATACAAATTTAAGTTCAATTTTGTTATATACATTTTTTTTGCTCTTGATTAAGGTACTGTGTTTGTGCAGCTCATTTAAAAATGTAATGTATAATTAAGAAATACAAATCAATACATAGTCATTTAAAGTAGTCAAACTTGTAGTCATGTTAGTTAGGTTTTCTAGATGTACAGAAATACATTTCAGATTAATAGGTATTCTTCAAACCTTTCAAAGACTGATAGAATATGACATTTAAATGTTCTAAGAAATTAAGACTTTTCATGACAATGAGACTCATATGCTCCTGGCAGCACCAATCTACTTCAAGAGGAAGATGGGCATCAAAGAGGTTCCTTATGGAGTTTGCTAGTGATTTGGTCAAGAAACTGCTCTTGCCTATAATGCTTGATGTTATGCTCTATGAATTAGACATGCAGGAAACACAGAAAAATGACTTCTGAATTTACCTAAAGATAAGATGGTCCTTTAGAGTTTCTACTTCATGAAAGGATTACCAGACATTTTACAGGACACAGAAGAAAGCCATTACAAGGCAAAACAGATCTTCAAATTTCCTGCTTCATGGGAAAGTCTGCTGGACACTATGGGCCTATAGGCTGAAGAATTTTAAGAAATTATGTTGGATGCTTCAATGTTATAAAAGAATTTTGGGTGACTGTCTAGGCAGCAAGATGTCTCTGTCAAGTCTAGAGTTTTGGAAGTTGCTTACAATGCACTTCCTGTTTACTTAGGTAATATTATATCCGTCTGGAGTCTTTGATGGAGTTGAAGAATAGATAGCTATAATTATAGTTTTCCTTAGTTATGATAAAAGTTAAAGTGGATATAAATATTGTAACTATAATTCTTGCCTGGTAAATGTTTTGTTGTATGCAATCTTGCTATGTTAAAGTTAAAACCTTCCTTTTTATTTAGACAGAAAAGGGGAGGTGATGTGGGATTCCCCTTTGTATGTTGTGATTACCATTGGTTAATAAAGAAACTACTTTGGGCCTATTGCAGTGCAGAATAGGACAGATTCCAGGAGATAGAGGAGGAGTGAGTAGGCAGAGTCAGAGAGATGCCATGAAGCTGCTAGAGGAGAAAGATACCCGTGTACCATACTGGTAAACCACGAGCTTGATGGTAAAATATAAAATAATAGAAATGGGTTAATTTAGGATGCAATAGCTATCTAGAAATATGCTTAAGCTAGTGGCAAAACAGTATTGCAATTAACATAGTTTCTGTGTGATTATTTTGGGTCTGAGCAGTTGGTAAACAAATGAGCAGTGTCCATCTACAACATGCCATTTCTGCAACCAGTCCAAATAGGATATATAAGCGTGTTGGCTCACAAATCATTTCTGAGACCAATCCTGTGGGTAGGTGTATGAACATTTTTGTTCATGTGCCATCTCTAAGCCTGTTTGCATGGGTGTGTGTATGGGAAATTTGGCTCATGTGCCATTTCTAAGACATTCATATGCATGATTATATGGACATTTTGGCTTACAAGTCATTTCTGAGACTAGTCAAATGTAGAAATGTACTGGCATGTTTGCCTACATGCCATTTCCAAACCAGGTTATATAGTAGGATATATAGATTTGATGACACATATGCCTATTTTGATCCTGTTCACATGGGGCCTGTTTACTCACATGCTGCTTCTGAAACTGGCCCCATTGTGGCATGATTGTGTAATTTTGTTTACATTCTATTTCTGATCAGGTTATATGGGGGTGACTGAGCCCAGACATATATGGAGGTGTACACATTTGTATATAATGTACATTCACATTCCTATATGTCAGAGCAATTAGAAATTACATTCATGTGAACATACACATGCATACCAACATAGAACTGGGCTGGAAAATTTCGTGTGTGAGAAATGCAGGTACTTGTCATGTGACCATTTTTGAAAACTGTATGTATGTATATACCAATATATGACTGCACCCAGAATCTTTGTGCATGTGTCCGTGTATAAATATATATGCCCACAAGTGATCACACTAAAAAAACTGCATGTGCCTATACATGTGTGCATATGCTCAGAAACAGCATGTGTTTGAATATGTGTGAACATGACAACATGTGATCATGCTTTGAAACTGCATGTGTGTGAATATGTGAGTACATGCAAAAAATATGATTGTTCCTGGAAATTACATGTGATAATGTGTGTCTATGCCAAAATATGACCACGCTTGAAAATTGTATGCATGTGAAAAATGTATACACATAAATACACACAAACACACTATACATGTGACTATACTTGGAAACTTGGAAAATGTATGTGTGTAAACATGTGCATAAATGCTGGCATATGACAGTGCTAAAAATTTTTATGTGTGTGATCATTCATGTGAATGATGACATGTGACACATACAAACTTCATTCATATGAATAGGAATATACATAATGATATATGAAAGTTATTGGAATTGCATGCATGTGAATACATGGCTACATGCCAACTTACAAGAGTGTTTAGAAATTACACGTGTATGAACACACATGCATAATGACATATGACAGGGCTCAGAGATTGCATGTATGAGACCATGTGGGTAAATACTTACATTTGACTGTACTTGGTATATGCATGTATACATACACAGCAGCATGTGACTGTTCTCCAAAACTGCGTTGATATGAACATGTGCATATACTTTGACATGTGACCACACTCAGAATCTCCATGGATGTGGTTGTGCTCTGAAACCACATGTACAGACAAACATTTGATTATTCTCAGAAACCACATGTGTGTATGTTGCTAACAAATGACAGCACTCAAAACTATATGCTTGTGAACATGCACATACCTGCCAAAATGTGACTGTTCTTGAAAACTGCATGAATGTGAACATGCATGTACACAAAGCTATATGACTTCATGTGGAAATGGCTTATATGTGAAGGTCTACATACATGATGACATTTGATTGTGCTAAAAGACTATAGGAATGCAAACGTGTGCATGTATTGTCATGTGACTATGCTTAGAAGTTTTATGCATATAATAACCTATATGAAGCTCACCATATGATAGTGTTCAGCAACTACATGTATGGGAACATGTGTATAATGATGATATTGTCAGTACATGTAAACTTTATATGAGTGAAAAATGTGCATATAGGCCAACATGTGTTTGTTTTTTTGCAAACAAGATGTGTGTGAATATGTGCATACATTCTGAAACATGACCATGCTTGGAAACAGCAGATTGTGACTGTGCTCAAGACTGCATGTGTGTGAAAATGCATATTTAGGCTGACATGAAGCTGCATTCAGAGTTTGCACTTGTGTGAATATGGACTTATATGCCAACAAGTGACTGTGTTTGGAACTTGGGCATGTGAACACAAGCAGATGTTCTGACACAAGACTGAGCTCAGAATTTGCACATACAAAATCAACACATGCATATGTGCAACATACATCCATGCTTAGGAAGCTGTACTCATGTGAACACATGTACATGAACGAACACATGTCCATGCCCAGGAACTTTATATATGTGCCAACACATGACAATGTTATTGAATTGCATACCTATGGACAAATGCATATAGGCTGATACCTGACCATGATCAGAGCTTGTATGTGTCTGTGGGTATGTGCTTGTGAGAAGACATGTGATCATCTAAGGAATTTTCACACATATGAGAAAGTACATATGCTCCAACATATGACTAAGCTCAAGACTTTGTGTGCATGTGTGTATATGTGTGTGTATATCTTAGTGATATACTATATGCACATGCATATTTATTTACATATTTATACATATTGTTTAGATTCCATAATAAATGAGAAAATTAAAGTTGAGTCATGGAGAATTATATAATACTAAGAAGACTGAAGGTGTTCTGAGGAAACATTGTTATAAAGTTTTACCATTGTCTATTTAAATTATATCTAAACTGGTGCCTCAGATTTTAAACCTGCGAAAGGTATCACGGTGGTGCATTTCTCTTAGGTCACATATTTAATTCTGATCTGAGCAAGCAACCCTGTGTCTTGCTTGTTTTTGTTGCACTTTGTTCTTGTCCTGTTGAAGTCACAAGAGGTGTCTAAGAAAAATGATTTTCTGCATTATAATGCATGTTACGCAGACTATGAGTTTTCCTTATGGTATTTCCATACATGTTTAGTTTTGGTTGAGCTATGCCCTCTTACCCCTCTCCACATCTCCCTGGTCCTTATCCCCTTTGTACCCTTATGCCCCCAGCATTCTCCTTAAAAGTGAGAAAATTCAATATTTGAGTAGAGTTTGAGAAATGTGGAGATCTTGTTTTCTATTCATTTTTAGTTACTTTGTTCAGTTTTAGTTTTAATAAAATGTGAAACAAAACTCTCTAGGGCGTAAGTTTGTTTATTCTACTGTCATCTGTTTAGTTAAGTTTTTTTTAGAATAAAAATTATAAAAGTGTAATCATTGCCATCTGTTGTATTTGAGTCAAATCTAGCCTAAGAGTCAGAAAAGTCCTGGCAAGATCTTACAAAAACAGTGCCAACAATGTCATCTCACTATGGTTACTAGTGAAACTGTTTCCCTCCCAAATGAAGTAAGTTTCTTTAGAGGATTATCTTAACATTTGATTTATATCATTGCTGAATTGGCCTCCAAAATCATCAAAAATCTCTAAAAAAGAAAAAAAAGTGTTGCAGTTTAGCTCCAGGCCTGATAGGAAGTTCGCAGATTTTTGTCACTCTGAGTATCAAACTCCCTCTTTGGAGAATATTATTTTTGAGGGCTTCTTAGGGTATAACTTGGAGGAAAAAATCTGTATTTGTGTACATTGCCTCATAGTATTAAATACTATTGTTACCTGTAAACGCAGAAAGCAGGCATGAAGCTATAGGGTTTCAGTGTGGCTTAGAGTGTCATTCAGATAATGGACTGCCTTATGCCATATTCTTGCTACACGTCCCATTAGACACTATAGGGATGATTATCAGGTGAGGTAACTTGCCACCAAGCTTGGGCTGAGTTTGATTTCTAGAACCTAAATGATGAAAGGAGAGAACTGATTCATCCAAGATGCGCTCTGACATCTTATAAACACACACGACACAACACACATACACACACACACACACACACTTCAAATAAATAAGCTTAATTTTTTTTTACCTTTTTATAATAAGATTGATTCATTTTTATATGTATTGGTGCTTGGTCTGCATGCATACCTGGTATCACATGTATGCAGTACCCAAGGAGGCTATAAGAGAGCATCGGATCCATCCTTCAGACCCAGAGCAGATCTGCACTTTGCTCAGACCCTGCCTCTTGTCTTGTCTTGTCTTCCCTGCCTGCACTCTCCTTAGTCACCATGCTTAATCTGGGCTCCACAACCAGGCCCCAGGCCCTACCTGTTCCTTTCTACAGGTCTGGGCTAGGCGGCACATCTTGGACTCCAGCACAGTCGGTTGTGTCCAAACCAGACATAATACCAACAAAATAGTTCCATGTGCCTAGTCTTTTTTTGATTGCTTATTTATTTGTTTTCTTTGTGTGTGTTTTTGTTTTTTTAAGACAAGTTTCCTTTGTGCAGCCCAGCTGGCCTGGAACTCACTTTGTAGACCAGGCTGGCCGTGAACTCAGAGATCCACCCGCCTATGCCTCCTAGATGCTGAGATAAAAGGCATGTGCCATCATGTCCAGCTCATATGCCTGGTGCTAATCACAAAAGCAATATGAAATCTCCAGACAGTACATTTGTCCCCGCGCCGATCACCAGGAGAAAGCCACCAGTCTTGTACAATTGTTCTTTGTGAGGATTATCTAGATTACCCCAAAAATAGAACTTAAAGAACAACCGTAAGCTCCTCAAAGAATTGGAGGAGTGTAAGGAGGCACAGACAGTTTAATGAACTTAAAACAAATGAGTTCGAAGAAAACAAATAAAACACTCAGGTGGTGCCCAAGAAAACACAAACGTAAGACTCAATGAGATAGAGAAGACATTGTGGATTTGAAAACGGAACTCAGTAGAGAGAAATATTGGAGAGAACTTGAGATGAAACAAAGCTAGAATTGAAAATCTCAATAAACCAATTTAAAGGGCCAGGGGAAGTCTTACAAGTAGAATGGATTACATAGACGAAAGAAAGACAGAACTTAGAGATAAAATAGAGCCTCTGGGGCCATTCTCATAGAAGTCACCACATTTTTCTCCCCGACTGACACAGGTTTGTGACCATGTCATAATGCAAAATACATTATGTTCAACGTTAGAAGTGTCTATAGTCTTTCTGTCTCAACACAGTTTAAAGTTCAAAATCCCTTGTGAGACTCAAGGAAATCTTGTCTTAACTGTAACCCCCTGAAATAAAAAAGCAGATTACACACTTCCAACATATAATGGTAGAGAACATATATTAACATTCCAAATGGAAAAAATTGGGACACAGTGAAGACAATATGACTGAAAGCTAACAGGGCAAACCCCAAATCCTTTAGCTCCCTCTCTAATGTTAAAGGGATTATATGGTTCTGGCCCTCCAGCATTTTTTTTTTATTTTACCTGTGACATATTACATCTTTCTTAGGCTGGTTCCACTATTTGTGTGCAGTTTTCCTTGGCAAGTTTCTCATGACCCTGGCATCTCCAATATCTTGGTGTCCCCAGGCCAATCTAGGCTCCAGTTTCATAGCTTCATACAATGGGCTCTCAGGTCCTTTTTACAGGACTCCCTTGCAACATGCCTGGGTCTCAGCTGCTTTCTGGAACCACCAAGAAACATCTACAACCCCAATTACAAGTGTATTCTTCATGACTCTAGAGCTAGCACTAAGTGTAAGACATTGCCATGTTTGAATACCAGCCTGGGGTCAACCCTGCACCTTTGAATTACATTTTCAGCAGGTTTGAATGGTTGCTTGGTAGGAGCAGGGAATTCCTCTCAGATCTTTTCCTGTCACAAGTTGGAAGCGCAGCCTCCCCTAATTTCATTCTTGAGCTCAGTCCTCACAGCCCACATAGGTGTCAGCGCTCTCTGCCAAGGTCCCATGAGGGAGGCCCATTAAGCTCTGCTTACAGCATTTTCTAGTTCACCATTCAAAAAGCCTTCCACATTTGTGCTATCCTGCAGGAGAGCTCCTATGGATAGAAAGTAAATAAGTCAAAATAGCTTTAGGTAGTTCTTGAAGCGGGCTAGACTCACTAGGCCCCTGCCTCTTAAGAGTAAACAATAAAGATAGCCAAAAGTCACTCTCAGACAAGACCAGCTGCAAAAAAGACTCAGAGACAAACCCGGAAGAAGCCAAGGCTAGCGGAGCTGCCTGGAAGAGGTTTAGAGGACTGAGCTCCTGAAAAGGACATTCTTCCACCTGTTAGGCTACTTGTAGTCTGTTCAGTGTGGTTCAGGTTTCCAGAGTTTGTGAGCTGTTACCCATGCTGGGGTGGGGCTTGGTGATGCCAGTGTCCTTGAGTCATTCTGTTCTCTAGGCGACCACAGTGAAACTCATTGGTTCTCCAAGTTTGACTTCGATGATAACTTTGGTCTGTCATGGGTTCCCTACCTGGGTGAGATGCATGTGTTGTGGTGTGTGTGTGTGTGTGTGTGTGTATGTATGTATGTATGTGTGTATTGTATCTCCTCAGGAAAAGACTGTCATATAAGACACAGCTACAGCTCACTTCCTGGTACCAACTTCTATATTAGTGACTGCCTATTTTTCTGATAAAACATCATCACCAAGACAACTTATAGAATAGGAGTTTAACTGGGCTTACGATTCCAGAGGGTTATTGTACATGATGGCAGAAAAAGGCATGGTAGCAGGAGCAACTGGAGCTCATATCTTGAACAGCATGCAGGGCACAGAGCACATGGATTGGCAAGAGTGATAGAGTTTTGAATATCAAAGTCTGCCCCTCCCCAGTGCCACACCTCTTCTAGCAAGTCTATACCTCGTAATCCTTCCCAAATAGTTCTACCAACTTGGGACCAAGTATTAAGATGATACCACTGCAGGGCACAGGGAGTATGAAGGGGAAATGGGAAAAATAGAGGCGTTTCTTTAACTGTCGGAAGGGCAGAGAGGACAATGAAGGAGATATTAACTCTAAGGATATTTGAAATAGCCACAGGGAATAATATTATTTAATATTTATTTAAAATTATATGCACACATTAAATAAAGTTAGCCCACCGGATGTGATAGTTCCTCCCTGAAAGATCCACAAACTAGCTAACAAAACCCTTAGGAATATATTTGAGAAACTTTTTTGAGCTGTTGTCTAGGGAAGTCCACAAGACTCCCAAAACAATACAGGATATTTCTATTTCCCTTGGTTTCCTCCCAGAAGTTTATGGTAAATTCCTATTTCTGATGACACCATGCACCTTGGAGATAGGACTCAGAAGAATTGAGCTTGATCTATCCGAAAGTTTCCTTCCTGAAGACTAACTTTCATAGTGAGTTATTATTATTATTTTTTGACATCCAAATCTTCTTTATTGAGGGAATGTTGCAGGGGAGGCTGAGGCCCTCACTGCACAGCGTGTTCATTGGCACTGCCTCCAGAATCCCGTGGCTTCATCACATCTGGAAGCTCTGGAGGGCTGGAGAAGGGCTCAGTGAGCAGTGCTTCCAAGGCATCATCCCCACTGTGGCTGGGGCCTGTGGCCATGCTGTGTGGCTAGTGAAGTCACACTCACTCAGAGTTTTTCCACCATCAAGGAGCTGGTCATCCTTGTACAGCTGCAACTCATCTGGAGGCCACTTGAGGATGCCCTCAACGATGGCCATTTGAGGATGCCCTCAACGATGGCCATTTGAGGATGCCCTCAACGATGGCCACTTGAGGAAGCCCTCAACGATGGCCACCTGAGGAAGCCCTCAACGATGCGCTTCAGCTCGAACATGGTACTCGACTCCTTGGCATCCGTGAAGATGGTGGTCTTCTGGCACTGGATCATGAGAAACACATCCATCCCAGCGGCTGCTTCTGGCTCAGTGTGCCGGTGCAGCCATGCTCCCCATAGTAAGTTATTCAGGAGGAAAGCAATCAATAGTCCTATCCAGTTGTGATGCCTATGAATCACAACTATAAACATCCTGCAAAGACATCCCTAAAGGTGCCATTGTGGCACTTATATTTAGTGATATTTTGTTTGTGTTTGAACATTAAAGCTTGTCTGAAGATCAGAGTGCAGAGCTAAGAAACTAGTGGCCAGGGAGTGGTGATACACAGCTTTAATCCCAGAATCTGGGAACTGGGCAGTGGTGGCACATACCTTAACCCCAGCACTAGGTAGGTAGAGACAGGAGTGATATGGCTGGGTAGAGAGAGGAATATAAGGAGGGAAGAGACAGGAACTCATTGCAGTTTGAGGTTTGGTGGAGACAGATGGAGTCTGGAGATGTAGTCTGAGGACAGGATCACCCCTTTGGTCTGAGCATTGGTAGAGGTAAAAGAAAGCTCTAGCCACTGGCCACTCAGCTTCTTTGATCTCCAGACTCCGGGTTTTTATTACTAATACCAGTTAGAATTTGTGCTACACTTATATCTTGATGGTAGCCAATAGTTCTCTAATTGGACTTAAGGTCCACTCAACACGTAGGAAATCATACTTAGTATTGTAAATCTAGTCAAATAGCCATGAGCAGTGGGGCCCTGGATCTTAGAAGAGAAGCTGCTACTTACTAAACCGGTATAATTTCTAACTGTTTTTTCAATAGTTATCCTTATACCCACAGATAAGTGTAACTCATATTTTTCTTCAGTGAAGGGGTTGTTTTCTTTTGTAACAGATGGAAACCATTACAGAAAACTACAACTGCTCAAAATGCAGACAAAAAACTGACTTTGGGATGCCCAGCCCCACTTTATACACCTAAAACATAACTCCCACACATAAAAATCAGGGAACATTGCAGAAAAGAGGTGGAAAGAATGCTAATAGCTAGAGGACCAAGAAGTTTGTTGCAAGATTCTGTTCTCTAGACACGACCCATGACATCTCAACAATATGTATGCTTAAACAAGACCTGAACAATTACAACACCAGCTGACATGCCAACTGAAGGGACTCTGGCCGACCAGAATATGGTGAGTATGGTGCTGGCAGGCCTTGTCCTTCTCCCTCATTAACTCTGCCTTGCTCAAAACCATTAGATTACATTGCTAAAGCTAGCCACCAAGGTCTGTTCCCTTATCTGACCAATTTCTTCTCTGGAGGGTAACTACCAAGGTCCAGTATCAAAGTATTGAAGCCCTGCAATCAAAAGTGCCCTTTGGCTCACCTACTGAACATGCCCAATTAAAATTAGATACCTCATCCTCATACAAAGTTTCCTCTTTTTATTTTTCATTCAAAAAATTTACATTTCCTCCCCTTCTCCAAGTCCCCTCCTGCTCCCCCACTACCCCTCCTCCCTTCCCCTGCTTCCTTAAGAGGGGACAGGGTACCCTGCCCTGTGGGAAGTCCAAGGCCCTCCCCTCTCCATCCTGGCCTAAGAAGGTGTGCATCCAAATAGACTAGGTTCCCAGAAAGCCAATACATGCAGAAGAGATTGGTCCCAGTGCCATTATCGATGGCTTCACAGTCTGGCCCCATTGGCAGTCACAATCAGTGAGTCCGGTTTAATCATATGCTCGTTCAGTCCCGGTCCAGCTGGATGTGGTGAGCTCCCATTAGATAAGGCACACTGTCTCAGTGGGTGGACCAGCCCCTCGTGGTTCTGACTTCCTTGCTCATCTTCCCCCACCTTCTGTTCTTCGACTGGACCTTGGGAACTCAGACCATTGCTCTGATGTGAATGTGGGTCTCTGTCTCTAAATCCATCCATCGGATGAAATTTCTATGGTGATGATCAATATATTCATCATTGTGATTATGGGACAAGGCTAGTCCAGGCACCCTCTCCTCTGCTGCCCAAATACCTAGCTGGGGACATCCCCGTGGACACCTGGGATCCCCTCTAGAGCCAAGTCTCTTGCCAATTCTAAAATGACTCCCTTAATGTAAATATCTTATTCCCTTCTCCAATATCCACCCTTCCTCCATCTCCACCCGCATACTCCCCCAAGTTCTCCCCAGTCCTTCCCTTCTCCCTTCTCCTTCCCCTTCTCCCCTTCCCCCACCCAATCCTACATCCATTCCTATCACCACTCCCGTGCTTCCAACTTTTGCCCAGCGATCTTGTTTGCTTCCAATTTCCAGGAGGATCTATATATGTTTTTCTTTGGGTTCACCTTGCTATTTGGCTTCTGCAGGCTTGTGAGCTATAAGCTTAATGTCCTTTGTTTATGGCTAGAGTCCACTAATGAGTGAGTGCATATTATAATCATCTTTTTGGGTTTGGGTTATCTCACTAAGGATAGTGTTTTCTATTTCCATCCATTTGCATGCAAAATTCAAGATGTCATTTTTTTTAACTGCTGAGTAGTATTCTAATGTGTATATATTCCACACTTTCTGGATCCATTCTTCCATTGAGGGGCACCTAGGTTGTTTCCAGGTTCTGGCTATTACAAATAATGCTGCTATGAACATAGTAGCACAAATGCTTTTGTAGTATTGTTGGGCATCTCTTGGATATATTCCGAAGAGTGGTATTGCTGGATCCTGAGGTAGGTTGACTCCCAATTTCCTGAGAAACCGCCACACTGATTTCCAAAGTGGTTGCACAAGTTTGCATTCCCACCAGCAATGGAGGAGTGTTCCCCTTACTCCACATCCTCTCCAGTATAGGCTATCATTGGTGTTTTTGATTTTAGCCATTCTGACAGGTGTAAGATGGTATCTTAAAGTTGTTTTGTTTTGCATTTCCCTGATTGCTAAGGAAGTTGAACATGACCTTAAATATCTTTTGACTATTCGAACTTCTTCTGCTGAGAATTCTCTGTTTAGATCATTACTCCATTTTTAATTGGGTTATTTAGAATTTTAATGTCTAGTTTCTTGAGTTCTTTGTATATTTTGGGGATCAGACCTTTGTCCGATGGGGTTGGTGAAGATCTTCTCTCATTCAGTAGGATGCCTTTTTGTCTTAATGACTGTGTCCTTTGCTTTATAGAAGCTTCTCAGTTTCAGGAGGTCCCATTTATTCATTGTTGCTCTTATTGTCTGTGCCATCCAGGAGCATGGGAGATGCTTCCATTTACTGGTATCCTCTTCAGTTTCTTTCTTCAAGGTCTTAAAGTTCTTGTCAAATAGATCTTTTACTTCCTTGGTTAGTTACCCCAAGATACTTTATGCTATTTGTGGCTATCGTGAAAGGTGATGTTTCTCTGATTTCTCTCTCTGTTTCTTTATCCTTTGTGTATAAGAGGGCTATTGATTTTTTTGAGTTGATCTTGTATTCTGCCACTTCATTGAAGGTATTTATCAGCTGTAGAAGTTCTTTGGTAGAGTTTTTGGAGTCACTTATGTACACTATCATATCATCTGCAAATAACAAAAGTTTGGCTCTTCCTTTCCAATTCGAATCCCCTTGATCTCCTTATGTTGTCTTACAGCTGTTGCTAGAACTTCAAGCACTATATTAAAGAGATATGGAGAGAGTGGTCAGACTTGTCTCGTTCCTGATTTTAGTGGAATCGCTTTGAGTTTCTCTCCATTTAATATGTTAGCTGTTGGCTTGCTGTGTATTGCTTTTATTATATTTAGATATGCTCCTTGTATCCCCAATCTCTCAAGTACTATATCTAGAATAATATTTTGGATTGGTTTATGGTTGCAAATTCAACATTAGTAAAATTTGAAATATTGTGTGATGTGAGATGTCCTTTTCTACATTTGTTGCTTTTATGGGTTGATGTATAAAGCTGTTTTGACGAATGGCTTAGCAGAGTAAAGTCAGGTGGGGAATCCAAACAGAGATATGTATAGAGAGTAACTGGAGTCAAAGGGATGCCAGACAGCTGCCAAGGAAACAAGACATGTAGATTATGAGTTAACTAAGTGGCAATACGTAGACTAATAGAAATGGGTTAATTTAAGATGGAGGAGATAGCTAGAAATATGCCTGAGCCATCGGCCAAGCACTGTTGTAATTAATGTAGTTTCTGTGTGATTATTTGGGTCTGGGCATCCAGGAAAAGAGAGCACAATTTCTGTCTACAATTGTGATTATAGCATTGCCAGGATTTTTGTGTGAACATATATTTTGTTTACAAAGAAAATGCATGAATTAAACTGGCTGGTGGTGTCACACACCTTTAATCTCAGCATTCAGGAGGCAGAGGCAGGTAGATCTCTGTGAATCTGGTCTACAGAGTAAGTTCCAGGACAGGCTCCAAAGCTACAGAGAAACCCTGTCTCAAAAAACCAAAACCAAACCAACCAACCAACCAAACAAACAAAAAACAAAAAAGGGAAACCATATATGCTAAAAAGGGCATTCATCCAAAAAAAAAAAAAGGAGAAAAGGCGTTCATTTAACACCTGTCTTTTGTATATTTAAATATGGGAAATGTGATTCTTGGTCTGGAATTCATAAATAAATTTAAGAAGTTAAAATTTAGGTCAGATGGGGGCAGAGAATATGCTTACAATTGTAGGATCCATTATTTGTGTCTGCCATGTCTGCATGCATCTATGTACGTGTTTCTTTCATTGTGTGGTTCTCAGGTGCAAACTGAACTTCTCATAGAAGGAAAAATAACTCATGTGTCTTTAATATTCTCTAAGGCTTACTAACAGATTACAACTTCTGTGATTATGAGATCCCAAACATGGTAGCAGTTGATCCATATTAGCTTGGGCTTTGATAGCCCCCTAAATACTCACTTTTTGCCCACCTCTGTGTTTGGCCTAACATTCTTATGACTACCAGGCAAAAGAATGCAAACAGATCACTTATTTTCTACCAACCTGCATGCCAAGAATGTCACCATACACCTGAGACCCTACTTTGAAGTAGCCAAACTTCCTACCTGATGTTCACACCAATGTATCTTAGTGCCTTGATTTATGATTTTTTTTCTGCTACTGTATGAACATCATGGAACTTGTTGCTATATGTATGGCATTTGGAACATATTTGTGGAAATGTGAACCCCTGTTCCTGATAAGTTATTCATATTTGACTTACCCTAAACTATCTCTTACTCCCCTCGAGGTAAGTATCAGTTGTGGGCTTTAAAAAAAATAATAAATGTTTTATTTCTCTGATAACTTTTAAAATGTGAACATTCTGAGATTTAGCCGCAGGCTTTACTTCCAACTAACTTCTTCACTGGGCCTCAGTTCCCTCTGGGATAGCATACTCGTATTCTGGAAGGCAGGTTTTTGTCATCCCTCCTGTCTAGATAGCATCCAAAGACAAATCCCACAGGGACAAGTATATGAACCCAGTGTTCATGTACAAGCTGAAGCAAGGTCGTCATGGCTGCAGCCTAGTGCCAAGCATGACCCATGACCAAGGGCAGCAGTAGGGACCAGTTGTGGGCTTTTTGTTTGTTTGTTTTGTGTGTGCATATGCATGTGTGTGTAAGTGTGTGTGCATGCATGTGTGTTGTGTGTATATATGTGTGTTGACAGGAATGAACTTAGGGCCTCACAGATGTTAGGCCAGTTTTCTGCCATTGAACTGGAGCTCTAGTAGGGTTCTATTTTTTTTTTAAAACAAGTATTATTCCTTTCATTGCATTCTTCTTCCCTAAAACTATCTTTCAGGTATTTCTCAGAGTGGTTTCTGTGATTAGAGTAAGGTGTTTTAGCTAGAGTAATCACACACCCTTTTCACTTTGCTCTGCAACTATTTTGGTTACACATGTTCAAGGAAATTGGTAGGTAATTTGCCTGGGCAATGAGGCCATGAGGTGCCATCAAAAGCTCTACGTGTGTGTGTGCGCGCGCGTGTGTGCGCGCGCACGCGCGATGTATGTGATGTATGTGCCCTTTACTGTCTCGTTTCACTTTAAATACACCAGACATTTTCTGCTATACTGCATTGCTGTATCCTCCTCCATACTCCCCACAGCAAAGCCATTGGTAACCACAGGGGACTTCGTATGGCCAGACATGCTGTACAGCCATTGACTGAGAATGTCCTGCCAAGGAGAGTTTCAGCTGCAGCTGCTCTTATGAGCTGTAAAGACTCTTCATAAGCTGAGAGCGCTCTTCTTGTCTATGGCCTTCAATTGTGGAATACAGTCTCACATATAAAAAGTCTTTTCTCTCTATCTTTATGATGTGCACATCACTAATATTCAGAATTTTAGCAAGGCAATATTTTATTCTTGTTTGTTAATAGCTCCCATCCCCCATGTGAGGTCTGTATACAAATTATCTGAACAAGGAAAGGAAGCTTATTAAAAAAAAATCACCTGGACCCTCTGACACTGACACAGAACTAACCTTGTTTACCTACCCTTATTCACCTGATTAGCATCTTCTTGGTGGTGGTACCCACCTCCAAGATACTGTCTTCCCAGCCTGTCTGAATTTTTTAAACCCTTAATGATCAGTACACAGCTAGGTTCTCCATAACATAAGGGTTCATAGATGATGAGGTACAGAACTTTACAGAAGAAAAAGAACACTCGACAAAGAGGATTTCATAACGAAAGTGATCATGTGGGCAGGCATCTGGAGAAGCAAGGAGGGGACATGACAGACAGATGAAGTCAAAACCAACTCTGGAATAAAGAGTTTAAGAAACAAAGACACAGAGTTTTGCAGTTTTGAGGGCATGGATGAATAAGCATGCTTTTCACGCGTAATATGATCCCATGACAACTTGTTTTAGCAGCCACACATCTCCGAATATCATTTCAGTTTGAATTAAAATAGTTGTTAATGATGGCTAGTATTATTTGCTAGTGGAACTATAAACGAAAATTTTGTTGAAACACTTTATGTTCATGGGGTAGACATTTTTGTTTTATATTACTATAAAATTATTATATTATTCTTTAAAAAACTTGTACATACTTTGGGAGAAAGTACTAAAACTTTCATGCTGTGCTTCCTCCCCCTCTCGAATGAAAATTATGTTTGGTACTATTGTAAGTTGGAAGCATGCAATTTGCTCTGATATTACAGGGGCGGGGCTTATAATTAGGAGATTGCCTCAAGTCTCACTCAGAAGAGGCTTTTGAACTTTGGACCTTTGAGCAATGTTGAGACTGAAATACTATGGGGACTTTTGAAGTTGAACGAAATGCAGTTTGCGTTATGATACGGCTATGAGCCTTTGGCGTCAGCAAGGGCAATATGGTGGTTTGAATGAGAATGGTTCCCACAGTCTTTGTTTGAATATTTAGTCCCAGTTGGTGGAACTGTTTGGGAAGGATTAGGCTGTGGCCTTGTTGGAAGAGTTGTGTCATTGAAGGTGAAGTTTCAAGAGATTTGTGTCGTTCCCAGTGTGCTTCCTGTTTCCTGCTTGGTTTTTGAGAAGCAAGCTCACAGGTGTTCATGCTGCCATGCCTTCATCCCACCATCATGGGCTCTCGCCTCCTAAAACTGTAAGCTCGGTTAAATGTTTTCCTTTATACATTGCTTGGTTATGGTGTTGTGCTGTGGCAATAGAAAAGTAACCAAGACAGGGTTTAAGCTGAAGAAATACCAAAATGGTTTGATTATTTTTGTTTAATCAAGGTGAGAACGTGAGCCAACAGAGGGTATATGGCACCCCAAAATGACTAGCTTCTGGTGGCACTGTCTTTTTGATGTTATAGTAATAAGTGCTACTGCAAGTTTTAGGGTGAGAAACTGGGCTCTGGAAACCATTACAGGTTAGGTTTGGCCACCAGTCTACCACAGAACAGTTAAACAAGTGAAGCAAGAAAGATTTATTCAAAGCAGCTACCACTTTGTTAAAAACAAGACAGAGGTCCAGTAACATTTCTTAGCCTCTGGCACCAAGTCCATCTAGAGGCTTCGACATGAGGTTTAGATTTAAATAGAGAGTCAAAGGTGTGCATAAGTGTAGAGTCCCAGGTAAGGTAAGCTTTTACACTGCATCTACCTCCAGTCCCTTCTGCAAGACAGTTATTAACGCCCTTCTGGAACACCAGGAATCCAGCTATTTCCTTCACCTGGCATAAGATTTCTGAGAACATTACAATTTCTTGGAGCCTGTTTCTCGATAGTCTACTAGTCAAAGATAGGGGCCCAAAGGTCTCTTCAGTCCATCTTCATTCCTTCAAGGGAGTTTGCACTTCCCCACTCTTTATTTTCACAGCTCAGTCTTGAGGTGAACTTTCTCTATCTGAAGTTAATATCATAAACAGAACAAAGGAGGAGCCAAAGTTAGAAATCCATTCAATTAGTATTAGGTAACTGTGAATGTATAGCTACCTCTCCATAGTTTCTTGGCTATAGGTGCTTTAGGAAGTGCTGGCACATATAGGCCTTTTTAAAAAAATTTTTCAAGACAAGTTTTCTCTGTAGCTTTGGAGCCTGTCCTGGAACTAGCTCTTGTAGACCAGGTTGGCCTCGAACTCACAGAGATCCACCTGCCTCTGCCTCCCGAGTGCTGGGATTAAAGGCGTGCGCCACCACCGCCCAGCCATATCTCAATTTTTGTTGATAACTTTGAGACAAGGTCTCACTATGAAGTTTGGGCTAGTAGCATAAAACTTGCGATTTGCCTTTTCCAGCTTCCCAAGGATGCATTTTATAGGCAAATGCTACCATGCGCTAGCGTGACTTCATTTTGATTCTGATAGCCTCTCCCCTTGTCTTTGAACAACATTCTCTGGAAACATCACTGATGGACCATCCTGCCATCTTATCCTGACTATCCTTTGGGGCTGGGATGGTATCTATCTTTGTCTGATCTGATTGTGTGTTGGAATAAGCTGCAGATGTAAAGGAGTGAGTCCCAACTAAGCCAATTTATAGCAATTAAAGGTCTAGAGGTGGCTTTTTCTTCATCTACATGAGTTCATTCTTGAATTTAATTTGTTTTTTCTTTTGTTGGTGAACCCCAAATATCATGAAAAATACTTTTCCTTGGTTCAGAGTTGTAGTTCTGAAGAATGATAGCAGAGAATAGTTAGAAAGTTTTACAACAACATAAGCAATAGGAGCAAATACCAAGAAAACCTGTTTAAAGAGTAAATACTTGTAAACAGACCCAATTCCTAGGTGACCTGTGTGCAATACCCTTTCCTGATTAGGAGCACTGTTGACGTGCAGTGTTATGGCGTGCACTGCTTGGCATGTTAAAGAGAATACCCAGGATACCATTGGGAAGACATGGACACAGACCTGGAAAATGTTAGTTCCACCCATTCTAGCTTGGAGGACACCAGCTTCATAAAGTGTTCTCCAAAACTCTGCAACTTAGAAAATTTCTGTAGGACAGAAAGCATACATATAAAGGAGCCAAAACAATTAACATTGACACACAGAGTTATACATAAGCCCTTTAGATATTATTTTAGTGTATACTTTTTTGGAAAATTTGGAATCATTGATCCAGTATGTTAAACAGCTCTATAACATACACAGAGAGACTAAGAGTCTGATCATCCCCAAACCTAAAAGCTGAAAGCATGATTTGACATGGGGGTATTTACCATACAATGTGTTTAAATATCAAGAAAGATCAAAATTCTATAGCTTCATGTACTTAAGAAAATAACCACAAGATAAATAGGACATAATCAAGAGGTCACAAAAAGAAATGTCCATATCAGCAATAACCAACATGATAGGAGCTTTTATATAGTAATAGATAAATTAATCAAATTAGAAATCACATGGAACATTTAACAAGCTTTAGGTAACAAGAGTATGTATAATTTGAGCTAGCAATTAAGAAATGAACTAAATTAAACATAGATAACAAGTCATATAATGGTCCATAAACCAGTCTCAAAAAATTTCAACAAATCAGATTAATTTTTAAAAGTTCTCACACCAGAAAGTAATAGGTTAGAATTCTTTATCAGTACAATAAAATGTCTTATACTGGTATTTTTTATATAATAAACAGTGGACTGGGAGATGGCTCAATGGGTAAAGTGCTTGGTTGACATTGACTGTAGTTTAATCTCTAAAATTCACACGAATGCTGAGTGGACATAGCAGCCAGAGGAGACAGGATCGCTAGAGCAAGCAGGTGGGCTCCAGGTTAAAGTGAGAGACCCTTCTCTATATAAGGTGCAGCATGATCCGATAAGACACCTGATGTCAACCTCAGGCATCCACAGGCAGACACATCTTGGGGAATATTATTTTCAGGCATGTGACTTTTGTTTACGCTGCATTTGTTCAACCCTGTGAAGCTGTGTTGCCGTGCTAAAACACCTGATGGTCCTAATAAAGAGATGAACGGTAAATAGCAAGGGAGAAGCGAGGATAGGCGGGGCTGCCAGGCAGAGAGGATAAACCAGTGAACTAAGAACGAGGAGCATGAAGAACTAGAGAAGGAAAGGACGCTAGGAGCCAGCCACCCAGCCACCCAACCACTCACAGAGTAAGGGTGGAAGTAAGATTTACAGAAGTAAGAGAAAGCGAAAAGCCCAGAGGCAAAAGGTAGTGGGAATAATTTAAGAAAAGCTGGCAAGAAACAAGTCAAGTTAAGGTCGGGCATTAATAATCAAGAAAAAGCCTTTGTGTGTGATTTATTTGAAAGCCCCTCAAAATTCCAAAAGAGCAAAAACAATACACAACACACACAATCTATTCTATCTTTTAAGTTTTGGGATGATCAGACTCTTAGTAGCTTTTGTGGGGGGGGGTTAGATATTTATATGATTTATCTCCTAACCCTTTAATCTTCTGGCCCACTGAACTTTATGATGACTCCTTAATAATACATAACTTTGTATTTTTACCCAGTCAATATGGTAGTTTTTTAAACCTCTGGTGAATAGATTCATTTAAATGTAATTATTCATGTATTTAAATTTATTTGTACTATGTAATTTGTGTTTGACTGGGGCCAGCCAGCCATTTTTTTAGTGACAGGATCCTAAGGGGTTAATCAGGAATGAGGTCATAAAGAATATAGAAAAGCTGATGTCTTGCAGAAGCTTTATCTCATGCCCAGTAAGTTTCTTGAGAAGTATAGCATCTTGTATAATATTTGTAGGAGAAAAATGGGACAGAATCAGTGGAAGCTATCACATGATGGGGTGAAGTCAGTGGAAACTAATTAAGCAATGTTACACAATGGGATCCCAAGCATATAGTGGCCTTGGGACTGCTAACTCCAGTCTCTTCAAGGGTGAAATCCAAGAAACCAAAACCTTAACCATTAGAGGCCCTGGTCTCAACCCCAATAGGACCTTGCCAAGTCTGCTCCCAGGCAAGGTCCTTTGGTCCTTTTATCAGGGCCTCTGAGAAAGCCTTGGCTTGGCTTTTAACAGTGTTCTTCCTATCTCTTACTTTCTCTTGGCTTCCTTTATACATCAGTGGTTCTCAACTTGTGGGTGGCTGTCGGGGACCGTCGCCCCAACATAGAAACTGGTGCTTTGCCCTAAATGTGTTCTCGGAGGCGCATGGAAGAAACAGACTCTTTCACACCATCATCGTTCAAAGGCAGCTCAGGACTTCTTGTCCTCTATAGCAAGAAAGACCTTGCGTTTCTCTCCCCCAAGCTCTGCCCAAACCTGAATTGCTCCTCCACCCTCAGGAATTCTCTATTCACATTCCTTTTCCAGGGACACCACACCTTTCATCCATACATTTGCATATCTCACCAACTTTGGAGCCAGCAACTCCTTCCTGGGGCATCTACATATAAAAAGGAAGGCTGGAGCCAAGCCTGTACCTTTTGTCTTTCTAAGTTGCTAGCTTTCCAGCTAGCCAGGCTGTATTCAAGCCATGGCCCTGTCAGGCTGGCAGACAGGTGGCCTTTGGGGTCAAATGGTCCTTTCACAGGGATTGCCTAAGACCATTGGAAAACAGAGTTATTTATGTCATGATTCATAACAGTAGTAAAATTACAGTTATAAAGTAGCAATGAAAATAATTTTATGGCTGGGGTCACCACAACATGAAGAACTGAATTAAAGGGTCTCAGCATCACAAAGCTGGAAAACCACAACTTTAAACAAATATGTTCCCTTTTCAAGGAAAAAGGTTCGTTTTTAAAGACTCTCTGATTTAATGTCTTTTATTTAATCTGGTATGACACTCAGTGCATGGAACCTAACCTTATAGGTTCTTAAATGTATTAGTTTATTGCCCTCCACTTCCTGCCTCTGTTGTCTTTAGCATATTCCAGGTCAACACACTATTATTATGCAGTGATAACTCACTGTTTCTTGTGTCTTTAATCCTTAGACACGAGGTGCACTTCCATATTTTCTCAGGACTGTCATTTTCTCCTTCTTGCATCTCAAACTATTCTTTTAATGTGAATTGCCTTCCTCTTGTGTCACATCTTTAAGACTTTCTTTTCATAAAATCATTCCCATATGCAAAATTTTCTCATTATTCTTGAGAGACAGTTTGGAAGAAAATACATTTTTCCCCGCTGAAATACTGAGAGACAAGTACTCCCACGCTTTTTGAAAAGAATCCACTATCTTATTTTTTATGTTGTTGCTATTTAACATGAGAATTTGATCATCACTTTAAAAGGTTTATTTATTTATATGGTATATTGTGTGTGCCCATGAGGCTATCTCAGACATGATTGGCATACTAGAACAGCAACTGAGAAGAAAAGACAGTGTGGTGGTTTGAAAGAATTGTCTCTCACAAGCTTATATATATGAATGTTAGGTTTCCAGTTAAGGGACTTATCTGGGAAAGATTAGGAGGTGTGATCTTGTGGGAGGTGATATGTCATGGAGTTAAGAATTGAGGTTTCAATGGGACCAGGAAGATATCAAGGACGAGTAGAAGAAACAAGAGAGAAAATGTTTTAGTTATGGTTATGTACATGCATATAAATCATTATATAATGTATTGCATATCACATACATAAAATTGTAGGAGAATATTTATTAGATTAGCTTGCAAATCAGAGACTCAGCCTCTTTCTTAGCCTGCAACTTGCAAGTTAGATGTGAGCTTTCAGCTACTTCTTTAGTACCGTACCCACCTTCTGCTGCACTACCCACCATGATGATAATGGACTAACTTTTGAAACTGTAGGCAAGTTTCTTTCTTCTATAGTTGCATTGGTCATGGTGTCTCTTTATAGCAATAGAACAGTGACTAAGACAGACAGATACTGGATCTGGAAGAAAGGATCCAATAGAGGGCCTGGAAGGAAAAAGAGTTAAAAAAAAAAAAAGGAAGGCAACCATAGTATGCTAGCTAAATTCTTCCTGATGGAGCGTATCTACAATTGCTGCCATCACCCATAGGCTTCAAACTCCAGTTCCTAAGCAGCCTTTCAATGCAGACTGACAACTTGACTCCCCAGGGAGCTTCAGGACCTTCAGCCTTTTGCTGGGGCTGCACTAGTGTTTCCTTTGGAGGCTTCTATTTTCTGTGACTTGAGCAGCTGTGACATTCTTCCACTACTGTCTAGAGTGTAGACAGCCATGGTTGTGTTGCCAGTCTCTGATTTGCAAGCTACTGATCTAATAAATATCCACTTGTAATTTTAAGTATGTAATACATAATATATTGTATCATGATTTAAGGGCACACACATGGTCCTGACTAATATGTTTCCTCTCTTGCTTCTTTTTTTCTCTTTTTAATCTTCCTGGAACTCCAATTTAGTGAAAACTTTTAATGTATTTTCCAGGTCTTACTTTCTTGCTTGATTGCTTTCTTTCTTTCTTTCTTTCTTTTTTCTGCTAAGCAATCTGTTCTCTCTCTCTCTCTTTCTGAGATAGAGTCTTTCACTACATGGCTGACTTCAAACTCCTGCAATCCTCCTGTATTATCCCCCACACACTAGGATGTATTACATGTGTGGGCTAGTGATTGCTGTAATCAATTTCTTTATTAGTAATTTCTTTAGTTCAATCCCTTAGATCATATTGTGTTATTTTGTTTCTGCTTTGTATGCTTTTTTACATTGTAAAGTTATTACACATATACATAAAATCACAGAGTATGAATGTAATGATTAATTAGAGCATAAACTATTTTTCTTCACAATTAACAATAAAATTAAGACATGCAAACATTCCAGAGACCTACAAAATCACCTGCCATAAGTCTCTGGTGTATATTCATTAATATACTGAATATACATGAATATACTGGATTTCACAGTATTTCATACAAATATGGTGTGTTTTGAGCAGATCCAACCCAACCTGTATCACCCCTCTGTCCATTAGTCCTGTCCTCATAGACAGCTTAACTACTTCATACCATATATACATCATTTTTACACAATCTTATATACCAGTATGAAGTCTAGGGGACACAAGTGAGCAAACATGTGCGACTTGCCCTCGTTAGTCTGAATTAATCCACTTGATACGATCATCTACAGTTGCACCTGAATCCCTACAGATAGCATTGGTGTCTGTTTCCTTATGGTGGGGTGATAAACAACGGTTCTTTCCTTACTTGCCTGCTCTTCTGGAGACAGATGTAGAGCACGTCAGGATAGAACTTTGATTGTGCCCTTTTTATGTCTTTGTTTTTAAAAGTCAGTTAATTAAACCGCGGTGATGTTTAATCTTACATGCTCCTTATGGTAGCATGTGTTTTACAGCCTTCACCTTGGGAGCATTTCCTAGAGTAGCGAACACTCAAGGTTGGCTGTTTCCTTAAGAAACAATGTCATCTTTTCCTTGTGCCACTACCACAGCTTTTCTGACCACTTTTCAGTTATTTCTTGATTTATAAGTTCTTTTTGCCTTCAAAATTCCAATTAGATTTTTCTTGCCTGAAAACATGAGTTCTCATAGAAAAAAAGCAAACTGCCCAAGATAGAGCCTCCTCAGGCCCCCTTTTCCTCATAATATCTTTGCAACTGGACCTTGTTCTTTGAACAAATGAGTCACATTTATCCTCACCTTACAGCTCTTTATTTATTTATTCTTTTTGCTCATGTTTTAGGTCTCTGGAAATCTGAGCTTAGGGAAAGAAAAACACTCTACACCTTTCCCCCTAAGAATGACTTTGCTCTTCCTCTTCCTCTGTCATCTGCAGAAAACACAAAGCCCCACATCCACTTCACAGGGAGTTCCCCCCCTCACCCCAAGCATTTTATTCCAAAGTGGAGGGGTGAGTTTCAGGTGATCCAGTGATTGCAATACAATAATTCAACTTCTGCAATGGGAATCTTACTGCTTAGTGTTTGTCTGGTCTTACCAATCATTGCTTATTATATAATAGGAATGATCACTTTGAGTGTATGTGCTTAGTGCAGAGTTAAGTGAGAAGAAACTGAAGCTAATTAAGAAGCAGTCACCTCGTCATTTTAGTCAAAATTACATTTATGAACCATGTTGTAGTCAAGAAAGCAGGTTCTAAGAATGGCCCTCAGATTTATCAATGCAAAAAAAACCCAACAAAAACAAACCCAACAACAACAACAAAACCCCACGTGCCATGATTTGAGATGAGAGCTGGCTGGTGGCTCAAAAGACGTAGTCTGGCACAACGCCTAGCATAGTGCTTAATGCACACTAGCAGTTGGTAAATATAACGTGGCCTTCTTTCAGAAGTTATCAAACCGCAAAATTCTTAGGCCAGAGCCAGTGTCTCACTCCTTATGTATCACAATATTTTATAATAATGTTAAACATTAAACTGGCTAAGATATAAATCAAATCATGATAAAGTAAAAAATTAAATTGATATATTTATGTTTAAAGCAACTTCTTAATTTTTAAATTTTTTCCCACTTTATAGTTTATGTGAGGTAAAAAATCATTAGTTCATTTAGGAAGTAAGCGAGCAACTATGAATCAGATTCATTTTTTTAAAAAAGCAAAGGTAATCAAGACATTCTCTGGGGATCGGCTGTCTTCTTCAGTATGTTACCATTCTTAGGACACGGTAGCAGCTCAGAGCTCAGAATATTTTGAGAAAAGTACAGCTCATTTTAAACCATAGCAAATTAGTTGTTTTTAGCCTGGGAAAAACCAGCTTTATGGAAGAGGGTCTATCGTGGTGTCAGTCCCCATGTAACCTTCGTCAAGGTCAGGCCTAAATAGCTGAGTGCTGAATTTGAGTTCATTTTCCTTATTTTCCCATGGAGCACAAAAGACCAGAAAACCTACTAGATTATGCAAATTTGAAATTGCATTTAAGATTTCTAATGTCTGTCAGACCCTATCCCAGGTCGCTTCTGTTGAAGTTATGCTAAAAAGAATTAAAGAACTATAGGCCATGAATTTGAGGAGCAAGAAGTGGGAATTACATGCAGAATCTTTCACAAAGGCAGCATTGGATCTAGAGAATTATAGAGATAAATTCTACATACTTTTAAAGAAATGGATTATTTCTATTATATGGAACTTTCTAGACAAAAGAAAAACCAAGGGAACTGCCCTCTTTTTTATAGTACAAAAGTAATCTTGATATTAAAAGTAGACAAAGTTAATAAACTATGTTACAGACCAATGTATAAATGCTAAAAATCTAAGCAAATATTGTTAAACTGAATTCAAGGAACATAAAAAACATAATTTGAAATTTTTATGTTCCAGATTTAAGTTGAGTTTGCTATTAGACAGTATATAAATTTTCTAGAAGATTAAAAAAGGGGGAAATCTAGATTCTTTATGCAACAAAGCACATAAGTTCTTTGCGAATTAAAAATTGCCTAAAGAATGATGGCTATAAAATATGCATCCTGAAATTTCAGACAAATAGTTTATGTGATGGGATAATGCTAGATGCACTCCTTTTTGCATCAGGGCAAGAGCACACTACCACTTCAGTTTCTAAAACTAAATGTAGCAGCTAATGGTTGCACCTGCCTATAATGTACCCTAGAGGGCAGAAGCCGGGGCACTGCCACAAGTTTTAGGTCATCCTGTTTTACACAGTAAATTCCAGGCCAGTTAAGATTACATAGTGAGACTCTTTCTCAAAAACATAAAGACAAAGACAGAGAACTAAGTATACACAATGATTTCTACTGACAAGGTCCAAAGAACTACATGTATCCATTCCATCAAATTTGGTAACTGAGAAAAGGGTAGACAAGACACACTAATGATTAGCTGCCGTGTGCTGACTCTATCCCCATAAGTATTCAGTGCCTCAGTCTCCCCATGTCTGACAAATATCTAGAGCTGAGTCTACAGTGTGGCATTCCTGGGTACATGTTTCATGCATACATATGTAATTACAATACAGAAGCCACTATTCAGCACTTGACAGGTGGCTAGTAAGAAGTGAATATGTATTAACCATGATATGCAACACCAGATCTCAAAGATAGCATCAAAATAAAAAGCAGTTCATTAGTGTTTGGTAACATGTTGAAATGCTAATATGTTGGATATATAGGGTTAAAAGAATACCTTATTAAATTAACTATAATAATTCTACTTAAAATGCAGCTAATAGAAAAACTTTAATATATATATATTGCACTCTGTGAGTGGAATTATTATTTCTGATAGAAAGCTCTGATCTACACTAATTCTGCCTTAAAGTCCAGCATGGAAGGAGTGGAGACAACATGAATGTTCTAAGGATGGAGGAGAAAAGAAAGAGAACCTGGACTCTTTTCTGCACTGATCTGCAGCCGCCAGAACCAGTCTCCAGCAACCAGAACTAGTCTGCAGCCATCAGAACTGGCTGCAAGCAGAGGTGCAGCTTCTTTAAGAGATGGCTTCCTGGCTTGTACTGGTGGCACAGATGGCTCTGGCTCTTTTGGGAGATCCTGCTATTGGTGTAGGAGGGTTCTTCTGTATTTTGTATTGCTTTCACTGGTTAAATAAAGAGACTGCCTTGGCTTTTTGATAGGGCAGCCCTTAAATGGGCGGAGTAGACAGAAAAGAGTTCTCTGAAGAAAGGAAGTGTGCCAGACGCCATGATGCTCCGGCCCGAGATGAATGCAGGTTAGAATCTTCTGGTAAGTCAAGAAGAGGCTAGTGATAATGGTCCAGGCAGAGTTTAAATGAATACAGTTTGTGTGTAATCATTTCAGGTATAAGCTAGCTGTGCGATCGCGGCTGGGAGCCAGGAGCTGGGAACAAATGGCCATGTTCCTCTCAGGTGCTGGGAACACAACCCGCACCCAACTACTACATGCTATGGAGCACCTAAATGGGTTTGTGAACAGAGTGCTATAAGTTGCTTAATGGTGACACAGACCTGCTGTGTCTCGAGCTGGGGCGGTGAACATGGCTTGCAGAGGCAGTGAACATACCTCTGCCATAGATGGGATAGAAACAACAGGCAAAGCTTTAGCATTAGTCCTAGCCACACTTGCTTAGCATTTAAAAAAAACCCTCTCCTGGTTAGAAAATGGTTACAGTTACACAGTAAGACAGATTCAGACAAAAAAGCCCTCTGAGTGGGTCACATTGTTTGATAAATGTACATGGGCTTAGGAGAGAAAGAAGAAGGAGTAAGACAGTCATAGATTAAAGGAGTAAAAATAATAAAATAAATATTAAAAAGTAATAGAGTAAAAAATAAAATGTAAAGATGGAATATACACAAAGCGTCTGGATTATGTGTATTATTGTATTTTTTTGATTTTTGACTATTAACGAGTTAACTGCTGACAAATATTTGATTCTGGGGGCTGCTAAGCTAAACCACCATATATATTTTAAAGGTGCCTTGACTTCAAACTTTAAGTCTAAGGATATGCTACTTTGGAAAAGAGGTTCTGCTTTTGTTTCCACAGAAGATGAGAACCTGTGGATTCCTTCCAGGCTACCAGAACCGGTCTGCAGCACCAGATCAGCCAGACCTCAGGTGCGCTGGCTCAGGAGCTGAAGTTGAAGTGTGTGGCGCTGTCCACAGGATGATCCCTGGTTTTCACTTAAGCCTGAGCTCCACGGTTTTTACTGTGTGAGAGGGCAGCCAGTTCAGACTACCACGGGACAACGGTTAAGACTACCTATGCACGGTAAGTCTGAGGCTGTCCCTATGAGAAAGTGTTAGCAATCTCATGCTATATTAACTGTTTCTCCCACTAGACTCTAAGATTCTTGAGTAAGTGCTGTAGTGTGTTATTAATACACTGTGCTAAGCACCGCAAAATGTTTTGGGTGTGAAAACACCCCACATTTACCTCATGAATCAAACTAGAGATATTTGCACAATTTCCAGAGACCCAGTAGTTTAACCCTAATTTAGTCCTCTTTTGCAATAATGAGAAATCTGGGCCCTTTAACTTCTTAACTCTGTCTAGTATAGAAAATCCCCCAAATTCAGGCTCATGTATCTTAATTGTGTTCTGGAGGATCTACTGTGAGCACTATTACTACCATGGCATATGGGTTAAGAAGGCTTTTGGCACACAGTCTGTGACAATTCAAAATAATAATTATAAAGAGATTTGAATGACTCCATTACCGAATAGACAGTACCATAAGTCTGTGTTATTCTTTTCACCTGATTTTTCTCTTCATTTCCCTTCCTTTACCAAAGTTCACACATAGATTCACAGATTTCTAGTACTACTACACACTCACTGAGCAAATCTTTGTGATATATACATACATATATATATATATATATATATATAAAATCTCAAGATACAGGAGGTGTGTTTTCTATCTTCAGGCTATATGCTGTCTCATAGGAAACATTTAAGTACACCAATCACTTCAACACCTACAGCATGTGAAAAATGTGAGAGAAGCTATGAAGATTCAAGACAGTCAGATTGCTCAATTAAAGGGATCTTCTATTCTCTACATAGGGAGATCAAAGCAAATAACCCTGTGAAGATGACATCTGGACCAAGTCTTAGATGGTGAGAAGGAATTGGATAAAAATAGGCAGAATATTATCTCCAGACATTTAAAGAAATCAGAGCAGTATGAAGTCATAGAAAGATGGAATTTAACCATTTAAGGGAGTGTCGGATTTGAGATTCCCGCTTTCGATAGTGAGAAGAGGAAGACTGGAAACACTGAAGATGTGAGAGACAAGGCAGCATTTCGGTAGGGCTGCTTGTGTGCTTGTTGCAGATGACTTAGGAGATGCAGAAGGAGTCTCAGCAGGAGGAGTAGTAAAGAGCGGGACAAATATGAAACCACTGGAGGGAAGTGATTCACAGAGCAACCACGAAGGTTTCTGTAAGTCTTCACTAAGTGAAGAGAAAGGTAGCCGGGCGGTGGTGGCGCACGCCTTTAATCCCAGCACTCGGGAGGTAGAGGCAGGCGGATCTCTGTGAGTTCGAGACCAGCCTGGTCTACAAGAGCTAGTTCCAGGACAGGCTCCAAAGCCATAGAGAAACCCCGTCTCGAAAAACAAACAAACAAACAAACACACAAAAAAAAGAAGAGAAAGGCACAGCCCAAATCTAACGAACAGACTAGTGAAACGTGTGTTCTCTTGTTCTCACTGGATCCACTATTCTAACTGTCCTTTAGATCGCAAACTTTCTTTCTCCTTCCTTTTAGTCGTAAGATATTTTGTAAGATAGCTGTCATTATATCAAAATGGATTTTGCTTTCAGCGCCCTTGAAATCTGGTTTCTATCTAGGCTATCTCGCCAGACATTTTTGAACAAAGGTCTTTCATGATTTCTTCATGGCGTAATGAGAGTATATAATTTTTATTACTTCTCTTGGGTGGCCTTTCTGATATATTTTATAATGGCAATCTTTCCACCCCTTTGAACTTTCTTTCACCTTTGTTTCTATCTTCTGGCTGAGCACTATCTGAACGCGACTGTTTCTTTTCTATCTGTCCAGCTATTTAAAGAAAAACTGCTTTCATGTGGACTGATGGTTTCTTTCTGTTCACAGCTGTTTAGCCTGCTATTCTATTGTACACGTGTATCTTCCTTGTCCATGCATCATTTCTAATGGTGTGTGTCTGTCTGTTGTGGGTGTGCCTTTGCACACATATAGACTAGGAGGCTTTTTCAGCTAGTCTGGCAAACAACAAGACCCAGTGCATTTCCTGTCTGCCTGTGCTGTTCTGGAGTTACAGGCTTATGCTGCACTACCCATAACTTGTCACTAGGGGGCTGAGAGATCTGAACGGCACGTTTCACATTCACAGAGCAAACTTTTAAGCCATGGAACCATCTCTACATCTCATACCATGTGGGCTTGCTTTGTTTGTTTGTTTGTTTGTTTGTTTTAGAGCTATCGTGACCAGGTATTTCGTAGGTGAACCACATGGCAGCCTTTTGGTCTTTTCCTGAGCTCTACTTCCTAGATAATCACCAGTGCCCTGGACCCAGGCATTTGGATGATAACATTCTCAAATCGTCTCTGCTCAAACTTGTTATTCCTCTGCTGTTTCTTTTCTTTTCTTTTTTTTTTTTTTGTGAACTGGAATGATGTCCAAGCAGTTAGCCATCAGGATCCCAGAAGCCACCTTTGATTTTGCATTGTGGTGCACACAAGGCAGGGCAGACAAATAGAAGTTGTACTCATGACACAGAGTTAAATGTTCTTTGGAAAGAAATATGAGGAGACAGAAATTTTGTTGTTTTTCAGTAGAGTTGACTGAAATTTTATAATGGAGATTGGAAATGAAGTACAATTTTTTGGAAGAAGGCTATATATTTATCTGCTTGAGTGTAAAACTTAAAATTTTGCTCTAACTTTTAGAACTTACAATATATTTAAAATTACTTTTGGAAGTTTTTATAGCCTTCAGGACATTTTTCTGGAATATTGCATAACTAACATTCATTTGAATGACTCTCAATAGTCATTCACATTGGCATTGTCTAGCATTGAAGTTCCAAAGGTAGAAAAGCAATATTCCCTGATTCGAAGGAACTCATTGGTTATAAGAGGTAGATGTAAGAAATAAGGGTAGCATCAGGGCACTGAAGGAACATGCCACAGCTGCAGCCCCTGAAGCCATGAAAAGATCTTGAAGGGGCAAGCACATAAGAGTGGCCATTATGTTTTCCAAAATTTGCTGGAGAAAAAGTACCTTTCCAAGGTTCATAAGTAATTTTACACCCTATAGATAATCTTTGGTTCCTTCTCTTGGGGAATGAATTAGTTAAATTCTAAATCATTGTTTAAATGGGGAACACTAGAAAAATACAATTGTTTGGCCTCATCTAATTCCTGCTAAAACATTACCTTCAGTAGAAGCCCAGCTGAAGAGCTTTCTGATCTGTTTGACAGTGGCGGTTAATCCATTCCCTTGCACTTGCTGCCATCTTGGTTTCTGTGACATGACCATCTTTGTTTCTTTCCGATGTATCTGGGCATTTAAGTTTTGAAAAGTCCCAGTGGTCATTATAATGCATACACGTTTCCATTGTGTTGCTCCATGGACTCAGCTGGAGAGTAGACAAAGAAAACTCAAATAAGAGCACTGTTTAGTTAAAATTCTTTCAAGAATTCTCCTCTGATGATTTGAAGTTTCTTACAAAGACCAATAGAAATTTGGGCTCGAGTCCATAATACACACTGAAATATATAGTTATGTCTTCTCCCTTAGGTTTAAAGGTTAGATAATATCATTTTCTAAGAGTAGGAAGTATGTCATATTACTAAAACCAAAAAATAACACTATAAACACAGAATATTTGATAGTGATTATAATATATACTGTGTACATTATTATAGGAAGTCAGGAAGCTAATGAATTTCCTTTTATACATATTGAGACAAAGGTACTATTGCTTGATATAATTTAAACACTCAACAAGCAATGAGCTACTGAGAGCATGAAGCTACTGAGAAACACAGTCAGCGCTTTGTTGATCTTAAGTGTGGTGCTGTGACTTTGCCCTGCAAGGATGGGCATGGTGTGCTGTGAGAAACAGCATAGAGGGTTCCTGCTTGTTCTGCAATGGGAATGTTTCTTTGTGATTTTCATTTCTGTATCATAACCATTCTTTATAGATTAAGCAAGAACAGTGGTTCCCACATACTTCATCAAAAGGTTTTAGATAAACCTAGCAAAATGAAAAACTCCAATACTTAAAAAAATAGCATAACTGAGAAACAAAACTTCAAGGTCTACATTTCCAAATTAACAATGATAGGATAATTATTTACAAAAGTTAGTTGTCTAAACATTTCCATTGAAAACAACATTGGTGACTTTCAACAGTTTAAAAATTCATACAACCAAAAGGTGGCAGTGTCTTACTGGGTTACCAGTGAAGCTTCATTTCTCTAGAGGTGAAAGTTTCAAATGTGTTCTGCCTTGAATGGGATTTTTAAAGAAATAGCAAGCAATATCATTACTACCTCATACACAACAGTAATTGTAACGGTAGGGAAATGCTTTTCACAATAACAATTTTATAGAATTTTTGCATAGAATGATTTGATCTGTACAGCAGAAAGGCAGAAACACCAGAGAGAGAGAGAGAGAGAGAGAGAGAGAGAGAGAGAGAGAGAGAGAGAGAGAGAGAGATTTTCAAAGCTACCCTCCAGTCAACATACAGGTTTTGCACATTCTGCACACTTGGCCATTGCTCATCTCTTTGGGAATCTCCTCAGTCTTGCATCTAGATCAGTTCATTGTGACAGTATGAAGGCAGTGGTTTATTTTCATGAAGAGAGCAATGCAAAATTCATGTTTGTGTCAATGCTTTTCCACTATTATGCTCACTTTGGAAGATTTTCCAAGTGACAAGAAACAAGTAATAACCATTTATAAACAACAACGAACAGAACGAACACATATGCAAATATTCTTTTTAAAAATATCTTATTCTTTGGAAGTTTCATACATGTTTGGATCAATATCCACTTCCCTCCCTCAATGCCTCCCAGGTCTGCCCTTCTTCCACACTCATCCAACTTGGTGTTCTTCCTCGACCCCCATTAATACAAATTTGTGCTGCCCAGATATTCTGGGATATGTGACCTTCCCCTGGAGCGTGGGTGACTTACCAGTGACTACACTCATAGGGAAAACTGACTCTCCATCTCCCAGCAACTAACAGTTGCCCATAGTTTCTCAGTTAGGGATAGTACTTGGGGTTCCCATCTTCTCTCTGAGCTGGCACTTGGTCTGACTTGGACTTGCATGGTTCTTGTGCATGCTCTGTCACAATTAGGAGATTTCATGTGTGCAGCTGTCCTACTGTATTCTGAAAACATTGCATTTTTGTGGGCATCTGCTGTGTCTGGATCTTACACTGTTTCTGTCCCCTTTTCTGCAGTGGTCTTTCAGCCTCTGGAGGAAGGAGTAGGGCATACCTGTTCCAATTAGGGCTAAGCATTCTGCAGCATCTGCACTTTGTGCATGTGGCAGCCTGTGGTGATCACTGTCTACTGCAAAAGAAGCTCGCCAGTAAGGGTTGAGAGAAGCACTGATCTATGGTCATAGCTGCAAGTCATGAGAACTCAGTTTGACGCTACGTTCATTTAGCAGCATGATAGTTGTTGGCTCACTCCTAAGGCCTGAGACTTGTCTAGTTTTTGTTCAGTAACAGTGCCTGGTATGGGTTTCATTTTGTGGAGCAGGAGCTATCCAAACAGAAACTTGTTGGTTGCTCTCATGACATTTTGAACTACTGTTACCTCAGTGGGCATGTCTAGTCAGGCCACTGATTCTTGTAGCTTGGAGAGTTCAGAGCTGGCTTTGATTGATGCTCACTCTTCTTCCCCAGCCGCCCACATAATATCTTCCAGCACTATGAAAGATAGCCAGTTTGCATGAAGTTTTTTTTGGGTAGTTACAGCTTGATTTCTTTATATTTCTCAAGTTTAGTCCTATGTAAAGCTACTATTATAGAAATCTTACACACACACACGCATGCGCGCGTACATGCGTGTACTATGCATATCTATATACATAAAGAGTTAAAAATAAAATTACCCTACAACAGGGTAACCTTACTAGACATGAGAAGCCAACAAACCAAAACCTTAGTGCCAGGAATGAGTTACTTCTTTTGGAGTAAATATATTAAAATAAAATATTAGTACTATAATAAAAACAACTGAAAAATAAAAAATAATTCTACCCAAATTTCTAAATTTGTTCCAAAATATTAAGCAAATGCTGAGTCAAAATTTACCTGAGGCAAAATTATTTTGCAAGTATGTCCTGGCAAGAATTTGCTTAACAGTCAGTTATCAGGAACAAAATCCAGTTTTATTTTTTTTAGGCCTAATGTGGGTGCTAGGAACTGAACTTGGGTACTTTTTGAGAGTAATATGCACTGTTAGCCCCTGAGCAATTTTTCCAGCTTCAATTTTGTTAAAGTAAGAGTTAATGGTTTACCCTAGTAAACTAGTTACCCTGATGTAACCAAGAGTCTTAAGAAGAATACTATTCTAGCGATGCTTTGTGATATCACTTAGAGTCATAGCCTGCTAGCATTTGGATAAAAACTCATTGTTTTCCAGAGTCTGGCAGCAGTGCCATGGGTTGTTAATATCTTAACTAAAGCCTGATATCACAGTTCTAAAGCAATACAAGGAGTTTAGCTTTGAGTTTGTCCAAACACCCTAGGACTTTCACTTCCATTCTTACATATATGAGGAAAAATTTTTCCATTTATTGTGATTACAGTTTCGAACTTGGGAATTTGTTCTGTCTCTATCTATTTTATATAAATGGTAGGGAACCATTGTATTTGGAAATACTAGACTATGCAGTCAACTCTACAGAATATTTTCAATTTTAAAGAAACCATAAGCCTGGTTACTATGTGTTAGAATAATGGTCATCTTTAGTTGGTGAATCAAAATAAGTTTTATAAGATGTATTTATTTTTTAGTTTTATGTGTTGGTGCCGAAGTTTTTTTTTTTTTTTTTTTGAGACAGGGTTTCTCAGTAGTTATGGAGCCAGTCCTGGAACTCACTCTGTAGACCAGGCTGGTCTCGAACTCACAGAGTTCCACCTGCTTCTGCTGGGATTAAAGGCGTGTGCCACCACCACCCAGCAAAGACAAAGAATTTTTTAACTGACACCTTTAATTTAAAATCCCTTTAACCACATACCATAACCGGCATTTCTGAGACAGCACGGAGTGGACTAGTTGTAGTTCCATTATTCTCCTGTCGCCTTGCTTCTCACTGGAGAGAGCCCTAGTGATGATCAAAAGTGAGAGCACCTTTCCAGTTGAAAAGCACTCCCTACTTGTTCAGCTACAGTTCCTTTGGTGCCTTTGGTAAACACTGGCTAGTCTTGTCATGGGTCACATTGGTAGAAGAAAATGTTCTTGAGGGGATAAATATTTTGGCTGATTGTTTACTATAGATAGGAGCTTTCTTGTTAACAAATGGCTTCTGGCTGACACAGTGCAATAATGCTTAAAAGAAATCTACAAAAGGCAGTGGAAGCTAATGGAATCTATCATTATTATTTAATGAGTGCCAATTCCCAGCTAAATTTTTTAATACATTCCAACTAAAATCTTCTTATGCTTAATTAATTTGCTTAATATTTATAAAATCTTATTATGATAGGGGTTATCATTATCTTTATCTTAATGGTTAGAGAACCCAGGCAATAGGTGGCTACAAAGCTATGAAACACAGGGCCAACATTTAACTTCTGTCTGTTTTCTGAGACCATATATATTAATCACCACATTATTTTGCCTCTCTATGTATTTTGAGACAGATTGATTCTCCCTTAAAACGTTCTGGTGGAAGATCAGTCCTAGGGTATGTTTTGCATAACACTAACCAGGTACTTAAATAAGTTACTTCAGGGTAAAATTTGCTTGGAAAATGTTGCATACTGTATTCCCACGTCACTAATTGTTTCTTTTATTTTAAATGCATATTAGCATGCTAACTATTTTTTTATAATTGCAGTGCAGGTGTGAAAATTAAATGCCTGCATGGGAGTGTTCTGAATAACAGGTGGAGGTGGTGAGTGATTTTTTTTTTAGCACATGTAGCAAAATAGATAGCAGCAAGTCTAGCATTTGAATCAATTCTGTGACTCAAAGTAGGTAGAGCAAAAGCCCTCCTGGCAGCTGACACATCCTTGCTGTCAGTTGCCTCCCTGCTTTAGATGTACTCCTCCCAGCCAGGGTTGGCTGTATAATGCTCACTTGACTCAGAGCCAAGGAAACACTCACTTGGTTTCTAAGTGAACTATATCGCATCAACAGTAATCGAGAACTTTGGAACAAATGTGCACTTCAGATTTAACTACTTGTGAGTGATAGAACAGTTAGATAAGTTTTAAGAATTATTTTCTCTTTTTGACTTTGCCACTGCACTAGGATTCTAGTGGAACAGATCTGAGATGGACCGATAAAGCTGTGAGAGAATCCCACGTAGCGGGAAAAGGCTGTATATCTTTCCAAATGTGAGCAGATTGTACAGAAAGATAACACAGTAAAATTCTGGTTGTTGTATATCCACAGACATGACAACGTTACTTCAGAGGATGGTATATTCTTTTTCTCTGATTAACTGACTAAAGAATATAAACACTGTGTCTTAGTTTGTCAGTGTAAGACTACCAATACCAAGGTGAAAAAGAATTTCATTATTCCTGGGCGATGGTGATAAAGCCATGGAACATTGACACTTATGAAACAAGTTCTCATACATCCTCTTGCTTCATGAATTCAATACTTCACAGTAAGAGATTTTCCCCTCATTTCACCCTTGAGGACACTGGTTCAGTTTAATTACTGGTTCTGGTTACCCTCTGGTTGTGGGATTCTAAAGTCATTCAGACAGTATGATGTCAACCTGGGTTCCCGGTTGTAAATCTCAAGCAGATTCTTCGTGAAGCACTATGTCCATTACAAATCTCTTGTACATTCTTGGGTGTGGAAAAAAAATAAGTGAAAGAACCAAAGAATTTTATGGCATTCTTTAAGCACATTACATGTTAGTTACTTGGTGGAAAGATTCTGGCAGTGTTGGATAATTGCAAAGATAATAGCACCCGTATTACATATAGACAGCGACTTTTGAAGATCATGCTCTGTAGTTACTGGTTTTATTTATCTAAATGATTCTGATATCAACGTATGTGAATGATCTATACAGTTTGGGGAGTTATGCTAATGTGTGATTGTACTCAAAAGTCAAAATCTGAAGATTTTGACTAAGGAAGGCTGAGAGCGTTTAAACTGCTCTAGGCTTCCTAGCGGGCTCCTAAAAGCATGGCCAGTTTAGCTGCCATTTGCTCCACTCTGTTGCTAAATGCTAATCAATGTCCAGGTAAGGCTTCCTCATTGATTTTAAAAAGCATGTTTAAAAATATGTGTAAGCCCGCTGGCGAGGCTTGTCAATTCATATGTGAAATTTATTGATGCTGCTACCATTTTCTGTTTGATATCCGCATATCATGGCAAATAACAAGAATAAACCTATGTGCAGTAGGTAGTCTATTTCTGTATGAGAAACTCCAGAATGACAGAAGAGATTATAAACAACTCAGCTTAACTTTGTTTCTCTAAAAGTGGTTGGAAAGTAACATAATATAATTTTGACAAACACTATACCTAGAGAAGTTTTCTAGAATGATATCAAAACGCATTAAAAAGACATTGATGAGACATAACATGAAATTATATTGCATGTTGAATTAGAGCTCAATTATTAACGCAAATGTACCACAAATTAGGATTAAACACATTGAAAGTAAGATGATATGGCTTCAGTCCAATGATAATTATTCTCTATCCCAAGTGTGGAATGACATTGGCTAAAACTTCAGTGATAATAAATAATTTGAGTAATTTCTTTGGATTTTACTATTTTTATTGTTATGATGTTATTATTTTCCCTGTTATATTAATTTTGGTCAGAAGTATTTTAAGTTATTTTTCCAAAGGATTATATCTGTACCTGGAAACTGTCACCAGCATCTCTCTCCATTTCTAGAGAAGCAGCTTAAAGGTATAATTGGGGGTGGGTGTATTGTCAGATTGTGACTTAATGTCATCACTCTGGTGCTAAGGAATGTGTGGAAGATAACCCGACTCAGCAACTCTGGAGGAAGAAGAAAGAAGGTGGAGGGCAGGGTAAAATCCTGCTTTCTTGGAAGAGAGCTGGTGAAAGGTGAGAGATAAAGAAAACAGTGACACTTGGGAGAGAGTTCTAGATAAGAGGATGGAGTGGGGGTTGGGGGTGGGTGGATGGGGGTTGGGGGTTGGGGTGGGTGGATGGGGGTGCTAAGGCTTTTAAAATTAGGAACACAGATAAAGCTTATTGTAAATGAAGGGGACATATCAATAAAAGAGAGAGAATAAAGTATAAGAACAGAAATAATAGGATTTAATGTAGAAAGTAACTTGGAAGTGAAGATGGGGAAAGGATCCACTGTAAATGGAAAACTGAGAAGAAAGCCTGCACGCTGTGTCTGAAATGCGTACGCATGTGTCCCACCAAACGCTGAGAGTCTGAACACTCCAAAACTGAGCGCATTCAATATAGCCCGAAGGTTACTTTTGTGAGTTCAGATGACTGGACTTCCAACTGAATTGTGTAATATAATGAAGGAGGCCTTATGATATCATGATAGCTCAAGAAAGCACTAGTGAAGCGAAGAAAGTTGTGCAGTAAGTAGATGCCATTTTAAAATTGATCTGTATCTAAATTATGACATAGTGCAGACTTTGTATAGGAAACTGTATTTTGACTCTGAATTTAAATTTCAATACCCCAGCCAATCTTTTTGAGACTGACGCGCTACCTACTGCGCTAACGAGGCACCTTCAGCCAATCTTTTTTAGAAGCAACCAACCTGTTTATTTCCATAACACGTCCAAAAAGTTAGTATTTAGAGTATGATTGATATAAAAGACTTTCTGGAGTTAACACTGTGTATTTACTTAAATAAATTTAAATAAATAAATTTATTAAAAGTCATGGAATCTTATTAAGAATCAATGAACAATTAAAATAATCTTACTCTTATTTGGAAATCTGTTTATTATAACCATGAAACATAGTCCTTTTGATGTACAGTTATTTACATTTGTCCCAAAATATTTGTTGGGGGTTTTCAACTTTGATTATATGATAATCATTTAAAAGTGTTAATGTTTGATTCCTTATCAAGACTTGTGATGTCCTTGGTCTTTACGTTATTCATTATTGGCATTTCTTAAACTACCCTTTGTCTACAAGTGGTAATTCTATGTTCATCCCTACCAGAAAACTTCTGTGTTAGAGTGTCTATAATATGATTACAACTCAAATATTAGTTATTATCTATGTTACTCATTATTGTATTTCCTAAGGATATTGCACATTACAAAGCAAAGTCCATATTCTCTTAATCTGTAGAGGATTTGTGTATATGTGCATATATATATATATGTGTGTGTGTGTGTGTGTGTGTGTGATTTTTAAAATTGTTATTAAACACTTTCTGTGATATATGTAAAGATATTCCCTTAGTCTTTAAATTTATCTTAAAAGTTCTGAGGAAAATTCTATGAAGTCCTTTGTAAGATTTATTCATTTTTATGTGTATGTGTGTTTTGCCTGCCTATAGATAAATACACCATTAGTGTGTCTGGTGTCCACAGAGGCCAGAAGAAGGAATCTGCTCCCTGGCTGGATACAGTTGCCACATGGATGCTGGAAACCAAACCTGGCTCCTCTGCAAGAGTAGTATGTGCTCTTAACCACTGAGCCATCTCTCCAGACCACACCAGAATGTTTTGTATTTACTATAACAAAAGATACTATGAAAAATTACAGTCATGCATTTAAAACAAATTTTGTATTATATAATTTTAGTATTTCCTTTAAATTGTATCATTTTGAACATTAAGAGTGACATTTATACACTTTATTTTCTTCTGAGGGTTATCTTGTTGCTAATTGGAATTATTATTGTAAATTGACAACCAGACCTGTCTTGGAACTGTCATACTCCTACAAGTTTTGAACTGTCTGATATATTGGTTAGAGTCAGCCATCTGCAGGAGTGTAAAGTGAGCAGCGTGGGCTTAGGAACTTGGACTCTGGCCCTCATTTACATGTCTTGTTTAGAGCTCTTCTCCATGCTCCATGTTTTCTGTCCTCTATGCGACTCCATTCTGCTGAGACTTTGCAGGCAGTTTTCATTACTGCTAAAATCTAATTAATAAAATGTGATAACTTTCGGAATTTCTTGCATTGCAATATGGGCAAAACCCCAAACACATTATATTAATTAGAGTTCTCTAGAGGAACAAAACTGATAGGATGGGTATCAGTTAGGTGGAATTATGTGATGGGGTGGGTTATCCAGCAGTAACTGCCTGTGCTTTGCTGAGATAGACAACCCAGTACCTCCTCAGTCCATGATATGGATTCCTCAGCAGTTTCCATAAGGCATAGAAGGCTTGAGGATTCCTGGGGAACTTCTGGTCTTGGGGTCACATTGAAAGACCGAAGAACCTGGGTTCTGATTGTCAGAAAGGACGGCAGCAGTAGCAGCAACAACTGCAGAGTAGATGCACACACCAAAAAGGAAAGAAGTCAAGTGTAAGAAACAGGACTTATATCTAGAGAGCCCATCGAGGGTTGCTCACTCCGGGATAAAGCTTTCCCCTTCTGTTAATGATCCAGTGGACACCTTGCAGACTCACTGAGAAGCATGTCTCTTAGCTGATCCCAGATACTGTCAAGTTGACAACCAAGCACAACCACTGTACAAGTAAAATGAGCATTGCCATCCAAAAGAATGAGGTATTTGCTGACAGGAATAGAAACTAATCACATCTGTCAAGGGTAGCTTTATTTCAATAGAATTTCCCTGTAATAATATAGCAGAGGATTTATGAATGTGAATGTAACTCATTACACATTTCTTTTCTCTTTTAAGTCACGGTAGTTGTCTAACACTGACAGAACTGGAATCTAGTAGTTATGGAATCATGAGACAGATGCTTCACTAGGAACGTCTACTTTTTAATGGCTAATTGTTGCTTTGTTTTCTCAAGAAATAACTATTCTAACTAATACCTACTCTCTTGAACTCATATAAAACAATTTTAGAAACATATACTAGAGAACATCTTGAAAAAAATCTTGATATATAATCCTGGTTATTCAACAATAACATTTCCAAAGATTTATTATCTTTATTATCTATTTCCTAGTTTTCATTTAATAGTTGGCAATCAGATAAAGTATAGGCTGCCCATGATTTTAATCCCTTTCAGGCTACCATGAAAAAAAAAAAAACCAAACCAAAACCTAAACCGAGCCAATCCAAAACAAAAAAGTCAAAGTCTGTCTGAGAGTAGTTTTACAGCATTGCTCTGCCCCACTCTGGACACAATGGACTCTTGTAGATGCCTTCCCAGAATTCTGTTTGCTGCCAGTTCCACCAGCCACTTAAATTGTCTTATAGATCCTTACTGACTTTACTCCTTCCAGATACTTTGCTTCTACATCAAAATGGCAGCAACCCAAGCTCAAGAGTGATAAGAAAGCTCTAGATCAAAAAAGATTTGCAAATGCTTCTGCTATCTGTTGAACAAATTACTTTGGAGAAACTGGGAAAGCTGAGGTTGGTAAATTGGGTAAAATTGCTTCACAGATCCAGAGACAGAAGCATCAGGTTTCAAGGGGAAAAGAAACTTGCAAAGAATGACCTGTGGAGAGGCTGCTGGCTGTGCCAAAGTGACAAGAGAGGGAGTGGGTTTTCGTGGGCATGCCTCTTAGTGATCATTAAGAAAAATTCTTTTGATGAACCAGGTCTTTCTCCTAACCTCATCGTTCTTTTCCGTGTGTGATTATACAGCATATCCAGTCCCTTGTCTCATATGCACTCAGACATGTGAATCCTTCCTAGTCTGCACACACAAAATCTACTTTATCTTTCAAGTTGCTCTCAAACACTCAAATATAAATCTATGCAGGAACTGAGATGTGGTAAAACACACTGTCAGTTCAAAATGATTCTAACTTTTCATGTAGTAGTTAGCACTTCCTGTTTAGTCTTAGAATATTTTTTCTCATTTTCTCCTCTTATTGATCTTTTGAAAAATGACTGTTGGCTAAGTCTAGTCTGTATTGGAAGGGAAATAGGGGTAGAGTAGATACTAAAATCTGATCAAGCGTGCTAGCAGCTTAATGCCAATACAATGGAAGCTATATATGCCTGGGTAAGCAATTAAATCACATTTATCCCGACTGGTATTTTAAATTATGGTTTGGGAAAAGTTTTTGAGACTTGTAATATTTAGTCTTATTTTTATTTTTCAAGGGTATCTTAGGGGAAAAATCAATACTTTTGTAATAAGAATGGCTTTTCCTTTAGTGCAGCTGATTTTACTCTGTAACTCTCTTGTGCTCTTGAGACATAAAGCAAATTCACAGCTTTGAAAATGTCTTCTAAAGTACAGAGGAAAACTATAGCCTACTTGATCTGTAATGTGTTTTATAAACGCAGAGGAGTAATTGATCTGAATCTGTACTGATGACCAAAATTTGCTGTTTGCTTTGGATGCTAAAGCAAATAAATCTCAGGAATTTTAGCAGTTCAAGCCGTTGCTTATTATAATGGGATCTGATCCCTGCAAGTCTGCATAGCTTCCCTGCCTTGTGGTGTCTCTTGACAACCATGCCTGCGTGTCAGCATCGGGGCTGCTGCTATGACTAGGCTGTGGCATCCTGCAATGACGCAGAGTTCTCAGTAAGGTAAACATCCAGCTGCACTGTCAAGTTTTCCTAGGGAATCTGTACAAGAGAAATGTCGTGTGTCGTCACATTCAGGAGCCCTTTCAGTGTCTTGCATTCACCAGTGAACTGACAACCACGAGAAATAGGGCTGTTTTATTCACGCAGAGGAACTATGTTAAAAGAAATTAAACAAGAAACTAGACACCTCTAGGCCAAGAAAAAAAAAAAAACCATTAAAGTCTCACCACAGTTCTAGAATTCACTCGATAAATTTACCTTGCTATCGGAATGCTGTCCCAGACAATGAAAGCACTGTAAACGCTAAGGTTAAATGCGTGCCTGAGAAGAAAATTATAGCAGGCAGAGAAACATTGCAGACTTCCAAATTTTAAAGGCATTAACTATTAAGGATAAACACATACTTTGCTCATTTCCTCAGATTAGGTATGGCATTCTAGAAAGGTGCACACTCTCTCTGTTCTACCCATCAAAGTTCAGGAATTCTATTTTTAATCTGTGTGTTGTCACACAGGGTGTTTGATCTTTATTACAACTGGTGTTTATTTGCACAGCTTAAATCAAAGTACTGAGTACACTTTGCAATAAATATCTCATTGTAACTGTGTTTACATTTGAGCTGTAATGAAGTAAAAGTTAAGAATGAAGATACTATATATTAGACATTTCAATTTCAACTATTGATTTAATCAGAAATATATATTTCTGCTTAAATCTTTTCTATAGACAATTAAATAAAAGCTATCCAATCCCATTTCAGAATTTTTATAACTACTCTCTCTTTTTCTTTTTGAAGAATATATTTGCTAATGACTCATTGTCAACTTTTTTTTTGCTTTAAAATAGCTGGTCGTTATTAAGAATCGATAAATTTATTCCAATTGTGAATTTGTCCTTTCAGTTTTTAAAGAAGTAAATTTTAATGACATTCAAAAGCTGAAATAATCTCAAGTATGGAACTGAGACATACTAAGCTAACTTGCTACAACCTGAGTCTTAATATAGAAGTGCAATAAATGCATTCCTCTAAAAAGACCTAAAACACCCTGGGTGGAAGGGTGGCAAAGTTTTCAGTCTGCGAGTTGAAAACTGGCTTTTATCCTCCCTGGAACTTGTTCACCCCACACATCACTGTTGTATGTTGTATGCATAGTTCTAAAATTGCGAAAATGGAGGCCTTTCTGGTAGCAAAAGGGTTAACTTCTTTTTGCTTTACCAGTTTCAAATTACAATGAGAAGCCTCTTCTTTCCCAGCAGGGTTGTGCTTACATTTCTCCTTAGATCTCTCTTGAAGAGGGCTGGTATATTTGTGCCTGCTGGAGGTGGAATTAGCTGTAAGGAGGAGGAAAAGATTGAATGGATTTACAGGAAGGATTTCAAGTAAACTCAGGGAAATACATTTACTTGAGCAGTATAACCTTGGGTCTTGTTTTACACTAAGACCATATAAGAGATGTTGAAGTTATCACTAGGCTGCCGGACAAATAGAATTCCAACAGCAAGGTGCAGACCAGCGTAGATCTGTGATTCTGACCTCAGGATTTGTCTTGGAAAGAGTTCAAGCACTGAGAAGAAGTCAGAGCCAGAGAAGAGAACTTGGGAGCTACAGTTTATCAGAAGACCAGCTTTCGTCAGTTCAAATACCAAAGCCTGATTATCATACATTCACATAGGAATGCATAGGTTATTTGATCGAATTATTTTAGTCAGCTCTTGCTACATCAATACTGCAAAAGTCCTTAACAACTGTGGATAATTAGAAATCTGAATTTCAGCTTTCTTAGCAATCACTACTCTTGACGTATCTGCAAATATTTAAAACAGGAGAAGAAAATGGACTGAGTATGTTGTGTTCAGAAATACCACTGTCATGAAGAATAGGTAAATTTGTTTTTACAACTTCACAGCTACTGACAAAGCGTGCCTCCAAGGAACCTGGATTATTATTACTTTTAAGTGGACAAGAAGGATTAAAAATATCGACTTTTGCTTTTGTACAAAAATGCATTGGATTGTATTTTTACTTAGGGGTCTTGTGGGCTTCCTCTGGAGCTGCTGGGTTCAAGTGGGTTATGCAAAAGGAGGTTTGGGAGACAATCACGTTCACTCCAGTTTTATTTATAGAAGACTGCGGAACCATGAAAGACGGGAAATACAGAGGGAAATTCTCTCTATTTTGGGTTTGCCCCACAGACCCAGGCCGTTTTCACCTGGAAAACAAGCATCATCTGCACCCCTCTTTATGCTGGATCTGTACAATGCCATGGCCAGCGAAGAAAATCCTGAAGAGTCGGAATATTTGGTGAGGGTATCCCTGGCAGGAGAGGCCAAAGAGGCCAGAAAGGGATACCCAGCCTCTCCCAATGGGTATGCTCATCGTATGCAGTTATCTCCAAGGATCCCGCTGACTACCCAGAGCCCTCCTCTTGCCAGCCTACACGATACCAACTTTCTGAATGATGCTGACATGGTCATGAGCTTTGTCAACTTAGGTATGTTGTTTGTCTATTTGTTCATTCATATTACTATAAAGAAAATTTTTTCCTAATTGTAAAGTAGCTTCTTGGTAAGTGGCCATGTTTATACATTCATTTTCTAAAACTCTCAATAACTTCTCTTTCATTTTTTTACAGTGATACAAGGTTATGCTTTAGACTACAGAGTCACATATATTTAATGTGGATAACTAAAATTAAATGGTCACAATTTGGGTAGAATTTGGTCCTTTGAGAGCCTGTTAAATTTAATTTAAAGATGTGCATAAAAGGCAATTTATAAAAAGGGAAATTTATAAGGACAGCAATGCTTTGGGCAAAAAAGAAAAAAGAAAGAAATGAAGAAAGGAAGAGACCAATATTTATGTAATGGAAAATAAAAGTAACTTTCCAAACCATTTTTGTTAGTAATTTAAAGAACGTGTGAATACATATTCATATGCTACTTAAAAATTTCATCTAGGGGAAGAAATGAGTGTACAAATCTGTAAATGAAATTAACCAAGATCAAATGAAGCTGCAAAATATTAACAATCGGGAGAGTTCAATGAAAAAATAGTTTAGAAAAGAAATTTTAACCTAATTGAAACACCCCTTAAGTGTGATGGTTAAAATATAGTCATACATAATTGATTTTTGACATAGGCAAGATAAATATAAAACTTGCCTTGATGGTATTTATCTATCCCAGACTCTCCTTTGAGATAAAAATATTTAATTGATAATTTTCTATAAATATCAACCAGGATATTAAGGAACAGGTTTTAAAACTGCCTTTTATTCAGTGCTGCTGCTTTGCAGTAAGTTTTTAAATATTGACAATCTCAAATGGCAGATCCCTGCCTAGCTTTCCCTCTACAGGAATATTAAATAGTTTATCTACTTAAAATGGCTTTACAAGGGCCGTTTTAGCTTAAAATACTTTAGTACAAACTAAAGAAGAATTGACTGTCTTTAGATATTTAAAGGAAAATAACATTAAACATAATAAGACTTAAAATTTAACCAACAAATTCAATAAATTTTGAAGAGTCAAGGTTCCTATAAAGTAGTACCTTTTAAAATTTTACATTAAAATGTAATCTGGGGTGACTTCAAAATATTTTGCTCTACACCTACTAAAAAATATCCTTGTATGCTATTGCAAAGGAAATACGTTTTGAAAAGTCAGATGGCAGTGAGTCTTGGGGGCTTGTGGCCAGGTTTGTAATGTATGTTTCTTGCTGTGCTGTGGTCATTCACTCTTAGCAGTCCTGGCATGAAGGATAAGGGGCTTTACTAAACCGTATGTTCTGTGTTACCAGGGGCAAAGCTCTCAGTGCTGAGCTTTAGAAAGCCATCCTCCACTGCATGCCAGGTGCTCCACAGGTCTTTCTCCTGGCATTTTCTTTTGTACATATAATTAGCAGGCTTGAGTAAGAGCTTTCAAACAGGACTTAATTCTAAGTTGGTTTGATTGTCTCTTCTTAGTATAAGGGGCCTGAAAATAGTCCTTGTGGAACATGTTACTTTTCAGCTTTTTTTAATTCAAGGATTCACATTAATATCAGTAGAACAGCTTGTTAGCTCAGCATAGCTAAATGTAGATTCACTGAGATCACTGTGTTTAGCTGCAGACATCTTACATGGATTTTAGACCATGTGAACATCTAACTATAAATCAAACCCCATCATTTTTACATTTAAATTATTTATTGATTTGGTCACTTTAGAGAAGCAAATCTAAACTATTAGACCAAATTCAGTTGTTTGTTTAGGGCATCTAAATTTGTGATTAAGCAAAAACAGCTCAGTCATGAATCTGTCTTAATATGTTACAATAAACTGAATATTTTGATCTTTTTCAATAGATATATGTTGTTATTTTATAAAATAATTAGACTTTTGAAGTTGTATGCCATGACTTTTTTTTATAAATATAGATAAAACAAGAAAAAAAAGCAAACAGAAAAAAGTTTACTCAATAATTTCTAGAACCCTGTTTTACTATTAAGTGATATTTTTGATTTTAAGTTAACGGTATTTTTCTTATGTTGGTCATAGAATGATGGCACAACTGTTTACAAGCCTGTTACTTACATCAGCACATATAATTGTTTGTTTATTCTAGGAAATAATAATAGATTTAAACTTCATAAGCCTTATTTTGATCATGCTTAAACAGGTGATGAGTGCTGTTTTTCCTAAATAGCAAACCATATGTTTTTTTTATTAATAATCCCCAAATCTCATAAGAAATTACCAGAAAATGGATTCTTATCCTGGGTGAATTTTTGCCATTGTCTTGAAGTAAAATTGAGCTACAGTTTTATTACTCTTAAAACATGCCTACTGTTTGCTTCTAGGCCTTTTGGCTAAGATCAAGTGTAAAATATGCCTACTAATATAACCATACTTTATAGCCAATCACTACCTAGTGTAAAGCTCACTTCTGTATTTCTTCCATGCGTAAGACAAATCAAAGCATACTTGAAAAGCAGAGTAGAATATCATTATAAACCGAACAAAAAAATCCTAATGTTTTTTTCATGTAATTCATCTGCATATATTATCTCCACTGTGTTTCACACTCTCATGAAGCTCAAGAGATATTTATTTACTTAGTATCTGAAAAAATTTCTGTGTCGTAGAGACTAAGTCCAAATGAGCTCAGTTAGTGTAGCAGGGGGCGTGTTCTGAGAAGCCACCTGCGTGTATAAGTATGTGGATGGCATCTGTAACATTTCTCATAACTAATTTAATCCAGAATCATATGCAACAAAGTATTTATTTTAAAACTTCCTTATGAATTGGTATTGTTTGACAAATGAAAAGGTATTGTTATTTATAAAGGATAAAAATGAGATATAAACATTGGGACTTAGGGTATGTAAGCATCTAAATGTAAATCAAGCTTATTATTTTACATTTAAATGAAAACTTGTTCATTTTAAAGAAGCAAGTCTAAATGGTTAGACCAAATTTAGTTTCTGCTACAGTGAGAGATTTTTGCAGATTAAATCCCCTCCCACAAATTGTTGAATATCAGCCAAATTTTTGTTGAATTTGATAGCACTTAATTTTATGGGGAATAAAAAATATTCTTCTGGTATTTTTTTTAACTTTTTGTTTACTTGGTTTGTTAATGAAGTATTTATACAAATGAGCAGTTAGATCATACACCTTTAATATTTAAGTACAATTTCTGTCTTGGGAAATATGCCTATGGGATAGTTCTAAAATTATTTTTAAAAATTAGATAGCAATGTTTTATATAATTATTAAATGATACTAAATGATACAAGATTAAATGTTTTAGAGAAAATCATAAAAATGTGAAACTTTTGTTATTCATTACCCACATAAATTTTTCTGAAAGCAAAAACTAACATTTGTTTTTATTAGTAGTTTTTGGGTCATTGTGTTGGTTTAAAATCCTTTGAGACATATTTTAAGCATATACATTAGTGTACTGATATAAAGTATATAGATGCAGTATTTAGTATTTTAATGATTTATAACATGTTAGATATAAAAGGAACAATACAGGAATTAAATTAAGGCTCCCTTCTTAAAATCACTAAACCTCCTGTATTATAAAAAAATATAATGTTTATGTAGTCAATTGACAGCTTTGAAAGTCATCATTGGTATTTACTGTTGTTGGCGGATCAAATACTTGGTGGAGAGGAACTTACGTATCAATCTTTGTAAAGATGCTGCCTATGGTATGGAGTCTCTCCAACAAAATCATTGACAGGAATAATATAAACATATCCATAAACACATGCAAACTATTGTTTAATATAAGTGACGGGTTGAGAGAAAAGGTGATTTAAAGCACCACAGCACATATCCATGGATTATGTCTGAAATAAGAAATACTGAAATTGGGCCTAACTGGGAGTTATTTTAAGGTTTTTTTTTCCCCCCTCTGTTTGAATTAAATTATTGCTAAGGACAAAACCCTTTTCCCTCTTCATCAATAATCATTCTCCTTCATAATTAAGACAACTTGATTGGGGTTCTTAAAGCTAGTTTATTGCCAAATGACTAGGGCTGCTCCCAGAGGGAGATTACTATAAACATAGCATAAGAAAAAAAATTCTATCTTAATGGTCATTTACGAAATAGTCAGTTTCAAAAGTCTAATGACAAGTAACTTTGGAATTAGGAAGGAGCGGACACACAGCCGGGAGGAGTTGGACAGGTCCCAAGCCCACCTCTAGCTCATTACTCTCTTACTGTCTATAATTACACTCTTTCCTCACCCTTTGCCCCAACCCCAACACTTTTCACTCTCCCCCTTTTAGCTGTGCAGTTTCTGGAGCCCCAGGCTTTCTTGGCATGCTGTCTTTACTGCTCCCACCCTTCCTGGGAGTTGCCTTTGGTCCTGCTTTCTTTATAACTAAAGGCTTAGATTAGTTGAAAATCAATTAGTTCCAGTTTGAGAATCTAGGTACAACCTCCTGTTTCCTCAGTAGCTGAGAAGGAAAAGGTAATCATCTGCCAGTTGCAGCCTCCACCCGCAGGGAGGAGAGCACCCCAGGGCATTAGAACTCACTGGCTTCTGCTGTCCCTTGCAATGATTTCTCTGACACCCACCACCCCCACCGCCTTCCTCTTATTCACTCTATTTGAGGATCCCTTTGACAAAACTTAATTGATTTTTTGACTTTACTATTCATTTTTTTTGTTTTGTTTTTTTTGTTTTTTGAGACAGGGTTTCTCTGTGGCTTTGGAGCCTGTCCTGGAACTAGCCCTTGTAGACCAGGCTGGTCTCGAACTCACAAAGATTCGCCTGCCTCTGCCTCCCGAGTGCTGGGATTAAAGGCGTGTGCCACCACCGCCCAGCTGGCTTTACTATTCTTAAAGATGATTAAAATTTAAAAGGAAAAAAATAAACCAAAGTAAAAGAATGAAAAGACTATAGCACTGAACAAATCCAATTCCCATCCAACTTTTCTTTTATATTATCTTTATTGAAGACCAACACCACTATTAGTAAATTATTTCCCTTATTAAGTCCTCAAGAGGCGATAATGAACTAGATTAAAACCATGTAGATAAGGCTGATAAAGAAATAAAATACTTCTTAAAAGTAGTTTAAAAATGCAGTAAATGAGGTAGTTGTTCAAAGCTGGTCTTTGAGGTGTGCAGGTGGAGAAGGTAATTTAACACCCCCAATGATATTCCAATGACATTAGCTCTAGCAAAAAGCCCTTTCACCCTTCTGCATTGAAATACTGACTTGGGGAAAAGAAAGTATATGTCTCAGTATATGTGCACAAGGAACAGAACAGCTACTATGTGCAGTTGTAAATAATGTAGTAGTTTGGCTTAAAACAAACAAACAAACCACAGGTCAAAGGAAGAGGCTTTGTTAATGCACACACAGACAAGGGCTGAGATCCCAGGAGCCACTCACAGGACTGGAGGAAACAAGGAATCCCTTGTTCTAAGTAGTATTTATGAGGTCTTCTTTGCACCTTCCCTTCATATTTTATGAGCTAGGCTTCGGGGTTCCCCTCTTTGCTCACCTCTTAAAATAATACCCGTGGCTAAGATATCCTTTAGAGCCTGACAGCCCTGTCAAGCGGCTCATTCATTTGGAGGGGAAATGGCTTTGTTTTCATGTTGTGAGATTGGGGATGTTTAAGGTTCAGCTCACAAAGTTTGACAGTAAGATAAAAATAATGATGGGAAGACTTTTCTGCCCCCTCTACCACCAGAAATGTTTAAAATGATCCACATAACCAAGTCGTCACCTGTAATTTGTATGAGAGTTGTTCAAACAGTGGTGGATAGACTCTAATTAAAAAAACCTAGAAAAATCTATTAGTGTAAACAGTGCTTAAAATGTGGGAAAAAGGTATTTGTAGATTAGTAAGAGTAATATTTAGTACTTTTGGAGGAAAAGAAGCTAACAATAATAATATATCCAAAGAAAGTTCATTGTCCTCTGCTCAGCAGGCAAAGAGCTAAATAAATATCAAGCAACACGTAGAAAACAAAGCCGTGTGGGGTTTAAAGTAGGTATCACAGCAGTTAAAGTAAGACCTTGCAAATCTATTTCTAAGAGAATAATATCCTTACCTTCATAATATATCCTTTCATCCTCCTTTTCATAAGAAGTGGGATATTAAAGGTCCTCTTCATGCAAGCAATAATTCCACATTTTAGAAACAAATTGAACATAATTAAAGTATATATTAGATACTGTGTTTATTTAATTATTTACTAGAACTGGGTGTTAACAACTTGCTAATATTGAATGAGCTTCCTAGAAAAAATATATGTATGCATATGTACACACACACACACACACACACACACACACACACACACACGCAAGTTTAGAAGGTGCCACCAAGTCTGACAAACTGAGTTCCATCTATGAAATCCACATGGTATCTGAAAGACAGAAGTGAACTTCTTTAATTCTTCCTCTGATCTCCATCTTTCACAGTTAGGACTTTGCCCTTAGCCTTTCTGCATGGTAAACACAGTCCTCCTGGAATGCCAGTCTATGGTAGGTTCCTGTTTGTAAGACTCATTTAGTTCTTCCTATGATTCCATCACGGAGGTACCTGACATCAAGGAAGCTAGACTATCACCTTATCTGGAATCAAGTGTTCAAGCTGGCGGGCAGTGCGGCCTTGAGCAAGCTGGTTGAGTGCTCTGTAGCTCGGTCTCTGTCACTGGCTGTCAAAGGGTGAAATGATTGCTGTGCATACATCTTCAAGAACAGTCTTTAAGAGCCGGGCAGTGGTGGAACACGCCTTTAATCCCAGCACTCGGGAGGCAGAGGCAGGCAGATCTCTGCGAGTTCGAGACCAGCCTGGTCTACAAGAGCTAGTTCCAGTGCAGGCTCCAAAGCCACAGAGAAACCCTGTCTCGAAAAACCAAAAAACAAACAAACAAACAAAAAAAACACAACAGTCTTTAAAAGACATAAGCAGTGGTTCTCAACCTTCCTGATGCTCTGATCCTTTGATACAGTTCCTCATGTGGTGACCCCCAACCATAAAATTATCTGATTGCTGCTTCATAATTGTAATTTTGCTACTGCTTTGAATCATAATATAAGTATCTGATATGAGATCCCCATGAAATAGTCACCTTACAGGGATCATGACCCACAGGTTGAGAACCACTGCATTAAGGCTTAGACAAGCATCTGTGATTGTCATTAGGGTTGCATTATTCGGCATCTATAGCATAGTTGCAGGTTCTGTGCATCCCAGTGTGAGATAAAACAGTGAGTCCTTGTCTAAAAGTAGCTAGCAATTCAAAGATGGTGCCAGAGGAATATGAGATCAAAGACAAGGTCCTACTAGGCCTGGGGCTTTTCTCTAAACCCACAACACAGGGCCTGGATGTGGCATTTGCTTACGAGCCACACCCTTCTTATCCCTGTATTACCCCAGAATTTGTTCAGAGTCCCAGAAAAGGAAACACTTGTAAGCTGAATCATTTGAAGGCAATTTGATTAATATTGATATTGTTGTAGTCAGATCTTAACACAACGTAGGCGATAGTTCAGTAGCCCAGCACAGCTCAGGGCTTCTCACGACTCTTAGGCAGATGATAAAACTTGTTGGGAGAAGACTTGCAGGGCAGATGTATGGGAAAGGGACCTTGAGAGGCACTGCAGCCTTGGGAGCAAAGATGCCATCTAGCCAGTCCCCAGATGTTCAGTAGGGAAGGAAAGCAAGCAATTAATTCCTCGACTGTATTCTTAGCCACGGTTCCCAGTCATGCTCCTTACTATAGTCACAGAACTCATTGACAGCCCCCCAAATCTTCATGGTGCAGAGGGCAGAGCAGCAATATGTGGCAAAATGCGGAAAGGAGCTGATCTTGAGGACCACACTAAAAATGTGCACCCAAATAAACAAATGATTGGATGCTTGGTCCATTGAGTTTTAGAATTACTTTACTTTCAGTGTAAGTTACTCACATGCATGTTGAAATGTTTTAAATTGACTTATGTTTTTTAAACGGGAGAATCATATTTTATCTTGAGAGAATTATTTCAGGAGTTGAAAATAAACTGATGAAAGCAACCATCCCATTCTGGGAAAGGGGAAAGAAAAAAAATCTGTAAATTGTATATAGGATGCCGATATCAGCATTAAAGTCACTTTTGAACTAATCAATCTCTTAGAAAAGATAAAACAAACATAGCAAATCCTCAATGCTGCTAATAAAAAAAGAGAAATAGCAACTTTAGGAAGATACTGTGATACCCAGGCTGCAGATTCAGTCCAGAGCACACCAGAGAGCAACAGTCAGGAAGGGCAAGTGTGGGGATCATCATATTTTCCTTCTAAAAGTTTACCTTCAGCTGCTGTTTTCAAATGATTCCCATCTGTGCAGTAGAGCTTGAGTTCTGAGGGCCGTCATAGAATATTCTCACATGTAGCATTCACATTCCACAATTAATGTTGCAAGAAAACATAACATTACAGTAAGGCAAGTTGGGATTATTGTCTTTCTTGCTTGAACCTCCACTCTCCCCAGGTAGAATTTTTTGAGTCACAGAAGCAGAATTTAGTAGAATATCAGGTATTTCAGCTACGCATTTCTCGTAAATAAGCAGCCGCTGAGCCTTGAGGCCAAAACTACCTTCCTCTTCTTGAATCATGAGAAACATTGACTAGAACGCTCAATCCCAGGACAGTCCTTCAAATTTATTAGATATTATTATATGTCTTAAATTTTTATATTTTATTTCTTAAAAAAGATGAGTTTACTTTTCTTTATTTTATGGGTGTTTTGCCTGCATATCTGTCCGTGTACTGTGTGCATGTGGTGCCCAAGGAAAGCATTTGAGAGTAAGATCCTCCGAAATTGGCGTTCTAGACAATTCTTAGCCGTCCTGTGAGGGCTGGGACTAAACCTGGGATCTCTGTAGGAGCTATAAATTTTTTTTTCAATACGGAGCCATCTATGCATCCCCAAATTTTATATTTTTTCTTTCAGTATTAAATGTGAGGTAAAAGATAGTTCAACTTGAACTTAATGCAAATAATTATGTTAGTAACTGGTGCAAAAGCGGAGGCAGGGAAAATGGCCCCTTAAGCGGGCCAGCTAATACTCCTTAGACGTACTCTTTGATCGAGGAAGAGGAGGCTGTTTTATTTCCTCTTTTGCTGCCAATAGGGTTAAAACTTGAGGGTTTTGTGGAGCCTGTTAGTATGCCAACTTTCTGTATATCCTCAAACAAACCATTTCACTTTATTATAACTGTTTTTAACCCATTAAGTAGAGATCATAGGAGAACATTGTAATTTGGATTTAATCGAGTGCTGTCACAGACTTGCGGACCTGTATGAGGAACATAGTCAACGGATATCCTCTATGGCAACTACTATTAGAGTAGACTCCGAGGAGTCTAATGCTAGCAGAGATCCACAGTCCACCAGGCTTTGGCAAGTAGATGCATCAGGGAGAATTTGAAAGGCTTATGTAACCTTTCCTCTATCCGGAGGAAGACAAAAACAAAGCCTCAGGTTTAATTGACTGCCTTCGTATTGAACTGTTATGGTTTGCTGTGACATGTGAACAGGGGCTCGTGCCCTTGGGTGCTTGCTCCCCAGCTGCCGGTGCTGTTTTGGTGGGTGGCTAGTTTAGATATCAGGCTGACAGAATGAAGGGTCTTGTTGAGGGTGAACACTGAAGATTATTCCAACCCTCTTCCACCAAGTCTCTCTGCTTCCTGGCTGGGGCTACAAAAGAAGCCGTTATCCACTCTGCGATCAGGACCCTGCTGTCTGCTCTCAAACCATCCTTAACCATGTTGGAGCAACTGTGTCTTCTCAAATCATGAGTCAGAAAAGCCTCCCTCTCATGCACTGTTTTTGTCATACCCATAGGACACCTGTGCTCCAGCGAAGTTAGCAAACTCTTCCAGGAGACCTACTGAGGCACTACCCTATGAGGCCTCACATGATGGATTATGTGATAAGTGGTGACCTTTGTTACATTTCTAGAACTATTGTATAACTTTAATTTAGCCAGGAGATTATAAAAAAAGGGAAATGTTGACAGGGATTTCTGTCATGCCTGGTCCTGCAGCCATTCAGTCCCAAAGAAACACACAGAGGCCTACATTAATTATAAACTGGTTGGCCTATTAGCTCAGGCTTCTTATTAATTAATTCTTACAGCTTACATTAACCCATAATTCTTGTTTGTGTTAGCCGCATGGCGTGGTACCTTTTATCTGTGAGGCATTTTCATCTTGCATCCCCTGGGTCTGGGTGATGACTGCAGACTGAGCCTTTCCTCTTCCCAGAATTCCCCTATTCTGGCCACCCCGCCTGTACTTTCTGCCTGGCTACGGGCCAATCAGCATTTTATTAAGCCATTACAGGTGACAAATCTTTACAGGATACAAGACTATTGTCCCACAGCTGGGGAAGAGAATACAAACTGAAGTTAGACAACAGAAAGATACTTGATTGAAAGAAAATGGACAATCTTTAAATGGCCTTGTGAAGATGAGGAAAAATAGGCAGTTTTTAATATATATTTTCATAAGTCAATTTGATTTTTGATCTTGAGTTTTTATGACAGGCCTATAATGAAATTTTAGGTGAACAAACCTCTGAGTTTCAAGAAGGAAAACCATGATACTCAAATAATTATGAAATCCTGGAGACTTTAGTGTTGTCTGTAATTTAGATTAAGTTTGAATTTATGCTTTCTTATTCAGAGGATTCTCACTGTTGTTTTAACCTATTGCACATTTTTTCTGTTTAGAATTCAGCCTTCAATTTTGTGACTTTGTTAGATTATTTGTTTGGACTAGTTTTTTCCCCCAGATAACAGCTAAGTCTTTGTTAGTCTGTATAAGTTACAATAACTGTTATAATATTTAAAACAGCTTAAGATCTTGCAAGTTTCTCCTTAAATTACCCAAAAAAGATTATTCATGAAGTCATAACTTAGATCATAATATTTATATTGACTCAATATTTTATAATACATTGAGTAGAAATATAGGTTTGATAAAAATTCTAAAAATATCTTACCCCAGTTTTTAATATATTTCTTAAAATACAGACTAAGATCACATATTCAACATTAAAATTTTATCTCTTCACTTTAAATGTTTAAATAAATCCAATATTAAGTGAAACTAAGCATTCTAGCAGACCTGTAAAGGAGTGTATTGTTATTTAAATAACTAGCTTGAATTAACCTGTGAATTAAGGAAATGTTTTTCACATCAATACTTTTTACAAGTGTGTTATCTTGAACAAAACCTAGGGCAGCTTTTCAGTAAGAAGAACAAGATGCAGTGGAGGAACCAACCATACTGCAACGGAGTTTAGTAGGAAAATATCCTCACAGGCTTACATCCCACTGTGAATCCCAGCTCTACATTCCAGATAGGTACGGTTCAGATACTCACAAGTTATTTGTGTTTCCTCAGGAAATAAGGGCAAAAGAACAACTACTCTTTCAAACTTTAGTTGTCTGATCTGTCTATGTCTTGGCCTTTGGTTCTACCTTTCTTGTTTAGTTGTATTTGATTAAGCCATTTGCCTGCTTTCCATTGTTAATTATGCTCAATGTTTGTTTTGTACTTTATGCCACAAAGTCGATACAGTTTCAGGTTATAATGAATCAGTGGAAATACATTCCACAACTTGGAAAGAAAAAAAAAAATCCAAGAATTGGCCTAGTGACTTCTTCCCTGTACTTCCTTGAATGTGCTCATGCTACTGGACATTGGGGACAGTAGTTACTAGTTAATAGTTACTAAAAATTGGTCAGTATTCTGTGACTGTCTTTCTCTTTACCAATAGTTGACTATCATAGTGAAACAAAATAGCAGCAAATTGTAGATTTAAAAAGCTTTTTTCCTGTTTTACTTATTAGTGTGTGTGTGTGTGTGTGTGCGCGCGTCTGTGTGTGTGTGTGTGTGTGTGCATTCTCTTTCCTCAAGTGGGAAACCTTAAACCTGGGAACCAAATTCAGGTAATCATGTTTAGTGGTAAGGACCTTTATCTACTCAGCAATTTCCTGCCTTAAATTATAGGGCATCACCACAGTTGTTGGTTTTGGCATAATAATTCACATTACAAAATGCCAGGTTGTCCACGTAGAGTAGCAGAAGAAGAACTTAATGATTTTTAATGATTTCTGCTCAGCTGGACACCTATCCATTGTCTTAAATATATAGCAAGCATTCCTTATTTTGCCACAGGTATAATAGGTCTTCAAATAGGACATACAGGAGGGAGAGCTCAGACTGTTCACTCTTGAATTGTCCCACCTTACTAATGCTAGTGGGACTAATGCTAGTAGGAATGTTGCTTTACCTCTGTAAAGTTCCATGTGTTTTCCAACAGTATTGTTTATTGCATATGGAATGTAGAGGACATAAAATATGAAAATACAACATAAAATTTATATTTTTTTAGAGGAAAAAAGTCTGTAGAAATGAACTTGCCAGTCCTGAAGTCTAACTCTTATAGACTTTTGATTAAGGAGTTATGTGACTATAGCCTTCTGAAGGAAGCAGAGGCAGAAGAAAGTAAGTACTGTGTAGCCAGACTGAGGGTACCAGTTCTTACAATGCTATATAACTTGCCAGTTACAAGGGACAAAACTATGATTGATTTGTGTTGTTGGTTCTGACATTTAAGAGACAAACCTGGCATGTGCAAAGAGTAATATTTGGCAAAAACAGGAAGCTACAGTAAATTGACCTTGAAGAACTGGCTGGAGATTGGGAGGAAGGAATAAATCAGCTAGTGACTGAATGGGTCCCACTTCGCTGGCTGGTACAGAGGCCACCCAGGAGGACTTGGTCTGCAGCTAGAGATTCCTGTCTTGTTTCGGCTTCTCTCATCCAGACTGACTGGTGAATATCATGAGAAACGTGCTAGAGTGGAAGCAGAGGACTTGAGACAATGGGTGTCTATAAATTAGGGACTTCCTGTTCAGACAGAAACGGACAGCTTGGTCTCAACCTCTACTTGTGGCTGAAACCACTTCTGTGTTCTAGGCCACACTGACAACTGTGCTCTTGGTATGTATCTCTTTATCTGTAGTGGTTAGAGTGAATGTCATGGATATGGAGAGTGGGTTCTTAACTAAGCTACCTTATTATCCCTGTGTTGCACACATGCTAAGTGCTCCCCCTCCCCTTTCCTCACACATTTTTATTAACTAAAGGCAGAGATTTAGGGTATTAAAGAAAATATTTCTGTAATAAAAATACTCTTCAAAGTAAAGTGCTGAAATACACAAAGAAAACTCACCCAATTGCCCTTAACTCTCATTAGCAAGCAGGGAGAATAAAAAATGAGAGGTGTTAGGTGTTAACTTCCCAACATTTAAAATAGTTTATCAACTTTTAACTAAATGTTTGCAAGCAAGATTAATAATCTCTGCCTTTTTTTAAAATCATGGATAAATTATATATTATAATTTCAGAAAAAGGACATTAAATGCACAACTTTCAAATTATGTACATTTTGTTTACAAAAAAATGAACACAAATACAAATGACTGACATAAATGTCAAGACTGAACAAATTCATTTTATTTTATTTTGAAATATTTTTTTAAAAAAGTGTTTCAAGGGGTCTGGAGAGATGACTCAACAGGTAAGAGCCCTGACTGCTCTTCCAGAAGACCTGAGTTCAATTCCCAGTACCCACACGGCAGTTCATAACTGTTTGTAACTCCAGTTTCAGGGGACCCGACACCCTCACGTAGATATACACGTTAGCAAAATACCAATGCACATAAAATAAAAATAAATAAATTATTAAAACAGAAAAGTATGCTAGGGATCTTGAAGGAGAACCTACCACCACTTTACTACATGGTGTAAACTCTCGCTATATCCTAAACATTATTCTTAGACCCACAGATAAGCGTAGTTCTCATTGTTCATCAAGGAAACTTCTCTTTGCTTTTTAAATTCATTTTAAATAACTAACTAAAATAAGATATAATAAGATGAAACAAAAGCTAACCTATCAGAATAGGACAAAACAAACAAACAAGGAAAAGAGCCCAAGGGAAGATACAGAAACAGACCTACTCATTCACACACTCAGAAATCCTATAAAACAGTAAACTGGAAGTCATAATATATACACAAAGGACCTATTAGGGTTAAAAAAAAGTAGAGAAGAAAAATTACATAAATAAAATAAAATAGAAATAAAAGATACTGAGATAAAATTTAAAAAACAGAGAAAAGCTCTGCCATGACATTATGAGACAAGGAACCTTCATCGGTGCTGTTGAGTTCAATCCTGTCCTTCATCCCCTCTGACCCTTTCACTCTTTCCGTTTCCTCTTCTGCAGGGATCTCTTATCCCTGAGGGGAGAGGTGTGGTGGAGACATCCTGTTTAGGGCAGAGTGTTCCAAGGTCTCTCACTCTCTGCATGATGTCTGGCTATGGATCTTTAGTATTAGTTCTCATCTCCACAGGGGGAAGCTTCTGTGATGATGGCTGAGCAAGGCACTGACCTATGAGTGTAGCAGAATGTCATTAAGGAGTCACTATTGTTATGTTATTTTAGTTTTTAGAACAGCAGTATTTGGTTACCCTGTGTTTATGGGTTATGTAGTCTCAGTTTCTTGGTCACCCAAGCCATGTCTGGTATGGGTTCCGAACTGGTTGGTTTTGTGTCAACTTGACACAAACTAGAGTCACCAGAAGAAGGAGTCTCAGTTGAGGAAATGCCTCAATGAGATTCAGCTGTAAAGCATTTTCTCATTTAGTGATCAATGGGGGAGGCCCAGCCCCCATGGTGGGTGGTACCGTCCCTGGGCTGCTGGTCCTGGCTTTTATAAGAAGGTGAGCTTAAAAAGTCATAGGAAGCAAACCAGTGAGCAGCACCTCTCCATAGCCTCTGCATCAGTCCCTGCCTTTAGGATCCTGCCTTGTTTGAGTTCCTGTCCTGACTTCCTTCAGTGATGAACAGCAATGTGGAAGAGTAAGTCAAATAAAGTCTTTCCTCCCTAATTTGCTTTTTGGTCATGGTGTTTCATCAGAGAAATAGAAACGCTAAGACAAGTTCCATCTCGTGGAATAGGCCTTAGGTCATTCGATATTGGTGCTCAAGCTTTATACCACCATTCTACTTGCGTATCTTGCCAGCAAGACACCATTCAAAGGATTTGGGTTTATATTTCTCCTTTGGTAGTGTGCAGAGTTCCTTCCAGTGCCAAAGATGGTAGCACATGGGGTAAAAGCTCTATATAGGCACTTATCAACTTCTCCATGTTCAGTTAGTTCTATAGGTGTTGTCTTAAGCATTGAGATCTTGCTGTTTGTTTGTGGAGAGCAAGCAATCTATAGTCTTGGCAACAGCCTAGGTTGTTTAGGGGTTCCCATGGAACCTCTTTGGCCAACAACTCAGTTTAATGTAACCCAATCCGAGTAACTGGAAGCTTCACATGGTGACAAGAAATGTCCATTTTGGCCTCTGTGTCCCCCATTATTTAGAGATTTTATTTAGATCATCTCCATTTATGTATATGTTAGGAAGCTTCTACTGCATTAGGTTTCCACACTACTCTTTAAATGGACCTTAGCTTTAGCTGTCTTCTGTATTCCCTCCATGGTCCACATCTCTCCTTCCCATCTTCACTTGACCCTCCCATTCTAGTCCCCCCCCCATCCATCCATAACTATTTTCCTTTCCTAGGGAGATCAAACTCTCCACACCCCAAGTCCCTTACTCTGTATACCTAACCTCTGTGATTCTATGAGTTGTTGTTTGGTTATCATTGGCTTAACAGTTAATGTCCACACGTAAGTGAATACATGCCATACTTGTCTTTCTGGGTTACTTCACTCAGTATGATTTTTTTTCTAGTTCCATCCATTTACCTGTGAATTTAATTTTTTTTAAAATGGCTGATTAATACTCCATTGTATAAATGTATTACATTTTCTTTATCTATTCTTTTGCTGAGGAGTATCTAGGTTGTTTCCAATTTCTGGCTATATGAATAGAGAAGCAATAAACATGGCTGAGCAGTGTCTCTGGTGTGTTGAAGCATCCTTTGGGTATATGTGCAGCTGGATCTAGAGGCAGCACATCTTATCAAGGAAGCACCTCACTGATTTCCATAGTGACTATACAAGTTTGTACTCACCAACAGTGAGTTATTCCACTTATGTCTTCACCAGCATGAGCCATCTGTCATTTGTTTTATTGATCTTTGTCATTCTGGTGGCTGTTCTTACATGAAAATCTCAAAGTAGTCTTGATTTGCATTTTCCTGATGACTCAGGATGTTCAACATTTCCTTAAGTGTTTCTCAGCCATTGTGGTTTCTTCTTTTGAGAAGTCTCTGCTTGTATCTTTATTCCAATATTTGATTGGGCTATTTGTTTTCTGATATTTAGTTTTTTTTGATTTCTTTATGTATTTTGGACATTAACCTTCTATCAGATGTATAGCTGTTAAATTCTTTTTCCTTTCTGTAGGCTCCTACTTCATCTGAATAACGATGCTCTTTGCTGTACATCAGATTTTCAGCTTCATGAGGTCCCATTGATTGATTGTTGATATTAGTGCCTGCGCTATTGGTGTTCTGTTCAGAGCGTCTTTTCCTGTGCCAATGTGTTCAAGGCTATTCCCCACTATCTCCTCTTTCAGGTTCAGTGTATCTGGTTTAAATTGAGTCTTTGATCCACTTGAACTAGAGTCTTGTGCAGGAGGATATGTCTGGATCTATTTGCATTCTCCTACAGACAGCCATCCAGTTTGACCAGAAGTATTTGTTTAAGATGAAATACAGGGTGTATTTCTG
>JAQHUG010000010.1:15283727-15294223 GCA_028555095.1 Dicrostonyx torquatus
TTTGTGCCAATGCCATGCTGTTATTATTACCGTAGTTCTGCAGTGCAGCTTGAAACTGGAGCTGGTGATACTTCCAACAAACAGCTCTTTTGCTAGTCAGTATTGTTTAAGCTATCCTGGTTTGTTTGTGTTTCTATATGAAGCTGAAAATGATCTCTTCATGATCTGTGAAAAACTGTCTTGAAATTTTGGTGGGAATTGCACTGAATCTGTATATAGATTTTGGTAGGATGGCCATTTTTACTATGTTATGGGTTCTGGGAACCAAACGCAGGACCTCTGCAAAAGCAGCATGTGCTTTATTTAATAGTGTTGCTGTCTCTCCAGTCCCTGATTTTCTTTCTTTAGATTGCTTCTAGAAACTTTCAAATTTTCACATTTGAAAATATTCTACTAAAATAACCTCACTAGACAGTTCATAGTAAGATTTGATTATATTTGGTTATAATTTCATAATTATTTGGAATTCTTTGGCTTTTTTATATTGCTGATTATTTGTCATAAACAATGACTAACAAAAAGATATAATTGTAATTAAATTCCTCACTGTTCATTGTGTCATTATGTTGCATTGTAAACTTCCAAAGAATGCAATGTTTATTAAGACAAAAATGACCAAAATGTGCCAATTGGCAATTTTTGAACTTGCACCGACATGTTTTTTCTACTAGAAGGGATGCTTTATCACTGACATTGTCCAGAGTTTCTGAGGCAGGATAGTGATAAAAAGTACAGTGAGTCTAATTGCCCATGTTCTTGTTTTTGAATTCTCTACAGAAAACAGACCTCTTTCTCAGACCAAGAGTGGCTCATAGGCTGACCTCCTACCCACAATGATCTTAGTAGAAAAGTGATAACATTCAATAAAACTCAGAATATAACTATCATAAATTAATGATAGATATTTATTTTTATCTTTGAAATTATAATTTAATTACAATATTTTTCCTTCCCTTTCCTCCCTCTAAACCCTCCCATACACTCCTTCCTGCTCTTCTTCAAATTCATGCCCCTCCCCCTCTTTGGTTGCTAATTGTTATTGTATGCATATAAGTATATGGATATACATTCCTAACCATAACAACAGTAGGCATTTTAACGCTAAGAGTGTGTCTGATAAGACTTTCATTTTTGAAATTAGAGTAACTGATAAATGAAAGAACAGGGCATTTTTTTTTTTTTTTTTGGTTTTTCAAGACAGGGTTTCTCTGTAGCTTTGGAGCCTGCGCTGGAACTAGCTCTTGTAGACCAGGCTGGTCTCGAACTCATAAAGATCCGCCTGCCTCTGCCTTCCGAGTGCTGGGATTAAAGGCGTGTGCCACCACCACCTGGCTAGAACAGGGCATTTACTAATCTCGATACAAATCTTAATGTAGACTGTTGTAAAACTGTACTCAGTGTTATGAAGTCGTACAATGTCATTACAGCATATGCCGTGTAGGATTTGAGTACAACAGAATATTCATGAAGCAGGCGGGTTGGGAAAGAAATGCTAGCGCAACAAGAAACTGCTATGCAATAGGTCATGCTTACAACTATAGCAGAATTCTCTTTACTATTTATTAATTTATTAATTATATTAAACAACTCTTGGTTTAGAGTGGTCCCTGGAGTAAGTATGAGCTGTTAACAGAAATGATAAAGTCTTACTAATAGGTTAGATTTGACTAGATCACTACTAAATAATTTTCTCTCCAGGAAAAAGGAAACAAAAGGCCAAAGCCAAGAACTGATCTGTGTAAAAACTATTTAGAGCATACTTGTAGGTGTGCATGTGGTTCAGTCTTAGAATCTCAGAACTTGGATGTTGTTAAGACAAGGAGAAGAAAGTTCAGGCTGCGTTACACAGTGAGTCGGAGGCAACCCTGGGCAAAGACCTGTCTCAAAAACAAAAAAGTGGAGTGTACATTAAAAAAATACATATCTATCTATCTATCTATCTATCTATATCTATATCTATATATCTCCTAAACCCACAGAGTCCTCTGGAGTCGGGTGGCCCTGCTCCACTTCTCTCCAGTGGTGCCCCAGTTGTAACCCTGCTGACATTTCTCTCTCCACAGCCCTTCCAGGGCTGCCTCCCGCCTCCAGGAAAAAGATGCTGCTGCTGGACTCCTAGCTGGGCTCTGCTTACCATTCCTTTCTTCGAGTCTCCCTTAAAATCATTAACCAACCTGCCCCTCCCCCAATGTGTGTATATAGCACAATTTGTCCCAAGACAAGCCAGAAAGACTTTGTTTGTTTGATTTTTGTTTTGTTTTTAGAAGCTGCTTCTGCTTCTGTCATAAACACAACTAATCTCCTAAAAGATACAACAAACACAAAGCCCTGTTTAGCTGCTTAGGATGGGGAAAGGAAAACTAAACAAACAAACAAACAAACTGATAAATAGCTCCTTTTCCTCATTTCCATCGAAATAACAAAGTAAGCAAATCACAGTAGTAAGATTCCATGACGTGATGCTCTGGCTGTAAGGATTGTACAGAAAGAAGGGACAGGGGATTTCTCCTGGGCAGTGCATCTTTTACCATAAAGTTAAAGCAGTTTTGTAAATAACTATGATTTTCCAGATGTTTGCTGCAATTATACATTCATAATGGCTGCACACGTATCTTATTTAAACCATTGTAAACCCTGTAATGTAAGTTCATTATGAGGAACTTGCAGTTTGGACAAGCCAGTATTATATAACCAGTGAGAAAATGAGACTGAAGCATGTTCTCTTAGTATTATATTTGTTTTATTAACTATTAATATAATATGTACTGTACAATATACTTACATATAACATGTAATAGTATAAGATTATACTTCTAGCTCAATACAGGCTAGCAGATGACACCCAGTCATTTGAATCCCAGTCATTTAAAAGGAATAAATGCCTTTTAAAGATAAATCAGACGTTCTGTTCCAGTTCAAAATAAGAATAGAGCCCTAATAGACCCTGACAAATATCATGTATGCAAAGGGTTTAAAAGTTTGACTACACATTCAAGAAGAGACAGTGTTTCACCAGAGTGGAATCCGTGAATGAGCAGATTGTCAAGAGTAGATGGAAGCAGTTCTGTTCTGGTTTCTAAGAAAGATCTGAGTTATTTTCCCTCACTTTTGGTCCCCGTGCTTTAAAATCGGTATAATGTGTTTTAGCCATTCATCCCTCACTCAGATCTTTCAAGATCCATACATGCCTTCTTCCTTTCCTACCCATCTAACTTTGTGTTCTCTCCCTCTCCCTCCCCCCGTGTCTGTCTGTGTTTCTCACACTTCAAATCCAATTTCTGCTGTCCATATTTACTCGAACGCTTGACCTTCTACTGGCCCATGGTTGACACATACGTGGCTACACTCTTAGAGAGAGCTGGTTTTCCTTTTCCCACTAGCTGCCAATAGCTCCTTGACTAGTGGGAGGGTCCCAATAGCTCTTCTATTAGGGGCAGACTTGGTGCCTGACTTTCCTCACATGCTGAGCTTTGGTCTGACTTCAGCTTGCAAGGTTTTGTGCTTGCTGTCACAACTGCTATGAGTTCATATGTGCAGCTGTCCTGTTTTGTCTCAAAGACACTGTTTCCTTATAAGTTTTTTTTCCTGCCTGGCCTTTATACTCTTTCCTTTCTCTCTTCTGCAATAGCCCCTGAGTCTTAGAGTAGGAATATGATACAGATATCTCCTTTAGGTCTGAGTCTTCTTCAACTCTTATTCTCTACATGTTGATCAATTGGAGTCTCCTTGTCAATCACCATCTATTCATTGCCAATCACCATCTACTGAAAATGAAGTTTCCCTTGTGAGGGTTGAGAGATGCACCAACCTCTGGGTATAAAGATAAGTCATTAGGAGTCAGTTTAATAACATGTATATTTAGCAGAATAATAGTAGTAGGTTCATCTCTAGGGCCTATGATCTGCCTAGCCACAGATTCTTGGTCTGCTGATGGTGCCATGTACAGTGTCTCTATGGAACTAGTTTTCCTAGAACTTACTATGTAGACATGATGGTCTCAAATTCAAGAGGCCGGCCTTCTTCTACTTCCTGAGTGCTGGGATTAAAGTGTACATCATCAGTCAAGGACTGAGGAAAGCTTACCTGTAGGAGGGATCTTCTGTATTTTGTGTTTTTCATTGGTTAATAAAGAGAATGCCTTGACCTGTAGGATAGGACAGCCCTTAGGTGGGTGGAGTAGACAGAACAGAAGGCTAGGGAGAAGGGAAGACGCCAGACACCATGATTCTCCGGCCAGAGATGGATGTAGGTTAGAATCTTCCGGTAAGCCACCACCTCGTGGTGAACACAGACTATTAGAAATGGGTTAGTTTAAGATGTGAGAGTTAGCCAAGAAAAGGCTAGAGATAATGGGCCAGGTAGTATTTAAATGACTAAAGTTTGTGTGTAATCATTTCAGGTATAAGCTAGCCGTGGGGCCGCGGCCGGGAGCCAGGTGCTGGGAACAAACGGCCACACTCCTCTCAGGTGCTGGGAACACAACCCGCACCTAGTACTACACTCACCTGGTTGAGGATCCAGGCCACACTGTTGGTTGGGTCTTAACCATGAGGCCACCAGAGAGCATCAGCTTTCAATACTGATGTCACAGAAGCAAACCCAATAAACAGATACTTCTTTTTTTCTTATTACGATGCCATTTACTATCTGGAAGTTGAATCCAATGTGAATTGTGAGCAGTATGAATACATTGAGTTATGAGTGGTGTGCCAATCAACTCTAGCATGTGTGCTGTGGCTAAATGAGAACAGGAAACAAGCTGCAGGAGCTGGGTTTGGGGTTTTTGTTTTGTTTACAAATTTGCATTCTTTTGGTGACTGAGTGAATATAACAAAGCCACAGCAACTGGTCAACCAGAAACGAGGAGTCAGCCAGATGTTTGCCAGGTGTTTATTCTTCCATTCGGGTGGTCTTCCAGGAAACTGGGCAACAAACAGCATTTTACAGGCAATGCTACGGAAGTATACACAAAGAAGGTTCTGGATTAAGTAAAATCTGTGACCTCGTGCAAGGAAGTGTAAATATACCAGTAGTTTCGATAAAGTAAATAGTTCCTAAAAAATAAAAAAATAATATCATGAAATCCTAACTATTTATGTTAAAAGCATTTATCATCCTTACTCAACTGGAATATAAATAACAAATTCTCTTTCTGAGAGTTCTCTGGTCCAGGTGAAAACCGCAGAAGCTCTGTGACTTGCCAGGGAATCCATTGGAAAACCAGAGTGATGCTTTACTTTTAGGATATAAAGATGTAGTTTCAATATTTATTTTCCTAGAACTCTGTCATAGGACTGGTGAGGTGGCTCAGTTTGTAAGGGTACTTGTAATTAAGCCTTATAACCTGAGTTCCACCCCTGGGACCCATGGTGGAAGGAGAGAACAGGCTCCACAAAGTTGTCCTTAGAACTACACACACGCATACATACTCTGCCTGTCTATCTATCTATCTATCTATCTATCTATCTATCTATCTATCTATCTATCTATCTGTCATCTATCTATCTCTTTTACTCTTTCTAATTTACAAAATAAAAGAAATAGAAATCTTTTAAAAATAGACAGTCAATACAAAGGATGTACTGTCCCTTACATAAACATTTCAACGTTTGAGTGACATGGGAATAGTCGGACATGATTGAGAAAAGACAGACTCTTTTCACTGTAGGAAGCTAGGTCTCGGAAAGCTCAGGTGCTGCCAAAACCAATTCTAGCCAGTGGCTTTGGATTCTGGTCTCATAAATGTGGAGAATGAAGTTCTCAGACCACAGAGGGTGAGCATTAGGGAATTTACTATAGAATCACAGGTGGAAGCATAGGAGGGAGAGGGAAGAGCTTCTGTATGCAGGAGCCTAGGAAACAGGGAACCATGCAGTTGCAAGTTTAGGACAGAGACTGGGATGAGGGACAGGGAAGAGAGAGAGTGGGACAGGCCACTTGAAATACCCAAGTGTCCATGTGCCTCCTCTCAATTCCAGTCCAGTAGTGACATATGGCCTCTAGGCAGAAGTTCTCAGTCAGATAACAAAGAAACAGGAAACAGACCTGTTTTCTGGCATTCCTGACTCTACTAAGGACTTTGGAGTCTCTGGCCCACTTGATAAGTTTCTGGCCCCTGTTCTCATTGCAAAGGGAAAAATCATGTAAAATATCCTGTTTATTGTTACACAATTTGTTGTGCACGTGTACCCATGCATACACCACCACACTATGCTCCATAAATATTGACAATTACCATGTATTTAAAAAAGGATTAAAAAAGTCACAAATTTTAATTGTTATTTAATACATAATTGATGAGAAAATAAACAACCAGAAACTGAATCAGTTACGCACGGCGACAGAAAGAGGATAGCAATTAGTGTGCAGAGTGCAAGCTTAATGGAAAGAGATGAGCGACAAAGGAGAGGACCTGCTACTACACAGATGGGTTAGCGTTGTCACTGAGATGAGGGTGTAAACACTGCCTTCACAAGCCCCCAGGCTGCTGTCTTGTCTGAACTGCTTTGAGTGGCATTTTCTTTCTGATGATGTAATCGGAACCATCTGCAACAGCGATCACGTGCCTATAAAAATAAACCGCCAGCAAGTAAGAAGGGCTAGATCAATAGTGGAAGTCCTCTCTAAGCTGTTTATTGTCAGCATACAGAATTTAAACTGGTCATGGAAAAGAGGGAGGAGAAAGTAACGAAAACCCACAAGACAATGCCTTTGCGGCCCTTCAGTGTTTCTTTTTCTGTTGTACTTCCAGGGTTAGCTTTTGTAAACCTTCTTCACTGCTGTTGAATGCTGAAGTGTGAGCTCTTTGTATTTATGGGATTTAATCTGCAGAGACATTCAAAGGGTGTATGAGGCCTGAGACAATTCTTTACTGAGAGAGACTTTTATTTCAAAATATCCCTTCCTTTTCCCATAGAATTCAAATGCTCCATGAATTTTGAGACTGTGTTTTATGGGACAACATCACTACCTCTGATATTCTGAGCAGGAGATGCTGGGTAAGGGGGAATGTCAAGGAGAACCGGATTTGGTGTTCTTGTCCCAGGTAGCTTATTCCGTATCAACATACAATCGAAGAGTTAAAACAGCTGCCTAATGGTTTAATATGTTTTCCAAGAAGACTGACAGAATGGATTTGTTAAATTGAGCCCAGAGGGGCAGATCATAATTCATAACAGAGGGCAGAGTACCATAGTCTTGTCCCTTGCACGAAAGGAATCAATTCACGCGTCTCTATTTTCCATGGGAAGGACTCCTGCATTATTTTTATGATAGGTTAAACCTCATATTTAACCAAGATAAACATAAGTTACTCTGTAAGTAATATAAAAATCAATAGTTGCTATTACTCAAGAATTTGCATAGTAATAAAAACCATGGTAAAAGTAGTAGACATTTCACAGGAAGTGTGCTGATGCAAATTAATTAATATGATATAGTCCATTAATACAGTCTACCTTCTGATGAGATCATTACATCAAATCGTTCACAGCATGGTTACCTTTTAAGAATTGTCTCACAATCCCATTTTAAAGTTTAGGTGGATTTTCTCTGGAGTGGCCCATTTACTTGGCGACAGAATGTACATTGTATGGAAAAAATCCTATTTTGGAATATGCATAAAGTTTCATGTTTGTCTTCTATTGTCTCAGCATATCTGTTGTGAAACTCAGACTTCTTGGCAAAAATATAAATCTCATTATAAAAGTCCGTTGACCTAAATATGACAGCTCTGTTTCTTATTATGTGCATGTGCAGTGTAAAGATATTAGCCATAAAATTTGGTGAATGTCCTCTGGGGGATTTAAAATTTTACTATGCTGCAAATAACTCACAAAATAGAATTTGTTTATGGGTTTTCATGTGTATAGGAAATAATAAATACAACTGACAGTCATGTACATGGTGAATTAAACTGACGCTATGTGATATATATACAAGGTGTCATTTTTTTGCCTTTGAAATAAACTTGAATTAAATGTGACAAAGTCAACATTTCAAAGTATACATTTTAGATAAACATTTAAGTCTTTTGGAAAATATTTGGTTGGTGTTGATCACCATTAATAGTTTTTGTCTACATAAGTATTTCTTTGACTATTTCACTTATGTTAAGTTTTAAGGACTTTTATGGCATTCAAGAGTACTGTGGCCAAAGTTAAAAAACTTGATCTAAAGAATCAAGAAAGGAAGCTTTCAGAATATGTATGAAAAAAGCAAAAATACTGGCTTTCTATTTATTAAATACACATTGAATTTTAATGATTTGCTATGACCTGTTTGGATAATATAGGTATACACTGATTTATTAAAGTCATGGGGTCCTGCTCAAGTAAAAAGTTCATTAAAAAGACTTAAATTAATCCATCAAAAATGTATGAAAGATCCATAGTCTAACTCCAAAACTGTATACTTTCATGGTATGACATCTTTCCTACAGCAATAGCATTTTTCTTTATTTTTCTGAAGTCCCAGGCAACTAGTGTTGGCACTCTTCCATTTGATTAACCGATTCAGGCTGAGGCTGATGGAGTCTGATGGCAGTCTCATAGTTGGCACGGGAGACCAACCGATCATGATCAGGCTATCTCCAAACCTAGATTACCTCCTAGGAGTCTAAAATCTTTTTACTGGGAGAAATGGCTCAACCCAGAAAATAGAATAATCAGCATTTATGCCATGTTGAGTTAAGATAAACGATGCAAAGTTTTCTCCAGAGGGCGGATAGAAAGCATATTCAATGCCTTCCAACCGTAGAGGCAGCGTCAGAAACAGTCACAGGTCTTTGTTCTCTCAGTGCATGCGCTGTTCACACTCGTGCACCCAAACCTGATTTGTCTTGGGAAACCATTATTGATAACAAATTTTAATTTAAGAGATTTTTTTGATTAAACAAAACTGTGTTGTTTAAAATGTAAAATTACTTAGATAATATAGTATTCTGCTTTGTTTTGTTTTTTTGAATCAGGCAGCCCTACATTTGACTCTCTGCTCAGGAATTTTGAAAAAGCCTTTTTCACTTATTCACTATGAATTTAGTGAGGGATCACTGGGTGATGTCAAAGGTTGTGTCTGACAGAATATAATACCAGATAAACTATTTCTGTCACTCCAGACTAGGATTCCTCTCAGAAAGAAGGAGAGCTCTTCCAGAATGCTGAATGAAATAATTACACATAACCTTCCTTTGTAGATTGCCTAATTGTTAAGTTATTCTAAGACGAAAACATCTACAAAGTAGAAATTAGACTGCAGTTTACTCCTGACGTTCAGTTATTAACATTGAAGTACTAAAACCTGAAACAGAGACGCTCTTTAACAAATCCATCAGTTTTCAAAACATTTATAGACAGCAACAATTTATTATAGACCGTAGCTTAACTTAATCTTTTCCTGAATGTTTGTGTTTACCAATCTTTAGAAACAAAGGCAGCCTGATCCTTGTGAAATCTAGCCTTTAAGAATTAATTCAGAAAACAATGTGACTCTGACTTAAGGACAAAATGAAAATACAAGCATAATCAAATTATTGATAAAATATGCAAGCATTTGAAGATTTAGCTCCAATTGACAATATAGAGATAAACTATTAGTAACTTAGTTGGTTAAGTTTACTGATTTAAAAAGTAGTTTAGTTTATCTAGTTTTACAAAGGTTAAATATTTAAAAGAAACTGTTTGAAAAATTTTATGTTTCTTCCAAGCAGTGTAGTCAGATATCCAGTATACTTTAAAATTTAGTTATTTACCTAAAAATAATTTATCTTGGACTGAGGATGCAGAGCCACCGGCGAGAGTGCTTACATAGCCTGCAGGAAGCCCTGACTTTGGTCCTCAGTGACATGTAAACTACTGTGGGGTGCACAGCTGGTGGAGGCAGGAGGCTCAGAAGCTCAAGGTCATTCTCAGCTACACACCAAGTTCGAAGACAGTAGTATGCGATGCATGAGAAATAAGCAGTTGAACAAACAACATTCATATCTTGGATGCCAAGAAAATGGCCCGGTGAGTAAAGGCACCTACCTTCAAGACTTCAAGATGACTTGGGTTTGAGTTCCCAAACCGACAGGATAGAAGAAGAGAATTGTTTACCGTAAATTGTTCTCTGGCCTCTACACAGACACACACAGACACACACACACACACACACACACACACACAAACATTATAGCACACACCAACTTTAAAGAAAAATAAATATTTTAAATATTTTAGCTAGCGATATTGGAGAGAAATAAAGAGATATCTTTACCCAGTATAATGAAGTGATGTAAATTTGTCTTATTTTTCTTTACTTTTTAGTTTACTTACTTTTATAATGTTAGTGGTTAAAATCAGGGCCTCACACATGCCACACAAGTACTCTATACTGATAGGCCCAATCTCAAGTCTTTAATTTTTTTCCTCCATTTTTTTTATTGTTAAAAGAAAAATTTACATTTACTCCCCTTGTCCCAGGCCCTCCCAGTCCCCCACTCCCCCACCACCCTCCCCCTG
>JAQHUG010000010.1:15299483-15312223 GCA_028555095.1 Dicrostonyx torquatus
AGAGAGAGAGAGAGACTAAGAGGGAGAGATATGGCAGAGAGAGTTATAAACAATAAATATAAAATTTTAGTATATTACCAGCACCACCAGAATATCTATATATAATCCATAGATACATTAAACCAGAAGATTAATCCAGAAGGTGAAATATTGACTAATTTCCTTATAAGATGAGAAATAAAATGTGACTAATTATTAATACTATCTAATCAATATTATACTGTTAATCCAAGCCAGAAAATAACCCAAAAGAAATAAAAGCATAAATGTTCGAAAGGAAATGAAACAATCTATTTTTGGATAATGTAAGTATGTATAAAGTTTCCAAAGATGGTCCATAAAAATCAATAAAAGGAAGAATAAATTTTTTGTTGTAAAAATTATAAAGAATAGTGAAATAAAGACTTGAACAACTGAATGGGTGTATCAACTTTAGGACCCCTGAATGGCAATCTTCCTTGAGTTTATTCATAGATCCAATATTGCAATTGAAATGCCCAAAGGCTTCAAAGAGATGTAAATTGATAAACTTCTCTTAATTGGTCTGTGGGAATGTGAGTTATCTAGAATATCAAAACAATCTTGAAAAGGTTAGAATATATATATATATATATATATGTATATATATATATATATTACCTATTCCCAGAAGTTAGAATAAAGTCACAATGATCAAGAATGCAGGAACAAAAAGAATAGACAGAAGCAGGAACAAAACAGTATGAAGTCCCAAAAGAACCTGATAGAATTATAATGGTTCAGAGGAAAGGAACTTAAATGTATCAAAGATCTTCTCAACAAATGATGCTGAAACAGACAAACTACAGAGAAAGAAATGTACTTCATCCGCTACTTCCTACTGTCTGTGTATGTTAGAGATAGATTGTAGCACTACACAAAGTGCTCAAACAACCACACCTCTTAAATAAAGCCACAAAATTGCCTTCATTATTTAGAATGAAATAACCATTTAAAAATAAATAATTGGGCTTCATCAAAATAAAAATTTCTGGTCATAAATTACCATTAAAACAAAAGTAGAAGGTTGGGGAGATGGTTTCATTGGTATAATGTTTGCTGTACATGCAAACTAGAGTTTGATCTCTAGTGTCTTTGTAACAAGCCAGGACCAGCAGCATCCACCTGCAAAGCCATACTAGGGTGGCAGAGACAAGAGGATGCAGGAGCTAGCTGGCCAGTCAGGAAGGAGGATAGGTCAACTGCCAGGTCAGTGAGAGATCCTTTCCAAAACAATTAGGTGGAGAGCAATGGAGAAAAATACTAGATGTTGACCTCTGGCCTCCACACACATGCACACACATCTACACACGTACCCATGTACGCTCACATACATCTCACACACACACACACACACACACACACAGAGAAATAAGATGAAAAGTAAAATTAAAATGTGTGTTAATTCTATAAGCAAGTCCAATAATATAGAAATAAAAATGGAACTGTTACTTCAAAAGCCATATGATTGACAAAAATATGAGAAAGTATTCAATATTCATTGGGGGGATGCAAATTTCAGTTACATAAATTAAAATAGCAAACTTTAACCAAAATAGTCCCATGACTGAAACTCTTGCTGATTGCTAGCAGGACTATTGCATGATTTGATTGTTTTGGAACTGGTTAGCATCCTTCACCCAAATTAAATATGTGCCTATTAGCAATTCATTAGACTTAGGCATCATTATAGAGATACAAAAATTCTGAGCCTACAAAAAGATTTAAACTAGAATGTGTATCCCAGATTAATTCATCCCAGCCTCCAGTTTGATATGAGGTTTACACAGCTTGCATGTGTTTGTCGTATTCACAAAGTGGAGTAAGAGCACCAAGAATGATTAGGCTCCTGTGTATGCATGGGACTGCATCTCCAAAACATTGCTGAAGAGAGGCAAATTCTGTCCTGATTGGTATTTCTCTATCATGATTGTATTCATTTGTTCAAATTCATCAAATCATATGGTTAACATCTGTGTATTTTGCTGCATTTGAGAAGACAGAGGCATGGACAGGTTTGATTTTGTCCAAAACCATCTGTCTTTTAACACTATTTCATTAAATATTGCTTTAAATACTTTTGGGGTATTTTTCAGATCTGGACCGTCTTCAAGTCATTCATATCTCCGAGTCACTTGTCTCATGAAGGAAAAGCTCTATAGTCTGGGGAGATGGCTCAGCCATTCAAGGCTAGGCTCACAATCAAAAATAAAAGAAAAAGCTCTATTAAAATGCACCAGTACATAAATTTCAACAATATATTCCTCAGTTCTCTTTACAATTCTAAAAGAAATGTACTTTGGCATAGATAAAAAGGCCAGCATGGACTTTACGTGTGTCTTGTTTAAGTGTGGGTGTCCCTCAGCACCTGGAAGGGCCTCACAGCATTGCAGAGCAAGCATGCAGTTTGCACATGTGTAGTCTGTGTCCAAAGTGGGCCTGCCTGTGTGTCTGTGTGTGTAGGTAGTTAACGTTTGGAGAGTTTTGTTGTTCTATTTGGTATGAATCATATGAACAATAGCTTCTGTTGGTTTTCTACTCTTTTGACTTCGTTTCTTTGGCCTGAGTAGTCCAATACAACCACAGTCTAACTGAGGTGAAGAATATCATCAATTATTTAAAATATATTATCACAATACATTTTGTGTTTATTTATATACTTTTTGTTAAAGCTTTCAAGATTGAGATTGGGTGAAATTATAAAACACAATCACAATGAGATGATATATGAATTATATTGTTTCTTGTTTGCTTTAATATGCTACATGGGTGTGATAGTAAGCACCCCATGGCACTGATCTGAGAGAAGTTTCTCTAGGGTAATAATAGGTCCAAAATAATGAGTCAAATGACTCAGAGAGGCTCCAGATCTGTAAAACACCCTCCAGAAGGCTTTAAAGCAATATTTAATGAAATGGCATTAAAAGATAGATGATTTTGAGTGAAATCAAACCTGTCCATGTCTCTGCCTCTTTTGCTCAATTCATTGTATTTTACAAAGGCACAAATGCTTACTTCAAAACTTAAAAATGCCCAAGACTTTATCTAGTGGCTGAGAGGGTTCTTACTATACCCTGGGTAGTTCATCAATGAAATCTACTTTCCATTTATTTTTATGGATATATATTTGACGGGGGTCAGGTGTTAAGTGCTCCACAGCCTAGAAGCGACCAACCGGAAGTTCATGAAGTCAGTAATCAAAGATGTCATTCTTACACGTAATTCAGTCAGACCTTATCAACCCCAAGATGCTGCTGGATGTAGACAGCATTTACTTCCAACTGTAAGTTTCTCTAGAGTGATGGGAGAAAGCTTTTCTTTATTGAATCTTTTAATCAGACCTTTGCTCTTAAAATATTTACACGTGCATAAATAAACAGTAAACATTTAAAATATAGATGTTATAGGGCTTGGTTCATGCTTAGTACTCAATGCAAACTCTGTTGTAGAAATGAGGTAACAGCAACTTTTGAGATTATTTTGAACTGTACTTGATTTTTAAACATAGTATTTAATAAAACAATGCACTTGCAGTTTTTAAGTTTGGTATGACATACCTTAGTTTTATAAGTTAGTGTCATAAGAGTTTTTGAACTCTTAGCGAATATGACCTACAATTAATTTTTTTTCATTTTTGGATGTTTTAATCTTTTATATACTTCCATTTTACCAACTTGTTAATTACATTGCTTTGTTTGGAGAAATTAAGTCATATGGCTTATGCTTAGATACATATTTATATGTTCCTAATTTCATTTGATATTTAAGAAAGAAGAAAGTCAATACTTCATTATGCCAAATCAAAACATATTGAAAACATACCCATGGTGGTATTGATTATATGCCTGTTTTCCAAAGTTTTAAACCAGGGCTGCTTAACTTCAAGTTCATCTCCCACTCTAATTTTATATTTAAATTGAAAAGGGTTTGTAACTCCTTCCCTTAAATTGCTTCTGACAGAAAATTCCTTTCTTAGTCTTTTGCCCTCGATGTGATTGTCAAGTGTTGTAAAGTTCCTTTATCTGTTGCTTTCCCCCTGAACAAAAGAAAAGCAATCATTGGCATTCTAGAAGGAAAAAATGGTTGGTGGAAACTGGACAGATTCCAAGCCTCAGACAGAGAGAGATGGAAAAATAGAACCATATCTCCCATGAGCCCTAAACGATGTGGATTAGAATGTGGCTCAAAAATAGTGTCTATAGAACAGATTCTTGACAACACAAGTTGCTGGCCTCTCATGACTTCAGTGTGAACACTTCATACCCAATAGGTGGTCCATCGGCATGAATTAAGTTATTTAGTTAGTTGCCATTTGAGTCATTTGCAAGTTGATGCGCAGGGCGGGAGAGGAGTCAGCTTTGCCCGGCTGAGCTTTTACACACGTATGTTGGCAATCAGAGGGATTCTGTCCCTTCAGTCACCCTGTTGGTTTGTCCACAATATCACTTGTCTTTAAGCTTCTCAGGAACTTTTAGACATTATCTTCTCTTTGTTCTGAATTCAATTGAAGTCTGAGAAAGGGTCTTGGCTTCCATAAAATTAATTGTGGAAAGTATCTCTAAAAATGAGGTATTCTTTCGCTCATTAAATATGTCATGCAAGATGAGATTATTGGTGTTTGCATACTAGCTCATGAATGTAACTCACGAGTTTTATAACTTTCCATTATTTTTATAATTTTCTGAACTGTAAGTTATCTCAATTTACAAGCTTCATGAGTTCATTGAGATCCCATGACTAAACTTGGGTTTGTAATGAGAGAAGACATTACAGTGAGTGTCGCCAGTTGACTTTCTTGTTCCTGTGATGCTAACTTGTCAGAAATCATTGAAAAAATATTTTATAATTTTTATATATCCATGTATGGAAGCACTTTTATTTTATTTAATATTTGGTGATATGGTTAGGTTGAATATCTAATTTTAGTATAAAGCTATTTTGATTTCTTCATTCCTTCCCAGTATGTTTGTTTTTCTCTTTGATTTCTAGAAGCTTGTGGAATCTTTGGTTTGCCTCCAGGATCCTAAATTTACAGAATTGTGTGTCCTGTAGTCAAAACATGAAGCAAACATTTTTACTCATGAAATTCATTATTTCAAATCAATGATTTTCTATTTTTTCCCTCATTATTTGTTGCAGAGACACTATTATCTATAAGAATTTAGAAAACCATTTCCCACCCCCGTCTTTTAATCATTCTTTCCTATTTTCTTCTTTTGTGACTTTTATTTTTTATCCCCCTTTTATTAAACATAGTTTCTTTTCTCATAGAATATCATCTGAGTACTCTTTCCTTCTACTCCTTCCAGTTCCTCTCGCCCTCCTCTCCCATCCAGATTTACTCTCTAATTTATTTCATCTACTTGAAAAAATTTTCAGTCTTTTAAACTGAGCTTGATAATCATATATGTCTGTACCTCCAAGAGATTAATTTTGTCCTTCCTTCCTTCCTTCCTTCCTTCCTTCCTTCCTTCCTTCCTTCCTTCCTTCCTTCCTTCCTTCCTTCCTTCCTTCCTTCTTCCCTTTCTTCCTTCCTTCTTTCCTTTCTTCTTTTTTCTTCCCTTTCTCCCTCCTTCCCTCCCTTTATTTCCTTCTCTCCTTTCCTAAGTTGTGATATGACTACAATAGACTCTCTCTCTGTTTTGTTTTTTGGTTTTTCAAAACATGGTTTCTCTGTGTAACTGCCCTGGCTGTCCTGGAACTCACTTTGCAGACCAGGCTGGCCTTGAACTCATAGAGATCCACCTGCCTCTGTCTCCTGAGTGCTGAGATTAAATGCCTGACTACATTAGGCTCTCTTAACATTCAAATATATTCATTAATTCTATTGCTGAACTCAAGTGTTTATGTAATAGTACATATGCATTAGTTAGATTAATATTGAATAACATTAAGAATATGTATAACTTTAACAACAGTAGTGTAAGAAAATGCATTTTCTGATAATTAATATGGAGTTGCATTGGAGAGTCAAGAAATTGTTGTTTGAATTTATAAGGAGACTCTTTATAGATGAACTTTACTCTGTATTTTCTGGTTGACCTTAAATCCCACATAGAAGAGTTCACGAACATGGAACCTGATCAACCAAAAATCTGAGACCATCTATGTGAGCAAACTGACTTAAGAACAGTGAGGATCCCTTGGCTCACACTACAGTGTAGTCTCATTTGATCAGATGTAAGGCAGCATGTGAGTGTTTTATTGATACTGACACTTGCTGTATTTTTATTAAACCATTCTAAATTTGGTCTCTAATTATATAGCATGTCTTTTAATATTGATGCAGTGATTTGTCTCACTCATCATTTGTAAAAATGTGACATCAACAGTTGTTAAACTTGTCCTATGTTGTGTATCCCAGTTTCCATCTTTAAATATAAGGTCGACACTATAAGAGTTCACTGTCAATTTATGACAAGTGAAAATAGTTATAAGAAGCCACAAAACTGTATTTTTTGGAATTTTATTTTTTTCCCTTTTATTGAAAATAGATTGCTTTCTTATATAATCTTATTACAGTTCCCCCAGACTCCTCCCAGCTTCTCCCTAACTTCCTTCCCCTCCAGATCCACTTTGTTTCTGCCTCTCATTAGAAAAGACAAGACTTCTAAAGAGGCAACTACCAAACATTTCAAAATAAAATATATTAAGATCAAACAAAGACCATCACATCACGACTGGACGAGGAAAAGAGCCCCGAGAGCAGAGACAAGAATCAGAGACCCTCTCACGTGCAAGCTCAGGAGTCCTATCAAAGCACTCAGCTGAAGGCTGTACACAGAGGCCCAGGTGAGGACCACGCGGGTCTCTGTGAGTTCAGATGGCGCTTTGCTTAGCTGGTTCAGAGGGCCTTGTTTTCCTGCTGTCCTTGATCCCTCTGGCTCTTACACTCTTTCTGCCTCTTCATTCACAGGGCTCCCCAAGCTCTCAGGGGAGGGATTTGATAGAGACATCCCATTTAAAACTCTGTGACAAAACTATATTTTTAGTAAGTAGTTTTCAATATTTTAAGTGGAGTTTAAAATTTATAATTACACATATTGCACATATTTCATGGAAGAATTAAAAAGTATTTTATTATAAATAAAGGACAGTTAGTGAAAAAATAAGACATATTATTTTTAAGATATCTTTTCATCTTCTACAACACACTGTAAATCATTTAGAATTTTATTAATTGCTTAAACATAAAAATACATTCTTTCAGTTAGCCTTTTCTTCTCTCCAAATGTAATAAACTCCTAAGGAATCATAGACAATACTAAGCTAGCATATTTTTTTTAAGTCACAACATAGTGTGCATTTAAAAATAAATATATGGCAAAGGGATTCTATTTAAGCTATCATTGTTTGAGTTTTTTCCCCCCAGAAAAAGGGATAAATATACCATTTGGACTAATGTTATTTCCTGAGCTATGAGCATAATGATTTAAGCAAAGATGACTGAAACGCTCTGACAGTGTCTGAAGTCACCCCCTTAAACATCTGAAAAGGTACCTCGAATCCAGATCATGCACGGTCACTGTGGGATAGGGGTTGAAGTAGGGACTGAGGGTACAGGAGAGAAGGTGTCAGGCCAGGCAGAAGTGCTGTGCAGGCTTACAGTCTCTGGGGTGGGAGACAGGACAGGTGTGTACCATCACCACCTGCAGTCACTAGTGGCATTCGCCGAGAAAGGGGTCGTGACCCACAGGTTGAAAAATGCTGCTCTATAGTTTACTAATTTTACAGAAGAGATGAAAAACAAGACACACAGGTAAATGTAGAACTGTGTGGGCTTTCTTCCTCTGAGGCGAGCCCCTTCTCATGCTAGCACCATGGATTCGTCCCTTCTCCCCCCAGCATGGTGGACGGAGGGAAATCTTAATTCTTGGAGATCTTTTTTTTTTTGTTTCACTTAATGTACTTTCCAAAAGCAGGGTATGTGTCAGTTTCTTTAGAATATCTCTTCCCTTTCAGGGCTGTTGCACTGTGAACTTTAGAGGTCAGTGAATATAGTCCCACTTCTCTGTGCTTTCTTCCGTGTGCCAGACTTTACTGAAAATCTTAGGGCGCTGTAAAGAAAGACCAGATTGACTTGTAAGTCACACTTGAGAGCGCTATCAGACAGATTTAACAGCTGAAGCAGCTAATTTGAAAATTACATTTGTCTGTTCACTCATCTAAAATAATTCATATACCCTTTAGCTATACAAACTCTGCCTTACACTTACTTCCTTTAACCCCCCCCCAAAGAGAGTCTGAAAACAATATAATTGCTAACTTTTCATTTTTTCAAGGATCCTTTCCGTGAGGTATAATTCTTGTTTTGAGTAGAATGTTGCTATTTTTTCTAAATGAATACTGAATATACTAAAGTCTTTAGTATTATGGATATAAAAGCACCCAAGCCTTAATCACTGACAGTTATAGTGCCTGGCTTTACTCGGACACCATGGATGAGATGACAAACAGATCATCTCTGGATTGTAACCAAAGGAGGCAAGAGTGGATTTCAGCCTTGAGAAAGAGGGAGAATGAACTTTCATGTCTATTTTCTTTCACAGTGGCACAATGACTAGGCCTTGTGACGCATGACCTTCCAGTGTCTCGTACCCAAGCACAGCTACTAAATCAGCTGCTTCTCTGTCATTCACCCATATCCTGCTCCCACCCTTTCTTTACAGTATCAGCTGTTAGAGGAGCCACAGAAGAATTTTAGAAGGAAACTCCCCAAGCGTTTTGTTGAGGTGCAAGCTCTGCTTCGGCCCCACCTCTCTCTCTCCAGATCCCGCCACTGAGAACCCCACAACTGGGGATTTTCAAAACACTTAGCACGTTCTGCCAATGTTTGTCAGTTAATCCCAGATATTCTCTACACATAAACTGTCATCTCACCAATTTCAAGACGTAAAGTGAAGCTGCTTGCTCTGGGTGAACTTACTACAGGCTCTATCACTTTAAATTGGTTATAAATGGACTGTTTTCATTTAAGAATTCACAAGGTCATTGAGTGAAAACTAATGGAATCATATCGGTGACCTCTAGATGCGTGCAATTTATAAAAGGATCCATTTTTTTCACCAGAAAGACTATGAGAACTAAATGCTAAAGGTGTCTATAAGAAAGTTGTGCCTTGCCAGACGGTGGTGGCACACGCCTTTAATCCCAGCACTCGGGAGGCAGAGGCCAGCCTGGTCTACAAAAGCTAGTTCCAGGACAGGCTCCAAAAAGCTATAAAAAAAAGCCCCTGTCTCAAAAAACCAAAAAAAAAAAAAAAGAAAGTTGTGCCTTTATCTTGTTCTCAAATATTGTTTACACATTGATATCACAGTCCCTTACTTACAGTAAATCTAGTTACTCTTTATTATAAACCATTTTTATTATATAAAATTCATTAATTGAGTATTATCTTTTGTATTATTTTATATTAATCTTAATATTGGTATTGGTATGACTATATTACCCATAAGTATGAATACTTCTATACTTCTTTTTTTTTTTTTTGGTTTTTTGAGACAGTGTTTCTCTGTGGCTTTGGAGCCTGTCCTGGAACTAGCTCTTGTAGACCAGGCTGGTCTCGAACATGAATACTTCTTTAATCTCCAACTAATAATTACTTTTATAAAGTGTTCAATATAAGAAGAAAAGCATTTTCCATACACTGCACTACATTTAAATATAATGAGATGATCAACCTTTAAGGAGATAGCAAATTTTATTGGATTTATATTTTGGGCATATGAGAGCAATAAAACATGTAACACTCTGTGGTCCACCCTGTAGGCATGAAATATCAAGAGAGGTTGTCAAGTAACTATTATTGCTTTTTGTCTACTAGTGTAGAATTATAACCTGAGTTTTCTTTAACTCTACAATAAAAAATTTAAAAAACAAAGTCACATTGTTTTTTGAGTTAACAAAACTTTATTCTACATAAAGAAACCAATATTCTAATAATTAAGTTTTTCTGATCATTTACTATTGTTATAAATCAAGAAACATATCAAGATAGCACGCATGCAGAAGACAGATAATTTTTATGTGACAGATATAAGGCAACATAGTTATAGTGCAGGAGAAAAGAGATAACTTTTTTGTTATCACTCTCTCTTTCTCCTTTCCTCCTTCCACCACTCTGCCTCCCACCCTCCATCTCTCCCATTTTTATCTGTCTTTTCATTTCCTCCTACTTTGAGTGAAAAATAGCATTTACCTTTATCAAAACCCTTTGAAAAAGGACCACTCTTCTTGATCATCTTGGCTTCTTTCTCTTCTGTCTACTTAACTACTAAGGTCTATTTTAGAGCATGCAAGGCTAATTGTTTTAGAATTGGATAAATAAATTGCACATGGTAGCTATTTTTAGGAGAAGCAAGATGAACGAGGAAAATGAGAAAGAGTAATGTAGAGTCAGGGCTTAGTATGGGTCTAGCAGCCCAGGCTGGAGTTGCTGGGAGCTACTGGCACAGTTCGGGTGAGGGAAAATAGAGCCACAGAGCAGCAGCAATGCACAAAACTTCTCTGTGACAAGGGAGGAAGACCAAAAAATAAAATAAAATAAATACTTCATAATCATATCCAAGCACAGATTCAGATGTGTGTGTCTCAGAAATGACCATGCCTCATATCCCGTTATAGATTACATCATGGTCTGTTATTTCTTTACCAACTGTGGTTCTAGTGTATGTTGCTAATTACTACAGTAAGTGGTAAAATTACCTCTTCTCAAAGGGAAGTAATTCTGAGTTGAGCAAGTGGCTCACATGTGTAGGGTCAGAACTAAGATGGTTGAGCCAGGATCATCATGAATTTGAGGTCAGCCTGAGTTCCACTGCCAGGCAGTGCAACAAAACAGAACAGCCTCCTGCAAACTTTTCCCAAATCACCTGTCGCATACCCATGATTCCTTTCTAATACTCCAGTCCCTGTGTCATTTGCCTATTATCTACTGAAAAAAGTCAGTAAATCCAACTTTGTCCATATACTAACATGTTTGCAGGATTCTGTTGTGTCCTGGGACCTAATACAAAAAGGAGGGGGCTCCTCAATGCATAGAGAAGGACACGTAGCAAGAATGATGGCTTGAGCATGTCAAAATGCTGGCCTTAGAAAACTTACCCCGAGTCAGAAGTGGTAGTCATGATTTGGTGAAACTGTTGTCTCCAGGATGGATGGCTTGCATATGTAATCCCTGCACTCAGGAGGTCTAGGCAGGAAGATCACAAGTTTTAGGCCAGTCTTGTAAACACACACACACACACACACACACACAACCACACGCACAATAACACAACACATTTAGGAGCTCTGATGTAAAGAACATCACAATAGGAATTATAGGACCTAGAGACTATTCTTTTACTTTGTAATTAACATTTTAGTATTGAATAAATTAATACTCTACCTATTTTATAGGAAGAAAATGAGGAGACTATGTTGTTGGATCAACTAAGGGAGAAGCAAAATTTCAAACCTATTCATTTTATTAAGCCAATCACCAATTTGTTTATTGCTTTCATTGTTTGTGATTAATTATTGAGACAATGGTAGATGTTAATAGCCATGGCCATAGTACTCTAAATAACCATGAAGGGCACTCATGGTTCTAAAGCCCAGCCATTGTCAAGCTTTTCCTCCTTAAGAACTAATCATTTGTGTTTCTAAACTCTCAACAATTTTCAAACAAAACACTATATTAATACTGAATCATTTATTTCTTAAATTTCAAAATTACATCCATCTTGATTTGTATTCATGAGCATTTAGGAGTATGACAGAGTGCAACAATTAGGAAATATGAATAACAACTGACGCTGGGCTTTGCAACATTTAAGGAGGCAACTAATTCTTGAACTCTCACACCACAGTGGTGCTAAGAGGCTCCAGGCGCTCCTGGCATCTGGGGTTTGCCCCACTTCTGGAGTGATTGCTCATTCACAGAAAACCTGCACATAGACATTCATTGACCAATAAATAGGTGGTTACAGGGCCCAGTTTTTGTTTCTCAGTGTACCAGGGAAGGAGTTCTTGAAAAGTCATGCAGGTTAGTGTTCATAGCAGCTTTACATTTTCTCTCCCATACTTTCATCAGCTGGCCCTCTTGGAGAGTGTTGTTTATGTCCCGCAGCCTATCCCTGCTATTTGGGTCTTCTCAGATGCAGCTCATGAGTTGGATATTAAGACAGACTGTCCAAGGTTGTATCTTCCTAAAACTGTAATAAATTGCTAGATAAACTGTTATCTCTTGTCAATTAATTTCCTTTACCAGTTACTGCAGACACGGAACTGTTTAGACCAGGACATGTTTTTCCAGTTTCCAGCAGTGTTCAGATAGCTAAGCAAGGTATTTGCTTTGGGACTAAATATATTTATCTCAGTAATAAATGTCTTTTGCATGTACGTCTTGAGCAGAAGCAGTTTCATATTTATTTCAGGATTCTGTCAATTTACAACTTTTAAGCTACAGTTCAGTCTGCAGCTTAATCCTGGTACCCAAGAGGCAGAGGCAAGCAGAGCTCTGTGAGTTGAGGCCAGCCTGGTCTACATAGTGAGCCCTGTGTCAAAAGAGTGGTGGCGGTGGCAGTGGTGGGGTTTGTAGAGATGGCTCAGTAATTAAGAGCACTTGTTGCTCTTGCAGTGTTGGATTTGGTTCCCACACACATGGTGGCTCACAGCCATCCATAGCTCTATTTGCACAAGATCCAGGTACCTCTTTTGATCTCTGCTGGCACCAGGCA
>JAQHUG010000010.1:15312503-15326289 GCA_028555095.1 Dicrostonyx torquatus
CTAATGGCCTGCTGCACGGGCCTTTCTCCTCCGGTGGGGGTGGCTAGATCAGATGCCCTCTCCAAGGGCTTACCTCAGTCAAAAGGGCCGAGTTCTCCTCCGGTGGGGGTGGCTAGATCCGAAGCCCTCTCCAAGGGCTGAAATTTTTTTTTTTTAAAGAACATCAGTAGCAATCATTAGCTCAGATAAACAATTCTATGTTGATGGATTCGTTGGTAATTCCTCATGATACGATGTAGAATTGTCTATGTAATATCCATTGGAATAATACATCATATACCATATGAGTTTTTTTTTTAATTTGGAACATTCCTGTGACATAAGCACTAACAGGAGAAGAATGTGTTACAAAGTAGAGTCAATGTGTGATTGCCAGACAAATGCTCCCTGCTGAGCTTTGGATAGATGTCATCAGATACTATCATTTCCAAGGGCTGTAGTGCTCTGTTTTCCAATATAATGATCATGGGGAGTTGACTGATTCAATGTGCTTCAAACATAGTTATATTTTCCCCTACAGTTTCGTCCTTGTTTTATATATTAAAAAAATGCATGTAAGTTTGGGGAATGTAATGGTCTCCACTAGAGCACAGTGCTGTATCATGCCTTCTCCAATTCCCTTGGACAAATCTGAGTTTGATTTCAATGAGCTAAGTTCCTTATGTTAATAGTTTTGTTTTCTGTATATAGTGATTAATTAATAGATTATTTTTGCTTTTTATTATCATATATTAATTTGCATAATAATGGATTTCATTCTGGCATTTTCATACCTGCAGATGGTGTATTTTGATCAGTCCTATTTGCCCATTCCCTTCCTGAGTCCTCTCCAGATTTGATTTCAATCCTCCTCCTGACAATCAAGTCTCTCCTTCTACTTATATATTTTTACAAAAGCTTTATTTTATTTTTGCTTACGTGTGTTTATATATCTGTGTGAGAGTTTGGGCATGGGAGTAGTGTCTGCAGAGGCCAGATGAGGCTGCTGGAGGCCCTGCTGCCTAAGTTACAGGAAACTGTGAGAAATCCAACATGGTTGTGGGAACTGAACTTCACAAACCCACCAAAACATTCTAAACCACTTAGGCAACCAGTCCCCCTTTCAGGTCTTTTTTCCCCTAATGACTGAATGAGTTCCATTAGGGTATTGGGACTGCTTATAGGAACATGGGTAAGAGTTTGTTTACAGTGTCCTGGGCATTTCTCCAGTGGCTACACCAATGAAGAAACTGTTTCTCCTCTTTTCACACATCACTTGCTGTTTAAGTCCTCAGGAAGTGGAAGGGTCCCATGAACCCTCCAGATTCTGTGACAGGATATGGAAGAGGGCAGTTTTGTGTAGATCTTAGGCAAGTCATCTTAACTTCCTTGAGTTCAAGTGTAAAAACCATCACCAACAAAAATACGTGAACCAGAGGCCAGGGTTCTAACCCTCCGCCATCTTCCTCTATCACTGCTGTGATCTTACATTCTTCCCACACCTTCTTTAATATTTTCTAAGCTTTAGAAGGAATTGTATATATGAAAGAACTCCTTTTTCCCTCAACAAAATAGGATTATAGATTTTATAGCGATTTGAACATTATGATCCAGTGAAACAGACTTTATTAAAAATGATAAAAAATGATAGATGGTTGGGGAAACTTCTTGCATTTAGTTGATTCAGCAAGCACATTAAGGAGAAAGTAAAAGGAAAACATTTAGAATAATATGAATATAAAAGTTAACAACAGAATAAAATTTTCTGATTTTTGTTCTTGTTTACTTTTTATCTTTTAAGTTTCCCAAGCAATTTAACACAACAGTGGGTTATAATGCATTATAAAAATACTTAATATTTACCAAACTGTCACAAGAGGTAAGACTTTGCCTTGAAGAAGCTTACATTTAAGGAATTGCATGGATATTTCTGCTTAAAAAACTACATTGGGAATTTTGGTTTTCAAAAGGCTCTCATGAAGAAATTAGAGGTATTAGAACAATCCAGTTGAATAGTTACAAACATTTCAGAATTGAAGGCAGTTACATTTCAGAATATAATTACGGTACAATTGTCATGTTGGGTGTCTTTACTTGAATCTTTATGCAAGATTTATAGTGATGTTTGGAAGTCAGATATCTGTTACCACCTAACTGTCATTATCTGATTTCTTAATTTCAATTTAGAGATATTAATACTTGCCACCTTGTAGAATTACTCTTTGCAGAAACCTAACTTACCTTGTTGGAAATTTATGGGCATCATTTGGAGCCGAAGTCCATATAAATAAGTCTTTTTCCATCATTAGCTTTCATATCCCGTGAAACTTCTATTGCTGTTCTGGTCAGAGAATATAGGAATGTGAACCACAGATGCTTTCACAGTACAGCTTTATTCTGTGTGGATACGTCAAACAAGTTTTGTTAAACTCTGGAGGTTTGTCTTCTTGAGGGTTAAACAGTGTAGATTCCAATACAGTGGATGGTTTATAGAATATGCATACAGATTATCTGCGTTTTGGAAATACATATTTTAGATTGTATTCTACAATGCTCACATCTCAGCTCTTAAGTCCAGGAATATGGTATGAGTTTTGACTTCAATATCAATTACAAAACTATTGTTAAAGAAAGTTTGGTTAGTGGCTACTATAATTTAGAATGCTGGATATTGCCTCACAGGATTTAGAAAACATATTGGCGAATGTCCAGTGGGTACATATCTTCACATATCGAACTACTAATTAGGGTCTGGGAGCGGTTACCTAGTTAAATACAGACTTTCAACAGCAAAGCAATAGCTATTTAGATAAACCAGGACCGACAGAGGATTTGGGTCACTTTATACCAGTTGACTTCCAGTTTAGTCACCAAATGAGGCTGAGACCGATCTTCATTTTACAGGGCTCTTCAGATATTAGAGTTGTTAATTCAAGAATTTTATTACTGTACTAACAAGATAGGAAAAAGTAATAGTGTACCAATTGGAATCAACAGGTCCTGGCATTTAGCAACCCTGGACAAAACTCATTTCACGTCACTCTGTTTCTCCCATGTCAAAATGAGGAAAGGTGGCTCTACATTGTAGGTTTTGCACAGAAGAATATATTAATTTATGCCATATAAATGCTATTTAACTATTGTCAAGGTATGGTATTATCTGTGGATTTAAATTTAAGATGGGAAAATAATAATAATACAGCTTGCTTAATTTAGTTCTCTCAAAACAAAAACTGTGGCAAATTTCCCCTTTGGAAATGCACTCTCAGTGGTCAGCCACCCAATAAACTGGTGTTTTCTACCGTACCCTTGCCATGCCCTCAGGTAGAAGTGTGGATGGAAGGAAGATGGGGAAGCATCCACAGCTGCCTGCACAATTGCTGGCAGGAAGTAAGACAGAAGAAAGTTAAATTATGAATCCAAATCACTTTCTAAAATGGGCTCATTTGCCTCATTTAGAGAAAGGGCTTCTCGTTTTCCTTGGATATAACCTTTTGTTAGGAATAAAATAATGATATTTTAAGAAAACAAACTTCATCATGTTAAGTCACGCTAGGGCTGGTCAGATAGCCCCAAATCACCATCCTGGCAAGCTTTGGAGCACAGAATGGCTTTGTCTCATCCTCTTATTTACGAATGCTAATCACAGAGCCTGATGTGCAGGTAGGCAGAGGCCCCTTGGCTTCCCAAATCACCCACTTTGGGGGGAAATAGACACAAGATTCTTTTGGAAGACAATGGCAAGAAATGCTGTGTATTTTTGTCATGAGTCATTCCAGAGCTGTCTCTCATCTGGCTTTGGAAGTCAAATATCTCAGTGCCTCAATTCTCCAGTATCATATCTGGATGGTCATGATCTCCTTCCATCAATCCTAGCCTTCCTCTTTCTTAGATCCCCAAGTTCTGAATACTTATAATAGTATTAGAATCATGTCAATTGCCCTAAATAGGTTTCTATATCCTAACACATTTTTTTTTACAAGTAGTCTTTTCCATTAAAATATTTTATTGATTTTTTTGTGGCTTTCACACCAGGCATCCTGATCCCATTCATCTCCCTGTCCCTTCCTATCTGACCTCTGCCCTTTCAACCACCTCCCACAAATAAAATAAATAAAACAAAATATAAAAGAAAAAAATCTCATTGTGGAAGCTGTAGTACGACACAGTGAGTCACACAGTTACACTTTAGTCCTTACATCTTTTACTTAACAAGTATTCATTGCAATGACTCATTCATCTGGTTCGGGGCCTCTCGCTTCTGCTACACTGTTGATACTGGGCCCTCGCTGGGACTCCCTTTGGATAACCTGTTGTTTCCCAGTGTCGTGGAGATCCTGAAGAGTTTTATCTGCAGGACCGGCCCCCTTTACAAGATCCAGCAGTTACCAGATGGGGTGGATGTTGAGGGTGGGTCAACTCATAGTCCTGGTTCTGGGTCTGGGTGGTAGCTGAGTTGGTCAGTCCACCAGTTCTCCCTCATTCTCATCTCCAGGGCGAGTTCTCCAACACTGCCCTGGCTAGCTCTACCAATGCAGCAGGCAGCAGTAGGTGGAAATAGTTCCCCCGCTTGCATGCCTTCGGTCAGGCTCGTCTGCACCCATACCACCAGGGCCAACTGAACTGAGTTGCCCAGGTGATGTAGAGGGCCCACTCTCCAGAGCGCTGCAACTGATGAGGGGCAAGGCCAGCTATCCCACTGTCATACCCCCAAGGTCAGGTCTCCCACCTGCCGCAGGTGGTGAGGGGCTAGGGGGAGGAGGTAATCTTTCCATAGCCCATACTATCATATGGCAGATGAGGGTAGAACCAGTTCTTCAGCTCTCAAACCCTCTGGACCAGCTCAGCCATGTCCCTGCCAACAGGGTCAGCTCTACTGTGCTATCCAGGTAAGGTGCAGGGCCTTCCCTCCTGAGAGCTGCAGCCTCAAGTGAGGGGCAGGACCAGCTCTCCAGTTCTCATGACCTCAGGGCCATCTCTCCCAGGCCCATGCCACTGCAAGGCAGATGAGGGGCTGGGCCAGTCCTCTCATGCTCATGTTCTCAGGGCTGGCTCATCTGCAACCCTGATAGAGGGATCAGCTCGACTGCTAACACAAGTTTTAAAATTTATGAGTCTAGCCCTTGTATGTATTATTTTTATCTTTCTGCACTAAAATTTTAACAGTGAAACAAATCATTAAAATTTTAAATTACTGTTGATAGTGATTATGAAATGCCTAAGAGATTGTGTATGGTAGCAGATTACATTTTGTTTTCACATTATCCCATATTATTCTAAAGTAATTACGATTTTGAAAAATCAATAAACAAAGAAAGAAACTTAAGTCCATCAAATAACAGTGAATGCCCCTAAATGAATCCTTTTTGTAGCTAACTCATTGGGGAAGCTGTGGCAGCCACTAGGAGACTGTGTCAGACAGTCCACTAAGTCATACCATGTTACAATATATTTGAATTTACTGTTCTAAATCCTTCAGCATTTTTTACTGTTCTCAGGAGATCATTATCTTTTATTTCAATTGGTAGAAAGGTAGCTAAAGGGGAGGACTGGTCTCCTCTTCACCCTGATGAGAGGTCTTTAGACGTTACGCTTTGCTAGAACAATCATCCATGTGAAAGCCTTAAAACAGAAGAAAATATTTCACTCACAGAAGTAAATGAATAAATAAATATCCCTTATCTGGGAAAGTCACTCTGGAATTGATCTTTGCAGTCAGGTGGAGGGGCTGTTCTGGTACATGTCTAACAGAAGAATGAGTCCTGCTTACTGTGTGTTTTCAAAGATGGAAGAAGAATTTGGAATTTTTTTCTGTAATAAAATGAGCACCATTAGACAATTTGTCTTTAAGGTGATTGACATAGGACAGTGAACACAACACATCACTTTACACAATCAAAGTGTCACATGATGAATACAAATGCCGTTTCTATGGCCCGGCTAAAAATAAATTTGGTCTAAATCAGAAAAAGAACTGGCTTATTTATTTGTCACCGAAACTGCCACCAATAAGGTCCTGTGTTACAGACCCCCAGTCCCCCTCCTCTTTTCTCTGTGGCTAGGATAATGTTACCAGCACCTTTGCTTGGGACTGTCAGGCTTCCGTAGCATCTCTTAAATCCTGGATGAAACCTATGTTCTGGAGCTTGATGCGCATTGGCAAGCCCTTTACAACCTTCATTTCTAAAAACATTTTTGGATAGTCTTTCCATTTAGGGTCCAGGAATTTGTATAAAACCAGACAGTTATATTGCATTTGAACTAAAAGGCTATTGGTTTGTGGAATTTCCTTTAACTGGAAACACATATGGGTCTGTGGTTTTAGTGTTTTCACAGTTTTATACTATCCAGTTTGTTTTCATTTTAAGAGGTGGAGAATTTATCATTAATTTCCATATTTTATAAAGAGCTAACATTTTTCCTTTCCTTTAATTTTTTTCAGTTGAAAGAGACAAAGATTTTTCTCATCAGAGAAGGCATTACAAAGAGTTTCGGTTTGATCTGACCCAGATCCCACATGGAGAAGCAGTGACAGCAGCTGAATTCCGGATATATAAGGACAAGAGCCACCAGAGATTTGAAAATGAGACCATTAAGATCAGCATATATCAGATCATCAAGGAATACACAAATAGGTATCAACTTTATGTTAACTGTTTATCCTAGCAACCAAAAAGATTCAGTTTTAGTTTAAAAGCCATTGAGAACTTATATGATACACAGCATATTTTCTTGGGTGAAGGGAGATACTGAGCCAGGCAGAGGCCCATTGGAAAGGAAGAATAAGGAGCTGGTGAGATGGCTCAGCAGTTAAGAGCTCTTAGTCTTGTAGAGGACCATGATGTGGCTCCCAGCACCCTTATCAGGCAGTCACAACCACCTTTAACTCCAGCTCTGGGGGATCTGAACCTTTCTCCTGACCTCCTTTGGCATCTGATACACATGTGCATGCAAACACACAGACAGACTCAGATATACATGAATGAAATTTGAAACTAAGTCTAAAAAACAAAAAATATTAAAACTTTCTCCTACACTTTACATATTTTCCTATTATTCACCTGTGTACCAAAACAGTATCATAACTCTTTTTATATTCTTTCTTGGGTTTTTATTTCATTTTGTAAATTTGTCTTTCAGTCCAGGAAATTTGCATTTTATTCTATGTACATAAAACTTCCATAAAAATTATTTAAATAATATAATATTCTTGTAGTCAGAGAAGGACTGATTTGCTAGGGAAGGGGTGGGATATTATGCAATTAGTTACTTAAATTTTGAATAAAGATAGTTCTACTTATGTTAAAAATCTGACAGACAGTATATATTCTGTCTAAAGATACTTGAGAACTGTATGAAAACAGATGATAGACTGAAACATTAAATATGTGAAAATGTCACTGATAATGGAAGGCAAATGAACAATCAAGTATGGACTATAGAGGGGCATTAGGCATGTTTCCTGACCTTTAAACTAACACAGAAGTCATTTGGATAACATCTTTAACTGATAATTAGTTATCTTTGTTGGACAATTGACATGTTACAGCAAGATGCTCTTCATCTGCCAGTAGTTTCTGCTCACGAGATCAAACCTGTCTTATGGTGAACTGCTATATCCTTTGATGAGGCAAATACTTAAGGGTCAGTGTCTTGTTCCTTTTAATCTTGATAACTAGAGTTCCCTAATGTTTAGGTTAGCTTGGTATTCTGCTGCAATAGTTTCCCAAAGAACATTCCATTAGTCTGTCACAATATCTGGGGAAGATAAAAAGCTGATGTCACATACCTCTGTTAGACAGCCAGGAGAAGGCTCGTAATACAAAACAGAAACTCCTAGGCAGGCTCATGGTTAAAAAGGCTATTAATTTTCTTTTAACTGATCTTCTTTAAAATTATTAGTTAATGGAATTTTTGATGTGTACCACTCATTACTATTCCAAGGAACACTAATTAAGGAGAATTGTTTTAATAAATATTACTCTATATGCATTGCTATTTTTATATCTTCTTTTTATTGTTTTTATTGAGCTATATATTTTTCTCTGCTCTCCTCCCTCCCTCTCCCCTCTCCTTCTATCCTCCATCATGGTTCCCATGCTCCAAATTTATTCAGAAGTTCTTGTCTTTTTTATTTCCCATGTAGATTAGATCCCAAAGAGGATATTACCTTCCTCTTTGTTGTCTAGGTTTTCTGGGATTGTGAATTGTAGGCTGATTTTTTTTTCTTGCTTTATGTCTAAAAGCCACTTATGATTGAGTACATGTGATATTTGTCTTTCTGGGTCTGGGTTACCTCACTCAATATGATGTTTTCTAGATTCATTCATTTGACTGCAAATTTTAAGGTGTTATTATTTTTTCTACTGTATAGTACTCCATTGTGTAAATGTACCACATTTTCCTTTTCTATTCTTTGGTCGAGGGCATTTACGTTGTTTCCAGGTTCTGGCTATGACAAACAAACGCATTTCTAATTCTAAGAGAACTAATAGGAAATCAGAAAGATCCATGTCATTTTCTTAACCTTAGTAATTGTTGGCCATGGGTGAAATATATATGTGTATATATATATATATATACACAAATCTTACTATAGTGCTGCTTTTGATCACTGATTTTTTTTTGTTCTTTTTGAGACAGTGTCTTGTATATAGTCAAGGTTAGTTTAGAACTTAAAGATCTATGTCTGCCTATCAAGTGATGGGAGTTCAGGTGTGGCCCATGATGTTCAACCAATGGTTCTACTTACAAAATTAAGGCACAGGGCCTGTATATACCCCACAAAACATCTGTTTGGTATTAAGTAAGGGTAGCATCCTTTAAAGCTAAGTGAAATTTGAAAATAGTATTTTGAGCATTAGTTAATATTGCTACAAGTATTTAATTTCTTTTTCTTGTAGCTGTTTTTTCTACAATGGAAGGAAGAGTATTGTAAACCTTTGTTTTTATCATCAGAACTACTAACTGGTTTGATCTGCATTAATATTTTGACATTGCTATTATTTATGGTGAGGAATCATGTATATTTAATGGACATTAAATTGTACTTTGTTATTTAATATTTCCAGTCTTTTTCCAAAGAACCCTTTATATACTTGATCTTACTCATTGGGAATATTTTGATTGAATCTTACTATAGACTTTTTATTGACTAAAATAAAAAGACAACTTTTATTCAGGCCCTGCTACAGTTTTGAGGTTGAATGCCCCTCCATAGGTTAAAAGTGTGATCTTTGGTGGGAAGGCTGTTGAGAGGTGCCCTAGGTCTTTAAGAGGTAATGGGACTTTACCAGAGATCCTTATTCAATTGGGAGTATGGCTTTAAAGAGGAATGTGGGACCTTTACCCTGTTTTTTTTTCCCTGCACTGACTCATGGCTGGTGAGTAGTTGGTTCAGTCACAGGATCCTACCACTATGTGTTCCTTCAGAAAAGGCTCCAAAGGCCAATTTGACCAAGACTGACTGAAGCTGGTAAAAGTACAAGTCTGAACAACTCTCTTCGATTTATATGCTTATTATTTTAAGTATTTCACTATAGTAATGGAAAACTGACCAGCACAAGTCAATTGCTCTTTTTCTTCAGGATAATTTTTCATGCACACATGAAGAGAGAGAAAGAGAGAAGGATAGAAACAACTTTATGTTACATATACGCTAAGTAGAATTACCAACCATTCCTTAGTAAGAGGGACCAACACAAAATATCAGGATTTAAAAATAAGTTTCTCATGTATTTCTCAAGCTATGGAAGGAATTTTTCCCCAGTGAAAACTAAGAATTAATTCTCTTTATTTCTCATATTGAATTTTTCCATACTAATTTGACTTTAATTTGGTGAGAGACGAACCAAGTTAAAAATTCCTCTTTTCCACATTATATGATCGCAGTTAAAATAGAAAGAATTGCAATACAAAGATTAATTTTAAAGTTCAAATAAATCTTTGAAATAATTTATTCATGTTCCATATACATACATACATATGTACATACATAATACACAAATGCTATTCCTTAAAGATCTAAAACAGAGGTAGGAAAATAAAATAGTGTCTCATGTTTTCAAAATACTTGCCATCTCTCATCATCAAACTTGTAACATTTTTAATGTAACACGCAGAAGTAGTTGAAATCCTCATGGACTGCACTTTTTGGCTCAGTGCCTCTAATGGTACATATGCATTATCTTATGTGGGAGCTCACTGTCCTTAAGGTACTGCTTTCCTGTGTGGGTGGGGATCCTTGCTATATCTTAGAATGATGCTTTGAAGACGTTTCACATTCGGGACCCTGGCTGATCTAGTAACCAGCTAGTCTGTGACTCCTCTATCAGTAAAACACAATCACACTGAAAAGCAGACAGAGCCATTCTATTGCCTCCTTTCCCACTTGTTTATTCTACAGAACTCGCAACTCTTTATATATTTCATTCCTACCATCTCTTACATCCATGATTTATGCTTATGCATATTTAAATGCATGCAATTTAAAGACATGTTCTCATAGGTATCCAAGTCTTTATTTCTTGCTCAAGAGGTAACACATTTTTCTATCATTTCATTTTTTTGAGTCGTTTTATATAAAACCAACAGCTCCAAAATTCCATATATAATGCACTGCTCTTCACTCACACCTCATATATTGACATTATTGAGAAATGAGGTTTCCACACTATTAAATTTTCCAGATCATGCAGCTGCTTGACACGCACGCTTTTGTTGAGCGAGCACAGAGGACCCAAGGCAGAGTAAATAAGATCTCCAAAGCTCATAGCCTGGGGGACACGGGATGTGGAGAGTCGGCCTCACACAGACTTTAATAACAATCACACAATGTGCTAAGAACTATGATGTAAGTATGCGTTAAGTGATGCGGAAGCATGAAGGAAGGGAAATGAGTTCTTCATGTGGGCGGGTGAGGGGCCTCGGGGGAGGGCTCTAGGTGCTTACCTTTCAGGATGGGTAGGAGCTTTTTATAGGCTGACGAACGGGTGGATGTTAGCGTTAAAGTATTATGCATTGAAATGTTGGAAGGCTACATATCTATTCAATTAAATAATACCCAAATAAAACGATCAACAGCAAGATGGGTAGTGATGGGTCATTTAATGGACATTTCCTGTGTCTAGTGCTGTACTAAAGTGCTTCATTTGAACTAAAAATTACTCTCTCTCTCATTAATGAAAATGAGGTTTTTTTTTTTTTTTTTTTTTTTTTTTTTTTTTTTTTTTTTTTTTTTTAGCGGTCTACGTTTTTATTCTAATGCTCTACTATGGAAATAGATCTCTGGCCTCCACCATAGAGATGTTTTAAGTTGGACTTCTCCACGCCATTGGCTACCTGCTCTCCTCAGTGTGTTTAGTTCAGCTGCCATCGTTTCCGATCACGGTCAGCTTTCCATTCACACCGTTTCTCCCCCTCTCTGCTTCTTTAAGATTTGGAATTCTTCTGTGGACAGTCTTCCCAATGTATGTATGCTGACAGTTTCTACACTGGCAGATTTCCTGGTCCCTTGAGGATAGCAGAGCAGGGCCCTCAAAGGAGGCTGGGCTGTGTCCAGTGCAGGACAGCACTCAGGCACAGCTTATATTTCTTATATACCGGGATCAAACGATTTTATCAGCGCTTCTCAGCTAGGGCCACACAGCTCCCTGGAGACCATTTGTCAATGTCTGAAGGTATTTTTGGTTGCCACAATAATGGGGATGGCGTGAGATCTGTGTGGATACCACTGGCATCGAATGTGTGGATATGCTGAGTTTGCACAGTGGCTCCTGCTAAGCATTCTAAAAGACCCAGGGCATCTCCCTTAACTGACGAAGAATGATCCTCTCTTTCCCAAGCATTCATATTTCCAAGGTGGGAAATTCTGCTGCATTAGAAGATTTCAGCTATAAGGCCGAATGTTGGATTGATTTGGTCCAGAAAAGAGCGAATCTGCTGATTTTTTTCCTAAGTGTTTCTCAGGTGGACTGTAAGACACATCACATTTTCGTGAGCACTGGAGAAGTTACCCTAGGCACAGTGTTCATTTCCTGGGGTTGAAGAGTGATTGGACTGTCTGTGAAATAATTTTATCTCCTTTTTTTTTCTTATTGACTTGGAGGAACTTCTGTGTATTTACTGGGTGGCACATAAAAATTAGTTTCTTTTTCAGGGTAACATAGGGTATAAAGGGTATTATGATACTTAATAAATTATCAAATATTAAAAATTTATTTATAATGTAAAACCCTTCAATGTAAAAAATAATGACTTTATTAATGTAAATCAAACTTAAAAATTATTTCAGTGTTACTTTCCATTAATTTAAGTTAATCTTACTCTTTTACCTTTTTTAAAAGACAGGATCTCTGTGGTCTTGACTGGTTTGAAACTATGTAGATTAGGCTGTCCTCACACCCACAGAGATCTACTTGTCTCTGCCTCCTTAGTGCTGGAATTAAAGGTGTGTGCTACAATTCCTAGTTGTTTGAATAATTTTTACCTAAGCATTTGAAATATAACAGAATCAGATGTTCTGTAACAATGATCCTCATGATTTTTAGAATTCTAAGAGTCCATGTTTGCTTTGTATGATCTAGTAAAGGTCAACTATAAACATCAAGCAGTAAACAATCTCAGCTTTAACCTTTTCCCCATATTCTTTATTTTTTGAGATTATATTATAATTTCATTCTTTCCTCCTTTCCTTTCCTCCCTCCAAACTCTCCCATATACCGTTGCTTTCTGTCTTTCAAATACATGGTCTCCTTTTCACTGTGTTCCATGCGTATGTGTATGCATATTATACGTATATATTCCTAAGTATAACCTACTCGGTTTGTGTAATGCTACTTGTGTGTACCTTTTCAGGGCTGACTATTAACTGGGGCTTTCTTCCTGGGAAAGGCTATTTCTCCCACTCTCTGCATTTCTTAGTCGCCTGTTCGTTGTGTAGCATTGAGGTCTCTGGGGCTTCCCCCACCTACATTGGCATGTCCGTTGGTGTCATCCTTGTATAGCTCGTGTGTAGGCTGTCATATCGGTGAGACCTTATGGGTATAGTTTCTGACATCACTAGGAGACACCATCTCACAGTAAACTCCCTGATCCTCTGGTTCTTAAAAGCTTTCTGGTCCCTCTTCTGCAGTGTTCCCTGAGTATTAGTTTTATCTAGATACAACCAATATATAATATATGTGTGATATATATTAGTTAATTTACTTTTGCTGTGACATAAAACACCCTAAGGAAGGAAGGGTTTACTTTGGTTTACAACTGAAGGGTGCACGGTTAACTATGGTAGTTAACTATGAAGTTAACTATGGTAAGGTGGGGAAGGCACGGCAGCAAGGACGAGCTGTGGTTGATCACATTACACCGACAACAAGGAAGCAAACCCACTTTTTGCTGGGCTAGGCAAACTTTTCAGACAAAATTCAGAAATTGAAATTTATTATTATGACACATTTTGTTAACATGCTCAATACTATAACTGTTGATTAATTCCTCAATACCGTTGTGGTGATGTTGATGAGGAGACATAGGAGGATTTTTTTTTTTTTTGTTTGGCAACTGATTATGACTCCAGTTGTGAGTTCCTGATCTGAGTTCCTTTCACATGGATTCAGATATGGAAGAGTAAGGGTTAGCATTCAGGCATCTGTACTGGCCTGCCCTTGAGGTTCTGACAGGATAAATCCTCAGCAGCAGCCACTAAGAGCACCTCCTGTGGGCCTGCCCACCTCCCATTTCTCTTTCTCTCTGTTTTTCCTTCTCTCCTCTCCTCTCCTCTCCTCTCCTCTCCTCTCCTCTCCTCTCCTCT